>CM077600.1:27366452-27966452 GCA_039654915.1 Aquilaria yunnanensis | reverse complement strand
ACTATATGAACAACTAAGTGACTACTAACATGCTGTGTGATGATGGATGGACCATTTTCTTGTCAGCTTGAGAATGGAAATTCCAGCCTGGTTATATTATCCTTTTTTGAGTTGAGGATTTTAGAGCTTTTTGTGAACCAACTTGGATCAGTTTTTGTTATTTCCTTTTGATTGGAACCCCGTGAAAATCCATGGTTTGGATTTCTTTTCCAGGAGCTGGTGCCATATAATTCTTTTTTCGTGAGTCAGTGTTTGGGACGATGATTCTGCCCTATTACTCCTCCAACCATTCTCTGTCAACCAATAGGTCATTTTCTTGTCATAAACTAGTGAGCCCAAAGAGTTAATTATGTGTCTTGAGCTGTAGCACTTCTTAGTGTAAACAGCTTGGTGATGCATATTGTTGTAGGAGTTCTAGGAAGCACAACTTAGATTCCTGACCTTTATCTATGTAGTGACAGTAAGTAGAATCATGGTACCATGGTAAGGTCTATTGGATGTTCTTAGAAAATGGTATACCATGTCGGAGAGCATATGAATTTAGCCAGGTCTTCCTTTTATGCTTGCTTCTTTAGTGTGACATAGAATAAAGAGAAAAGAAGGTGTTTCAAAGATACTAGGAAAGAGTATGCTTGTCTTTATGAGATGCAGAACTGTTAGCTTTCAGGGGAGCATCCCTATCTGATTGCCAGCTTAAGTTGGTTTTGGCTCTAACAATTTTTTTTTTTCATAATCAAGGTTAGCACAATGGCTAAGTTTCTGGCTATCCTGATGTCCAAGTTTCAAATCTCCCCTGCTGTGGGCTTTCTCATATGTACCAAAAATGAACACTTTGATAACCATGTCTTTCTTGTTTTACGTCATTTTTCTCTGTATTGGGGAATGAATTCAGAAACTGGTCAAGGCACTTCTGTTTTAGCAAGTTAATCATATCTGCATTCTTTTACTTTTTTGAGAGAGAGTGTTTTTTTGGTGGGCTGGTACCTTTTTGAGTTTGAATTTTGATCTTGATAAGGATTTCTAGGCTGTTGCTTAGAAACTCCTTCAAGAAAGAAAATTGGATTCAGGTCTATAATGTTATTACGTTTGTGTTAATTTATTGGCAGTCTTATTTGGCCTCCTGCAAAATTTCTGGTTATGTAGCTGTTGTTATGCAGTTAATGTCATAAACACTGTGGTACCTTGTTGGTTGCCCCCTTTCATAATAGGATTGCTTGTTTATCTGTGCCACCTGTACCAATATTCATGTGTTGGTATTTTGATGAACATTCAGAATACTTAAAATTTTTTTTACTTTGTGACATAACGTAGGTTCAAGTAGGAGGTTCTCCTCTCTACAAAATTGAAAAGAAGTTGGGAAAGGGAGGTTTTGGACAGGTGTATGTTGGTCGGCGTATCAATGCTGTAAATGTGAGTGAAAAAACTGGGCCTGGAGCTGTAGAGGTGAGAAATTATGTAGTTCCAGATCCATAATTTTTCAACCTTTTTTTTTCTTAAACCAAATAGCCTTCGACCTTTACACCTTGACTGAACACATGCAGGTGGCGTTGAAATTTGAACATAGAAGTAGCAAAGGATGCAACTATGGACCACCATATGAATGGCAGGTTTACAAGTATGTTGATGTTTTGCATCATATGTTTTCAGTATTCCTATTTGTACATGTAAATCAGTCTCTAACTTGATGCCATTTTGCAGCACACTGGGTGGCAGCCATGGTGTACCTCGAGTGCACTACAAGGGCCGACAAGGAGATTACTATGTCATGGTTTGCTATCTTCTCCAGTGAAGGCCTCTTTCTGTTTGTTTTTTTGTTCTTTTTATTGTTTATTTTAATTATTATGTTTATTTTTTCTCTTTAATAATTTTTATTAGGCCTAAGTACAGTAGAGTCCCTGAACTTTGTCAACTCACATGAGTTGGTCCTCTTAACTAAAAACTCGGATGCCATCAGCTCTTGAACTTTCCAACTCTTATCAAGTTGGTCCATAAGGTGATGGAAAGTGTCTTATTATCCATATGACATGAACACCATCCAGTCCATTATTGACCTGGCCAGCAATTTCTGAATTCCTTGGGCATGATTCAACTTTTATGTAATAGTAGTTTTTACAAACATGAAATTACCTCTAGTTGCCTTTTGCAGCAGGTGCCTTCACTGCAAGCTCTTTCAAAACCCACAAATCAATATTGGACAGCCCAGTTCAAGTTTCATGCCCAGCCACTCTATCTTGGCTATTGGTTCTCCTCTTCATGGGTTCTCATTTCGAATTGCATGTTTTTCTCTGTCAAATTGTAGGACTTTTGTTCTTCTTCATTTAGCTGCTAGTAATGTGTGGCTGGACCTTGAATTGGTTCCATAATTGAAAATTGTGCATGATTTCCTGTGCTTCTACAGGCAAAGGCTCATTTTCCTCTTCCTAGCTATTACAATGCATACTAAGAAGGTTTCTGTTTCTTCTCTTCGCAGATTCCATTTGTTCCTTATTGGTTGATTTTCTTGATTTGTTTTCAATTTTTCTTTATAGAAGAGAGGACGGTAGAGGCTGTGTGGTGAAGAAGAGCTGGAGTTACAGTTAGTTGTTGGCTGTGTAGTTGATTTAGTTATTATTTGGTTCACTAGTTTTGTCTTTGGTTGGTTAATCAAAATGAAATTTCAACTCTCAAGTTGTTAACAAATGCAGTGGTTTAAAGGCCATGATTTTAATTTTCAAAGTAATGGCATATGTTTTGAGTTTTTTGTATCGGCAGTTAATTTGATGGTGGGTAATTTGTCATAAACTAAACTGCAAGTGGCTAATGGAGAGAGGACTGAAACATGAGATGTGGTTTTTGTACCTTTGCTAATATTGCACCTAAGTCTTCTGGTCTAGTTGACTCATGTAACCCATATCTGTCACTTAGTTCAAGGACCAACTCGACCAAGTTGGCAAATGTCAGGGGCTGCTACTGTACTTTGGCCTTTATGATTGTACTACTCCCATATGTCTTTTATTTTACGTTAAATTCAAAATCTAAATGGCTTTGTAACCTATTTGCATGACACATCCAGGTTATGGATATGTTGGGTCCAAGCTTATGGGATGTTTGGAACACTAACTCTCACACGTGAGTTGCATTTAATCTCTTCTTTAATGCATTTCTGTATTGGTTGTTTAAGTGAGGTTTGTTCCTTTCTGCAGAATGTCCATTGAAATGGTTGCGTGCATTGCTATAGAAGCCATATCCATATTGGAGAAGTTGCATTCAAGAGGGTAAGCCATCAACTTTTTGTTTTTTTTTTCTTATTTATCCTTTTGGTCTGTCGAAGGACATTTAATGGTATATATTGCTGTTTGCTCATCATTTATCCATCTTTTGCCTGTCCATCTGATGGCAGATGTGAAAATAACTGAATGAAAGAATAGTTTTCCTAGCTAAGATTGATTTCAATGACTTCTCTACAGGTATGTGCATGGAGACGTTAAGCCTGAAAATTTTCTTCTTGGTCCTCCTGGAACCCCTGACGAGAAAAAGTTGTTTCTTGTTGATCTTGGATTAGGTAGGTTATCTCTTTCAATCTGTTTGATGTTATGTGTTTTGCATTGGCTTTGTGTGTGTGGACATGTTTGTGTGAATATGGAGGCAAGTTGGAATTGAGTAGCTCTCTATTTTTAATCTGTCAATCAGCAACTAGATGGCGGGATAATTCAACTGGCTTTCATGTTGAATACGATCAGAGGCCTGATGTTTTCAGGTAGTATGCTTAATGCAACGTATTGCTATTGTATTTCCATTGATTTTCTGAATCTTTATTCAGTAAAACTTCTATCCATCAGAGGTACTGTGCGGTATGCTAGTGTGCATGCTCATCTGGGGAGAACTGGCAGCAGGAGAGATGATCTGGAATCTCTTGCATACACACTTATTTTTCTTTTGAGAGGTCGTTTGCCTTGGCAAGGGTATCAGGTTGGTTCTTTACTGAAATAGAGGCATAATTGTTGCTGTAGCTTTCTTTGTTTTACATACACAGTGCTTGAACCCATGATTTTGTCAGGGAGAGAACAAAGGTTTCCTTGTGTGCAAGAAGAAGATGGCGACATCTCCAGAGGCTCTATGTTGCTTCTGTCCACAGCCCTTTAGGCAGTTTGTTGAACATGTTGTTAACCTTAAATTTGATGAGGAACCAAATTACACGAAATATATTTCTTTATTTGATGGGATTGTTGGTCCAAATCCAGACATCCGGCCAATTAACACAGAAGGTGCACAAAAGGTATAAATTTTGAACTTTGCTTGTTTGGAAAATAAAGCTTTGTGGTTACATTTTCAATGGCAGTATTCTGGAGACAGCATAGGTGCATGAAAAGTTCTAACATTTATATACCTCTCACAAATAAGGCTTTTAACATTTAGGTTTTTAGTGTAATCCTATAACATTTTGAGCTTGTTTTCTTGGGCTTAGCTTTTGCAAAAGAGTTTTTGTAAAAGCTTTATGTTGCTTCTTTTGTTTTGGGTGTTCATTTTGAGCTCCTTGTAAAGTATAAACAACTTTCAGAGGAGCTGGAAAAGCTGATTATGATGCTAGACACAACAGCAAGAAAAAGAATAGCTGTAATCTTTGGCCACTGGAAGCAATTTCTTTATAGGTTGTGGTCTTTTGTCAGCATGAATAGGTTTGAAATTAATCGGAGATGAGCTAAAAATGAAACTCAAAAGATTTGACTGAAAAGTTCTGGACTTGCTAGGATTTGGAATCCAAGAATTTTTGTATAATTTATCTTTCTGGAACTCAAATGATGAAGTTTGCCTTCCCAAATTATAGTGGTGTACAACTGAGATGTTGAATAGAGCTAACTTCTTAAGAGTATTGACAACTTGTGTTATTAACAAGCCCTCCCGCTTCTCCTCACTTCTCTGGAATAATATATCTGTATCTTTATTTTGAAGCTTATGTATCAAGTTGGTCAGAAGAGAGGTCGTTTGTCTATGGATGAGGTGGAGGAAGATGAACAGCCAAAGAAAAAGGTCCGCTTGGGCATGCCAGCTACACAATGGATTAGTGTTTATAATGCTCGTAGGCCCATGAAGCAAAGGTAATCCAACTCTTAAGCCATCTATGTTGCAATTGTCATACTTGCTACTTCCAGATTATTAGAAGAGCTGTTGAAGTATTTCTGCAGTATCATTCTCCTAAATTTCTCATCATTAGACCTATTTAAGTCATTATCTTTGGTTTGGTTCCACTTGCTCAAAACATGAGGCTAAAAGCATTATAATATCTGATGGGTCGTTGTATTCTAGATATCATTACAATGTGGCAGATGCTAGACTTTCCCAGCACATTGACAAAGGGAATGAGGATGGCCTGTTTATTAGCAGTGTAGCATCCTGTACAAATCTCTGGGCTCTTATAATGGATGCTGGTACTGGTTTCAGTGCACAGGTCTATGAACTCTCTCCCTATTTTCTCCACAAGGTATAAATCGGTATTGTGCTTAATTGAAATTGTGTTGAACAGATGCCAGCCAATTATGTATATTAACTGTGCTTTCTGAACTTGTGCTCAAAGGAATGGATAATGGAGCAATGGGAAAAGAACTATTATATTAGTGCAGTAGCAGGAGCTGCAAATGGAAGCTCATTGGTTGTAATGTCAAAGGGTTAGTGTGTGTGATATATCAACTTTTATATTGAGCTAAAAATCTTCTTTCACTTTCGTTGTTTGGCATTGAGATGTGTGGCAACAAATCCAGGTACACAGTACTTACAACAATCATACAAGGTCAGTGATTCTTTTCCTTTCAAGTGGATTAACAAGAAGTGGAGAGAGGGCTTCTATGTTACGTCAATGGCCTCTTCTGGCAGTAGATGGGCAGTTGTAATGTCGCGGGGTGCAGGATTTTCTGACCAGGTCATTTCTCACTCATTTAAGCCTTTTGTCTGTGTATATTGTTTGGGTTAGCTGCAGCCGTAACTGATTGGTTTTTGTGAATTGCAATTTCAGGTTGTTGAACTTGACTTCCTTTATCCAAGTGAGGGCATTCATAAGCGCTGGGACTGTGGTTACCGAATCACAGCAACTGCAGCAACCTGGGACCAGGCCGCTTTTGTGCTGAGTGTGCCCAGAAAAAAGCCCCTAGATGAAACTCAGGAAACTCTTCGGACTTCAGCATTCCCTAGCACACATGTCAAGGTAGTTCTAACAAATGTGAAAACCAGTGTGCATATGGTTCCTGTCTACTACAATTTTTTCCACTGACTGCAATTTTTTGTTGTTTTTGTGCAGGAAAAATGGGCTAAGAATCTTTATATTGCTTCTGTATGCTATGGGCGAACAGTTTCATAAGATTGGCCAATAATTTCTTGAAGCTAAGCATTTTGCCCAAAAGGAAAAAAAAAAAAAATCCTTATGCATTGTTCATTGGGAAAAGATGGAAATGGCTTCGTTAGGCATAAGGGAGATATTATTATTATTATTATTAACTTTTTTTTTTTTAATCGAAAATGGGTTCATGGGCACATTATGCATGGGTCTCAATTGATTGTAAGCAAGTGTGAGGAGCAACAACTATTTGTAGCCTGTTTAGTGTTTTTCTCGCTTGTTTCTATAGTCCTTATGTTGCGTCTGTTGCGTCGGAGATTCTGGTTGCATGAATATCTGATGATTAAGAGAAATTCAGAAGGGCCAGCGGGGTCTGCTCACAATCATTTGTGTTCCGGTACCTCTGTAGCACTAGTTATGAGATTCTTAATGATAGATGAATGTTGGAGTTGTAGAACAGTAGTGTACTACATATGCAAGAGTTTAAAGTTGATGGTACAGGTAGGCAAACAAGTAGTAGAAAAGAGTAGCAAGGAGAGCCAGCGTTGCCTGCTGAGCGAGTGTTATGGTCTTCTGTTGTTGCTGTGGCAGATGGGCGGTGTTGGGAGTGACCGTGGCCCTTGGAGGAGGAGGGTGAGAATAGAGAAACGCTATGGAAATGAAGTCTTGTTTTTCGTCTTCACCAGGACCAGATGTGTAGGCTGCCCGTCCCATAACTTGTTTGTAGTCTCCCTTGCTCCATGCCTACAGAGCAAGTAAGGTTACATATGGATCAGCTAGAATTAGAGCATTATTGTTATTATGCATAAGAAAAAGAAAGTTTAGATAGAGCGGAAGTGCAGTTGATGGGGCGCGTAGTGACCATCAACGTAATATGTGTGTTGGCGGACATGGGAAAGGAAAGAATGATAAAAACTTTCATGTGGGACTCACTCTCAGAACACAACGCACTCGCACCTGATTGCACCTGAGGACTAGTGAGAGCTTGTGACTTGAATGTTATAGATGCGCGCCAAACAAGTACAATTAAAGCAAACATTAATGTATAGATATCTGAAATGGTAGAAGGGTATGGAAAAGGTACGTACCTGGATCTGATCGCCAATGGTGAGGATGAGGGCGTGGGGCTTGGGGCGGAAAGAGTGGCAGCCCTTCTTGGTGTAGACAAAGAAGTGGGAGTGGGAGGTGCATCCCTGAGCCTGAGTGAGGATGTGGAAACAGAGGGCATGCGAGTAGCCGATCCCTCGTATCAGCGTCCGTATAACTTGATCATACCTGCTGTTAATGGTCACCTGCTGCTGTGCCTTCTCTTGCCCCCGTCCATCATTCTCTTCTTCACCTGTCAGTCTCATCGCTGCTTTGTGCTTGTACACACAACACACCCTTCCCTCTACTTCCCCGGTCTCTGTCATTGATCCAAGCATCCTCTCCTCCCCCAATATAATGGGCACGATTTTCTCCGCAATCTTCTCTATGCATGACCATATATTCTCCAGTTTCTCACTGCAAGTAATTCCCAAGTCAGCCATCACGCAAGTGCTATGCATGCATATACAAATAGTATATTTTATGAGATTAATTAGGTTAAGCATATATATATATATATACACACACACACATGCATGGCTTAATTTACATTAATTCTATGATGATGATATCGATTATCCTAGCTATAGATATATACATATTAATCGATCGATTACGTACGCACCTCAATTGAGGGTATCCAAGCGGCCAGATTCCCTCCATTTCCGATCTCAGCCCTTTATCGTAAGACGACCACACAAACTCCGCCTCCTCCCCTGCACCTTCCTCCTCCTCAAACCCATACGCCTTCTCCGCTGACCTCTTCACCACCGCTCTCTTCTCAGCTGGCACGCTTTTAAACAGTCCTGCTGCCGCTGCCATCGCCGACCCTATCCATTCCGCCGGGATCCCGTGGTTCACCACCTCTAAGCAGCCCAGTGTTGCCACAGATTCCCGAACCTCCGCTGCAGAGGAATGGAGGGACCGGAGATCGATCTGGGGAAGACTGTGGGTCAAGCTGCTTTGCTTGGGGAAGAGCCTGTCGGGCAAGATCAAGTCGGGGACGCGCAGAGACTGCTCCAAGAACTGGGAGAGGACGTCCTCGTTGGTGACGCAGGAGCGGCGGCCGCTGGCAATGGGGGAGGGCGGTGGCGCCCGGAAGTCCGAACAGGGAGAGATGGCCATAGATATACTATATGTTATTATTTATTAGCTAGTAGCTAGTAGCTAGTAGCTAGCTCTAGCTGCACACACACACAGACACGGTAGGTAACTCATCTGTGGCTGTGAATTTCAACATCCATATATCTGAAATGGGGAACTCTATATATATATATATATATGTCTGTATGGATGTAAGTGCATGTAGCTAGCTAGTATTGATGGTGGCCTGGCTGGCTATTGGTGAATCTTTTAGGAACAAAAGAGACACACTTGACTTAAAGGACGACAAAGAGGAGGAAATTAAAGCAAAATGTGTGGGGGTGGGGTGGTGTGGTCAGGTAAGGTGGGAACAACAACACCCATGCATCAATGATGGCCTGTTGCTGTTCGCAGACCATCATCAACCCTCCCACATTTGATTTCTTAATTCTCAATTCGCTTTAATTTCCTTTCTTTATCTTGTCTCGTATCATACTTGTCCTTTCCTTTACTACCCACCCTCGCTCTCGATCGCCGTCTTTAATTTACTTTTTCTTTTCCAGACTTTAAACTAACTGCTAGTAGTAACTTGATCGGGCACAGGCACACCACTAGTGCCAGGGGTTGTAGCTAGAGTCATTGCATGCTCCAGTCATTCTATATACATTTGTGCATTAATCATTCTTAAAATTATATATATATATTCGCATGCTCTTGAAGCTTTACCCAGTGCAAACTTCGTATTAATATTATTGCATTTATGCATTTGTACATGTTATGTTTTGATACTCGAATAAAATTGTTCCTACATTATTTTTCTATGCATACAGGTTTAAGACATTGTACATCTCGTTTTTCGCATGTGTACTATATTCACCCATTAGGGCTTTCAATATATGCTTCAACATCAGTTTCACATCACCCTCCTAGCTTTGATCCTTGGCATTCCTAACTTGCTAGTCGATTAGATCAGATTTCGCTGCCGCATCGCTCCTCTGGAAGCTGGGGCTGGTGGATGACACAAGATGGGGATCCATGGTGCTGTTCAGAGTCAACGTGTACTCAAAGGGGTAGACCTCCCCCTTTAGCCCTCCAAGTTGAAATAAAAAAAGTTATCACTACAAACTAACAAATGATGCAAACTTTCCACTGTTGTTTTCGTCAGCCTAAATTCCATACCAGTGTTATTCCATTACACTACAATTTTGCTACTATGATGTTGAAGTGGCAGCAGAGAATGACCAATGGAAAGGCACGATCGCATGTAGAAGGTGTTATATGTGAAGTGCTCATGGGAGCCAAGAAAGGTGGCGAAAGAGGGTCATCATGGTTGATGGTGTCACTAGAGAAGCCTGAAGCTATAGTGGTAGCAGCTCTCCTTTATTTCTATTAGTGTTGTGGTTGGGGAAGTAACAGTGGTAGGTCATGATTGCGATATGACCGTACCTTCCCCGACAATGATGGCACAATCGAAACAATGGCTCTCACGATGGTCTTATGTGGTCCGTAAATGAGGACAATCGCGATCGCCCTAGCTATAGTGGTGATAGAATGAAATGGATGTAGTGATAGCTGAGTTGTAGACGTGAAGAAATAGGACCAGTTCGTTTAAAATTAATGGGATCCCATTTTTTCTGGTTTGGGTCGGATTCACAAGTTAAAAGAACCTGTCCAATAACAATCTCAAGTCACCTTTCTGTTTTTGTTATATTTACGACCTATGCCACCCGGCTAAAACACCTTGCCCATACCACATCTGCCATTTCTCGCAAACGCCACCGGCGATTGCCGACACCCCGCCTCCACCCCAGGCTACTCAAACTCCAGCCACCCTCCCCACGCTCAGATTCATTGGTCAACCGTTGGGAACAAGCTGTTTGGTTACTGGGCATGTGGTGTTCTTACCGACGAAGATTCATTTCTCGATGCTTTAGCGGTCAAAGGTGATGCCGGTAGAGAGGGTGACGGGGTCTTTCATCATTTGGAAAGAGATGGGGCAGATGAAGAAGGGAGGGACGTCGATTTACTATAGGGGTTTATGATCAAGCCATAGGAGCTCATCCTCCTCTATGTGCACCATCAACGGAGAATCTCCAAGCGGCTGGAGCTCATCGTCCTGCCGGATCAAGCCTTGAATCCAATTTTCCTTAGCTTGCTGCGACAAGAACGATGCGTGGATCCCAGCTTGCGATCGGCATAGAACAAGGTCGGCCTGCTGCGACAGGAACGAAGCGTGTATTCGACAGTCAGAAAAGGAATTAGAGCGCGTGAGATGGCGGACGCAGCTTGAGGTGGGTTGTCAAGCATCGGGTTGGGCTAATGTCGGTGGCCGGTGGGAAGGGATGGTGGGTGTAGTAGGAGATGTAATAAATGCCAACTTAGGGGGTTAATAAGCAAAGGTCCGTTAAACTTACCCGCCCATGACCCGCATATGACCCGACATTTATGGGCTCAAATTAATGAAATTAATGGGAAACGAACTTCCCCATAGTTTTTTTTTTCAAGAAATATTTTGTCTTGTAGAGAGGTTGGTGTCCCATTTTCTCCTAATAAAAACATTGAGTAAAATTACACTCGGTTCAAAGTCATGTATGGAATGTAGGATGATAAAACATAAGTTGCAAACTTGTAGCTTTGGTAAGTTTTGGGTGGTAAATTAGCTAGTTTAGCCTTCGACGTTTAAGGGCTGTTTTAGAGCAATTCAATGTTTCGCGTGTTAAGTGTCCGAGTTGGCCAAGTTAAAGTGCCAAAAGTGAACCATTGCACAGGGGGACTTGAGGAATAAGTTTGAGTCGCCGCCCGTCTGTCGCATAATAGAAAACTCTTTTCCCCTCTTCCTTGTTTGCATTTGCAAATTGGACCTGGAGTAAGGTTTTGGCGATGGATCTGAACATGAAGCTTGATGCTCCTCATTCCATGGGGACCACCATAATCGGAGTCGCTTACGACGGTGGCGTCGTCCTCGGAGCCGACTCCCGAACTAGCACCGGTACCGTACCTTCTTTCTCTTCTGTTAGAGCATCTGAGATCGGCCCTTTCGAAACCAACGAACTGCTTTTCTTCTTTCTTTGAGTGTAATTTAAAATCATTGCAGGGATGTATGTGGCCAACCGTGCGTCCGATAAGATCACAAAGCTCACCGACAACGTCTATGTGTGCCGCTCTGGATCGGTATTCGTTCCTCAGCCTTGTTGCGAATGTAAATTGGCCTATTCTGATCTGCTTTTCTAAATATTCTTTCCATCTACAGGCTGCAGATTCTCAGATTGTGTCAGACTATGTGAGATATTTCCTTCACCAGCACACGTGAGTGATTTCTTAGACTTAAACTTTGGAAAACTCTTCTTGATTGGTGCTTGGTGATTGCACTCTGCGTTTTCTGTATAATGATTGCTAAAATAAAAACTCTGGGTGGACGTATAATTTTTCTTTTTGTGGCAACTTTCTGGCTTCTCTAGCTGGCATTGAATTTTTGTGCATATG
Organism: Aquilaria yunnanensis; assembly: GCA_039654915.1. Taxonomy (NCBI): domain Eukaryota; kingdom Viridiplantae; phylum Streptophyta; class Magnoliopsida; order Malvales; family Thymelaeaceae; genus Aquilaria; species Aquilaria yunnanensis. The sequence continues at coordinate 27,954,496 of CM077600.1, read as the reverse complement.
AAACCTATATTTAAAGATAGTGCATAGGTATCCTTTCTTGGTTCTTGCGTGTTTGAGTGTTCTTGTAACATTATGTTTCCTTTTCCAGTGGAGCTGGTTGATTAATACTTGTCCTTTTTGTTTTGGTTTTTTTATTTCATTGCTTGGGCAGGATACAGTTAGGTCAGCCTGCAACTGTTAAAGTTGCTGCAAACCTTGTGAGGCTACTGTCTTACAACAACAAGGTATGACTTTCCGTGTTCCCTCAAAAATCTCTTCCGGAATAGAATAAACCATTCTCTTTTTTCCTCCTTTCCTCCTTCTTTTCCTTTTGGGTTGTGGGCAGGGGGAGTACAACTGGCCTGTTTGATGTTCTTTATCCTATCCTTGGTTTTGTTTCTTACTTTCTGAGTAGTAAGTATTATGTCCAAGTCATATGTGAAAAGGAACTGGAACGAACTATGGATTTGGTTTGACCCATTTCCAACCTTGGTGCAACTAGATAGTGAAAAATATATATGTTGCCATAGCACATTGGATTTGGGAATTCCATTTTTTTCTTCTTTTGCAAACCTTTTCTTGTTATTTTTATTTCATGAAGCTCTTGTTGCTTCTATCTTACAAACGTTGATGTTGTTTTTGAAATATTCACTGCTTTAAGCAATCTCAATGCTATTGAGTTAGAAGGGTAGGGCTGGTCTTATGCTTACATGATGATTTCAGTCCACTACCTTTGATGACGATTAAGGTTCCTTCATAGGGAGCATAGAAGAAAAATACTTATTCTAACTACTGTCTTTGAACAAATGACTTTCCTATAACTGACGCCAACGACCAGACAAGCATCTTTCCTGCTAGCCACATTGCATCCTCCCTATCAAGGTGGCAAAAGTTATGAGAGAGATTCTTTAAGAGTATTTTAATCAAATATTTTATGTCCATTCATTTGAGATTTGATCATAGTTCTGATTTTCTTTCCGTATATTTTTCTGAAGGTGAAGTTCTTAGCTTTTTTCTTGAATTTAACCTCTTCACTAGATATTGCTGCCTCCTGAATCAAATGCTTGTATCATGTTTTTATTCTAATGATGCGTGTTTAGACTTTAATTCTTGTTCTTTTTTCAACAGAAAACATCACTCACTATTACATTGTAATCAGCTTTGCTAGTTTGAAGTCTTTTTTCAGCAGTTTGTATAATTCTTGTGTCTGTTCACGAGATTGAAATGCTTCTTATGCATAAATGGAAAGGGTTTTGGAAGTAAGATGAGAAGTATGTTCTCAGGTTGCTGCATTGTTTGCTTGTCTAAAATAAGCAAAATTCAGGAATGAATATTGTATAATCGACTTAGATTAGATAGTCTCTGAGACAGATTAAAATTCTAGTATCTCTGTGGGTTTCGACTAGTAATTGTTTTAGGATGCTGATTTGTGAAAGGGTGTGGATATGTACACTAATGAAACTTTTGGCAAGCTTTGGATCTCCTTGGTGGTTCATGTTTATCAACAAACCTTTTTTGCATTGAAAAGATGAAACTTCATTGGTAAGTTTTCAATGGTTTGAACAAAAATCATTAGTTATTATTAGAGTTTAGCTACTAGGCATGGTACTTAACACTTCCAAGTCAAACTCAACTGTCTATTATATTTAGGATAACTTGTAATTTTTTTTCATATAATTTCCTATTTGACCTTTGTGTTGGCCTTTGTTTTTTGTTGGGTTCTTTACAGAACATGCTGCAGACCGGCTTAATTGTTGGTGGGTGGGATAAATATGAAGGTGGTAGAATATATGGCATTCCTCTTGGTGGGACAATAGTGGAGCAGCCATTTGCTATTGGAGGTGTGTTGTTTATAATTTTTGAAGCTTGTTATAGATAAATATGCTTGAGTAATTATAATGAGCTCTTATTTCTCCATTTAACTGCACATACGTTTCTGTACTAATTGATGTGGGAAAAATTATTGGTGATAAGATTAAAGGGGTCCACCTGAATTTAGATTCTCCAGTAATTGCGTGGCATGATCATTTACATAAATTTTAGTAAATTCTTTAGTATGTTTGGCATTGTGCATATAATAAAATTATTGTCATGTAAGGGTGAATCTACCTCCCAATCCTTCTGCCCTGCAAATGCTATGGCTGACCTCTAATTTTTCAAGGGATGACTACACTTATCCTCTTCTTCTAGTGACACTGCCTCATTGTGCCTGTCCAACATTTGCATGTCATGATTGGGCTCTGATATCTACCTTCCTGTTCTGATTCAATTTTGACACGGACCTCATTGGAATGATTAGACTGTCAAGTATAGTTGTAAGTCCTAGGAACCCGTTTTAAGTAATAGGGCTCGTATGATCACCATGATCTTTAAGGATGGGACAGGATTTTGGGTGGTAGAATGCGATTAGATGTTGCAGAGTCCAATCATGTCTTTGTTTCTATATAGGATGTCAGGGAACTTTATCATATCTTCTGTTTGGATGCTCTCAGAAATTAGTGACAGTTCTTTTTAAGTTTACATATGCTCTTAGCTTTAAAATTGTCTGTTTCCAGCAATTCTTAATTTGAAAATAACTAATTTCAAACAAAATCTTGATTAATTCAAGAATAATTTGAACCTAACGTCAATTCAATCAGCTAGTTTTTATGTATAAGAAATTGTGTATAATTCATCTAAAAATGTGCTAAGTAATTTTAGATGACTTATTTTCTGTTTATAATCAACAAATAGTAGGTAGATGAGTTATATTAATCAGAAAGGGAGATGATTAGTTTATGACCGCTTGAGAATATTAGCCTGCATCAAACAAAAGTTTAACTGCAAAATGGGGATACCTTAAGGTTGGATGACCAATGGTGTTCTGGGAGTCAGTGAAGGATGGACAAATTAAGTCAAGATGGGCCATTTACCCTTTGCTTTGCACTGCACATTGGAGGCTTTTGGGAAGTTGTCTCCCAGGGAGAAGTAAGCCCCCCTTGTCTTTATTGAATTTGGTTGAAATGTGATGAATTCTGGCAATGGCTGTTGGAAGCTGAATTTTATCTCACCAGAGCAATGAATACTGAGTTGAGAATATAATTTGAGGAGAAGAGATTTGTTGGTGAGATGACTGGAACTTGCTGGAGGGATGACAGCAATTTTCTGATAAGCACGCCCTTAGTTTTGGTGGCCTTTGGCTGTCCTATTCCTATAACCATTCCTCTAGTTTTGATGGTTGCCGATGCTGGAGCTGCCTTTTTCTTCCGCCTGTCCCACCTATAAGGCGAGGATTCTTTTCTAAAGGGTCAGATGGAAATATGCATCAGATTAAGATTCTCATTTGGATTTCAGGATTCTTGAAGCTCGGACAATTATATGATCATCCTTAAGATTTGAGCACCCAAACAATGGATAAGCTCAAACGATAGGATAATTGCCATCCCATTTCCTCATAATCCTAGCATCCAAAAGGAGCCATAGAGGTTCTGCTAAGGCTGCACCTGCATCATTAATCTTGTGCATTCCTTTTTGGACATCCCTTTGACATGGTGAAAAAAATGTTTGACTTGGGCTGCTCTAATATGGGGCATAATTTGGACTGCTTTGCTGCTGGATATTTTTTTGTGGTCTTCACTAAGTAACATGTCTATATTTTCAGGATCTGGTTCAAGTTATCTCTATGGATTTTTTGACCAAGAATGGAAAGAAGGATTGACCAAGGAAGAAGCCGAGGTATGTGGTGCTATCTCTTTGTGTGAATGCAGTTTGGTCACTTGTTATATGTAGTTTATCCTTTGCCGTCCAGATAAATTCTATGATTGGTCACTTGTTATATGTAGTTTAGCCTTTACCATTCAGATGAGTTCCATTACAAGGATGTGAAGCCAGATTTAGTCCTTTTTGTTTAGAAATAGCGTTTTCTATTCTCTTATGTGTGAAGTGTTTCAGTGTTGGTGCTGATTGTGTTATGGGTTTTGCTATAGAAACTTGTGGTGAAAGCTGTTTCACTTGCCATTGCTCGAGATGGTGCCAGTGGAGGTGTTGTTCGTACCATCATTGTATGATAACTCGAAACTCTTTATTGGTTCCTCATTTGTGCCAGTACGTGTTTATGGTAACTAAGGTAGGCGCAATGATTGTATCTTGTAGATCAATTCTGAGGGCGTGACGAGGAACTTCTATCCTGGGGATACACTTCCACTCTGGCACGAGGAATTGGAGCCTCAAAATTCATTATTGGACATGCTGAATGCTGCTGGTCCTGAGCCAATGAACATCTGAAGGAAGGCAATGTTATGTTTACTGGTTTCTGAACTTGTTTTGCTGGCACCAGAGAATGAACATAAATCATAATTTGTTGAGGAACTGGCTGGGGATATGTGAGTATGATTGTGAGGTGGGACTGGGAACAACAATCACGTCATGTCGTGCCCTCTGCTGTCAAGTAACCATGATCATGAACCGTCATTTCTACATCTACTTTTCATTTTATTTTCTTTCTTTATTATGCTTACCGACCGACCGCCCGCCCCTCTCGCAATTGCATTCATGGGCACCGGTGCGGGATTGGGAAGGCCGCAGCTGAGGTGGGATGGAGTGCACGATTTGGCTGAGCCCCGTACCGTCAATCTAACTTGGCACACTTTTCATACCTGATCCCAAGAGATAATTGTACAGGGGCTCCCGGTTGCCTTGCTGGCCTGTTCAGATAGAGCTCCATCGCCCACTCACTGCTCCGCCTCCAATTTCCCCATTCACTAGTCTTCTGGTGGTAAATCTTGCAAGTAAACTCGACAAAGTGAAGTTAATTTAGATGCCCGGCTGACCCCTGTATGATCTCCAAGCTGAATCCAAGTCCGCATACTTGCTAATAAATTGGTAAACCAACTCAACATTCAAGCTCCTGTGTGTGCTACCACTCCACTGTCCACGATGAAATTCACTCTCACTGTTTCACCCTGAATGTTGGGCCTTTTGGCTGCCACTGCTTATTTGGTTGAGGAGTATGGGTGTGACAATTGTCCTGTGCAACGTGTTGGTATTATGCATTTTCCTAAACCTAGCTTTCTACCCCACCAAACTATACTTTTAAAATTGTATCCGTTAAGCCACTAGATCATGAATTAAGATTCGAATATTGGCTCTGATGCTCAGCCGGTCTGCATAATTCAACAAGTTTAGAGTTGACAAGTTTAATTTTTTGGTCCAAAACTACCAAAAGTTTGTCTTTTGGTTTGTTACAAGTTTACCAAAAATTTGGATACTATTTAATAAATACTAACTTAGTTTGTCGCTGTTACGTGACACTACTTCTTAACCTAACAAAAAGCAGTTACACAGCCCGAATGGGGGAGCATGGAAAGACTTTAGGCTGAAAGTTGGGTGAAGTTGTGTTTTGGTTTGTTAAGAGCTTTTTATTTTTCTTTATTTTTTTTGCCTAAAGACACCCAAAATTTTCAAATTTGTGTTTTAGAATATGTAAATAATATCGACATTCTTTTCGCCCATAGCAACTGGCCGACTGATGTAAAGAAGCACATATTATTTGTAATTCCAACTAGAAATAAGGAGGTTTAGAATTAGTGTACAATAATCCTAGTTCAACTTGACCAATGAACCAATTCTATGTTTATGCAACTTGTAATCTTTAAGCCTAAAGTTTTCTATGAAAATCCACAATTAAAACTGTTTACAGTTGGCAAGGATGACTTTCTAGTTTTACTAGCTGCTAAAGAAAACCATTCTATGATTGGACAAAGTCTACTTAAGTCTACTTCGTAGACCACATTTTGAAACATAATACAACACAATATAAAATTTTTTATGGGTAAATGGCATAAAAAAGTTCAATGATCTGATTCTAGGGATTTTAGATAACCAATTTTCACATTCTACAATTTGTTATGGTACATGTAAGTGTTGGTTATAAGTTCGTAAGTTATGATATATTTTATAGCAGAGTACTTTTTATGTGAATCAAGCTTATGCCATAAACCATCCTCATACTATATATATAAATTCTAAACATCCTCAACTATTGAAACTAAAAATCAGACCATTTTGAGTATGCATTACATAAATAAGGCGAACTATTGTCTGAAACGCGAATTCCGAACAATTCCCAATTATCCTAAAACTACTCATATCCGAGTTAATTTCAAATGTAGAATCCTCCTCTTCTTGTTTTGTTATTTTTTTGCCCTTTGTAGTTTTCCCTACTTGTGCGCTACTACTCTTCTTTTTTCTACTTCACTTAGATTCTTGGCTTTTTTTTAATGTTTGTTTACTTTTGTCTTCAACATTGTTTTTTAATAATTTTTTGTCAAGTATGTTCTTGAAACCACAAATTAAAGAAAAATAAAGAACATCTAATTAGAGTTCATATGATTTATAATTATGATATACAAATGAACAAATAAAAATGAATAAAAGAACAAATAAATGTAAATAAATGAAAATGTTCTTCGTAGTTCTGGTTCATGTTTATTTTATTAATTTCTTGTTCTTTTGTTACTTATTCAATTAGTTAATTTTCATGTCCATTTAAAACTTATAAAAGAAATTAAATTAACATGATGTCTATTTGTTTTTTCACAGTGGCATCTGTTCTTTTTATAATATGAACATGGTCTTTTTATTATATGATTTTTTTGTTCTATTAATCTTTTATGTTTATTTTATGAAGTCATTCTATTCATTATATGAATTTTTTTTTTTTGCATTGTGGATTTATTCTCTTTATGCTATCAATATGTTATTTTTATTTTATTAATTTTTTTTATTTTTCTTATATGTTATTTGTTCTTTTATTTATTCCTATTTGTTCCTTTAGAGAAACTATTTGCTTGTTCTTTTATAGATAGTTGTTTGTTATTTTGTTAGTAATTGATTGTTCTTTTATTAGTTCCTATTTATTCTTTTTAAGAAACTAGGTACTTGTTCTTTTAAGGATAGTTGCCTGTTATTTTATTAGTAATTATTTATTATTTTATAAGTTTCTACTGTATTTTTTAAGAAACTAGTTCTTTGTTCTTTTTATAAATGATTGTTTGTTCTTTTGTTTGTAGTTGTTTATTTTTTATCAGTTCCTACTTGTTCATTTATATATAGTTATTTGTTCTTTTATAAATAGTTGTTTATTCTTTTATGAGAAATTATTTGTTCTTTTATAATTTTTTTATGTTCTTTTAGAGAAACTAGTTCTTTGTTCTTTTACATATAGTTGTTTGTTCTTTTATTAGTACTTATTTGTTCTTTTCTCATTTCTTACTTTTATTTTTAGAGAAATTAGCTACTTTTTCTTCTATAGATAGTTGTATGTTATTTTATTAGTAGCTATTTGTTCATTATAAGTTTCTGGTATTTAAGAAAAAATTATTACTAATAAAAATACACATGGTCACTAATAAAGGGACAATATCAAGTTCATCTAAAGAAATAAGTACGAACAAATAAAAAAATAAATACCTACTAATAAAAGTACAAAGAGTTACAAAAAAAAGAAAAGAATAAACAACTAGTAACAAAAGAATAAAAAATTAGTGTCTCTAAAAGAACAAATACGCATTGGTAAAAGAACAAATTGTTACTAATAAAAATACAAATAGATACTAATAAAAGAACAAAGAGTTAAAAATAAAAGAACAAATAAACAAAATAGTGTATCTAAAAGATTTAATAGGAACTAATAGAATAACAAACTGTTACTAATAAAAATACAAATAACTACTAATAAGAAAACAAACAACTATTTATTATTGTGAGTTTTCCAACCCTAACTGCAAGCGTACAGTGGATGTTAAAGTTGGGTGAAAAAAAAACATCGTTCCCATGAGGATTGCCTGAATTGGTTGCCAAATACTACTACTTTAAGTTAATTTTAGCTAAACAATCAAAGTTGAATGAAAATTTAAGCAAGTCAAACAAATAACTAAACTTAGCTAAGTGAAATGCTACTAACTTAGGATGCAAGAATGCGATCAAATTTTTGGTTTTTGTCAAATTACCAAGACACACCTCCTATGGTTTCACTACTTGATTTGGTTAATTAGTGAATTAAGGCTAATGGTTTAGTTTTTCTACTTGTTGGTGAAGTTAATTAATTGGGCCCTTACTCTCCCAAGTGAAAGGGACACTCTCCCAAGCTTAAACTTGAATGAACTCCCATTCAAATTGCTAGTTCAAGAAAGGCAATATCAAGCTTAATTTACCTTTACCTAGTGTCCTAAACTAGTATCCCAACAAGCCCATGGTCACTATACTCTTGTCCTAATTCCAATTCCTTTTAGTTTTTTCAAGAGTTTAAAAGAAATTTGAGGTGCAATTGACTAGCAAGCTGTTCGTTTTAGTTTAATTGTGTGGTTAACATGTTATTTGACTCGGGACCACTTTTAGTTATGGGGTCTCTGCAATTTGTCTCTCTTTAGCCCCTGATATTATGCTTATTTTCGGTCTTACCAGTTGACCAAATGATTAAAGATGGAGGACAGACTGATTAGTCGATGGCCACGTCCAGGGTCTAACTAAGCACCATGCCTTCTTCAGCGTAGTCGGTGTTTATCATCTTCAAGAGTATCAAGTTTTGGGCCTTTGAGCCCTCAATCAGTGTTATCGGACCACCACCTTTTATTGTCGACATCCTCAGTTGACTCATGAGTTCGGTGGATCTTGCTAACTACCCGGTTGCCTACCCATAGGCTTTCCCTCCTAATTTAAATGTTGGGTCGCCTACCCACAAGCTTCCCACAGAACCTGTATTTTCGTGCTACCCCTATGGTTACTGCTACCATAAATGCCTTATTGATTGCTATATCATCCAATCTAAGCAGAAAATCTTCAACTTCATCAGCTTCTTTCCCCGATATCTACAGGATCGATGCTATTTCTATGCTAGGTTCAAGTTCTTTTGAGTCATGTCAAGTTTGAGTCGTTGTTCCTAGATGGCGTCGAGCTTGGTGTCGGGTTCTAGCCATTGTGCTTAAGTGCTAGAAAATCATAAAGCTTCTGCGACTACTGAAGTGGATTTGGGTAAATAGAGATCATCCTATATGGCTGTAAATATAACAACCTATGAGGGCAATTAGAAACTTTGCTTCACCTTGGGCCTCATTATGGACTAATAACACGTTAGCTCTCATCTATTAATTTCATCCGAACTGGGCCTAGGGCTCTTAATCAATCAACATAAGAATGAGCTTAAGAAGAAAAGTAAACAAGCAAAAGAGAAAAATCAAAGACAAATACCCATTAATCCAATCGATATAACCAATTCAAATAGCTAGAACCATAGAAAGTGTAGAGAAAACTACTCTATACTTAACTAAAACATAACCATGAATATACACATCATAACATTTATGAGAGACTACAAGGAAGATGAAAGAATAAACCCAAGATAACTAGAAGAGCTTGACTCCAAGGTCTTTAAGTAAGTCTCCTTGAGCACTCCAAGCAAGCTTTAATGGTAGCCAAGAAAAACTAAAAAACTAACAAGGGTGGCTAAGAAAAACCTAGGTCTAAAATGTGAAAATGAAGATGAAGAATCAATCCCCTAGTTAGGTTCTAGGTTTTTCTACTCTTGGAGATGTCATTTTTACCCCACCTACCAATTTGGATGAAAACCCTTAGCCAATAGCAAGCTTAGGTTCAAAATTGAGGTAGGAGACCATTTTTCCTGGGTATTGGGGCGCCTAGGCCTCAAGAGAGGGCTTTTTGGCTCCTAGGCCTCCAGGCTCGAGAGTGCTTGGCACCTAGGCCTTAGAGCATAAAATTTCAAACAAGGGAAATTTGTACTATGACGCCTAAGCACTACTCCTAAAGCCTAGGCCTCATAATTATAAATCCACTTTGACTTTCCCATGACCGTTTTTCATTCCGTTCATCTTGGTGCTATTCCGATGCTACAATCCGTTTCTGCAACCTATAGAATGAAAGAATGAAGCAAGAATCGACAGAAAATGTTGGGTGTTGAGGTAAAAAAATTATGGTCAAAGTTAACAAAAAGTCAATATGTTTGACCACAAAATTAACATTCATCATTTATCTAAAGAAACAAAAAGAAATAAATAAAATAAAAAACACATATTGATAAAATAACATTCCTTGGTAATGAAAATAAACTTTTTTATCAATTCAAAAAATGGAAAAGGATTGGGAAGAGAAAAAACCGGAAAGTTGAAAAACCTGGAAACAGAAAACTAAAAAAAAAAAAAAATAGAAATAGAAAATAAAATAAAAATGGAAATAAAAGTACAAAAAAAAAGTAAAGTAAAAAAAACCGTGAAGAGAGAAGAAGAAAAAAAATGGGAAAACATAAAAGTAAAAAAATGAAAATTAAAAAAAAAACAAAGAAAGAGGAATAAAAATCTTTTAAAAAAATAGAAAAAGACAGCTGGGATTCAAACCCACATCCTTCAACCGACTCCCGCTTGCATAGTCACTATACCAAACCTAGGATTTTGTTTGTAGTTGAAAAGAAACTATATAAATACTTATTTGTGGATTGACACATATGCGCTAGGCGCACATAATAATTTACCTTCATAGTATAGGAAATAAAGAATGTTTTTTTTTTGGGATTTGGAAAGCATCTGGACTATAAACCTCCTTAATTATTCCTTTAACCAACTCGACTGAGTAGTAGGGACATTATTAAATATTTTAGAAATATGATAATTTTTTTCTTTCAAAACATTAATTAAATTGATTCGGGGCTTCAATTCATCCAATGCACGCCCTAAACATTACGAAAGATAAGGTAAACATATGTTTAATTAGACATAGGGAATGATTTTACAAATTTACCCTTACAATAAATTACGTCTCCTCTTCTCAACTGCCTTTCGTGTCTCTCTTTTTCTCTCCCCAAGCTTGTTTCGCAAATCCTCCTTAACCAGCCAAAATCTGCCTGTCCGTTCTCAATTTTTTCGCCAATCACCATCAGCGAAATGACGAGACGAACGGCGAGGCAAAGGGAACGAACAACAAGGCCTCTCTGGTCTCGAATAGCAATTCTTCGATTTGATTGACTTTTGATCTGATTGACTACCGAAGGTAGTTTTCCTTCAAGGCATCTGTGTGGAGATTGGTGAGCGAAGGAGATTGACAGAGATTGAAAAAGATCAGCGAGCGAAGGAGATTGACGGGATTGGCAGGTGAAAGAAGAGATCGGCACGGCGAAGGTGAGACCGGCAAGTGAAGGAGAGATCGGTAAGTGAAGACGGTGGAGGTAAGACCGGTGAGCCGGGGTGAGGTCAGCGAACAAAGATGGAGGCGATGGGATCGGCGAGCAAAAATGGAGGTGGTGAGATTGGCGGATCAGCATGTGAAAAGAGAGATTGGCGCGGCGGATGTGAGACCAGCAAGTGAAGGAGAGATTGGCGAGTGAAGACAGCAGTGGTAAGACTGGTGAGTAGAGGTGAGATCGGCGAGCAAAGATGGAGGCAGTGAGATCGGTGAGTGAAGATGGAGGCAGTGAGATCGGCGAATGAAGAAGAGATCTGCGAGCAAAGATGGCGGTGATGAGATTGGCGAACGAAGAAGGAGATTAGCATTTGAAGGAGATAGACAAGCGAAGACTGCAATTTGTTTTCCAAAAAAATAAGGTTTTTTATTAGTTGTTTTTAAGACACTTTTGTGTTTTTTCTCTAGACACTTTTAAATATCGATTTAGACACTTTTAATTTTCTATTTAGATATTTTTTTATTATTTTGTATACATTTTTTTTATCATAAAAATAAATTATTTGCATATTGCTTTAGACATTTTGTAACTTTTCATTAGACATTTTTACACATTCATTCATATACTTTTTTATTGTTTCAAATAGTTATTTTTTAGAAGAGTAAATTGTTTATATATTGGTTTAGACATTTCTAAATATTTTTTTAGACATTTTTCGGTATTCATTCAGACATTTTTCATTGTTTCGAATATTTTTTTTTATAGTAATAAATTATTTGCAAATTACTTCAAACACTTTCAAATATTGTATTAGACATTTTTTACATATTTTTTAAACACATTTGCTCATTACTTTAGACACTTTTACAATAATGCATATTCTTACAGTGACGATGCGATTTGGAGGAAGTACGATGATGGCAAAAGCCTGACGTATTACAGTCGCCGATATCGAAGAAGTCAACAGTAGCAAGCTAGAGTTTTTGTTGAGAATATTATTTTAACTAAGGTATTTTTGTCAATTTTTTTAATGTTTTATGCCTTATATATAAAAAATTAAGAGTTGAGTTAGTATGTCTGATTAGACATAAACAAGTAAAACAGGCCAAGGGGAGATTGGGCATGCGAAAAGGCCTAGAATGCCCTGGTGAGTCATTCCTTCTATCAGACTCTGACCCGAGCATGATTTGTTTGTTTGAGCAAGTATTGCTCCATAACCGTGAGGGGGATGTAGTCCTAGATAACACCACCTTGCTTGTTTGTCCTTCGATCACTAGTCAGGTTAATAGCAGTCACCGAGTCAGAGTTTGATACAAGTTTCAAAGGCACACATCTGATGTAGTAGCTGGCATTAAACCATATCAACTAACACAATAGATGTTAGTAGAGTAGAAGTAACTCAAAAGGCAGGCAAAAACATGGAGAAACAAGAGACTACACCTTGGAAACAGGAATCAACATCGGCAGCAGACATTAACTACGCCAATTTAGAACTAAATTAAGATCAATCGAACTTGAAAAGCTGGACTGATTGTGACAAATCGAAGTCAATCAGAATTTTTTATCTCCACCGTTCTGGGTTATTAGCTTATCGCCACAAATTAACACACAAATCGATTATTGTTCGTTTGTTTATTTATTAATTTATTATGTGTATGGTATATATATATATATATATATATATATATATATATATATATATATATATATATATATAGGTTCATTTACGATCAGTCATTTATGTTCTTTTACGTTCGTATAAAATTGTTCATGAATATATTCTATATATTATTCTTGAATACGTTCGTATTAGTATATTACTGTTCATGAACGAGTTTGTTCGTTTAATTTGTTTATTGTTGTTCACGACCAGACACGAATGAACACGAACAATCATTTACGGTAAATGAACAAATGAACACAAATAGCTGTCGTTCGTGTTCGTTCAGTTCACTTACAGCTCTAAATGGGTCAGATGGTTTTAATTTATTGTTCTCATTTTGTTTTATTTTTGTTTAAATTTAGAAGTTGGAAGGTGATAGCCGAGGTGACCATCACTGGCTGAGCTCCCAGACCTGACGGAGTACCGACTTCGCTAGAGGGAAACAGCCAGCCGAGGTCGGTAGGATGAACGATCCCCCTGGCCTAATGTAGAGAATTCGCTTCCTTGGGAAATGGTAAGACCAACCTCGGTAGAGAGATCAGAGCCCCTTCGGAAACAGGGGTATCCCTCGGAGGACCCATCCTCGGGGAATACATTCCCCGAGACGTCAGAGTAACCTCGGAAAGTACGAACAAAGCATTTAAGGAGCCTCTGACACCTCCCCATAAAAGTCGTCCCCCAAGTACATTCTGACACGCTATCACTGGAGCACGCCATCAGAGGGACGTCTCGATACGACACTCTCGGAATGCCTAGGCTGTCAACCAGGCGACCTTTGCTGAGATAAACGTCCCTTCGCTCCCGGAAAAGCAGGGATCGCATCCCACCGGACACGTGTCGTGATCTGGAGCGACCACAAGAGGAAAATGGCTTCTGTACGCCTCCTTTATAAAATACCCAGAAAGCATCCTAGCGGGGTAAGGAGGAGAAGGAAAAGAGTTCTCTTTGAATACAAAAAAGAGCACATAATCCAATTATCTGAATATACTGACTTGGGCGTCGGAGGCTCCTCCTCGGGAATATACACCGGGGACCTCCTGACCTGTGTTTTCTAGAGTATTTCAGGTACATTCCACTAGGGAATCTCCTCCAAAAGTGCTATCCTCCATCAGAAGTCTTCCCTACCCGCACAATGACACATGATGAAGCCGCCGCAGGCCACCAAAAGGGGGCCAAAGTTCAGATGGGCAAAATAAACATTTTCCCTTTTCTGTTGCGACGGGCCGACGATGATTGATGGTGTTAATGTTAGAGGAGGGTAACTATAGGTTTCTGAAAAATGAGGGACATAACTGTAGGTTACCCCAAGTCTCAGGGGGTTATGGTATTTGTCCCTTTTTTTTATTAAGTGGTTTAATTACAATTTCTAGGGTTTAGGTGATATTACACTTCACCCCATTTTGTTTAAAAAATATATATTTTGCCTCTTTTTTTTTTTACATTGTCTTACAGTAATTTCTAAAATTTTAATTTAAACTATGTAGTAATTATCTCCCAATAATTTTAATCTGTATTATACTTTTTTATAGTTAATGAACATTTAATTATCAAGTTTTTCTTTCTATAAATTTAAAATAACTTTTTTTTTCAGAGAGTAAAATATAAGACATGAGATAAATTGTATATTTCTTAAATATGGAACAAAGTGTAATATTAGGGAATTTCAGGAGGTAAATTATAATTAGGCAATTGGACAATTTTGGTTGATTTTTAACAAGAAAAAAATAAAAAGGCAAAAATAACAAATAAACCACTAAAGTTTCAAGTTTGTCCGATTCGGCCACTAATTTTTTTTGGGATAAATAAACCACTAACGTTATTAAGTTAGTCTGATTCGCCCACTGCCGTTAAAATTAATTAATTTTTGGTCTTAAAACTTTGCTAACTTTTCTATTTCTATCCTAAAATTTTCAAACACCTGATGGTTTGTCATCCCTCTATAACCGTTGCACGATTCCTCCTCCACCGCCACATGACTTCGCCTCTCTATTCACACTGATTCATCTCTAGTTGCACAATTCCACCGAGCCATTCATGCCGATTCAAGCCCTCCTCGAATTGACCTCACTGCTGAGCCACGAAGAGAAAACAAATGCAATTGATTGAAGCCCCTCATCCTTGATGCCGTCCTCTAGCTTGCCTGCCATAGCATCGTCTTTTCACAGATGGATGAATCATGGATGGTAGTGGAGAGATCGGGCGAGATCTTGTGGCAGGTTACAAGCAGTGGAGAGGTAAAGCGTGAGAGGCAGTCGTTGATTTGTCTTCAATTGGTGCCAACAGCCATCAATTAGTGCTGATTCGTTTTTTAGGTGAAGGTGGGTGCAATGGAGATGGGTGTGACGATGGAGATTGGGCGGACCTGAGAATTGGGATGGCGGCGATCATGGTGTGTTCTTCCAGATTGGATGATATGCAAAGTTATGGACTAATATAGAAAATTTAAAAAATTTACGAACTAAAATAGTAAATTTTAATGGAATATTCTCTATTTTGAAACAGAATATTTGACAAGTTAATGTCCAATGGCCTATTTGACCTGATTTTAAAACATTAGTTGTTTATTTGGCAAAAAAAACAATTAGTGGCTGAATCGGGCCAACTCAGAAATTTTAGTAGTTTATTTGTTATTTTTGCCAAATGAAAACTCAAACTTGGGCCCCACGACCACACACCAGGGAAAAACATATACGGATCTTGGTTAAGAGGGGCACTTGTGCAAAAAAGGGACAAGCTGGGTTCTGAAGATGTCATTTGAAGGCGGAGAGTAGGAAAGACACGTTTTTAAAAAACGCCTCCCTTTCCTCGGCCCTTCCTTCTGCTCTCTCCCTCTCTCTCTCTTACTTGCACGCCAGTTCGGGTAGCTGAGCAGAGCGAGAGAAAGGGAAGAGAGGAGAGAGCCACAGCTCCCTGCCCAACTCCCTATATAAGCATTCGTTCCTGCCAAACTCTCTTCTCTTCTCTCTCTCTTCAGAGATTTAAAGATCCGAAAGAATCGAGAAACAGGCAAGGGGCTGACGACTAGTCTCTCTGTCCTCCACCTTTCCCTCGCCATGATCTCATTGACCAGGACCTCTTTCCTGGTATTATTCACCTCTTTCTCCTCTCTCAATACGGGCTCTTCTCGTTTTTAGCTCTTTGTTTATTTGTTTCTTGTTTCGGGGTTGAAGATCATAATCACAGCTGACTAGATTTTTCAGATTTAGTTTCTTAATTATCTAAGCTTACCATTTCTCGGTTGTTCTTTTACCAAATAGTAATCTGAAGGCGTTATCTTCATGCTTGATCAAGTCTCATATTGTTAATTTGTTTGATTGAAACAGAACAGCTCGGGAATTTCTGGGTCATGCAGTCCCGTCTTGCAGAGGGAGAGGAGATTTCCCTCTGCTTCAGTCAGAATGGCGGCCGCCATGGGCTCCGGCAGGGATCGCAGCGGCAGCATTTTGATGGACAACGCATTGAAGAAAATGAAGGACGGTGGAGCCTCTGTCGTTCAAGACTCCGAAGCCACCCTTGCTGCTGGTGCCCACGACGTTCGCGACGAGGATGCTGCCACCGAGGATCAGCTCGTCACTCCTTGGGCCATCTCTGTTGCTAGGTGACTCCGTTGTTTCCTTGTTTATTTCTTCCCGGTCCACTTGGCTCTCTAGGACCATCGGGAGTCTTTTTGTAACTTTGCCGATTGTGCTTGTGAGCTGCTTTGTTCGTTCATTGCGAATTTTTTTGCGACCAACACGAAACATTTATGAGCTTTTTTGTTCTGTTCTGTTTTTCTGCATTATGGTTCGCTTCATATTTCTTATATGCCTGTGTAATGCTAATGCACTGCTTGTCAAGCTTAATTCTTTGAGAAATTTGTTCTGCAAAATTTCAAGGTCTTTAAGTTTCTTTTCACGCTGCAGTGGATATTCTTTGTTGAGAGACCCTCACCACAACAAAGGGCTAGCCTTCTCGGAGAAAGAGAGAGATGCTCACTATCTGCGTGGTCTTCTGCCCCCAACAGTTATTTCGCAAGATCTTCAGGTGCCACTCATGCTTGTACATCCTTTCTTCATTACATTTGTCCGTCAACTGTAAGCTCTAAGAAACTTTTTGCCCATATATCCTCCAGGTAAAGAAAATGATGCGCAGCATTTGTCAGTATCAAGTACCGCTTCAGAAATATATGGCCATGATGGACCTGCAGGTATTCATCTACACATTGGTCATCTGTTCTGTTTGGATGTGTGATGCTTCAGAATGGTTGAGGGCTATGCATTGATCTTTCTCTCTCGCTCTCTCTCTGTCTCTCTTTCCCCCTCCCCCTTCTCTCTTTCTCTCAGGAGACAAATGAGAGGCTCTTCTACAAGCTTCTCATTGAAAATGTAGAGGAATTGCTCCCAGTTGTCTATACTCCAACTGTAGGTGAAGCTTGCCAGAAATATGGAAGCATCTTCCGGCGCCCTCAGGGCCTCTTTATCAGTTTAAAAGAAAAGTATGTTTCTTTTGGTCGCAT
Organism: Aquilaria yunnanensis; assembly: GCA_039654915.1. NCBI lineage: Eukaryota > Viridiplantae > Streptophyta > Magnoliopsida > Malvales > Thymelaeaceae > Aquilaria > Aquilaria yunnanensis. The sequence goes on along the minus strand of CM077600.1, from coordinate 27,937,195 downwards.
TTTAGTTTCCTGGGCATTTTGGTTCACTTCATTTATGGACTTGTGTTTAGGGGAAAGATTCTTGAGGTACTGAGAAATTGGCCTGAGAAGAATATTCAGGTCATTGTTGTGACTGATGGGGAGAGGATTTTGGGTCTTGGGGACCTTGGTTGTCAGGTATAGTTTTTCGAAATTCTGATTTGGTCCTCGTCTGATGACTATTTCCATGTTATACTCAAAATGTTTCCAATGCATTACATCTGTGTTCAGATTGGTCCTTGTATGGAACTGATTTATGATGAGCTTTTTTCACAGGGAATGGGGATACCAATTGGCAAACTTTCTTTATATACTGCACTAGGAGGAGTTCGCCCTTCAGCCGTAAGTTCTTCGTTTGAGGATTGTTATCCCATGTGCAGTCTCTTGATATCCCTCTAGAATTGTGTTCTGGTCCTGTATTTCCTTTTTTTCCTCTTTTAGTCTCCTGTCAATCCTGTGATGAGATTTCCTTCAATGTTGTACTATCTTTCATAGTTTAATTCTGGACCTTGTCCTGCTTCCATTAGAGATTAGCTCCAACAATCTGTTCTTGCTGCTAGCCTGCTACCCTGCTTCATTATTTATATCCCACATGCGATATCTGTAATTTGGCTTATCTATTGGTTTCAATGGTTTCAGTGCTTGCCTGTAACAATTGATGTTGGTACAAATAATGAGCAGTTGTTAAATGATGAGTTTTATATTGGACTTAGGCAAAGAAGGGCTACTGGGCAAGTGAGTAGAGTTCCATCTAAATTACTATATTTCTTCCTCTGAATATCTGGGTTCAGGTCTGGACAAAATAGGGAACTGATAATGTATCTTCTTTGCTCTTTTCCAGGAATATGCTGAACTAATACACGAGTTCATGACTGCAATAAAGCAGAACTATGGGGAGAAAGTTCTTATCCAGGTAATTGTGTTGCACAATCAAAGATATAGACATTTCAGTTGTTGTGGAATATGGATTGCTTAAATTTGTCTCCTCTCCAATTTGGCAACCTATATCTTGTGAACCATTACATAAATTTTCAGTTTGAGGACTTTGCCAACCACAATGCCTTTGATTTGCTTGCAAAATATGGCACAACTCATCTTGTGTTTAATGATGATATTCAGGTTTGTAAATTTTATTTTTTTTCCCCTTTTCTCGTGAACATTGTTGTGGCAAACATATATCTAATACTGGCATGCATTGTTTATTCCAGGGAACAGCATCTGTTGTCCTTGCAGGGCTTATTGCAGCGCTGAGATCTCTTGGGGGAACCTTGGCTGATCATAGGTTCTTATTCCTTGGTGCTGGAGAGGCGAGTATTTGGTAACTTTTTTGCATTCATTCCTGATAACAAACCTTAATGGACAAGTATGAACCAAAAGCAACATTGTTATGCATCTCCATTGATGCCCTTGAAAGTGGGCTTTCATGTGAATAGGTAGTAAATTGAAGGGAGAAGGGAAGCCTTCACTTCAAATAATTGCTAGACTCGGTTGAGTTAAGTGTGTGGGAGATATTGATACTGAAGGAATTTCATAGGTTGCAGTACTGTTGCACTAATCATGATGAAAGTGGAGCTCAAATTCAGAGCAGAAATTCTGTAAACCTTAATAAGTTATCTCACAACAGTACCTGCATTCTGTTTTTGAAGTATATCATATCATGTGCAACATTTCCCTCCTACTTTCATATTTTTCCCTCAGGACCTTTCCTACCCTTTTAGTTATTGGTCTTACCAAATGTTTGGCTACTAACAGGCTGGCACTGGAATAGCAGAAATCATAGCCCTTGAAATGTCAAAACAGGTTTAGCCTATAGCTATGACTAGTTGTATCTTCATTTGTACAGGTGTATTAAACCTAGTTGTATGGCTGTGTCTGACATACTCCTTGCTATGCAGACAAATTTGCCACTAGAAGAGGCTCGCAAGAAAATCTGGCTGGTCGACTCCAAGGTACTAGAACCTTAGCCAGCTCTGTTCTGAAACAGCATTGCTACTTGTTTCTTTCTTTCCTTCAGCTAAAAGCTGCAATGCTTTCCTGCAGGGGTTGATTGTTAAATCCCGCACCGAAGCACTTCAACATTTCAAAAAACCCTGGGCACATGAACATGAACCAATCAAGGGACTTGTAAATGCTGTTAATGTATGGGATCTCTCCCATACTCTGTTATTGAATCCTAGGAAGAAAAATTCCACGGCTGTCATGATCAAAGATCTCATAGATTTGTCATTATTATTGAACAGGCAGTCAAGCCAACAGTGCTAATTGGAACATCTGGAGTAGGGAAGGCATTTACTAAAGAAGTTGTTGAGGCTATGGCGGCCCTTAACAAGGTATCCTGTCTATGTTTAATTATCTAAGAAAATGCTGTTTAGCTGGTGGAAGCTGACTAGGACCATGTTTCTGTTTTGCTTACAGAAACCTATCATTTTTGCTCTTTCTAACCCTACTTCTCAATCGGAATGTACGGCTGAAGAAGCATACAGCTGGACTCAAGTAAATAGACCGATTTCTTTTTAGATGTGTTAGTAGTTTGTTCTTTCACCTGCTTTATATTATGTTAACTTTACTTAATCTTGGTTTGTTATTGGTCTGGTAAAATTTTTGCTTTGTTCCAATTATTCAGAAAACTCCCATACCGTTTCTCATTATCTCAAGGTTCTATCCCCTTTTTACAGGGTCGTGCCATTTTTGCCAGTGGAAGCCCATTTGACCCTGTTGAATACGCAGGGAAGACTCTTGTACCTGGACAGGTACTTGTGGAGAATATTGAGGCGTGCATCTTTTCACTTCCTTGCACTTGCGATTGATTTGGTTTTGGTTCTTATTACCTTTCAGGCAAATAATGCATACATCTTCCCAGGCTTTGGTCTGGGTCTGATAATGTCTGGTGCAATCCGGGTTCATGACGACATGCTTCTGGCAGCCTGTGAGTACGGAGAACATATTTTTGTCTTGTACTCAACTGTCTTCATGAAAGAATCTCGTTGAGACATCAGTTCTTATTGTAATTCTTACGAGTCATTTCATCTTATTTCTGGGAGCAGCCGAGGCTTTGGCTTCTCAGGTGACACAGGAGAATTTTGACAGGGGGCAAATGTACCCACCATTCAAAAACATCAGAAAGATTTCGGCACATATTGCTGCTAAAGTAGCAGCGAAGGCTTATGAACTCGGTAAGCGCCTTATAAACCAAGAAACTAACTGAGACTCATTCAGGTGTCTCTGCTCTCAGCATAACCAAAGCAAGATTGTCTTGCAGGATTGGCCACTCGCCTTCCACAGCCAAAGGACCTGGTGAGATACGCAGAGGGTTGCATGTACAGCCCTGCCTATCAAAGCTACCGCTGAGTGATGGTAACAGATGTTGCTGCTACTGTTTTCAGGTCTATTATATTTCTGATCATAAGAACAGCTGTTTTTTCACATCTTATCATCTCTATTACAGTATTTCAGCTGCTCATTCTTTTAGTTGGTTGCCCACTCCATTGCTTCCTTTGCTGTCGTTTGAAGTTGGTGGGCAAAGAAAACATGGGGTGTTGGGTGTAGGTGCTGGTTGTTAGACAAGGAAGTAGATACAGCTAGCTAGCGTGGTGATGATCCATAGGAGTATATCTATAATGTTTTCGCAATATTATTAACTAGGACGAAATTGGAGTTGTTCATTCAGATCAATACAAAGAATGGAAATGGTCAGAACGAACGGATTGGGAGTTGTCTTCTGGATTTCCATTTCCCACGGGGTAGCCGAAAAGCAAGAGTTACACTAACCGAGCTAACCTGAGCACGTTACTTGGGAGACTAAGCCATGTAGATGTAGTTGGGAAGTACTCTTACGTTTCAGAGAGATATTTGGAGCCTGGATGGCCTCTTATTTATTCTCTATGATCCAGGTATATATGATTTTCAGTTGCACACATGAATTTTCTGCGAGTGGTGGAATATAGATGGAAGTGATATATCAAGGTCCAGTCAACTAATGCGACAAAATTGGTCGTAAAAATTGTATTCACTTGGTCTAAAAACAAACAGGAATTATTACATGTTTTTATCACATTGCCAAATAAAGCAAATTAAATTCGGTCGGCAATCTCATAAGGTAACAATTGCACGTATCAATTCATAACAATTACTTCATCCGTGCATGTTTTTTGCACCAATTACCATTATGGGCTGTCTTAAATTATTTGCATTGTTTTTATAGTTAGTAAATTTTGTACACGTAAATATTCTTTAACGCTCACATTTGAAAACATATCTACTCTCTTTCTTGAAAAAAGCCATAAAGTTAAGAAGTGAAAGTTATCTCTCGTCGTCTGCAGCCAAAAACCAGAGCCTCATCTCCATCAACTAGCTACGATGCTAATAAAAAGCAGAGGTCAATTAGAGATTTTTGAAGCTCAATTGATAGGTTAATCGAAGCCTTTGATTTATGTTTATGGTTTATTTATCAAACCCAACACCCCTCATCCCCCGCGGCCAATAAGCGAAAGAGATTGACCAAGCGCTGCTGTTGGAACCATTAGCCCAGGTACATTTTGACTTTACATTCCAACTGAAGGAGCTGCAAGGCACCAGTTCATGAAAATGAAAGCCAAAAAGTGGACGGAGCTTTCGTCTGCTGCTGTTGGCCAAGATTCTCTAAAATATATACGAAATCAAAAGAAAGCCATACGATTTTGAGAAAAGAACCTGTGAGGTCACAGTGGATCAATATACGAGAGAGAGTACACCAACATGCCTGTATCCTATATCCATCAGAGAATTTCGATTAAGTCCTTGAATTTTCTTCAGTGAGGAAAAGAGCATTCCAGTGAGTAGTCAAGGCTAGAAGACTAGTCAATAGCTGATTCAATGTTACTTTAGGCACAAAGTTCTAGAATTTCTTGGAATTTTAATAAGTCCCAGAGTTTCCTTAAATGAGGAAAAGGCCAGGAATTTTTAGAAGAAATTTGTACATTCAGAAGATCTCTTAAATTCATCATATTTTGTTCTCTTGTTCCACATCAGTTCCAAGAGAAATTTCCTTAGTTCCTTTCCCATTTAATCCAAGGTTCAATGGCCATCATGATTTCTGACCCAAAATTAGAAGTGAATGACGGATTCAGCCCGGTGTGACAACAATTGGTTTTCAAAGTTCAATAACCTCCGAAATGTTTCATCTTTTTCAAAACCTTGAAATTGATAGAGACTTAGTTTTGAATTCATACATTTTTTTAAATATTTTTTATTCTTTATAGATGTAATAGGTATGGATAATTTATATTTTCGTTGATTGATTCATAACAAATTGTGGGCCGATTATTAACCTAGAAATATAATAGTCCAAGAAGGCAGCCAGTGAAATTGGGCATCAAACATAACTTGCGAGATATGACAAAAGGGATTAATAGAGACACTTGGATCTTGTGAATGAAGAGATATATGATAGGAGAGCTTTGTCATCTTGAAGTTGGTTCACTTTGCTTGATTTGGATCAGTTGAGGGCAATTGAAGGCTTCTAGAGCCTAGATGCTGAATATCATAGACAAAAAACAATCTAACTCAATAGGTTGCAGAATATGATTAAATGCAGAAAAAGCAAACTGAATTCCTTATTCTCCCTAGAGATTAAAAGCAATTTTTTGTTTCTATTTCTGCCCAATTTATCCAAATTTGTGTAGCAAAAAAAAAAAAAAAAAAAAATTCAAATCTCTTTTTTCACCCTATCTTTCTTTTATTATTAATTTATTTGCTCTTTCATTGATAAATTTATGATTTGCTTGTCATGTGTTGAATGTAAAATTAGTGATTTACGTAGAATGGTTCTACATTTTTCATTTTTTCAGTGATCTAACAAGCTACAAAATGATGCTAGCTTCCACAATCATATTACATTGCTTTAAATTTGATTATGGTCTCACAGCAATGCATGGGCTCCCATAACTTGTTTTAATTTATTTTTTGTCATGAATCAATCAAATTGTAACAAAGAATATTATTGTAGAGTTATATATAATTATACTTTTTAGACTTTTTAAACTGTCCAGTTTCAATAAATTGAAAATTTAGGCAAATAGTTGCTTTATAGAAGAATAATTTTTTTGATGCATTTAGGAGAGACAAACAAAGAAAATAAAGGCGAACAAGAGCCATACCCTATTGGTCTTCCAAAAGCAGATTACCAATACTAGTAGGCGATGCATCCTAGACAGTAACCCTAGGTTCAAGGGATTGCCCCAACCGAGCCAAAAGAATCTGCAGGATAATTCCTCTCATGAAGAGTGTGGAAAATGGTGTATATTCTTAACCACCGCATGATCTCTTGGCAATCCAAAGCAATCTCCCTTAAAGGGTGAGAGCTAAGTGTTCCTTAACTAGCAAGAGAACCACCACAAAATTCATTTCAACCTCCACAACCTAAAGACCCATATGCTCCATTAATTTCAGCCCCTTGTGGATACTAAAGAGTTCTGCTGTGATTATCGAACCTTTACCGAGGTTGCCTGATTACCCTTTAACCCAGGCACCAACAACATCTCGAATAAGGCCCCCAACTGTTATCATGGAGTCAGAGGTTTGGGTAGAACCATCCAAGTCAACTTCCAGCAATAAAAGATAGGAAGGTATTTCACACAAGTCTTAGTTCCTGAGCGACCTTCCAACCTACAAAAACACTGGCAAGGAAAAGATCTGAGACAAATGAAGAGACTTGTTCCACCACCTCCATGTCTAACTTTCTCACATTTTTAAACACAACATCATTTTGAGCTTTCTATACCATCCAAATCACAACCACAAATCACCAAGGCTAGTTTTGGAAGCCAAAACAAGGCATATGTAAAGTGCAATTCTCGCAAAACCAAACAGCAAGTGGGCCCAACAAAAGAGGCTTTAGATTTTGAGGCAGTACGAATGAAGCCTAAACTCCCATGGCTTTGGGATATCTTCTGATGAAATGGTTAACATCTTTAATTTATGTCCCACAACTCGGACAAGACATGTTAGTGGCAAAACCTCGCTGACATCGTTGCCAATTAGTCATAATTTTATTCCAGATAATTAGCCAAAGGAAACAACGAATACACTCTTTAATGTTTACTGATCACACAAACACTATCGGTGAGGGAGTTAACTTAAGGGACTTCTTCTAAAGAATTACCTTATACACAGTCTTGACAGAGAAAGCTCTATGTGAGTCCAAATCCCATATAATTTTGCCAACATTGGGCCTCCACGGCAATGGAGTAGCCTTTATATCTCACTCTATCTCAAGGGTAATAAAAGGCTGAATTTGATCTAGGTTCCATCTCCCATATCAACTCTACAATTGACAAATTTAGGAGAGATAGTGGTACATGATGATCAATACGATTGAAAATAGATAAATCTCCCAGCCACTGATCATCCCAGACATTAATGCGGACTCCAACACCTACCCTCCAACTTGTGCCCATTTGCAAAACCTTTCAATAAGCCAAGATATCTCTCCAAGTTACTGAGTCTGATGCTTTGTTTTCGTAGTGGAAAAAGTCACTTCAACCAAGGCACTTATGATGAAACACTGAACACCATAAAGCATCATGGCCCTCAAGATTTCGAAAATCAACTTTTGCTAACAGAACCTTATTAAAATGGTATGCAGTTTGTAATCCCAAACACCCAAAAGCCTTGGGACGACACACAACTTCCCAACTAATAAGATGTACAAATCTATGATCACTATCATTTCTCCATAAAATTTTGATTCACCTGATCGATATGATCACACGTACCTGATAGGATAGCTGTTGTCTACATAGCATAAGAAAGAACTGCTTGCATGGTTGATTGGATAAGAGTTTTCGTTGAGCAAGGGTCAAGGTTTTACACTTCCAACTGGCCAACTTACTCTCCATCCTTTCCGATAAGTAGGCATAGTCTCTTTCTTGACTCTACCATGAAGTGAAAGAAAAGAGAGAAACTCTTAAAGATCAACTTAAATTTCTGCATAAAAATTGCAGGTTAATTTCTGAAATGAATGAGTAGCTTAAAGGGATTTTATAAAATTTTACCATCAACTCAAGAAAATTGCAAGATAGCATTACGTACATTCACGCAAATCAGCTAGCCTGCCAGCTTGATAAATAGATAATTGGAAGGCAAAAACAATAATAAGAATAACAAGTCTCCAACCCTTTAACCTAGTGAGTAAGCGCTATAAAAGTTATGAGAGAGGTTTAGGGTTCTAATCATAGCCTTCCCACTTCCTACAACATACCTTACACAAGCTGATATATTTCTCTTATTGTAAATTTGTAGGGTAAAATTCATATGTAGTCCCCTAACTTTGAGGTTTTTCCTAATGTGGTCCCTTAGCTCTAAAAGTGACCATTAAAGTCCCTTAACTCAACTCGTGTGTCTTATTTTGATTCCTACCGTTAGTTTAGGCGTTATTTTGGATGGAAATTGCCTGCGTGGTATCTAAACTGCCACGTGGCATCTTCTTTCATGGCTTTAAGTGACAAAACTGAAAGAATAACAAATTTCGGGCTAGAATTAAAGCAGAAAAATAATTTTAGGGACTTAACCCTAATTTCATCCTCTCCGTTTATCCATCTTCCCCGTTTCCTCTCTACGCCGCCGCTCATCTCACCAACCCTCCGTCTACGCTGCTTCCGTCTCTCCTAGTCCAGCGTGATCCACACCTCCACCGCCTCTCCGTCGTTGACATCCCTCATAAAAATTCATGCCTCCGCGCTTCCACCCGAAGCTCGAGCTTACCCACGCATCGCCAGCGACATAAACAAGCCAAGACGGCTTACCAGATGGCGGGGTAAGGGTGGCGAGGCGCCGGCGATGATAGTGGTAGCTTTCAAGTGGATGGGCGGCTTCGGCGGTGGAGGCGAAGATGATGGGATGCAGGCGGCGAATTGCGATCGGGTTCTCCTTCGGCGGCGACTCTAGAGCAAGATGAGGCGGCGAAGGCTGGATGAAGAGGGAAAGGTGGAGCGTCGGTCAGGAAGAAGGAAGATTGAGCACCGGTGGAAAGAGAGGCGACGGCTGCGATCGAATCGAAGAGGGGCGGTGGTGGCGATCGAATCAGAGAGGGGTGGCGGCGTTGAAGATTGATTTATTTATCTTTTTAGGTCCCTAAAATTACTTTTTGTGCCAATTTTAGCTTGAACTTTATTGTTCTTCCAATCTAATCACTTCTTATCATAAATAGACTGCCACGTGGCAATATACATGTCACGTGGGCAATTACCATCCAAAATAACGGAAAAACTAATGGTAGGGACCAAAATAGAACACTTAAGTTGAGTTAGGGGACTTTAAGAGTCGCTTTTTGAGTTAAGGGACCACATTAGGACGATTCTTAAAGTTAAGGGACTAAATATGAATTTTACCCTAAATTTGTAAGATGATTATGAAAATAAAAAATAATAATAATAAGAATAACAACAACTTTAAACAAAAAAAAAGGGATAAGGAAACTAAGAGGGAAGCACGCAGGCAGGCAGGACGTTATCTTCCACTTCAGGGGCATATCCGTCTTCTCATTCCTCTCAAACGAACGATCCCCCGTAATCCTCTACTCCAACTTTATTCTCTCATTCCATTCACCGCCCCGCCGAATCCCAATCGCAGACCAAGACCAGAACTACCCACCACTCTCTCCTCCGCAATACAGTCAGTGCCCTCCCCTCCCCTCCGCTCCGTCTCCTGATTCTATTTCTTGATCTCCCTTTCATTCTCCCCCAACTTATTTTGGTGAAGCCTCAGTTTCCGACATGACTCGCCGCTGCTCCCATTGCAGCAACAATGGCCACAACTCCCGTACCTGTCCCACCCGCGGTTGTGGCCCCGGCCCCGCCGGCCTCAAGCTTTTTGGGGTCCGATTGACGGACGGTCCGATCATCAAGAAGAGTGCCAGTATGAGCAATTTGTCCTCCGCTCACTACCATAGCTCCTCCTCCGCCGCCGCGTCCCCAAATCCCGGCTCTCCTCTCTCCGATCATCTCCGCGATGTCAACCCCGTCCCCGACGGCTACCTCTCTGATGACCCCGCCTCTCACGGCTGCACCAATCGCCGTGGGGAGAGAAAGAAAGGTAATTTTCATTAGCCCAATACGCTTTGGTGATTCGGTATTTAGTTAGATTGGATAAAATTATTAATACCTGCCCACTTCTTTCTTCTTTCTCTCCTATATTAGATGCATTATGGTGAGATGGTTCATCGCTTCAATTCCTTTATTGGTAGGTTAGCTTCTAGCGGTTGCTTCAGCTGTAGTTTAGTTTAGCTATCTGATTTTGGTGCCAGAAGTTGATTCAATCAGACACCCGTGTTTAATTGGATCTATTTTTTTTACCATTTATGGTGCTTTTTTTTTCGTAAAAAAAGAAAAAAGTTGTGCACAATGATTGCTTCCAATGTCACAGAATCGTTGCCGCAATAAGCCTCTTCCTTCAGAACTTCAATTGCTCCTCCCAAAAGCTCGCTGGTGCGAGAGGTTTTGATAGAATTATTCAATGATATAGAATTTTTCTCTAGGAACTGATTCCGTGTCTGTGGCTTCTGTTTCTTTTTTTCTTGGCATCATCATCATCATGATTGATGCCATGATTACTGAAACAGCAGTGTGCAAATTTATCCGGAATTATATGCAATAATCGTTCTGGTTATCCCTGACGATTTAGCTGTAAATCAGTGAATATGCACCCAATAAATGCATAGCCAAAGGCAGCCATAGGTGATAACGAGTAGGTGCCAAATGCTAGCTTGAATTCGTGTACTCTCAAGTCCTCATATAATCTACGTTTCTATGTCATAAATTATTTGAAAACTAATTTACTCGTAGTAGTCTTGATTCTGTATACCTACAAGTAATGGTGTGGTTTTTCCATTTCTATAGAATCTCTAGTATATCTCTAGCTTCTTTTTTCTTCAGTGTGTTGGGATCATAGGTTTAACTGCTTTGCCTGTTTAAGGGCATTGTTAACCAATAACCTTTTTAGTTTGACTTCTGCAGCTTATCTGCACACATTTAATGAATTGGCAGGTGCATGATTATGGGGAACTACATATACTTATTCATCTTTCCCCCATGAACCAATTATTATCATGAATCTTGTGCTATGAGGAATGCAGTGTCAGAAAATGATATACTATTGATAGTATGAAGCGTTTAAACAGTCAAAGCAACTGCCTGTAGCTGCTTAGCAATGAAATAATATCCTAACTATCTATAACACTTTAATTAACCATTAACTTCTGTATTTTAGATTCAGGGGCTAAGCCTGTGTATTCTAATCCACTGGATCATTACAGTTTTCATTGTTTCTTCAACCGGACAAAAAATTGCAAAATCAAGATCCTTCTTGAATTACGAAATCTCAAAATCATCCTTGTAGAAATGCTTAGTTTCTTGAAGAAATTGAGGTGCTTAGTACTTTTTCTGAAAGAAACTTATTTGTGTGTGTGTTACTTATGATAATCAGATGTTCGGGAAAAAGGGTGGGAGTTGTGCAGTCAATGTTACATGCCTATTTGTAATTCTATATAAATAATTCTGTTGTTTAGGGGTGGAAACTGGTAATCTTGTTCTTTAATGAATCCTAGAAATATGAGAAATTTTATAAGCTGATGCTGTAAATGTTCTGTAGCTGCACCAATCTAATTCTTAGAAGACCTCTAGCTGTTGCAGCTTTCTCTGAGAAGAATACATAATATTGTTCATTTCATTTTAAATTGAACTCAACAATATAAAGTGTTCGTGGCATTTTAAGTTTTAAAGCTTCAACAACAGGCCATTTGGATTCCTCATTCCAGGAAAATAACCTTGGTGATTTTTCTCCAGTGAAACTTTATGTTCTTCCATAATCTCTGACTTCGTTTAGGAATTGGGGTTCTGTTAAGAGCAAAAAATATATAATCTTGTCAGAAAGCTTCAAGAAAGTTTTATGTTTTTATTTCTGGAACAGTTTTGATAGTTTAGAAAAAAAAATGTTGACCCCTTTAAGTGACATCACCTAATCTGTGGAATAATATCATTTGCATTCTAATGTGTTATTATCTCAGGTTGTGCTTTTTGCAAGTTATTGAGAAGTGTTTGAGTGCTCTGCATTTCTTGCCCCATAACTAAATTTCTTCGGTTGCTATTGGATTAGCAGAGATGAGAGGCCTCTTATCGTATTTTCGTGCTTCTGTTTTTGTTCTCTTGAATTTTGATTTCATGAATTGTTTTCAACAATGTGACTCTGCTAAAGTGGTTGTAAGGGTTGTGTTGTCTCTGTTCCAGTTTTATTGGGATACCTCTTAAAAGGAGCATTGCAGGTAACATGATTTGATTTTGACAAAGTCCAACCAAGTTGTTGCATTTATGAAATATAATTTGAGATTTTCACTTAATGACAAATTTTGGTTATAGGCATCCCGTGGACAGAAGAGGAACATCGACTATTTCTGATTGGTCTGCAGAAGTTGGGGAAAGGGGACTGGCGTGGGATAGCACGAAATTATGTAACTTCAAGGACTCCAACCCAGGTAGCAAGCCACGCCCAGAAATATTTCATTCGACAAAGCAATGCTACACGAAGAAAGAGACGTTCTAGTCTCTTCGACATTGTGCCAGATGATATGGTTTGTGTTGCTTCTCTTTCTTTTTTATGTTTCTGCATGTGCCACCATAGCTGCTACTCAGAAGGCAACAGGGGGAATCCTGGCATGTGACAGTTGCATCATGATAAAATAAATTAATGCCCTTTACGAGTTCATAAGTGTTACACTGAGTCACTCTGTGGCAAGATCTGTCTACACTTGAAAGTCGTGAGTGAGAGTTGTCTCTCAATTAGGAGTTCGGGTATACAAGGATTATAACTAACAGGATTACCATGATTTATTCTGTTGGAGTGGTCGTAATTGATCCACTAGGGAAGGCTTTTCTCTGACACCTGTTTTCAAGAGTTGCCATCTAATAGTTTCTGTTTGGCTTTGCAGGCTACAGATACACCCTCCATGCCTGAAGAACAAGTGTTGTTACCATGTTCTTCTTCAGTTGGTCATGAAACAGAGAATAGTAACAATAACTGTCCAGTACCTTCACTGAATTTATCTCTTAATTTTAAATTTGAGTCAATGGAACCTGCACCACAAGAACCTGCTAAAGAACCTGAAGAATCTGTAATTGGATTGAGTGGCTACACGCCATTGGTTCATGGTTACTTCCCACCTTATCCACCCGCATTCCCCTATGCATTCTGGCCTCCGAGTTCTGTTCCATCTGAAGAAGAAAAGTATACAGAGACATCTCACCATCAGGTGTTGAAGCCAATTCCAATGCTTCGCAAGGACCCTGTGAATGTGGAAGAACTAGTTGGGATGTCTCAGCTGAGTATAGGGGAGTCCGGGGTAAGCCACTGGGAAGCTTCACCGTTATCCTTGAAAATGCTACAGGAACCATCACGGCAGTCAGCATTTCATGCAAGCACAAGTGTGGGTAGCACTAACTTAAGCAAGGGAGAAACAAATATCATCCAAGCTGTATGAAGTTGGGAAAGAGTATCTGCAGTGGTGATACACTCTTTAATCTAGCTTTTTTTTTTTTTTTTTTGTACAATCTTATGACATAGGTCATCTGGTTCTATTTATTGATAGGAAGATGCTTGCTGGTGTTTATTACAGTAAGTTAAATTCCAGCACGGGAAAGAATTAATTCTTTGTAAACTGTAAAACAATTAGAAATTCTAATAATATATGTTAGTCCTTGAATACCAGCCTTGAGCAAGTAGTTTCACTTTCAACCTCCTTCAACATCATATGTACACTTGATCCCTAAGGATCAAGGAATAGTGGTGCATTGTAAAAATGTTTGTGCTGTGTAGTTGTTTGTATGATGTATCTTCGTGACTACTTAGCTAAATGTCCTTGCTTCCCAATTGTTACTACCCGAAACTTAAAAATGAATACCGAAGTCATGGAATCAATCCACGTTTTTTCTTCTTCTTTTTTTTTTTAGTACTCAAGAGTTTCATACATAATCCACCACTCACCTGAACCCACCCATTGATTTCAAAGGGAAGGAATATTTTGCACGCGTCAAAAGTTGGACCTTGGCTGATCATATGGTATGGTAGTCTTTATGCTAATTGGTCAGAGAGTTTTGAGTAGGGAATAGAGGCTACTTCCTGCTGGCATATGCGTATGCCTATGCCTCCCTTGTAGGACTTCACCTCCACGGCAGCACCTTTTTCGCAGAACATAAAATAGCTTTAGTTGTATTCTTAATAAATCAGATGCAATTAACACTTGCTAACTCTTGCTACAAAATTCGATCAGCATTCAGAAGGGAAGAATAAACAGAGAAGACTTGGTTTAAGCTTAGGTTAGGTTACCAAAATGGAGAGACATAATCGACTGCATCGATCTTAGTAGCTATGCCTACACCACAGAAGAGGACAACCGTCTTGATTCTTGATCTTGGCTTTGCTAAGGTTGTATTGTATGTTTCAATCTCATACGTTCTGACTGAGCACGTACATCCCATAAAAGCATAACCCTTGAACTGATATCATCTACTTAAAATATATTAATTCCTCCAGTTAAAAATTATAAATTTCAAACCCTAAAACTGTAAGATAGACAAACCTAGCTGATGCCCTTCAGCATCTCCAGTGTGTGTCATGGTGACTGTGGCAAGAACTTTTGATAGTACAAATGAGTCCGAAAGAATAGTGCTCTATGTGGATCACCTGGAAATCACAGAGAGTAAGGGTTAGGAGGTCCCCGGAGTGTTTTTCTAGGGAGGAGCCTCTGACGCCCAAGTGAGTATTTTTGGAGGTAATGAGATGATAAAGAACAAAGGAGTATATTGTCTCAAGTAATGTCCTCCCCCTTACCTGGAATAATTACCGAGTACTTATAGAGGGGCGAATAGTAATAGTCCTTCTCGTGTGGCCGGCCTAGATCGTGACACGTGTTCGGCGGGATGCATTTCACGTCTTTTGGGCAACAGGGGACTCCTAGCAGGACATGGGCCTCTGGGCTAGAAGTCTAGTCAACCCGAGAGTGACGTGCTAGAGTGTCCCTGCAAATGGCGTGTCAGGGCATGCCTGGGGCGGATTATCGGGGATGTGTCAGAGGCTCCTTAAATGCTTATGTCGTACTCCCGATGTCCCCTTTCCGTAGGGGAGACCCCTTCGGAGAATTTGTCTTCCGAGGTCGTTTTAGCATCGCAAGGGTATATTTCCCGAAGGTAACCTTTCTCGGAGGCACCCTCACTTCCAAGGATGGCTTACTCGTCCCCCCCGAGGTTGGCACTGTCGTTTCTAGGAATGGAGAAATGCCGAGGCTGGATTTCGGGAGCCCGAACACCCTTCCTTTCGTGGTAGGTGATTTCCTTTCCGAGGTTGGTGTTTTCTCTGAGCCTGTGGGTTCGGAGGGTGATCGGTACCTTGGCTATCACATGCCCCCTTCCGGGAAGTCGAAGCGGAGACTTCGGCTTTATGCTTTTGGGAAGGCTTCTTTATCGACTCGTGGTTGGAGCTCTACTCAAGAAGTTGCTCTTCTTCAGAAGGCGTTCTTTTATAGCCGAGATACCCTTCCCTAGTTCTTTCTGCAGCCTTGGGGCACGTGCAGCTTTTGCTTTTGCTTTTTTTGCTGTAGGTTTGTGAACTGTCGCATCCTTTGGTCAAACGTGTCAGTTATGGATAAACATGCCTGGGTTTTCGCGATGTCAGAGGGTGTGCCCTAGTTCTTCGCGTTGGATGACACGCGGCTGCTAACGGATGGCGGAATAGTTACGCCGGCCATGCTGATTGCGTCTCTTCGTCTTTCGAGAAGTAATAATGAGGCCGTTGCGCCTTCGAGGGATAATAATGACGATGTTTCGCTTACCTTCTTTGGTCTATATAAGCGCCTTTCGCCTTATTCTTTGCCTCACTCTCTACTTTTTCTCTCGTCTGCTCTGAAGCCTTTTCTTGCCTTTCTCCTTTTTTCCGGCGGCGGTTTCTGCGGCGGAGCGATTTCCGGAAATTTTCACGGCGGTGTTCAGTAATTTCGATTTTCGGCAAAACCTTTGGTGGGTGCTCCCTTCTGTAATTCTTTTCTCTTCTCTCTTTCGATGTCGTTTTTCCGAGGTCTCTTTGTTTCCTTACCCTTTCCAGAGTCATCCTTTTTCTTTTGTAAAAAATGTCAGATCCGACCCCGTTGCTAACTGTCCGACCTCTCCCCGAGAGTTTTCTTCCTCTCGAATTTCATCCTTGTACTACCACTCCAGAGAAGGTGAGGAAGTGGATGGCCAAGTATTACCTTCCTTCTTATCTCGTCCCGAGGTTGCCCATCCCGGGCACCTACGGCTTTATGTCAGATTCGCATGAGGTTACCATTTACCGAGCTCAATTAAAAGCCGGTCTTTGGTACCCTCATCACCACGTAATCTGTGAATTTTGCAAATTCCACGGGATCGCCGTGAACCAACTTCCCCCTAATTCTAACTCATACTTCAATTCTTTTCTCTGCATGTGTGGGGTGTTTAAGATAAAGCCCCACTTTCTTTTCTTCATGCAGTACTACAAACTCCACCCGGTCCCGAAGGGCGGCTTTTATTTCCTGTTTCCCCGAGGGTTCGGGAGAAAAAAGTTTACCTTCACCTTCAACAACAAGGACAGCTGGCAAGGGTGGCAGAAGAAGTTTTTCTTCCTGCCGATCCCCGAGCTTTGGCATCACGTCCCCACTAGATGGGCTTCGAGGACCCTGAAGATGGACGTCCTTGACCCCCGGAAACTCCTGACTTCGGAGCTGGCTGTTGAGTTTGATCAATTTGATAGGCTCATCCGGGCCGTGGCAGACTGGGACCCCGAGGTCCCGCCGCGTTCATTTTACCCTTTTCCCATCAAGTAGGACCTCATGACCCAAGAGGTCCTTCGGGAGATGGGAGCAGTGAACACGCACAAGAGTGATCCCGGGATGCCCGTGCTCGTTCTTCCGGGAAAAAAGGCTTGGATAGTCATGCTCCTTCGGGGCGAGATCACATATGAGTATTTCACCGAGAGTAAGTCTCTTTCTTGGTTTTGATACCTTTTTTCCTTTTGGACTTACGCTGATACTTTTTCCTTTTGTAGAGATGGGCGACCAATCTGCTGATTTTCACAAGTCGCTCTTCCTCAAGCAGGCCGAAAGGGGGGAGCAGACACGCAAAAAGACGCTTGCTAAGAGGAAGAAGACGAGCGGCAGCGGGCCTTCTAGGGCCAAGAAGGCTAGGGCTATTACTCCTCCCCCTCCCGAAGTCGTTGTTGAGGTGCAGGATCAATCTCCTGCTCTTCCTTCGACACCGGCGGACCTTCCTTCGGATGCTGCCCTTCTTGGGGCAACACTGAGCCCCATTCTTCCCGCCGAGCCTCCTTCCGAACAAAGACCTGCTCAGGATCTGGAAGGGAATAGAAGAAGGAAGGGGAAGAACATTCCCAACGAAGTCCGGGAGGGCGGGTCTGAAGATGATGTCGCCGAAGTTCTACCGGGTTGGTTCCTTAGCCATTCTCCTGCAAACCTTAGTATTTTTCGCATCTACAATTTTTTGGATGAATGGCTAAGGGGTGACGTACTGACGGAACTTCGGCGTAAACTTGCAGAGGACATGTCTGCGGCGCCCTGGATGGATGCCCACGCCCGACGAAGGGCTCTTCGGAACAAGCGGATCCTTCACGACAAGGTGCCGAGGGAACCTTTCTGGACGTTCACAGAGGACATGAACTTGTTCTCTGAGGACAGCCAGTTTATGGCTCCCCAAATGGCGACGGGGGTGATGAAAAACGCCACCTTTCAGTCGCTCGTCACCGAATGTCCCAACGAGGAGATCCTCACATCTTGGATGACCGAGCACACCGCTCAGGTAGTTCTCTCCTCTTCCTTTACTTAGAGAGATTTTCCTTCCAAGTTTCCATCATTCTTTTGATACCCATTCGGGGCCTCCTTCTTTGCAGCTTTTGGCATATAACAGGTACTTCCGCACCTGGGCATCGAAGCAAACGGAGGCCCGCTCTCGGTCCGAAGATTCTTTGAGCAAAATGAAGGAGTTTTGTGCCAGACACGTCCTCAAATATGGTGAGCTCAAGATTGTGAAGGAAGACGTGGTGAACCTTCGGGCCGAGCTCGCGGCGAGCAAGCAGGAACTTCTTCTTGATTTTTCAGCCAAGGACGAGGACCTCGGCTCAAAGTGTGCCCTTCTTTCTTCAGAGAACGAGGCCCTTCGAAAGGCGAACGCTCAAGATGGCGAGAACCTGACGAAGGCGCTCGCTTTGAATGCCGAGCTTGAGGCTAAGGTTGAATCTCTGAAGAAGGGGGCCAAGAGCAAGAGAAAAAAGAAGCTGGAGGAGAAGATCGCCAAGCTTAAGACCGAACTGGATGCTCTTAGTGCCAAGAAGGACAAGTCTGAGAAAATGGTGAAGGTGGCTTATCAAGACGGCTTCTGCTTGGCGCGCCACCAAGTCTTTGCTCGGCACCCTAAGCTCGACCTCTCCTACCTGCCTACTCTGGACTTTCCTGAGGAGCCTAGGTCAGCATGGTCAAAGCCAGATTTTCTCAATCTTCCTCCAGCCGGGCCCGTGCCTCCGACTGGGCCAAATGATGATGATGATGCTGGAGAGGCATCGGATGCCCCTGCTCAGTCATAGGCTTCTTCTTACTTTCTTGTGTTCCTGTTTGCTTGTACGTTTTTGCCTTAGAATTTTTAATGAAGATTTTTTCCTCCAATCTCCATTCTTTCTTCCGAATATGAGTCATCAGAAGTTAGTGCAATCCTAAGTATGCATCTTTGGTGAACGCCCGCGCCTATGTTCTTTGGAGAAAGTTTTTTTAGACTTTTCCCTCATCCTGCCGAGCTTTTAGACTCCACCAAGGAGTTAGTTCCAAAAAGAGAACTATTAAGGAACTTCTTCCTAGCAATGCGGCCATATTCGGCGTTTACTTTCATTGACGACTTCGGGGAGGAATAGTTATAAGCTTTTTCTGAAAAAATGTGTAAGTATAGAATTTTTTCAGAGAGTCTGAATGCCAAGTATTTTTCAGCTCTACCCCCTCGGGATCACTTAGTTTGTAGACCCTTGGGCGGACCTCGTCGAGGACCAAATAAGGTCCACTCCAGTTTGCCCGAAGTACCCCTTCTGACGGCTTTTGTGGCTCAAATTCAGCCTTTCGGAGAACGAGGTCTCCTTTTTTTGATTTCTTTTCTCCTTACATGTATGTTAGCTGCGTGAGCTATTCTTTGTTGGAAAGCCTTTCTCTTTAGTTCGGCCATTTCGCGATATTCCTCGGCGAGGTCTAGTTTTGTCCTCAAGCCGAGATTATTTCCTCCTTCGTCGAATACTTGTATTCTTACCGAAGGTTGTATGACCTCGATGGGAATAATGGCCTCCGTCCCATACACAAGCAAGAAAGGATTTTCTCCCGTAGCTCTTCGGGGATTCATTCGGTAGCTCCACATCACACTTGGGAGCTCTCCTGGCCATTTCCCTTTTACCTCCTTTAATCTTTTCTTCAAGCCATCTTTTATTGTCCTGTTGGATACTTCGACCTGCCCATTACTTTGGGGGTGGGCTACTGGGGCGAAATGCATTTTTATGCCGAGGTCGGTCACGAATTCCTGAAATCCTCTATCCGTGAACTGGGTTCCATTGTTGGCCACTATTACCCTTGGTATGCCAAATCGGCATATGATGTTCTTCCATACAAACTTTTGAGCATCTTTTGCCGAAATTGATGCCAGTGGCTCTGCTTCTATCCATTTAGTAAAGTAGTCCACCGCGACTATGCAGAACCTTACCCCACCGGGAGTGTTTGGAAGAGGTCCAATGAGGTCAATGCCCCACACGGCGAAGGGACAAAGATAATCTGCTAAGTTTATCCTCTCCGAAGGTAGCTTTTGGATGTTGGCGTGCCTTTGGCAGTTGTCACATCTTCGGATAAACTGCCTTGCGTCTTTCCTCAAGGTAGGCCAAAAGTATCCTTGGTAGAGCAGTACCCCAGCAAGGGCGTCTGTTCCTATATGGGAGCCACACGCCCCTTCGTGGACTTCTTCAAGTATTGTCCTGACATCATCTTCGCCTATACATTTTTGCAAAGGGCTCGCATACCCTTGTCTGTATAGCTCTTCTCCAATGAGGAAATATCTTCCCGAGCGCTTTCTTACTTTCGCGGCCTCTTTAGGATCCTTAAGGAGTTCTGTAGTTGCTAGATACTTCCTGATGAGATCTCGCCATCCTTCCCCCAAAGTTGCTATGCACATCAGTTCTATGCTAGGTTGCTTCAGCACCTTAGTGGGTTCCTTGGATTTGGCTAAGGAATCAGCCTGAGCGTTATCACTTTGAGGTACGTTTTCGATCTGTACCGAATCAAGCTCTCCAATGAGTTTTTTTACGAGATCCTAATATTTTGCCAAGGTTGGATCCTTTGCCGCGTATTCCCCTTTCGTCTGCCGAACTACCAGTTGTGAGTCACTGTGGGCCATGAGGTCTTTTATGCCGACTTTTCTAGCCAATTTCAGTCCTGCTATAAGGGCCTCATATTCGGCGATGTTATTGGTAACATCAAAACCGAATTTGATTGCCTTAGTGGCTTCCATGCCTTCGGGTCCCCGAAGGACTATTCCAGCGCCCTGGTGTCTTGTGCCTGATGCTCCATCGACAAAGAGCTTCCATTCTGGGTTGACCGTTGTTCGGTCTTCCTCAATGGTTCTGGAATTCTCTATTTCTAGGATTTCGACAATGAAGTTTGCCAGTGCCTAGGCTTTTATTGACCTTCTTGGCTCGTAAATAATGTCGTATTCTCCGAGTTCAATACACCATTTTGATAATCTTCCCGAATGCTCAACTCTTTTCATTACGTCGCGTAGAGGCAGGTTACTTCGGACGATAATAGCGTGTCCTTGGAAGTAAGGTCGCAATCTTCTGCCTGCAAGTACTAAGGCGTAGATGGCTTTTTGGAGTAATGGGTACCTGATCTCGGCGCCATGTAGAGACTTGTTTACATAGTATACTGGCCAATGCCTCCCAGCTTCTTCTTTTACTAGGACTGAACTCACCGCTTTTTCGGTTACTGCTAGATAAAGGATGAGGGGTTCTCCTTCCTGGGGTTGCCGAAATGTTGGCAGTTTGGTCAGATAGTTTTTAAGCTCGTCCCAAGCTTTCTAGCATTCAGAGTTCCATGGATGCTCCTGGGTTTCAAAGCTGTCCTCACCTTTGGGGGCTTTAGTGAGTACTTTGAAGAATGGTCTACATCGGTCGCCGTACCTGGAGATGAATCTGCTAAGGGAAGTGATTCTTCCGGTAAGCCTTTATATATCTTTGATGGATGTGGGTGTTCGGAAATTCAGCAGGGCTTTGACTTTTTCAGGGTTGGCGTCTATTCCCCTTTCTGATACCATAAACCCGAGAAACTTTCCTGTACTTACCCCGAACACACATTTTTCGAGATTGAGACGTATGCCGTACTCCCGAAGTCGTTGGAAGGTTTCGGCGAGGTCAGTGATATGATTACCAGGCATTTTGCTCTTGACTATCATATCATCAACATATACTTCCATATTTCTCCCGATCTGTGAATCAAATACCTTGTTCATCAGCCTTTGATAGGTAGCCTCTGCGTTTTTCAGCCCGAAGGGCATTCTGACGTAGCAGTAGGTGCCTATCTCCGTGATGAAGGCTATTTTTTCTTCATCTTCGGGATTTATCCGAATCTGATGATATCCACTGAAGGCGTCGAGGAAGCTAAGAAGCCCGTATTCGGCGGTTGCATCTACCAGTTGGTCTATGGCTAGTAAAGGGTAAGAATCTTTTGGGCAAGCGTCATTCAAATTTCAGAAGTCAATGCACATTCGGAGCTTTTCACTTCTTTCTTTTATGGCGATGACGACGTTGCTAAGCCATTCGGGGTCTTCTACTTCTCTTATTACCCCGGCCTCAATGAGGCGACTAACTTCGACTTTAACAAAGGAATTCTTATGAGCCGATAGACTTCATTTTTTCTGCCGAACTGGTCTGGCGTTCGGTTGCACTATAAGATTGTGGTGGGTTATGCTGGGATCGACCCCGGGCATATCTTTCGGCCAGTAGGCAAATAGATCTTTGTTCATAAATAAGAAGGATACAACCCTCTTTTTGTCATCCTCGGCCAGTTTTTTCCCCACTCGGGTGTTTCGGCCAGGGATCAACTCTACATCCTCTGTTTCTACTTTTCCGAGGCTTTCAGTTTTCCCCTCTATTGTTTCCTCGCCCTTCGAGACAATTTTCTCTTTTGCCGAAGTCTGCACTTGGATCTTTGTTGGGCTTTGCCTGGCCCTTGTGAAGACCTTTCTGACTTCGGCTTGGTCAATGAAGATCTCTGTGTCTCCATCTTTGGTGGCGAAGGTGACCGTTAGGTACTTTATGTCTGGGCGAATGTGGAAGTTGCCCTGAGTCTGCCTTCCGAGGATAGCATTGTAGGCCGATGATACATCAATGACAATAAATCTTGTCTTGATGGAGGCCATTAACTCTTCCTGGCTATGGGAGGAAGCCCCTTTTAGGATCAAAGGCAGGTCCACGTACCCAAGGAAAGGAAGTTCAGAGGGTTCGACGCCGAAGGTGGGGGAGCTGACTGGGCTGAGGTCGCCCCTCGGAATGCTTAACTTCGGCAGCAGATGGGAAAAGATGACATCAGTGTTTGAGCCGTCATCGTGGAGTACCCTTTTGACGTCCCAGTTTCCTATCCTTGCCATGACAAGGAGTGGATCGGATCGTCGTGGGGGAACTTTACTGTAGACCCATCTCTACGAGTGAGTCTACTTGGGGAGTTCCCGTACTTCATTACGGAGATCTCTTTTATCTTCCTTTTTCTCTCAACTGAGGGTATGCCAGTGGTGATGGTTTGGATAACCCCTGCTGATGGTGGCAGGTTCTTTTGAGGGCTTCTGTCCCGACGTCTGTCCGAGTCATACTCTTCGTCGTCCCCTCTTCTCTGCTCTTCCTTTCTTCCTTTTGGGGAAGGCATCCGCAAGTACCGACGGAGTTAACCCTGTTTGATTAGGGACTCAATATATTTCTTCAGCTGGAAGCAATCTTCAGTGTCATGGCCATGGTGCCGGTGAAACTGATAGAATTTCTTCATATTTCTTTTGTTTTCCGAGCTCATGGCCTTTGGTCTTGGGATTGTAGTTCCTTGCCTTTCTAGTGCCATGAGGATGCTAGCTCTTGGGGTGTTCAAATGGGTGAATGTCATTGGCTTTTTCCCCCTCTGCCTTCGGGGCCTTTCTCTGTCATTCTGATGTCGAGGCTGATGGCTGGGCCCTTCGGCGTGAGGGTGTTCTCCTTTGGGTCCTCCCATCCTGAGCTCTTCGGCCGTCATGTGTTGTTCGGCCCTTCTATAGAACTCCCCCAGAAACTCTGGGGGGTCTTTGGAAAACTCATAAAACAGTTGGGAATCCCTCCGAAGTCCTCTAACCATCGCGAGGATGCGGATTTCTGGGCGAAAGTCTGGCACGCTCAGCGCTTCTCGGTTAAACCTCTCTACGTAATCACGAATGGTCTCCCCTCCTCGCTGAGCGATGTCAAACATTTGTACTGGCATTTTGGCTGTGGGCCTGCTGCCGATGAACTACTGAGTGAAGGCAGTGGATAGCTCATGGAAGCTTAGCAAGCTCCCATGGGCCAGAGAGTTATACCACGCCGTTGCTAGACCCGAAAGTGTTACTTCGAAGCACTTACAGAGCGTAGCGTCATCCGTGCCATGGAGTACCATGCTTCGTTTGTACTTAGTCAGGTGCCCCTGAGGGTCACTTCGTCCGTCGTATGTTTCTAGGCGAGGTACCCTGAAATCGCTGGGCATGGGTGCCTCTACTACCTCGCGTACGAAGGGTGACTCTTCTCCGGTGTAAGAGTCAAACAATCTGGACCAGACCGGTTTTCAGGAGATTTGTCTCTCGACCTTCTCCAGTCTTCCCAGGATTTTTTCCATAAGGACAGCTGTGTTGATCTCTCCCTGCTGTCGTGTGTTCGCCGGTAATGGCGAATTCCTCCCTCTCCTTGGGGAGCGACTTTGGCTGGGAGGAGACGGGGACCTTCGGTGGGGGGACGCGCTCCGTTGGCAGGAGGCCCTAGTCTCCTTTGGGGCTCCCCTCCTGGTAGGCCTTACTTCAACGGGTTCGTTTTCTGTTGAGGAGGCATTAAGGGAGTCCCCACTCCCTGAACTTCGGTGGGTGGACCTCGAACCCCTTTCCCGATGAGCAGCGGGGGGCGAGGCCCTTCGGACCAGAGGAGGTTGGGGCAACCTTTAATCAAGCTGTTAGGTCATTTCGGCGATGATGGAGCGTTGGAAATCTCGCAGGAAACCCATCGTCACCGTTACAGGACGGTCGTCCTCCAACATAAAAGTCTGCCACAGGCGTAACGGTCGCCGGCTGAGCCTCGGACGTAGAGGGGGACTTAGGAATCCCTTTGTCCTTTAATCGCCGAGTCTCTACGACGGCAACATGGGACAGGGTTCCCACAGACGGCGCCATGTGATGCCCTTCAGCATCTCCACTGTGTGTCATGGTGACTGTGGCAAGAACTTCTGATAGTACAAATGAGTCCTAAAGAATAGTGCTCTATGTGGATCACCTGGAAATCACAGAGAGTAAGGGTTAGGAGGTCCCCGGAGTGTTTTTCCGGGGAGGAGCCTCCAACGTCCAAGTGAGTATTTTTGGAGGTAATGAGATGATAAAGAGCAAAGGAGTATATTGTCTCAAGTAATGTCCTCCTCCTTACCTGGAATAATTACCGAGTACTTATAGAGGGGTGAATAGTAATAGTCCTTCTCGTGTGGCCGGCCTAGATCGTGACACGTGTTTGGCGGGATGCATTCCACGTCTTTTGGGCAACAGGGGACTCCTAGCAGGACATAGGCCTCTGGGCTAGGAGTCTAGTCAACCCAAGAGTGACGTGCTAGAGTGTCCCTGCAAATGGCGTGTCAGGGCATGCCCGGGGCGGATTATCGGGGATGTGTCAGAAGCTCCTTAAATGCTTATGTCGTACTCCCGAGGTCCCCTTTCCGTAGTGGAGACCCCTTCGGAGAATTTGTCTTCCGAGGTCGCTTTAGCATCGCAAGGGTATATTTCCTGAGGGTAACCTTTCTCGGAGGCACCCTCACTTCCGAGGATGGCTCACTCATCCCCCCGAGGTTGGCACTGTCGTTTCCAGGAATGGAGAAATGCCGAGGCTGGATTTCGGGAGCCCGAACACCCTTCCTTTCGTGGTAGGTGATTTCCCTTCCAAGGTTGGTGTTTTCTCCGAGCCTGTGTGTTCGGAGGGTGATCGGTACCTCGGCTATCACTAGCCATCTAGACAAACCTTGTTGAAACGCTGTCATCTTGAATTTGTTGTTGCTCAAGTCATGTTTGCATCGACTCAAGTACGGGTTGGGTTGGGTTAGGATTCAAGTTTCGAGATAACTCATTCCCACAGAATTGCAGTCCAGAGGATTCCATGGGGGTAATACATGATATCGGTCCACGTTACTTTCTCATCTCTCAAGCTCCTTGCGAAACTCATGCGCCTTGGTTTGCTCTGGCTGGCTGAAGTATTATGCCAAATTACAACTGTAAAGCCAACTATTCCTGTCGTTTTGAATCCATTAGTTCATGATTAAAGATACGTAGCTTTTACTTTCTTCTTTTGCTGCTTCACATCCTCAAAATGAATGTTCTGTTCCCTACTTCTATCGCCAGTACCATATAACAGAGAATGTGGGCGAGCTAGAGGAACCAGAAGAGATCTAGTAGATAAAAACAGAAGACTAATGTTGGCATACGTATGAGTATGGTATATACATAGATAGATGTACACTAGCTAGCCCCTTAATTTCTTACCATTAGACCACTTCTAACTCGAGTAATATAAACAATAAGACCATTTCATTGACTATTATCATTACACATGAAGAATTGTAGCAGCAGTTGCACTGCCAAATACAAGTCGAGTGCCAAAATAAATAATTCAGTCGATTTGCTACTGCTCCTCCTATTATAATTATCGTACTGGTAGTTGTTATCATGTGGACAAGTGACTGTAGCAAGAGATAGAAATAGGTTGGGTTTTGCAGTTGCACTACTAACCCAGCGAGCCGTACATCCCCTGCCCCGGCTGGGGTCTTGTACTAGTAATAATGTCCTACGTCTAGTCTGGTCGTTGCTCTGTTGTTATTTGTAGTGTCGAAGCCAGGCTAAAGGACAAGTCGGGTGTCCTGCCTTTCTTTCTATTCTTTTGCAAGTCTCTTCATTTTCAGAAGATGCCAACAAGCTCAACTAATATGGTAAGATATGAACCAAGCATCTTGTAAACATTCAAGTGAGAATATGTACACACAAGCCTAGCGCTAAACTACAATTTCGCATCATCAGCCCCTGAATCACAATAGTTTGACCTTAGAAATGAAGACCTCTTGATGCAATTGATGCCCTGTTTGATATCGAGAGAAAAATAAAAATTAAAAAAAAAAAAACAGAGAGAAGAGAACATGGCGACAAACGTTAATCACATGAATTACTACTGCAGAAGTGAAATGGAAGTGTGAATGTGAATTAAAGATCACCCACCATGCTTGCCTGCATCTGACAGCTTCTTGACGAACGGCCCTCTTTGGATCATCAAGAGCACTTGTTACAGCCCGTAGTACCTGATAACACGAAAGACTTTAGAACGTCAGGCAAACATGAGAAGATGAATTGCAACCATCCATGCATGCTCAAATTCATCAAAAGAGCCAAAGGCTTCACACTGAAGAAGAGTTTGGAGATGAAATTGAAGTATTTACAACGCTCTAAGATTAGCTAGGAAGGAAAGGAAACAGTTCACTCACCTCGGCTCTCATGGGATAAACCCTTGTATGGGGCAACTCAGAGATAGCAATAAGACATTCAATAGCCGTCTGTCGTATAATCTGAAAATATCAAGAGAAAAGAGTATTATAGAGAATATTACCTCAGAAAACCATCAGAAACATAGAAGCAAAATATAAACAATTATTTGATCTATAGTCTGCTGCTGACTGGAATTTGGTATTCAATATGTCTACTAAGATTTTGACCATGCACCGGCTGTTGAAAATTTCTTCCAGGAACATCTGGTAATGTATCCAAGGCCAATAGTGTCCCGACCTGGCTCAGCCAATGTCCTGAGGATCCCATGTTCAACACATTTCCATCTTCACACCTATCAGATTCAACATCCCTAAAACAAAAGACCTTTTGGTTTAACTTTCAATTCTGGGTTCTTAACCTAAGAACAATCGAGATGCGATTTGATGAACTTTGGAGCCATGGTTGGAAAACATGTTGGGGTACCTAATTCTAAAGTATAACATGCAGGAGCAAGATCAGGCAAGGACTATTAAACACCAACCAACTGGCATTAGGAATGAATCTCATTAACATAATAACACAAGAGAAAAGGTTGATCGAAAAGACAAGGGCAGGGAAGGTGCTGATTTACTTCATATTGGGAACTAAATATCATTTCCCATCCAAAATTCTGCCAAAGTGTACAGGGAACGAAAAACAGAAAGAAAAATTTTGTACTAAAAGATCTGTTACCATCATATATTGGCACAACATAAGCCCAAGAAGGCAATTGATGATTATTCGTGCACTATCCAAGACAGCTTCTCGGCCTGCATGATCAAGCATTTATCAGTATTTGCATACTGATTTCAAACAAACGACAATCATAATCGTTCGTAAGCTAAGAACTAACATAATGTGACACATTTCTTTACATTACAACATAACCATGTAAAAAAAAATTCAAAATAATTGACAGCTACAGAGATGAATAAACTACAATGGATCCAAGAAACTATGAACCTTTTATGACATATAGGAAAAAAAATACAAGATCCTGAGTACTTGCATATGGTGTAGCACATTATAATAAAATAAAATTAGTCCAGAGGACAAATCTCAGAAGAGAAGGCTGTAATCCTATTGCCCTTGTAAGTGCAGCGAACTTTTTCTTGCTTTTTGTGATATTGCCTAAATCTTTTGTGAAATCCTCCTTCCTAAGATTGAGCAAAATCATAGCACCTTCATTTCAAAAGAACCAGGAAAACATTACTGGGCAGCACATAACTAGCAGTCAACTCAGGTCTGTGAGCTCACTATTTTTGTCTGTCAGTATCCCAGACAGCACAAGAAGGAGACCATAAGTAACATCTTTATGATCAACATCATTGCTTAATGTAGTTAACGCCTCCAAAACCATTGGAATCACCTGCAGAGGAGAGAGAGAGAGAGAGAGAGAGAGAGAGAGAGAGATGAATACAAAATAAAAAGGAATGCCCAAACAAACAAACAAAGTTCCCCCTAATTAAACATTGTATTAGGAAGTTTAAGACTTAGAGGAAATTCCTTGAATCTCATTCTCAGAAATTTCAAATAAAATTCATTGCACACCTTCTTAGCATCTCCCAAGACAACAGTTAGTGGAGAGTCTGTTACAACATGTGCAAAAGCCCGAAACAGCCACATTCTGGAATATTATATTTTTTCCATTAGCAGTACATTAAGCAACAAAGTTAGAACAAATAAAACAAGAAAAAGAAAACAAAAATAAGTAAAGAAGGAGAGGTACTTCATCTTGTTTTTGCAATCTCACACCCAGAAAATAAATTTTCTTTCTTACTTGCAAAGGGAAGAGTAAGAAGGCTAATTTCTCGAGTAGATAGCCCAGCCCCATATCCCAATCTATGGACAATCACAAAGAAGGAAGGATTCATGACACTGCCCATTGGACATATCTCTAAGGGATACTTACCAATCACAGCAATGCACAACTTAGGTACAGAAAAAAGAAGAAGAATACACGACAATGCCCACTGGACACATCTCTAAATCTAAGGGATACTTCCCTATCACACTAATGCACAAACTTAGGTACAGAAGGCGAAATCCATGTAACGTGTTATGCAGATGGTTCAGTATATGAGTTTAAGAATAGCAGTGAGCGAACACCAACTTTACACTGTTAAAGCTTGGCATGCTATTTCCATGAAAACAATTAACAAAGAAAAGAACATCAAATAGTGTCCACAAGTTGGGAAAAAATAAAAATTTGGAGTTGCATATGCATGAATATCCAGCTTTAAATGTAAACCAGAAAAAGCATTCATAATCCACACAAAGCAGATAACACACAGTAAAATCAGAAATGTCTCAGGGGTATTGGATGCTAAAAGTATGACAACTGAACTCATCCTGAAAGCTATTATTCAGGAGGTACTTATTGTGGTGAGGCCTCCCCACTCATTACCAAATGGTTTTAGCTTGGATGCTTTAACATACTATCATAGACAAAGGTCTGCAGCTGCCCCAATTGTTGCCGTAGCAACATGGCAGAACCATTTCTCACTGTTCTGCACATGAGGGGGCATATTGAGCAGGAAAATCCCACATGGTTAACTCAAGCAGTTAGTTAAAGCTTTCTATTATAGCAAGGTCTCTCCACTCATTATCAATTGATTTTAGGTTGGATGGTTTAACAGTACTAGCAGCAGGAGATGATAAAATTCAGGTCTAATCATTGCTATTTCTATTACAATCCTGGTATGAGTATGAGTATCTAATAACATGATATGTTAAGAAAATAAACGAGTTCAGAACTGATGAACCTTGATAATGCATCTGGTTTTACCACCAGAGACTGCAGAATGGGCATCATGGTTGAAAAAAAACGCTGCTTGTAAAGAGGTTTTATAACTGCATGAAATTCTCGACTTAGACATGTTTCAGAGTCACCCATGAGAATTTGAAATGCATCTGCTGCAGATTTCACTACAGGGTGATGCAAATCCGCCTCCATATAATTCACTAATGTTCCTGATTTCTTTGGCAAACTATTTGACTCCTCATTTGACTGTAGGAAACTCAAGAGGGCCATGGTTACATCCCTGACCTTATCATGACCTCGCATAAGCAACCCTTTGCCAACCCATGCAAGTCCAACAATGGCATGAGTTCGAAGTTCAGCACTGCTTCCCGCACAATAACAAAAATTAAATAGACCTGTCTTGTTGCTGTCCTTCATATCACAACTAATTTCTGATGAACTGGTGCCAGTAAAGCTGAAAGCACTCCAATTACAAATTATATCCATTGCCTCCTCACAGGAAAAATCATCAGAATTTGTTATTCCCGAGGATCTTAGATTTAATTTGTTTGCCATTGAGCCCAATGCCTGGGCAGCTGGAACACAGCCTTGTAGTAGGGCTGCCATAAACAAATATAATACAGTTCTTACATTCGGGACTTGTGTTTGAGGGCGAAGTGCTATAACCACTGACATAAATAATGAGAAAATCCATCCCTCTTTACTGGAATTATCCATAAATGCAGCAATTTGTAACCCCTCCCACTGAGAAGGCTCCTTCATTGGAAATGGCATGCTTGACGACAAGATATTGAAACTTTTTTGGATAATGATCTTTTGGCCTTCTTCAGAACAGCTAGAGACAGCAAGCTTCATAGCTTTCATGGTTGCCTCAAGAAGTCTCTAAAGTTAATATGAAATGTCAGTTGCACAGACTGAAAACTGAAGCAGGCAAGGACAACATAAACTAAAAAGAATTTACCATTTGATGGCTCTGAACATTGAATACCATACTGCTCTCAAGCTGGTCCCAAATGTTACTAGCAAATCTTAATAAGATTTCTTCTGACCCATCCGTTTCACGCATCCTTGGTACAGAGTGGAGATGTTAACTCATGCAGCAGAGGTAGTAATAATACCAACAAAAAGAACAATAGCAACTATTTGCGAGGACTAATTATAGGAATATATGAATGAAAATTACCCATCATATTTGAGCTGAAGTCCAAAAAAAATTCACTACCAATATACTACCTAACACAGCATACTAATTATGCTTTACATTCACAAATTTAGAGCAGTACCAACAGAAAATCAGTGGAATGGACTGAAATAGCTTCAATCAAGTATTTAACCTCACAAGTTACTGCATTGAAACAGATAAACTAGATGCGACATGCTCTACAACCCCTACCATCCCTAATGAATAAAAAAGGAAAGAATGGTCACATTTAGTGGATCCGGAACTGGAATTTGAAGGAGAAAAACAACAGCAGATGTTGAGTACCATGAATCAAATTGGAATTGGGGAACCAAAGAATACGAGAAAAGGGGTATTCAGGATAAAGCCATATACCATTGTAGCGCTGTGAGACAGTAGCACTCCAACAGCTGAGCTCCGATTTCAAGAATACTAGATTTTCCATGCAGCTGGTAATAGATGGGTCACAACACCAATTTAGTATGAAAATTAAAAAAAAAAATGCAAACCACGATAGATCATGAGATATAATGATGACTGGATGTTATGTAAAAAGAAGACGGAATTTCAGTTTCACATATTTAGCAACCTGCCCACTCAAACTAGATAGAGAATTCAGAATTCACTTTTGCACATACATAAACCTCAGATAAAGTGGCATTTATGGCTTCTTCCAACCCTTCACCAATTCTGGGCATGTAACCTGGGACGCTTTTGCCAAGGTAAGATATCGCTTTGAGTCTCAGCTGAAAGGGCATACCATCATCATGAAGAGAAACCAAGGCAATGAATTTCTCAATGACAATATCCATATAGACAGGCGCTTTTGCAGAATCATGCTTGACAACATATGAACCAATATTATGTAACGCCTTCAAGGCTAGTTTCCACAATAATGGTCTATCATAGTCCCCAGTTACAATTGAAACCAATGCCAGTAAGATCTTTTCAAATATTGACCTTGAAATCAAAAGATAGCCTCCAGAGAAGGTGGCAAGGATCTGCAACCCCTTTACTGCATATTGATCAAGGAAAAAAAAATTTTAATAACTAATAAAAGAAACAAAGGTGAAAGCAAAACCTGCGTTGAGGAATTCAGAGAGAATCAATGCAAGCTACTATAATACAATGTATGATCCCCATTTTACAATATTGATCATCAGAATCTTTGAGAAATTGAAGTGCATTCCCAAATAAAGTGGATTTCATAGAAACACACAGGCATTGTGAAGCAAAACAATCAGCAATGTGAATCTGCACCATTAATTAGGATAGGAAAACAGAGATAACAGACCTGTCATGTTTAACATAAAAGGAAAATCTAAATAAGAAAGAAATATGAAAACTTATGTCCTACATGAACTGGCATACTTCATCTAGTTTTTTTTTTATTTTTTTGTAATTCAGCTTGGCAGGGCTGTCATCTTTTCCAGCCTTTTTCAATCTCAGTTCTTCTTCTGACTAACTGAAAAAGCGAAAGCCATGCATGCACAACACACACAAACACACATTTTAAGAGCTCAAAAGGTACAAGAGGAAGCTGTATCGCTGAGCCGTCTGCTGATCCTACCCTTACTGCTAGGGCTTAAATGGTAGATCGATGTGTCACAGAAAAAAAAAACATTAATAAGTCACAACATGTCTTTTAAACACAAGAACCAAAAGGAAGGTGATTTCCACAATACGATGAGGAACTTTTAGTCTTACTGCTCCATCGGCCAAAGCCACTGTTGAACATGTCGTCTAAAACCAAATGACCTCGAGTCAACAATTGTTTTCAACAAACTACACAAACAATATACTCAATCAGATCACTCCATTTGGTTCAGTTCATCAATTTCACTCAACTTAACCAACCCTCTAATAAAGTTCGTTTAAATAGAAAGAATAAGAATGAACCTGAAATGATATGATAAACCAGAAACTGAAAAATTTAAGGACCAGGTACAAAATAATCTTTTACTCAAACATGATGCTACTCGATTCTGAGGAGCCTGGTACCAACTGAGAGGAATGAAGACAGAATTAATGTAGCCTCCACCAACAAGTGGGATTAAGGCTCAATCAATTGATCAATTGATCGATTATGCTGCTCGATAAATCAAACAACAAATAAAAATATTGAATTTCATGATCGATGCAAAGGTTTTATGGTTAAAGCAGAGGAGTCAGCATCAGCCTTTTCATTTTAAATGAGAGCTCAAAGATTATGAGATTTGGGTGTGAGGAGTGGTAGAAAAATTGCATCTCCAAGAGGCCACCGAAAAGGTTTCAGAGTTGCAAGGGACTGATAGGCGAAAGTTTGTTTATCAGACCCAGCTGATCATTGTTTTGATAAGAAAATCTGAATTTAGCTTAATCAAAAAACATTAAAAAAAAAATCTGTTTATCTCTTGGTTTTCCTAACCATATACTATTACAATCAAGTGTGAGAAACTCATAACTGGCCAGATATATGGGTACAGATAACTGCAGTTATATAAAAATGTAAAATTTAGCTGGCACATGTAAAGTAGCTTTAAATTCTTGTAAAACAAAGTTTCATTCAATCAGTCTTCATTCCAGGTGTAGGAACTGAAACCAACCACAAACATCAGACTTCAGTTTTGAACCAGAAAACAAAATAATAATAATAATAATTAAAAAAGAAACAAAATTTAAAATTAAAAACAAAAATTGATCAAATAATATTTGGTTAAATCGGGTATCTGTTTACAGCTGAACAATCATCATTGGAGCTTACAAGAAATAACAGCGAGCAGTAATCTCAAAACAAGTAGCACATGTGTCTGACTGCCTGCAAGAAATAAAACTTCAAGCCTCATTCATGCATCCACAAACTATGATACACAGAAAATTGTTGGTCACCACATCACCCTCCCTGTCCTAAATCAGGCTGCCCATGTTGTTATCCATGTACTATCACTCCTACTGGCTCACCCATTAGCCAAAGCTTTTAGACCAAACTTTAGAAGACTATCTAGGAACATCTTTAACTTATTAGTACAGCGACATACCAACAAATAAACACCAGTCTCTTAAATGTAAAATTTAGGGCATTGCCAGAGAAATCATTTACCTCCAAAATACATGTTAGCATCATCAGCATCTTCATAGTTACTTGTGGCTGTTTTGCAGAAAGCCTCAGTTAGAGATGCAGAAAAGCTCTGAAGCAAATTCCAACATGTTTCATTATCATGAGTGACAACCGACAGGGGATCTTTAAAGCTCATACTTAAATCCCTGCAAGCTCCAATGAGCTCAATGCAGAGGTAAACAGCCCCATGATTAAGTCCTATTGAGATCCCAACATTGAAGTTTTCAGACCAATCTCCTCCACCATCTGTCATTTGAAGTCCTAATACATCCATCAACCGTGGGAAAAAACTTCCAATTACCTTATTGCATGAGGCAACCGAAGCTTTAGCAAGAGCAAAAAGACAACGGCCAACAGCATGTAGTTTCTGCCTGCTTTCTGAAGAAATTGCAGTGTAGCTGCTATACATATGGATTGTATTGAAGACAATATTTACATCCTCATCAAGAATTAAATCTGAGAACAAAATACTGTTTTGCGCAATGAGCTCTTGAAGAAGATGTAGAGCTTCTTCTGCAACTTCGTTCTGCTTGAAGCCTGAGCCTTCAAGAGATTCTGGACAGAAAGACCAGGTACTGCCATATGATGTATATATTATATCTTTCAGTGACGACCAAATCAATGCTCCATGCTTTCCCATCCTATCAGCCCCATACTTCAGCGTGCAATAGCTAAGATAGCTCAGCGAATCAATCTGCATGGCAAGGTGCTCAGTGTTTAGTGGGTTAGATCTAACTATGCATTAATCGCCAAACCACGCTGGAAAAATGCAATTCCATTGCAAACACTGACCCTTGCAGATGGCAGTGAAGAAGAAAGCTTTTCAAGCAGTAATGGGATAGCAAATGGCTCATATAGTGATGTGGAACCAAAGGCTCGCTGCAGAAGACAGAGACCCCAAATAAATTTTTATAGAAGTAAGAATGAATTAAATCATTGGTCTTACAAGCAACCTATCCTGAGATAACACACCTAGATGCTCCTTTCCTTTATTTCTTTATAGGCATATGATGATATAAACATGAACACACTAGCAACATAAACTCAATATTCAGGATGTTGTACATGTCTTAAATTCAGGACACTTCAAAAGTCAGAATCTAATAACAGTTTTAAGTCTTGCCACTGGAACCCAGAATCTTCTGAATATTTTGAAATGCATGTCTAAGTTCACATAATTTTTTTCTTTTTAATTTTTGTCTTCTTCCAACAGTTTTGAATCTTCCAAGCATAATGCATTCTGAAATAGAAAATGGGATTAAAGAAAAATAGCATATAACACTATCTCACAGAGAAATGAATGGTAAAGATAACAAATTGGGAAAAAAACACTTGTGCTCACAAGACCCTCGAGAATTTTTTGATCAGTTCTAATACCATGATAACAAATCCGAGTATATCTTTCTATCTGCTCACAAGATCCTCGAGAATTTTTCATTACTTATTGAAAGTTAATGTTCAAACAACCTACTATTACTCTATAAGAAAGGGACTGAAAAGGAAGTGAAGATACATCAATGAGCAAAATAGCAAGCAAAAGCAGCCAACCATCATTATGTGGATCCCAAACAAGTAAAATATAAAATTATGCGTTGAACTAAAAATAGAGGCAGCTCTTTTTATCCAAGGCAGCAACACAAAAAGAGAAAACTCTATTTCAATCAAAATAACTAACAGGTTCCGCTGCGCTTATGTTCTAGGAAGTATTCATAGGTATCA
The DNA here is from genome assembly GCA_039654915.1 of Aquilaria yunnanensis. NCBI lineage: Eukaryota > Viridiplantae > Streptophyta > Magnoliopsida > Malvales > Thymelaeaceae > Aquilaria > Aquilaria yunnanensis. The sequence goes on along the minus strand of CM077600.1, from coordinate 27,901,559 downwards.
TTCATACAAGTTATTACCATGCCACAAACCAATATTCAAGGGAAACTGCAAGTTCAAATGATTACTAGCAGAAAAATCAGAAAAAAGGACATATTACATACCATCAGTGCTGCCGAAAGATCCTCCCTTCTAATATCAATATCTTCACCTTTAGGCTGAAAGGTGAAGCCAGAAAACCACACAGCATAAGCAATTAAATAACATTATCCAAATTAATTTTCCTTCAGACAAAGATACTAACGAGAAAAAAAATTACAGGCTCTACGTGTATCAGAATTTTGCAAGTCCCCAACAAAGAATAACAATTACAGGAATCAATACAGCTAAAATGTTTACACTCAATTGTGAACGTTTAAGGCCTACAAAGATTAATGAAATTCTTTTTCTTTTTTTTTTTGGGGGGGGGGGGGGGGGGGACTCAGAGTACCCTCCACCATACATCAGAACACTGAAATTATCTTTGCTTATTTGCTTATGCTTAAACTTAATGTCCACACAATGGACTTTCCTTTTCAGCTGGAACATAAATTGTTATTATTTAACTAAAACAATCAAATGAGTAGTTGGCATTGTATTTCTTATTTTTCAGCCAAGGGCAAAAGTAAATCCTTTTGTACTACCTTGGAATCATAGTGAGGAGCAGAGATTTTGTATTTGAGATCTTACTAACAGATTTTAACTTATATAATCACAAAATTGCCACAGGTTGTCAGATTCACACACCAACAGACATTAAGAGTTGATAAAACACAGATAATGCTCATAACCAAGCATTTAATGTAGTGTGGGATCAGGTAGTAAACAGCATTCTAAGAAATAATTCAATAACTGATACATTTTGTAAGTTAATAGTTTAAAATTATACCAGCCTAAAACCTAAACATGAACTTTGAGCTGATAATATCAACTCCAAGACTGGCACAAGCAATTCATATTCCCACAGCTTTTCTCACCCCTGCATCTATATATTTAAAGTCTTCCTTATGGAAATTATGAAATGCACCAGAAAAGTATTATTGGCCACAAATAATGAGCATGTATCAAGCTTACATGGGTAAAATGTATCGGAAAGTAACAGCCCATAATCTCAAAAAGTTCCTGAGCATAATTGGTGAGAGAGCCGCATGGATCTGGAAATACTTGTGGGAGCAGCTCTATTATGTGGAACGTCAACAGTAAACAATGAGGATCCTTTTCTTTATCAACAGCTTCACAGACAGCATATATAAATTGATCCCCCTACATCGCACGTTAGAAGTACGAACATCATTAACCAGGAACTTATAATATAAGCAATATCACAATTGATATAAAAATTTGGAAACAAAAAATTGATAAAGACAAAAACCAGATTCCTTGTAAACTAATACAAGAGCAGTACAGTACTCAATCTCCTCATAAATCAACAATCAAACATCTCACTCCCTCTCTGTCTCTCTCTCTCTCTCTCTCTCTCACACACACACACACAACACCCATAAGATGTTCAAAAACTCTACCTGTATGAGATGAACTAAGGCATCATTGACAAATTTAATAAAGCATTTCAACTCAGAGTTCACTAATTCTCAAACTCTCAATTCTTGAGAAGCCTAACAGCTATACTATATAGCTATAGCTACAAAGTGGCACAGCCCTCATACATATCAAGAATTACAATCCACCAAGACTAACACAATTATAAACACAGCTCTATATTACTCTTGCATTATACTCCACTAAAATAACCGACAGATGAGTATAAAAAACTAAGTTCCATCAAGTTCAACTAAATTGCATGTTAAACTAGTATACACTTCAAACCTTATCATTATAAAACCTATAGGAGCTTTTCTTACTAACTGTGTATGAGAATAATTTACAAATCCTTCAACATCTTTGTAGTCCTGTTATTAATGCTTAGACTACTACAGTAATCTGAAATGGAAGTAGAAATAATAAGAAAAAATAGAGAAAGAAACAAGAATGATACCACTGAAGCAATATCAACGGGGTACCATTCCAGCAGACACTCCAAAAGCTCAAAACAAAGCTGCAAATCCAACCAAAAAAAAGAGAGAGACAGTTGACTCCAAATAAAGAGAAGATGCACTAGGCTTTGATTTCCTGTGGTTAAATCACACTTGTTCATCTTAGTTTTATCAAATAAAAGTTCACCTTACGGTCATACTGTCCTAAAGCCTGTACTTGCAGGTTTTGTAAATAGGATTCCGCTACTGCTTTTGCATCAGTGCCCGTGACCATACCACCACTGCTTTTCCTTCTCAGCAGGGCCAAGCATCCGACAACAGCTCCACGCAATGCTCTCCAATCTGCCTGAGATAATAAATAATCAACTATCTACCTGTAAATATAATTAATTCAGACCTATAATTACAATAAATCTAGGTAGTAAAGAATATACAAGTAAAAAGACAATCCGTAGACCAAAAAATTAAGAAGAAATAGTGGATTTTGTGCACATTATCACTGGTAAAGAAACTGCATTTCCAACTGGATGTGCCAAACTCACCAATCTGTCAGCAAAAAACTTTACTAAACTATGAACTGTAGCCTCATGCAGAGGCTTTGAAGAAAGTTGAGAGACCACTTCAGCAAGAAGCAAGATACCTGGAAACAGACCATGATTTGAATAAATTGGGTACTTACACTCTCTTCAAATAAAAATAACATGATAGGTTGAGAACTGCCTCAACAGCACTATGGCCAAGGAGTTTAGCAGTTCCAATTTTAGACAAGAATATCAAAAGGCACCATGTACTCTAATTCATAGTTTTGAAATCGGATTAATGAACACCTATCCTTCCAATGAAATCCTAATACCAAGAAAGAAAAAAACTTGAGAAAAGTACCTCGACCCCGAAGGATGTTGTCTGTAGTGGTCAAATACATCTCCATCTCTCTAACCTATATCGCACACTGTACTTAGCAGTTGGGAAAAGGGGGGGGGGGGAGAGGGGGAGAGAAAAAGCACTACACTACCAATTAACAAAACATCTTTTTTTCTAAGTTTTCTAAGACCACGATTAGGGGGAATGCATACCAGTTCTTCTAAAGATAGTTGATCGTTCTTCAAAAGAGAAGCAATGGCGCCCAAGCTAGAAGCCTGCAATTCAAAGACAAACTCAATAGAGAATAAAATTACTTGATACAAATTAAGGAAGGCAGTTAACCAAATTGAAAGAGAGAGCGAGAGAGAGAACCTGCTGGGGCCCGGCGCGAGAGGAGTCGACGAAGGCTTCAATGAGCTGAGTCAGATGAGTTCCTCCCGCCATTGGCTTGGGAATCGGAGGATTTAGGTTCTAGGTTTTAGGAGAAAGGGAGGGGGTTTTGTGGTGAAAGAGTTCTACCCAGTGTTGTTGAGGCGCGAGAGCCGTGGAATGCACAGCAAACTTTCAGAAATCAGAACTGCGTACCAAATGACTGAATTGAAAAATTCTTTTAGAAATTCTTACTATATATTAAAATTTAAGGGCCTAAATCCATTTTTGGCCCCTTAACTTTAATGATCCGGACACTTTAATCCCTCAACTTGGAATTGGTCTAACTCGCCCCCCTAAACTTCCCAAAGTGGGACATTTTACCCCTTTTTACCTCATATGCGCATCACATGAACATTTTTCTCCAAACACCGTTTGCTCCACATGTTTCTTCTTGGTAAGAACCTCTGCTCTTCATAAATCAAGACAGAACACGGTTCCATCTAGAGTACTAAATTATGAAATACCTTTAGTATTCAAAAAATAAATAGAACCTAACGATCCCAAATCCGAAACAGGCAAGGACACTAATGCAAAGTTATCAAGAGAGGGAGGGAGAGGGAGAGAGAGAGAGAAAGACAGACAGACAAAGCAACTTGACACAAACCATTTAATAGCAAGATTACCTTTCCTTTCATGAATTGGATCAACTGAGACAAAGACAAAGGTGGCTTATTGATCTTGCTCATAAACAGCCGCTTTAGAATCACCGCACTGGCAATTGGGTAAGTCAGGTCATATTTGGGTCAGGTTATTCAGGTTTAGGTTTAATTAGGTTAACATGTATTCAAGTCTAGGTCGGATTGATTTTGGGTTGAGTAGATTTTATGTTCGGGTTAGGTCAGACCAGGTTTATTTGGGTTCGGATCCAATCAGGTCGGGTTATCGGGTCTTAGGCCAAATTCAACTTAATTGTCGGGTTTACTCAATTCACTGATGCATAAGTCGAAATCACTAAATTGATTCAATTTTTTCATTTAATTTTGATTTAAATTTAATTTAACTAGATATTAAAATAATATAAAATTTATGAAGATATATTAATATATAATTTATTTAATAAAATATTCTCTCTGTGTCAAGTTCTTTACAATTTTCACTATTCAACAATTAATCTATGATTTTTTATTATCAATATTTTAGTATATAAATGAAAAATGATTATATTAAAGAATAAATAAAGACCTATAGTTTTTAAATATATACTTTTTAAATTTTTTTCTAACAAATAATCTCCCTCTGTCCCATTTTCTTTGCTCCATTTAACTTTTCTAACTAGTTTGACATGAATTTATTTATATTATTATTTATTAAAAAATTAAAAAAATATATTTAAATATTTTAGGTCTTGATTTATTATTCATGTATAAAATTGTTTATTTATATATTAAAATGTTGAAAACAAAAAATTATATTTTAATTGTTAAAATATGAACGGTACAAATAATTTGATATATAATGAGTAATATGAATAAATTTAATTTAAACTATTCAAAAAAGTCAAATTATTAAACCATAATTTTTTTAAAGTCTTTACCAGCCATATATTTTATATTGATTTAAGTTCAAATCGAGTCTTGTCGGATTTAGTCATCGGATCATTTTGGGTTCGGGTCAGGTTGGGTTCGGGTTCGGGCTTTCTCGAGTTTCACTTTAGTCGGGTTCAGGTCGTTGACTTTTTTGGTCAAATCAAGCTTGGATTCAGATAGATTGGATCAGGTCTTCAGGTCGAGTCAAAATTTGCCATATCATGATCCATGCTAGGGGAAGAATGCTAGAATACGCCATTTTACTATATTGAGGAGGTGAGTTGCACCGAGTACATATTCAAGAGTGTAAAATGTCTGGATGAAACGAGTTTAAAGGCCAAAGATGCCTTTAGGTGTTTAAGCTTCTATGGAGGTGAAAAATATCCACCAAGTCACACTATATTTCTCTTTCTTTTTACTTCAAACTTAGAACTGGTAATCTATTTCAAATAATAGTATTTAAAAATAGAACAAAGAATAATTCAATTTTCTTAATTTTACTTCCAAAATATAGTACAAGATATTTACAATCATGGGTTACGATCATGTCACATTTTGTTCTTGCAATGGACAAATTTGGGTCATTCATTTGAGGTGGAACTAGTTGAAATTTAGAGAACTTATGAGGTGCATGAAAACTACGAATTGCGGCGGTTCTTATGATCATTGCATAAATTTATAGAAAGACATAAAGACTTGATATAACAAAAAAATTATGGTTTCAAGTTTTAGCCATTATAATTTTGGAGCAAAATAATGTTCACACCTTACTAGGTAGAGGCTGGAGTAAAAAATGCTACTACCAAAAATATAAGAGAAATAAATCATGGTTATCAATATTTTGCTTTAAAAGACAATAAAAAAATGATTAAAAAAATTAGAGACCAAGAGAACAAATGGAAAGGTTTGGTGACCCGTACATTATAGTGAATATTTTTTTATAATAAATTTTAATAATAACAGTGTGACACAAGACAGGTTACATGCTTCGAAACAATGCATATTTGGTTTGTTAATTAAAAACAATCCAATAAAAATTTGCAACTCCTATTAACACAAAATCTAATTTTTAATATCGATAAAAAAATTTATCTAGAAAAATTTACTCTCAAATTTAACAATTATGGACCAAATTGCTTTATTAAACTATAGAGCTTGAAATAATTAATCAATGCTACAAATCTTAATAATCAATAATGATAGAAATAATGATCAAAGTTTCATTTTAGAAAACAACAATAAAAAAATTTAGGATCAAGACAAAAAAATGGAAAAGCTTTAGGCGTTAAGGATTTAACAATTAACTTAATGAAGATAAAAAATGGTTCAACTAAAAAATAAACAAATTGTGGTCATCAATGCCTTACTTTAAAAGATAGTACATAAAAAACAACAAAAAGAAAAACTTGGGGCCAAGAGAACAAATAAAAGATTTAATTGAATAGTTATAAAATTCAGGGACTAAAATGTAACATGATGTAACTTAGGTCCAAAAAATAAAAAATTAAAAAATCAAGGAATGAAATCGCGTTTTTACCGAAAGAAATGTGAGAAAGACTAAAACTAGGAAAATTACAGCCTAGGCCCTTATAAAGACAAACACCTTACAAAATGAGATAAAACTAAAAAAAGAGCAAATCATATCCTTAAAAAAGCAACAAAAAACAATTGAAAGCAAAAAAACAAAACCTGCTAAACCATGGCCCAAACCCAACTGAGTTCAACCAGCCCAAAACTGAATTACTGTTCATCCAATATATATATATATATATACACATACACACACACATATATTGGTAGGGTCTACCCCAAGTTCTCGGGTGACGGCCTAGCCGAGGACTCTGGACATGCTGAGGCTCAGGAGGGATCCAAGCCCATGAAGTGCACATGGCACACCGCCCTTAATTTGAGGATTTCCGTGCACGCCCCAATAGCTAGGGTAAATTGCATCTGCTAACCCCAACCTTTAATTATTGTTTCACTTCTAACCCTAACCTTCACTTTGCTCGTACCGTAGCCCTAACCTTAATAAAACATTTCATTTTGGCCTCTTTTTGGACGAAAATAGTTATTTTAGATGGAAAAAGCCACATCAACAGATTATTGTAGTGGAAAATGCTTCTTTTAACCGCTATAAAAATCCTTTTTGCCAAAAAAGCATTACAGTTTTTAAATCTAACAAAAAACCTTAGCCAACCCTCTCCTACCTCCCCTCCATATCCGGCATCCCCATCTCAACGGCCTCCCGCTCCAGCAGACCCCTCTTACCTCTCTTCCCTCTCCAGCCTCTTCTCCACGAGGAGTGTGGCTAATCTAGACGGAATCGGAGACAAAGGATGGGGAGTGAGAAGGAGGTCGAGAGGGAGGGAAGAGAGAGTGAAGGTGGCAGGGAAAGGGAGGTCGAGAGGGAGGGACTAGTGAGCAACGGCAGTGAGAGGGAAAGAGACTAATAAAGCTGGTTGGTGCGAGGAAAAGGGATTGGGGCTAGGGACAGAGGACGAGGGGTGCCTGGAGAGGGTCGCAATTGAATCAAAATCAGTCTTGAGCAGCGACACCCGGCCCTTTTACACTCACCGTTGAATCGTCGTCGTCTCTCTCCACTGAATCGCCCTTACGCACTGACACCGAATCAGAGGAAGCCGAATCACAGGCAAGGATGGAAGAGAGGAAGCGGAGATGGGTGAGCGACAGACGGCAGAAACGGAAGCCAAATCAAGAGGAAGTCGAATCGCAGGCCGGAGATGGGAGGACAGGGCTGACAGAGAGGTCAGAGATGGCGCCGCCGAAGAGGGAAGAGAGGTAGGAGGGGGTTCACCGAAGCGGGAGGCCACTGAGATGGGGATGCCAGAGATGGAAGAAAGGTAGAAGAGGGTTGGCTAAGGTTTTTTGTTAGATTTAAAAACTGTAAGGTTTTTTTGGCAAAAAGGATTTTTACAGGGGTTAAAAAAAACATTTTCCACTACAATAATCTGCTGACGTTGCTTTTTCCGTCTAAGATAACTATTTCTGTTCAAAAAATGGCAAAATGAAACGTTTTATTAAGGTTAGGGATACGGTACGAGCAAAGTGAAGGTTAGGGTTAGAAGTGAAACAATAATTAAAGGTTGGGGTAAGCGGGTGCAATTTACCCCCAATAGCTATAAATACCCCTCCTCCCGCCATTAATGGGTGAGGAAAACCACCATCAAGGTAGGCAAACACTCACCACTGAGACTCAGACCAGCAGACTAGCAAGTTCAATGACATATCCGACATCTAGTTCTCGGTCTTCTGAGAACTCACAATCCGATCGTTAACATATATATCTATATATTTCAGGGACAGGAAAAAAACAAGTGGTTACCTACCTTCTTTCCCCAACTAAACTACGTGAGTTTGTGATCACACAATAATATCACATCATTAACTAAACTAGGAAGTTGGTCTCCCCTGCTTAATCAGTTGGTTAAGTGCAAACTTCTAATCGTAAAGCAAAGACTTTCTGATAAAAAGTAGTCGTATCCTATTCGCTAGCTTAACTACCCACTAACTAGTAGGCAGCTAGCCTAGCCATTCATGAATACAAACTTAAAGCGACTTGTTGGCAGAAGTGAAAAGAAGGGGAAGTGTTAAGGCCAATCTTGTTGTGGCAATGACTGATCACCCATGGCAATGGGATCGTGGACTACAATAACCGCCGCCACGCCCATGCCCATGCCCACCATTTAGCTTTGGTGGCTCCTGTTGACACCCAATTTCGTCCGGCCATTAAAATAATTTTAAAAAAAAATTAAATAAAAAAAATTAAATAAAAAAATGTATTATTATTATTATTGTTATTATTATTACTAAATTTTTTTTTAATTAGTTTAAAATATATATATTTTTTTTAAGATTTGATATATGTGTGTATATGTGTATGTTTGAAAGAAAAAAAGAAAACTCCATAAAAATGACAAAATTTAAAAGTTTGAGGTAAAAATGACAAAATTAAGAAGTTTCAGGCAAAATTGACAAATTCTGAAAGTTCCAGGAGCATTTGGCAGTTTGTCACATAAAATTTTGAGCCTGCCGACGTTTTTGGCTCAAATTGACAGAAAACGACAAAATTGTCAAAATCAGAAGCTTCAGGAACTTATCCAGAGACTGAGAGACGTAAAGGACTAAAATTGTCATTTTACCAATTTAAGAGATAAGTTTGAATTTTTTTATTAATTTATCAATCAACAGTTCAGCTAAACTTCCTCTATAAATAGCCCCCCAAATTTTGTGCTGAACACAGAAAAAAATAGCAAAAAAACTTAGAGCTCCGTTTTAAAAAAAGAGAAAATTACAGCCCTTAGCCCCAGCCCTCTTCCCTTCTTCCCCAGAAAGCCAATTTTTTTTTTTTTTCACTGCTGTTCCCTCTCTCTCTCTCTCTCTCTCTCTCTCTCCGCCGTGCCCCTCGCTGCCCGCCGCCGCCGCCCTACGCCGTTCGCCGCCGCCGTCCCTCTCCCTCGCGCCGCCGCCGTCCTTCCACCTTGCCGTCCCGCCGCCCATCTCGCCGTGACGCCGCCGTCCTCCTCCGCCGTTCGTTTCCTCTCCCCAGCCGCCAAGCCGCCCCGTCGCCTCGCCGCCCCGCCGCTCACACCGCCCCGCCGTAGCGCCGCCGTCGCCCCGCCGTCTCCCCGCCACGCCGCCCTGCTGCTCCGCGCCGCCCTCGCCGCCTCGCCGCCTCGCCTCCCCGCCGCGTCGCCAGCTGCCCCAGCCAGCCCCCCCCTTCGCCAGCCCCTCGCGATACTTTGTTTCCCGTAAACGAGAATTCAAAATTTCAATTCTCAAGGTCAAACCCTGTTTTAATCCTTTATGTTTCTATATTCGTTCATTTAAGTCACTAACTTTTATTTTATCCTTGCAGAGAATTAATTCCTAACTATTTTAATTTTTACTTGTTTACTTATTTGTTATTATTACTAACCCTTTTTTTTTTGTTGTTATTAACTTACTAACAACTAACTTTTAATATTATTATTAATTGAAGCTAAGGTTCGTTTGGCAGGTGAAGTTCCAGATGCATTTATGCCCCGCATGCCCGGTTTAGGTAAAAGCCGTTATGCCAAAAGGCGAAGAGCAAAGAGACTAGGCGTGTGTTATAAATGTGGGCGATGGAATTGTATTACTAAATGTCGCTCTTTAGGATACATCTCCATAAATCGTGAAGATAAAAGAAAATTCATTAAGAATGGCCTGCGTAAGGAATCTCTGGAAGATATCCGAGAAACTCTTGAAACGCATTCTTGTGGAAAAGTGCAAGGTGAAATTATCAGTTTATGGAGGACTTACCATAAAGAACGAAACCGTTACAGTCTTGGGAATGTGACTTTAAACGATCCTGTTTGTCAGTTTGTAAGAAAACTGGATGGGAAGCAAATCCCCGACTTATAGAAGGCATTGAAGCCATTACTGGACATAAATCAGGGGAAGATGAGAGCCACAGTCATGATTGCTGTACATATAAGCTGTCATTTGTCTTTTCTTTTGACAATAATGTACTTGCTTCTGCAAGTGTAATTAACGCATTATCCCTTTCATCACTATAAATATATGTTAGTTATTTCTGTTTCCTACAATCACTAATTTCTTTCTTCTCTTAAATACCTCCTTCATCAATGGAATCTTTTCTTTCCGCCCTACGAAAGTATTTTCCTTCCTTCCCAATAAATGTTCTTAAAAAGATTTATCAAGCTAGATGTGAACGATTCAGAGTATTTATGCACAAAGGCATTCCTGATAATGTGCGGTGGCTAATCGAAGCTAAGGTTCGTTCAGCTGGTGAAGTTCCAGAAGCGTTCTTTCCCCGTATGCCCGGCTTTGGTAAAAGCGCTTATGCCAAAAAAAGAAGAGCAAAGAGGCTAGGCGTTTGTCATAATTGTGGATGGTAGATTTGCGGCAATAAATGTCGTTCTCCAGGAGTGATCACCAGAAATCGTAATGATAGAATAATATTCATTAAGAATGGCTTGCGTAAGGAATCTCTAGAAGATATTCGAGAGGTTCTTGAAGCGCATTCTTGCGGAATAGTGCAATTTGAGGTTGTTGGATTATGGATAATTTTCCAAAAAGAACGAGATCGTTACAGTCTTGGGAATCTGACCCTAAACGACCCTGTTTGCCAGTTTGTGAGAAAGCTAGATGAGATGCAAATCACCGATTCATAGAAAGCATTAAAGCCATTACTGGACGCGAAGCCAGTGGAAGACGAGGATCAAAGTCACGATTACTGTACATGCTAGCTGTCGCTTTTGAAATTTTCCTCCCCTTTTGGTAATAATGTATCCACTCCTGACGTTAACCAAAGTCACGATTACTGTACATGCTAGCTGTCGCTTTTGAAATTTTCCTCCCCTTTTGGTAATAATGTATTCACTCCTGACGTGAACCAAAGTCACGATTACTGTACATGCTAGCTGTTGCTTTTGAAATTATCCTCCCAATAATGTACCCACTCCTGACATGAGATACAGTTATGATTACTGTATATAGCTGCCACTTTTTAAAATTTTCCTTCTCTTCCAACAATCACGTACCTACTCCTGACGTAAGCTACAGTAGTGACTACTGTACATGCTAGCAGCTATTTTAAAAATTTTCCTCCTCTTTTAACGATAATGTACCCATACCTGACCAAAGTCATACTCGTGACTACTGTGAATAGCTGGCAATAATGTATCCATTCTTGAAAATAAAATTATTGCCTTATCTCTTCATCTCTATAAATATATCCTCTTTTCTCACAAGGGTAAGGATAGGAATGGAGAAAACCCCAACTCGTAAATCCCGAAGTATTTGTGTATTTTCTGGGGCTTTTCCTGGAAAAGATGAAGAGTATTTAAAAGCAGCCAACCATTTGGGTAGAGTATTAGCTGAGCGAAAAATACATTTAGTTTATGGAGGAGGTAGTGTCGGATTAATGGGAGGTGTAGCATCAACAGTATCTCTAGGAGGAAGTCAAGTTCTGGGCATTATCCCTGGACCTCTGAAATTTATTTCTGGGGGCACGATTGGAGAAGAATTAGTGGTTAAAAATTTGCAAGAGCGTGTGTTACAAATGCTTTTAAATGCTGATGCTTTTATCGCTCTACCAGGTGGTTTTGGCACATTGGGAGAAGTCTTTCAAATTGCTTCCATGGCCCAACTTAATTTGCATAAGAAACACATTGGGCTTTTAAATGTTAACAATTTCTTTACAGGTCTGATAGCTTTTATGGATTATGCTATGCAGAAGAATTTCATATCAAGAGTGGCACGGCGAATCATAATATCCGCAACAACTGCTGAAGAATTGCTAGATAAAATACAAGCTTTTGTTCCTGAACCAGATCCAGCAATGATTCAGATAGACTGGACACGACAGTCTTTCCCGACCAGTTCACTCCCATAATGGTCATCTACTCACCCTGTTGAAGTATTGTGGAAGAAAGAAGCGATCTGATCCGTTTTTCTTGTCCTTTAGTTTTATTATCAGCATTTTCTTTCGTATTTCAGTTTTTCTTTTCAGGGAATTTCGTTATCTTATAAGATAGTTTCGTCCATGCTGATATTAAAACCATGCGACAATGCCTTTAGGTTGGAATGGCTGAGTAAAGAGTAATTTTTGTTACTCTTGAGACGCATCCTATTAGGTCTACTAGGCATAACATTTTGGGGTAGTTAAGCTTTAACCTTATTTGGATGACATATCTCACAAGGGAATCTATATTTACTGAAAAAAATATTAGATGAACCTTGGATATTGATTCCAAACATCCGTTCCCTTTACATAATTTGTCAATGTTATTGTCATCATCAAGATTCACTCATCTTATCGAAGTTTAAATTTTTGCACTCACCTATTATGAAAATTCACACTTTCGAAGAAAATTATTCCAATTTCAATTGCTTTCATATAAATTTCGCTCGAGGTCCTAAGGAAAGCTCCTTAGCCTCAAAATCAATTTTCATCATCGGGGTTTTAAGGATGGAACCTTTGCCTCGAAAACAATCAATTTTCATCGAGGTTTTAAGGATGGAACCTTTGTCTCGAAAACAATCAATTTTCATCGGGGTTTTAAGGATGGAACCTTTGCCTCGAAAACAATCAATTTTCATCATCGGGGTTTTAAGGATGGAACCTTTGCCTCGAAGAACAATCAATTTTCATCATCGGGGTTTTAAGGATGGAACCTTTGCCTCGAAAATAATCAATTTTCATCGTCGGGATTTTAAGGATGGAACCTTTGTCTCGAAAATAATCAATTTTCATCATCGGGGTTCTAAGGTAGGACCCTTAACCTCAAAATAAACAATTTTCCTTCAAACGATAGGAGAGTTCCTATCGTCGAGGTTCTAAGGTAGGACCCTTAACCTCAAAATCATCAATTTTCCTCCAAACGATAGGAGAGTTCCTATCATCGAGGTTCTAAGGTAGGACCCTTAACCTCAAAATCATCAATTTTCCTTCAAACGATAGGAGAGTTCCTATCATCAAGGTTCTAAGGTAGGACCCTTAACCTCAATCATCAATTTTTCTTCAAACGATAAGAGAATTCTTATCGCATAGGTTCTAAGGTAGGGCCCTTAACCTCAAACTTTCAACGATAAAAGAGTTCCTATCGTCGAGGTTCTAAGGAGAGTTCCTTAAACCTCAAACAATCAATCATCAATTTTTCTTAAACGATAAGAGAGTTCTTATCGCAGAGGTTCTAAGGTAGGGCCCTTAACCTCAAACTTTCAACGATAGGAGAGTTCCTATCGTCGAGGTTTTAAGGAGAGTTCCTTAACCTCAAACAATCAATCATTCAGTCCATCTTACAACGATAGAACCTTTCCTATCGTTAGAGGTTCTAAGGACCTTTCCTTAAACCTCAAACAAACAATCAATCATTCAGTCCATCTTACAACGATAGAACCTTTCCTATCGTTAGAGGTTCCAAGGACCTTTCCTTAAACCTCAAACAAACAATCAATCATTCAGTCCATCTTACAACGATAGAACCTTTCCTATCGTTAGAGGTTCCAAGGACCTTTCCTTAAACCTCAAACAAACAATCAATCATTCAGTCCATCTTACAACGATAGAACCTTTCCTATCGTTAGAGGTTCCAAGGACCTTTCCTTAAACCTCAAACAAACAATCAATCATTCAGTCCATCTTACAACGATAGAACCTTTCCTATCGTTAGAGGTTCTAAGGACCTTTCCTTAAACCTCAAACAAACAATCAATCATTCAGTCCATCTTACAACGATAGAACCTTTCCTATCGTTAGAGGTTCCAAGGACCTTTCCTTAAACCTCAAACAAACAATCAAGGGGAGTCGCCATAATCAAGCATAAAATTGGACACATAAAAGTTCCAGGAGCATTTGGTAGTTTGTCACATAAAATTTTGAGCCTGCCGACGTTTTTGGCTCCAATTGACAGAAAACGACAAAATTGTCAAAATCAGAAGCTTCAGGAACTTATCCAGAGGCTGAGAGACGTAAAGGACTAAAATTGTCATTTTACCAATTTAAAAGATAAGTTTGAAATTTTTTATTAATTTATCCATCAACAGTTCAGCTAAACTTCCTCTATAAATAGCCCCCCAAATTTTGTGCTGAACAGAGAAAAAAAATAGAAATGAAGCTTAGAGCTCCGTTTTGAAAAAAGAAAAAATTATAGCCTAGGTCCCTGGCCCTCTTCTCTTCCTCTCCAGAAAACCTAAACCTTCTCTGACCCTTTTTTTTTTTTTTCTTTTTTTTCTCTCCCCCCGCGCGCGTGCGTTCTGTTCTTCACGTTTCCAGAATTTCAAATTCAGTTTTTAAGGGTACAACTCTCATTTAATCCTTCATCTTTTCAATTTTCTTTCACTTTGGTCACTAACCTTTTATTTTGTTCTTGCAGAATTAATTACTAACCCTTTTAATTTTTACTTGTTTGTTTATTATTTGTTTATTACTAACCCCTTTTTTTATTGTTGTTATTAACTTACTAACAACTAACTTTTAATACTATTATTGTTACTAACCTTTTAATTTTTGCATTATTACTAACTTTTATAATTGTTGTTAACAATTAATTAACTTTTTATTATTGTTGTTAATTAATTAATTTAATTAACTTGGCTAACTTTTTATTATTGTTGTTAATTAATTTAATTAACTTGTCTAACTTTTTATTATTTTTGTTAATTAATTAATTAACTTGGCTAACTTTTATTGTTGTTAATTAATTAATTAATTAACTTGGCTAACTTTTATTGTTGTTAATTAATTAATTTAATTAACTTGGCTAACTTTTATTGTTGTTAATTAATTAATTTAATTAACTTGACCAACTTTTTATTATTGTTGTTAATTAATTAATTTAATTAACTTGACTAACTTTTTATTATTGTTGTTAATTAATTAATTTAATTAACTTGACTAACTTTTTATTATTGTTGTTAATCAATTAATTTAATTAACTTGACTAACTTTTTATTATTGTTGTTAATCAATTAATTTAATTAAACTTGGCTAATTTTTATTATTGTTGTTAATTAATTTAATTAACTTTGCTAACCTTTATTATTATTTATTTTTAAAGTGGATGGCCAAAAAGCCCCACTTTATTATTATTAATTTTCCTTTATATAATTTTTTTATTTAATTCACCTTTACCCTTACTAATAAATAAATAAATGAAAATTAAAAGAAGATTATTTTTTTAATTAATTATTAAGCCTAATAAAAATCATTTTTCAAAAATCCAATTATTTTTATTTTTCTTTTATAAATTGAATAATTATTTAAATAATAAATAACTTTCACTAAAAAAAACACTAAAAGAAAGATAAGAAAAAGATAAGAAAGATAAGAAAGATAAGAAAAAGATAAAAAAAAGAAAAGAAAGAAAGAAAAGAAAGAAAAGAAAAAGAAAAGATAAAAAAAGAAAAGAAAGAAAAGAAAAAGAAAAGAAAAGAAAAGAAAGAAAAGAAAGGAAAAATAAAACTAAAAGAAAGATAAAATCAATAAGAAAGAAAAGAAAGAAAGAAAAGAAAGAAAAGAAAAGAAAATATAAAGAATAAAAAATAAAATTTTTTAGATTATTAATAAATCTAAAATTTTCATAAACAAAATACTTACAAATTAGTAATAATAAATTCCATAAAAATAATAATTATATAACTAACAATTAATTAAAGTAATTTCCATATCCGGATGATCTGGCAGGATCTACGGTTTGGAAAATATTAACTTTTTTTTTTAACTAAATAAATTAAATAAATATAAAGATAAAAATCCATATTTACAATATGGATAAAATTGTTTAAAATTTCACCAAATTCCGTGTCCAAATGACTCGGCAGAGTCCATGGTTCGGAATCAAAATCTTCCGTGTCCAAATGACTCGGCAGAGTCCATGGTTCGGAAGTATAAAATTTTATACAAATTAACTTAAAAATCCACATTTCGACTAATTCAGTTAAAATCTCTAAATTAACTGAAAATTATTTAAAAGCAAAGCGAAACAAAATTAAAATCAACTAAGGTGCCAATTTTTGGGCGTTTTAACAAAGTTGTTTTAACGTAACCGTACTCCCGAACCCCCGAACTCTCGCAGACCAATATTTAAGGTGACCAATCGACCTAGGTAAACAGATTGGTGGCGACTCCCGAAAACCCGACGTTGCCACAGCTTGGCGACTCCGCTGGGGACTCCACGTTAGTGAGTCGAGCCTAAAGTTGATTTGTTTTGATTTACTTTGCTTATTATGTGGATTTATATGTTATATTTACTTATTCTAAACATGCATAATGCATTCACAATATGAAGCTCTATACCCGAGCTTCCTTAA
Organism: Aquilaria yunnanensis; assembly: GCA_039654915.1. NCBI lineage: Eukaryota > Viridiplantae > Streptophyta > Magnoliopsida > Malvales > Thymelaeaceae > Aquilaria > Aquilaria yunnanensis. Next base: position 27,884,953 of record CM077600.1, on the reverse strand, counting down.
ATCAAACACGATTCTTTCTAAGCGGAATTGGTGTTGCTGTCCTTGTGAGGCCACGGTCTCCAAGCCTTCACCGGTTTCAAAGTAGCAAAGTAGTGTATTGCCTTCTGAGACGGTTAGTCTCTGCATGGGCCCACGAAAAGCTACGACTCGAATTAATCCATTCCTTACATTAACCCTAGAGGGTAAGGAATCGGGCCGTCACTATGATTTAGTGACGGGATTCGGGAACTATCCCTTGCCTTTTTGATAAGCTACCTTATGCATATAGAACTCCCCACTTAACCATAGAACTGACCATAGAATTTCTACCATTTTACCAACGCCATAAGCACGTCCTTGTTATGCTATGTTGTTGCTCTACACTTTTATTTTCTTCGTGTCTTATATTTATGGTTTTAATTCATTTTTCCATAATACTTCATGAGTTGTTAATTGCTATTTAACTTATTAATAACCTTATCTTTCTTGTGCAATTATTCTTCATGCATCAAAACCACGCATCAAATTATGCTAACTTTTTGGTCTTTATAATGACAACTAAAAGTTTTGAAGTTCTACGATAATGGATAAGCAAACTCACTCATTGCATGCATTCCATTACATTAATCACGTGCATATAAAATCTGATAAAAATAATCTCATTGCATGCATTCCATTACATTAATCACATGCATATAAAATCTGATAAAAATAATCTCATTGCATGCATTCCATTACATTAATCACATGCATATAAAATCTGATAAAAATAATCTCATTGCATGCATTCCATTACATTAATCACGTGCATATAAAGTCTGATAAAAACATAATCTCACTTTATATTGCATGCATCTATTACATCAATCACACGCATATAAAATCTGATAAAAATAATCTCATTGCATGCATTCCATTACATCAATCACACGCATATAAAATCTGATAAAAATAATCTCATTGCATGCATTCCATTACATTAATCACATGCATATAAAATCTGATAAAAATAATCTCATTGCATGCATTCCATTACATTAATCACGTGCATATAAAGTCTGATAAAAATATAATCTCACTTTATATTGCATGCATCCATTACATCAATCACATGCATATAAAATCTGATAAAAATAATCTCATTGCATGTATTCCATTACATCAATCACGTGCATATAAATTTTGATAAAAAACATAATCTCATTATGTATTGCATGCATTCATTGCATCAATCATATACATGTAAAATCTAATAAAATGAATCTCACTTTAAAAAGGTAAAATTGGATCTCAACACCGATATCCAACTCGGCTCCAAACAAGACTAATGGCAGAACAAACCGAAGGACGTCTCATAGATATAGAGTCCAAGATAGAAAATATGGCCGGAGCAATTCCCTCCTCATTACACCAAAAAAATGAAATTCATTATTGACAGAAAGTTAATCACAGTCTTTGCTGAAGAAGGCATTCTGCTATCATCTATATCAATAGTAGCAAAGGCCAAGTGACCTTCTCTTCCAAGTTGGTGTGACCCAAATCCCAAATGTAACTGAAAAGTCTGTGGTGCTGAAACTCAAGGTCCAACAGTTGGTCGAGTCTAAGTTGCTAGGCCATGATGTGATTGGTAACTGAAAGTGAAGATTTCGAGCCGGAATTGCATTGATTTTGGAAGGGCTCCAAGTCAGATCTGACCTAACAGTCCGCACACACTTTTGAATAACAGGGAATCCTTTTACTAAACTTGCATCTTTGAGAGCTTGTCAAAGTAATCTAATAGTAAAAATCTCCTAGATTTAGTCCAGAATCTAGGGTGTAGTCTTTGTTAAATGGACACCTAGTATTCTTTTTCTGGTACAACAAAAAGATGTAATGCGTGCATTCTACTACTTTCCATTTTTACACTCTTTGCTATTATACTATTCATTATTGCCATCACACTTTACTTTTCGACAACCTAATTCTTTTTGTTCTCTAACAAAAAGATGTTGCGTGTGCATTCTACCACTTTTTAATCCCATTATTACTTCTACACATTCTACCAATTTTTACCAAAAATTCAATTATTACAGCTACACATTCTACCACTTCTTACCAAAAATTCCGTTTTTTTTATATGTCCATCTTTCACTCATTTCCATTATACTATCCATTATTGCTATCACACTTTACTTTGAAAATGATATTACTTGTGGGTGAAAATAAAAAGTTAAGGGAGATTTAATAGTGGCGATCTTGAAAGTGCTGTCAAATCTAGTAAGAAGGATTTCATATGTTGCACCCCAACTCTAAAAAAAAAAAAAGAATTCATAGTGGTTATCAACATCCTTGCAAGAAGTCTGGGGTTAGCTTCCAAACAAGGTAGCTCTCATATTAAATGACTTCAGTGGCCTCCCAATTCTCACAAACGCTCAATAAAAAAAAAAGATTCTCAGTTTTCCGCAACACAAATTCCAACAAAGGAAAGAAGTTTTTCCCTTCCATCAAAAGCCATTAAAGGAAAAATTCAAAACCAAAAAAGACTGAGAGCAAGCACAAGCAAGAAAAGCCACTTGTGTCATCTCACTTCAAGAGGGCTATAATCTCGGTTCTCTGCAACACAAACTCCAAAAAGAAAGAGAAGTTCATCCCTTCCATTAAAAAGCCAACAAGGAAAAATTCAAAACCAAAAAAGAACTAAGAACAAACACGAGCAAGCAAGGCCACTTGAGTCATCTCGCTTCAAGAGAGTTATCAAGTATGTCATCACCATAGCTCACAAAAAAAAATGGGGAAACAAAAAAAAAACAAAAAAAAAAAAAGGAAAAAGGGCTCAAACTAGAGCAAAAGAAAAAAAAAAGAAAAAAAGTGAGTTATGGATTCTAGACTGAAAACCTACAAAGGCGGTTTAGAAGACAAAAACAATCCTCAAGACAAGCGTGCATAAAGATCACAATAGTTGGGGGGCAACAGATGAGGTCTAACTTTCTGGAAAGAGTGGCAAGTTGAGGTCATCACTATTAAGTTTTTCACCGTAATCAAATTTGCTCACGAGTAGTATTAAAAGACCCTTCTTCCACACCACTTAAATTTAACTTTTCTCAAACCGAACATCCTCATTCAGTTAAAAGGACTATCATTGCGAACCATGTTTCTACCTTATTTAATACTGCTCACGAGTAGTATTAAAAGACCCTTCTTCCACACCACTTAAATTTAACTTTTCTCAAACCGAACATCCTCATTCAGTTAAAGGACTATCATTGCGAACCATGTTTCTACCTTATTTAATACTGCTCACGAGTAGTATTAAAAGACCCTTCTTCCACACCACTTAAATTTAACTTTTCTCAAACCGAACATCCTCATTCAGTTAAAGGACTATCATTGCGAACCATGTTTCTACCTTATTTAATACTGCTCACGAGTAGTATTAAAAGACCCTTCTTTCACACCACTGAAACTTAACTTTACTCAGACCTAATATTTACCTCTTAATATCATTCTCATTCAGCTAAAAGACTGCCACAAAAAAAAAAAACATTCAAACTTAACTTTCCTCACACCTAACATTTACCTCTCGATATCATCCTCATTCAGTTAAAATGCTATTATTGTGAATCATGTTTCTACCTTATTGCCTTGCACAGTTTATGTCTTCGAGTTGGAAAGGGAAGAATGGCAGGATATTTTAATTAAAAACAAAGACCGTAAATTACTTTGTCAAGCTTTACAAATTGATGAAAGTTTTTCTTTAAGGCCAAACCATTATTCATTAATGTATGTAGACTTAAAAGTGAGGAGATAGCTTGAGTCTTTCTTTAATAAGATGTGGTTCTTGTAAGAGAAATTTACGATCAAGTGCCATCACAAAGGTCTAGAAATGCTCGACCTTCTGTTAAAGGCGAGGTGATACCTTTTATCAACATAAATACCATATTTAGGGGGGCAAAGTAGTCTCTACGAAGCGTAAGAGGAGTACTGCCAACAAAGAAGTTCAATAAACAATGGGGCAAGTCTGATGGATCAAAACATGAGTTCAAGGAAGAGCAATCATTCAGATTGTCACATGGGGATAAGTATGTGTCAGCCCGGACACAAGAAAAATGACAGACATTGAAAGTTAAGCCTTTGATGCTATGAAATCCATGACAAGGGATGAGTACCCAAAGAGATATAAAGTATGAGGCGTGCGAATATTAAAGAAATTGAGGCTAAAATTCAAGAACAAGTCAAAGAAAGGGGATTTTGAAAAGAGTTCGGCTTTTGAGGCAGTGAACAAAAGCTGGAAAGCATAAAGAGATTCAATGATAGTCCAAGAAGGCCATCACAAAGAGGATCCAGTAAAACAAAGACATAAAGAACTAGATCCATACAAAAAAAAAAAAAGCCATTAGTTACACATGCTCTGCATTCATGCATTTCATATCATGCATACATAGCCTTTACATAACAATGACCAAACAGGAATCACATTCACAGCACAGTTACAGCAGTATAAGCTGAGATCTCAATGTCATCAGCTCTTACCAATCTATCACTGGATACACAGCTAATATGCGGGACCAACCCGCATCAGGAATTCAAGGATAAAGTAGACAATATTGTCAAAAGCTTGGCTACCGATTCAATAATCGAGGCTACACCTGGAAGGATAGGATTGACGCCAGCTAGTAGCATCCAAGATAAGAGATAGCTGTGGTAAAAAATAAGGCAGACATCAAGAAATATTGTCGTTGAAACTTTGTCAAAAGCGGACAAAAGATTCAATAATCAAGGACTCGATCGACGTCAGCTGGATGGAATATCCAAGATAAAAAATATCTATCAAAATGAAGTAGGATCTACTTTTCCGGTTAAACGGCAGATACGGTACTCCGTGACTCTCAAGTCGGTTCTCTCAGTTGCCCATAATAACTGATTCCTTCACCCCTTCTTTCTTTTACTTCCTCCTAGAAAATGGATCCTACTTTTTCCGCCTTGCGAAAGTATTTCCCTTCTCTCCCAATGAACATCCTTAAAAAGATCTACCAAGTTCGCTGTGAACGATTAAGAGTTCTGATGCACAAAGGAATCCCTGAAGATGTGCGGTGGTTAATCGAAGCCAAGGTTCGTCTGGCAGGTGAAATCCCAAAGGCATTTGTGTCTCACATGCCTGGAATAGGCAAAAGCTCTTATGCCAAAAAGTGAAGAGCGAAAAGGTTACAAGTCTGCCATAAATGTGGACGATGGACTTGTAATACTAAATGTCGTTCTTTAGGGATGATCTCTGATAATCGAGAAGATAAAATACGATTCATTAAGAATGGCCTGAGTAAGGACTCGTTGGATGATATCCAATTGACTATTGAGACGCATTCTTGTGGATCTGTGCAACGTGAACTACTTGGTTTGTGGAGCATTTTTCATGAAGAACGAGAACGATACAGTCCCGGGAATCTGACGTTAAACGACCCTGTTTGTCAGCTTGTAAGAAAACTGGATAGGAAGCAAATCCTCGACTCATAGAAGCCGTTAATCTCGTTACTGGACGTAAAACCAGGGGAAGATGTGAGTCACAGTCACAATTACTGTACATACAGTTTGTTATATTTGGAAAAGTTTGCATTTTCTTTTGACAGATGTACATGCTCCCCTAAGTGTAATCGACACGTTATCCCTTTTCATCACTATAAATGCGTGTTCTTCCTTCTGATTAAGCAGCGGATAAGATACCTCGTGACTTCTAAAGTCGGTTATTCCAGTCTCCTACAATAACTGATTCATTTCCCTCTTCTCTCAAATTCTTCTCTCATCAATGGATTCTACTCTTTCTGCACTGCGAAAATACTTTCCTTCCCTTCCAATAAAAGTCCTTAAAAAGATCTACCTTGCTAGATGTGAAAGAATCAGAGTTTTTACACGCAAAGGCATTCCCGATAATGTGCAGTGGATAATTGAAGCTAAGGTCCGTTTGGCAGGTGAAGTTCCAGATGCATTTATGCCCCGCATGCCCGGTTTAGGTAAAAGCCGTTATGCCAAAAGGCGAAGAGCAAAGAGACTAGGCGTGTGTTATAAATGTGGGCGATGGAATTGTATTACTAAATGTCGCTCTTTAGGATACATCTCCATAAATCGTGAAGATAAAAGAAAATTCATTAAGAATGGCCTGCGTAAGGAATCTCTGGAAGATATCCGAGAGACTCTTGAAACGCATTCTTGTGGAAAAGTGCAAGGTGAAATTATCAGTTTATGGAGGACTTACCATAAAGAACGAAACCGTTACAGTCTTGGAAATGTGACTTTAAACGATCCTGTTTGTCAGTTTGTAAGAAAACTGGATGGGAAGCAAATCCCCGACTTATAGATGGCATTGAAGCCATTACTGGACATAAATCACGGGAAGATGAGAGCCACGGTCATGATTCCTGTACATATAAGCTGTCATTTGTCTTTTCTTTTGACAATAATGTACTTGCTTCTGTAAGTGTAATTAACGCATTATCCCTTTCATCACTATAAATATGTGTTAGTTATTTTCGTTTCCTACAATCACTAATTTCTTTCTTTGCCTCCTTCATCAATGGAGTCTTCTCTTTCCGCCCTACGAAAGTATTTTCCTTCCTTCCCAATAAATGTTCTTAAAAAGATTTATCAAGCTAGATGTGAACGATTCAGAGTATTTATGCACAAAGGCATTCCTGATAATGTGCGGTGGCTAATTGAAGCTAAGGTTCGTTCAGCTGGTGAAGTTCCAGAAGCGTTCTTTCCCCGTATGCCCGGCTTTGGTAAAAGCACTTATGCCAAAAAAAGAAGAGTAAAAAGGCTAGGCGTTTGTCATAATTGTGGATGGTGGATTTGCGGCAATAAATGTCGTTCTCCAGGAGTGATCACCAGAAATCGTAATGATAGAATAAGATTCATTAAGAATGGCTTGCGTAAGGAATCTCTAGAAGATATTCGAGAGGTTCTTGAAGCGCATTCTTGCGGAATAGTGCAATTTGAGGTTGTTGGATTATGGATAATTTTCCAAAAAGAACGAGATCGTTACAGTCTTGGGAATCTGACCCTAAACGACCCTGTTTGCCAGTTTGTGAGAAAGCTAGATGAGATGCAAATCACCGATTCATAGAAAGCATTGAAGCCATTACTGGACGCAAAGCCAGTGGAAGACGAGGATCAAAGTCACGATTACTGTACGTGCTAGCTGTCGCTTTTGAAATTTTCCTCCCCTTTTGGTAATAATGTATCCACTCCTGACGTGAACCAAAGTCACGATTACTGTACGTACTAGCTGTCGCTTTTGAAATTTTCCTCCCCTTTTGGTAATAATGTATCCACTCCTGACGTGAACCAAAGTCACGATTACTGTACGTACTAGCTGTTGCTTTTGAAATTTTCCTCCCCTTTCAGCGATAATGTATCCACTCCTGACATGAGCCATAGTTACGATTACTGTACGTGCTAGCTGTCGCTTTTGAAATTTTCCTCCCCTTTGGCAATAATGTACCCACTCCTGACACGGACTACTGTATATAGCTGCCACTTTTGAAATTTTCCTTCCCTTCCAACAATCACATACCTACTCCTGACGTAAGCTACAGTAGTGACTACTGTACATGCTAGCAGCTATTTTGAAAATTTTCCTCCTCTTTTAACGATAGTGTACCCATACCTGACCAGAGTCATACTCGTGACTACTGTGTATAGCTGGCAATAATGTATCCACTCTTGAAAATAAAATTATTGCCTTATCTCTTCATCTCTATAAATATATCCTCTTTTCTCACAAGGATAAGGATAGGAATGGAGAAAACCCCAACTCGTAAATCCCGAAGTATTTGTGTATTTTCTGGGGCTTTTCCTGGAAAAGATGAAGAGTATTTAAAGGCAGCCAACCATTTGGGTAGAGTATTAGCTGAGCGAAAAATACATTTAGTTTATGGAGGAGGTAGTGTCGGATTAATGGGAGGTGTAGCATCAGCAGCATCTTTAGGAGGAAGTCAAGTTTTGGGCATCATCCCTGGACCTCTGAAATTTATTTCTGGGGGCACGATTGGAGAAGAATTAGTGGTTAAAAATTTGCAAGAGCGTGTGTTACAAATGCTTTTAAATGCTGATGCTTTTATCGCTCTACTAGGTGGTTTTGGCACATTGGGAGAAGTCTTTCAAATTGCTTCCATGGCCCAACTTAATTTGCATAAGAAACCCATTGGGCTTTTGAATGTTAACAATTTCTTTACAGGTCTGATAGCTTTTATGGATTATGCTATGCAGAAGAATTTCATATCAAGAGTGGCACGGCGAATCATAATATCCGCAACAACTGCTGAAGAATTGCTAGATAAAATACAAGCTTTTGTTCCTGAACCAGATCCAGCAATGATTCAGATAGACTGGACACGACAGTCTTTCCCGACCAGTTCACTCCCATAATGGTCCTCTACTCACCCTGTTGAAGTATTGTGGAAGAAAGAAGCGATCTGATCCGTTTTTCTTGTCCTTTAGTTTTATTATCAGCATTTTCTTTCGCGTTTCAGTTTTTCTTTTTTGGGAATTTCTTTTTATAAGATAGTTTCGTCCATGCTGATATTAAAACCATGCGACAATGCCTTTAGGTTGGAATGGCTGAGTAAAGAGTAATTTTTATTACTCTTGAGACGCATCCTATTAGGTCTACTAGGCATAACATTTTGGGGTAGTTAAGCTTTAACCTTATTCGGATGACATATCTCACAAGGGAATCTATGTTTACTGAAGAAAATATTAGATGAACCTTGAATATTGATTCCAAACATCCACTCCATTTACATAATTTGTCAGTGTTATTGTCATCATCAAGATTCACTCGTTTTATCGAAGCCTAATTCTTTGCGCTCGCCAATTATAAAAATTCACACTTTCGAAGAAAATTATTCCAATTTCAATTGCTTTCATATAAATTTCGCTCGAGGTCCTAAGGAAAGCTCCTTAGTCTCAAAATCAATTTTCATCATCGGGGTTTTAAGGATGGAACCTTTTGCCTCGAAAATAATCAATTTTCATCATCAGGGTTTTAAGGATGGAACCTTTGCCTCGAAAACAATCAATTTTCATCATCGGGGTTTTAAGGATGGAACCTTTGCCTCGAAAATAATCAATTTTCATCATCGGGGTTTTAAGGATAGAACCTTTGCCTCGAAAAGAATCAATTTTCATCATCGGGGTTTTAAGGATGGAACCTTTGCCTCGAAAACAATCAATCAATTCAAGGTTTTAAGGATGGAACCTTTGCCTCGAAAATAATCAATTTTTATCATCGGGGTTTTAAGGAAGGAACCTTTGCTTCGAAAATAATCAATTTTCATCATCGGGGTTTTAAGGATGGAACCTTTGCCTCGAAAACAATCAATTTTCATCATCGGGGTTTTAAGGATGGAACCTTTGCCTCGAAAATAATCAATTTCCTATCGTCGAGGTTTTAAGGATGGAACCTTTGCCTCGAAAACAATCAATTTTCATCATCGGGGTTTTAAGGATGGAACCTTTGCCTCGAAAATAATCAATTTCCTATCGTCGAGGTTTTAAAGATGGAACCTTTGCCTCGAAAAGAATCAATTTTCATCATGGGGGTTTTAAGGATGGAACCTTTGCCTCGAAATCAATCAATCAATCCGAGGTTTTAAGGATGGAACCTTTGCCTCGAGATCAATCAATCAATCCGAGGTTTTAAGGATGAAACCTTTACCTCGAAATCAATCAATCAATCCGAGGTTTTAAGGATGGAACCTTTGCCTCGAAATCAATCAATCAATCCGAGGTTTTAAGGATGGAACCTTTGCCTCGAGATCAATCAATCAATTCGAGGTTTTAAGGATGGAACCTTTACCTCGAAATCAATCAATCAATCCGAGGTTTTAAGGATGGAACCTTTGCCTCGAGATCAATCAATCAATCCGAGGTTTTAAGGATGGAACCTTTGCCTCGAGATCAATCAATCAATTCGAGGTTTTAAGGATGGAACCTTTGCCTCGAGATCAATTATCAATCCGAGGTTTTAAGGATGGAACCTTTGCCTCGACATCAATCAATCAATTCGAGGTTTTAAGGATGGAACCTTTGCCTCGACATCAATCAATCAATCCGAGGTTTTAAGGATAGAACCTTTGCCTCGAGATCAATCAATCAATCCGGGGTTTTAAGGATGGAACCTTTGCCTCGAGATCAATCAATCAATCCGAGGTTTTAAGGATAGAACCTTTGCCTCGAGATCAATCAATCAATTCGGGGTTTTAAGGATGGAACATTTGCCTCGAAAACAATCAATTTTCATCATCGGGGTTTTAAGGATGGAACCTTTGCCTCGAAAATAATCAATTTCCTATCGTCGAGGTTTTAAGGATGGAACCTTTGCCTCGAAAACAATCAATTTTCATCATCGGGGTTTTAAGGATGGAACCTTTGCCTCGAAAATAATCAATTTCCTATCGTCGAGGTTTTAAGGATGGAACCTTTGCCTTGAAAACAATCAATTTTCATCATCGGGGTTTTAAGGATGGAACCTTTGCCTCGAAAATAATCAATTTCCTATCGTCGAGGTTTTAAAGATGGAACCTTTGCCTCGAAAAGAATCAATTTTCATCATGGGGGTTTTAAGGATGGAACCTTTGCCTCGAAATCAATCAATCAATCCGAGGTTTTAAGGATGGAACCTTTGCCTCGAGATCAATCAATCAATCCGAGGTTTTAAGGATGGAACCTTTACCTCGAAATCAATCAATCAATCCGAGGTTTTAAGGATGGAACCTTTGCCTCGAAATCAATCAATCAATCCGAGGTTTTAAGGATGGAACCTTTGCCTCGAGATCAATCAATCAATCCGAGGTTTTAAGGATGGAACCTTTACCTCGAGATCAATCAATCAATCCGAGGTTTTAAGGATGGAACCTTTGCCTCGAGATCAATCAATCAATTCGAGGTTTTAAGGATGGAACCTTTACCTCGACATCAATCAATCAATCCGAGGTTTTAAGGATGGAACCTTTGCCTCGAGATCAATCAATCAATCCGAGGTTTTAAGGATGGAACCTTTGCCTCGAGATCAATCAATCAATTCGAGGTTTTAAGGATGGAACCTTTACCTCGAAATCAATCAATCAATCCGAGGTTTTAAGGATGGAACCTTTGCCTCGAGATCAATCAATCAATCCGAGGTTTTAAGGATGGAACCTTTGCCTCGAGATCAATCAATCAATTCGAGGTTTTAAGGATGGAACCTTTGCCTCGAGATCAATTATCAATCCGAGGTTTTAAGGATGGAACCTTTGCCTCGACATCAATCAATCAATTCGAGGTTTTAAGGATGGAACCTTTGCCTCGACATCAATCAATCAATCCGAGGTTTTAAGGATAGAACCTTTGCCTCGAGATCAATCAATCAATCCGGGGTTTTAAGGATGGAACCTTTGCCTCGAGATCAATCAATCAATCCGAGGTTTTAAGGATAGAACCTTTGCCTCGAGATCAATCAATCAATCCGGGGTTTTAAGGATGGAACCTTTGCCTCGAGATCAATTATCAATCCGAGGTTTTAAGGATGGAACCTTTGCCTCGACATCAATCAATCAATTCGAGGTTTTAAGGATGGAACCTTTGCCTCGACATCAATCAATCAATCCGGGGTTTTAAGGATGGAACCTTTGCCTCGAGATCAATCAATCAATCCGAGGTTTTAAGGATGGAACCTTTGCCTCGAAAACAAACAATCAATCCATCAGTCCATCTTACAACGATAGGAGCTTTCCTATCGTTAGAGGTTCTAAGGACCTTTCCTTAACCTCAAACAAATAATCAATCAATCAGTCCATCTTACAACAATAGGAGCTTTCCTATCGTTAGAGGTTTTAAGGACCTTTCCTTAAACCTTACTGTTTGGGCGGCGAGAACATTCTCAATGCCTACCTAAGCCGGACGAAATTTGGTAACGACTTTGCATACATCATGTCCCATGAAGCATGCAAAGGGGGGCAGCTGTTGACACCCAATTTCGTCCGGGTGTTTTAAAATTTTAAAAAAATTTTATTAAAAAAAATTAATTTAAAAAAAATATATTACTATTATTATTAAAAAAATTTAATTAGTTTAAAATATATATTTTTTTTTTTGTGAAAATTTGATTTAAAATGATATATGTGTGAATATGTGTATGTTTGAAATAAAATAAAATTTCATGAAAAAAATGACAAAAAATTAAAAGTTTGAGGTAAAAATGACAAAATTGAGAAGTTTCGGAAAAAAATTGACAAATTCTAAAAGTTCCAGGAGCATTTGGTAGTTTGTCACATAAAATTTTGAGCCTGCCGACGTTTTTGGCTCCAATTGACAGAAAACGACAAAATTGTCAAAATCAGAAGCTTCAGGAACTTATCCAGAGGCTGAGAGACGTAAAGGACTAAAATTGTCATTTTACCAATTTAAAAGATAAGTTTGAAATTTTTTATTAATTTATCCATCAACAGTTCAGCTAAACTTCCTCTATAAATAGCCCCCCAAATTTTGTGCTGAACAGAGAAAAAAAATAGAAATGAAGCTTAGAGCTCCGTTTTGAAAAAAGAAAAAATTATAGCCTAGGTCCCTGGCCCTCTTCTCTTCCTCTCCAGAAAACCTAAACCTTCTCTGACCCTTTTTTTTTTTTTTCTTTTTTTTCTCTCCCCCCGCGCGCGTGCGTTCTGTTCTTCACGTTTCCAGAATTTCAAATTCAGTTTTTAAGGGTACAACTCTCATTTAATCCTTCATCTTTTCAATTTTCTTTCACTTTGGTCACTAACCTTTTATTTTGTTCTTGCAGAATTAATTACTAACCCTTTTAATTTTTACTTGTTTGTTTATTATTTGTTTATTACTAACCCCTTTTTTTATTGTTGTTATTAACTTACTAACAACTAACTTTTAATACTATTATTGTTACTAACCTTTTAATTTTTGCATTATTACTAACTTTTATAATTGTTGTTAACAATTAATTAACTTTTTATTATTGTTGTTAATTAATTAATTTAATTAACTTGGCTAACTTTTTATTATTGTTGTTAATTAATTTAATTAACTTGTCTAACTTTTTATTATTTTTGTTAATTAATTAATTAACTTGGCTAACTTTTATTGTTGTTAATTAATTAATTAATTAACTTGGCTAACTTTTATTGTTGTTAATTAATTAATTTAATTAACTTGGCTAACTTTTATTGTTGTTAATTAATTAATTTAATTAACTTGACCAACTTTTTATTATTGTTGTTAATTAATTAATTTAATTAACTTGACTAACTTTTTATTATTGTTGTTAATTAATTAATTTAATTAACTTGACTAACTTTTTATTATTGTTGTTAATCAATTAATTTAATTAACTTGACTAACTTTTTATTATTGTTGTTAATCAATTAATTTAATTAAACTTGGCTAATTTTTATTATTGTTGTTAATTAATTTAATTAACTTTGCTAACCTTTATTATTATTTATTTTTAAAGTGGATGGCCAAAAAGCCCCACTTTATTATTATTAATTTTCCTTTATATAATTTTTTTATTTAATTCACCTTTACCCTTACTAATAAATAAATAAATGAAAATTAAAAGAAGATTATTTTTTTAATTAATTATTAAGCCTAATAAAAATCATTTTTCAAAAATCCAATTATTTTTATTTTTCTTTTATAAATTGAATAATTATTTAAATAATAAATAACTTTCACTAAAAAAAACACTAAAAGAAAGATAAGAAAAAGATAAGAAAGATAAGAAAGATAAGAAAAAGATAAAAAAAAGAAAAGAAAGAAAGAAAAGAAAGAAAAGAAAAAGAAAAGATAAAAAAAGAAAAGAAAGAAAAGAAAAAGAAAAGAAAAGAAAAGAAAGAAAAGAAAGGAAAAATAAAACTAAAAGAAAGATAAAATCAATAAGAAAGAAAAGAAAGAAAGAAAAGAAAGAAAAGAAAAGAAAATATAAAGAATAAAAAATAAAATTTTTTAGATTATTAATAAATCTAAAATTTTCATAAACAAAATACTTACAAATTAGTAATAATAAATTCCATAAAAATAATAATTATATAACTAACAATTAATTAAAGTAATTTCCATATCCGGATGATCTGGCAGGATCTACGGTTTGGAAAATATTAACTTTTTTTTTTAACTAAATAAATTAAATAAATATAAAGATAAAAATCCATATTTACAATATGGATAAAATTGTTTAAAATTTCACCAAATTCCGTGTCCAAATGACTCGGCAGAGTCCATGGTTCGGAATCAAAATCTTCCGTGTCCAAATGACTCGGCAGAGTCCATGGTTCGGAAGTATAAAATTTTATACAAATTAACTTAAAAATCCACATTTCGACTAATTCAGTTAAAATCTCTAAATTAACTGAAAATTATTTAAAAGCAAAGCGAAACAAAATTAAAATCAACTAAGGTGCCAATTTTTGGGCGTTTTAACAAAGTTGTTTTAACGTAACCGTACTCCCGAACCCCCGAACTCTCGCAGACCAATATTTAAGGTGACCAATCGACCTAGGTAAACAGATTGGTGGCGACTCCCGAAAACCCGACGTTGCCACAGCTCCGAGGCGAGGCCTAGCTACGTCCATTATTTGCCCTCTCAGGCTCAGCTACACTACACTTAAATGACACACCACCAGCTGCGAATGTTCTCTTACCACTAGTAGTCATAACTCATGAACCATAGCCCGCTCGCCCTCCCACCCCGCCCTCTAAGCCAAACTTCACTTGCATTACAACTGCAATTGTAAATGCAATGCAACCGAAACAATACTTCAAGTGCGAATTACAAATACCGGAATATAATAGCCCGCATTCACTTCAAAACTACACTATTTTTTGTCGTAAAAAAGATACACACAACACAACTGATATGGTTCAAAGATCAACCTTTCCCATGCCATGCCATGACATGACCCCAACATATTACAGCCCTATTTGCACAGTGAAGCTAACACACGGCGGGGTGGATCAAAGGGGCGTCGAGAATGGAGGACAGCCCAATTATCTATCAACATAATATCTCCCTTCTTCCAGGGAATGGCGACACACTCTTGTTCCAGTATCCTCAGGCAGTCGTAGATGATATCAGCCGGCAATGGCTTCCCATCCCCAAAAGTGACTGCCTTCACCGGATCATTCCTTGCATCTTCCCACCCTGTATAAGCAGCCACCATGCTGTTGAACCAGACTTTGCGTTGCCTCAATTTGTCATATTTAACAGCCGGTATTGGGCCCATTATTGACTTCACTCCATCTGCAAGCCATTCCAGCCTCATTCCAAGTTTTGCAGCCCTTCAAAAATCCAAGAGTAAAGCATAATTACACAAACCTTAAAAAAAAAAAAAATCTTCAACCCTCATTTTATACGGTTGCTTATGCTGAGCAAAATCTCATTCATCAGAACCTCACTACAGCTTTCATTGTGGGTTTTTGCATTGATCGAAAATAATCATGAGAATGCTTTCACGTCGAGAAGAAACTGAGGAGTCTGAAACTCATCTCTGCTGCTAAGAAATGATCATGGCGCACCTTTCTTCAGCCACCTTCTTATCTGTGGTTAAGAAGGTAGATTTCCAGCCTCGGCCAATGGGGGAAGAGGGATCATCATCCTCACAAAGCACACGAGTATATATCAGCCCATGCTCGTCCAATTGAGCAACGAATTCCGGGTGCCTCTCTTTCATCCTCTCGTACACGACGTGGCTGAGGACTATGGGCGTCTCTCCCCCACTTGCAGGCTCCACTTCACAGAAGAAGAACAATTTGGACGGAAATTCTGGAACCTGAAATTATGGGCACAAAGAATTCAGAGCAAACTAACCTGCTGTTTTAGGCGCTGTAAATACACATAGACTTCACTAATTTTATGAATTAAAAAGTAAAATTTCAACTTAAACATCTTAGTTAGCAAATACTGATGGAGCAGAGAGAATTAATTCATTCGTTTGAGCCTTGAGGTTACTGAACCAATTGAACTACTCGCAGAGACCAAAATTAGAATCTCCCTAGGTTTAATTAATATAAGTAGCATGTTAAAGAGAAGAAAAAAATCAACAACAATGACTAATCCCTTCTAAGTACCAAAACAGACGAACAATAAACAATGAAATCCTGATCAGATGATAAAACAGAGATAAACTCCTGAGAGCATGTTATTTTTACCAATTCAAACCAGATCACTGACACGCCAACATAAAGAAAACGCAACGCAATTAAATCAAAATCAGAAATGAAATGACAGATAAATTGAAATCAGAGCAGGGAACAACCTGGGCCATCTCATGGTGGAAAGGGATCTTCTGGTCGGGCGGGGACTCGTTAGCGGTAAAGACACGACCGACAACGTTGGTGCGAGGGGCGGCGCCGCCGACGTAGGGCAGCTCGTCGAAGCCGAAGGCTTGCACTACGTCGTTGAAGTCATCAGCGGTGCGGACGGGGAAGCCCCTGAAGAGCAAAGCCCCCGCCTGGAGAAGCAGAGACTCGAGAAAGGGCTTATAGGTGTTGATGGATTGGGCGAAGAGGGCTAGAGAGGGAGAAGGCGTGGCGGTTGGGTTGGGAGAGAGGACCGCGGGGAAAGCGAAGGAATCGTAGCGTTTCTGGTGGAGCGGGAGGGGGGTCTGGAGGAAGAATTGGTCCGCCATCGGTGGAACTGGGAGAGTTGCAAGGTTGAAGCTGTGCTCTGTGAATTTGAGTGGCGGGACCAAGACGTCGATTTGGAGGGTAGTGTCTAGTTTGCGTTTTCCAGTTTTCAGTTTCCAGTTTCCAGTTTCCTCCTAGACGGCAACGGCGTCTAGATCCAACGAGGTTTACGATATTGTTTTATAGAGGTGAGAAGAGGTTTGGTAAACCCAAAACCTAATTCAAATCACCTCCATTAAATTGAGTTGAGTTAGATAAAAATGGACCATAATTTTATAGGTTAGTACTTGATTTCACATATAGAAGAATTGATGACTATTGAGTTGATTCTAGTTTTATATGGAACCAATCCGAGGTATATGTATAATTATATAATAAAAATTATAATATTACTAATATATCTATATATATATGTATTTCTTTGAAGGATTATGATGACTATATTGTGTTTTTATATTAAACCCTTAAACTAATGTCCTAAATTGAAATAATATGAAAGTTATGTGATTATTCATGAAATTTCTCCATATTCATTTGAATCGCTTCTTTTTCTATACCGAATGAAAATTCATGACATCAGCATATTTCAGGTTTTAATACTAAAAAAAAAAAGTAATTGCATGCTAGACTCTTTTAAATATGTCTAAGTACATATATTTAAGTGTTGATTTCATTGTATATTATGTTGAATATTTCATAAATTAATTATGAATGTAATTTTGTTAAAGTTTAGTATTGTTATAAGTAGATGGTATAAACCGAAAAACTTGAGAACCAGAACATAAAAACCCAAAACTATTGTTCTGGTTCTGTTCAGTTCTTGATTCTCGGGTTTAATAAAAAAAATTTGAGACCAAGGTCATTTCAAGTTGGTTTGGTTGAACCGAATCAACCCGAAACATGTTCACCCCTACTATTAAATTATTGATACCTACGGAATCTATCTTAACATTAAATATAAATACAATTAATAATGATTATTGATGAGAAATTATTAATCAAATCAAGTCCTGTGATTTTGATTTGATTTAAAACTAGAATTCGACCTTTATACAAAGAGATTTTAGTGATTAAACCTGATACATAACTATTGACCAAAAAAAAACAGAGAGAGAGAGAGACAGAGAGAGAGAGAGAGAGAGCCAAGAATAGTTGGTAAAAATCAATGTACAATTCCGGGACTAAAGAGAACATAAAAACTCTAAGTACCAATAGTATAATAATGATAAAAGAAAAAAAATACAATTAACCAAAAGTCTATCAGCCCAAATCAAGAGTTTTAATAGTTTGGCAGGATGCAAAAAGTTTTAGGACTTAATTGTAATATGCCCAAAGTAGTTGATTCACCGGATCAGGTGTGAGCAAATTGCAAATTGGAAGAGGAAAAGCAGGCAATAATATGCTCCAGAAATATCGGTTAAATAAGGATTGGATGCAACTTGCAATGCCAATTTAATGTGAAGCCCTTTGCGATGGGTCAAGTGTATTTCGAGAACTACAAGTCTACAACATCAATTATTGGCGTGTAATCTTAACCTAATCTTAATACAAAGGATATTGTAAATATATGTCCAATTAAATATAGGAGGTTATTTACAAATTTATCCCTCATCCTAAATTTCATTCTTTCTTCCATGTTTCTCCTCTTGCGCTGCCTCCTTTCTCATCTCGGCTTCAACGAGTTCACCATTGTGGCTCCGTTGCCAAACTCTGTCCAAGTCTCCTTCATAAACACATCGTCCTCGACTATCGAGTATCTTCGAAAGCTATTTAATGGCTTTGCTGGCTTTCAGCCTTTTGCAGTAGTTATTCCTGGAGGCCCAAAAGACCAAAAGATCAGGCGAAAGAGAAAACGGTTGTCGTGGAGGTAAAAGCAAGAGCGGCGATCAGAGGATGAGAAAAAGAAAGCAGCTGCGGCAGATCCAGGAGCAGCGATTAAAGAAGGAGAGAGACGAAGTGGTTGCGGTAGAGCAAATCCAAAAGCGGCAAAGGAAGCGACTTCAACGGAGGCAAATACAGGAGTGGCAAATTGTGACCAGAGGAGGAGAAAGAGAAAATGGCGAGAAATCTCTAGGAAAAGCTTCTAGGAAACGGCAAGAAATTGCTGACTAAGAAACACTGAGAAATCTATAGAAATCGTCGGCTAAGAAACTTCACGGAAAATACAAGCACAATTTCTTACTTTTACATCTTCATTTACACTTTCATATTTTTGTTAAGACACATTTACAAATTCATTTAGATATATTGTCTTATTTTTTCAAACATTTTTAAATTTGAAAAAAAACAAATTTTTTACATGTTGTTGTAGCCATTTTTATATATAGTATCAACTATTTTTATTTTTCGCTTCAAACATTTTTATTTTTAAGACAATAAATTATTTACATATTACTTAGACACTTTTACTTATTATTATAGGCACTTTAACATATTTATTCAAATACTTTTAAATATTATTTTGGAAAAGAACAAATATTTTCTATATTCTGTGAATGAGAACAAATTATTTATATATTATTTCACACATTTTTTCCCAATTACTTTAGACACTTTCCATTGTTATCTTTGACACTTATACAAATGCAAGCAATGACAGAAAATCTGGATATAGCAGCAGTGGCAGTGGCGGGAAATGAGATAAGATTTCTGAAACGAGAGAGAGAGTTTTGGTGATGGGCAATTTTTGTCAAATTTTTTTTATAGAGATGGATTATATATGGAAGGTTAATGGTGGGTTAGTATGTCTAATTAGGCATATATGCATAGTATAATAATTATAATCTTAAGGGTTGAACTAACATACCTCCTCATCCGGTTCTTCAACTATTTAATTTTATAGAATAGCAAATTTAATTTAACCTCACGACTACCAATTAGGGCACATGGTTTTACTTGCAGAGAGAAGCTAGAATATGACATAGCTGGTGGTAGCAGCA
Source organism: Aquilaria yunnanensis (assembly GCA_039654915.1). Taxonomy (NCBI): domain Eukaryota; kingdom Viridiplantae; phylum Streptophyta; class Magnoliopsida; order Malvales; family Thymelaeaceae; genus Aquilaria; species Aquilaria yunnanensis. The sequence goes on along the minus strand of CM077600.1, from coordinate 27,865,394 downwards.
TTAAGCATGGAGGACAGTCATGTTATCTATCATCAAAACATCTCTTTTCTTCCAAGGAAGGGCCACATTTTCCTACTCCAATATTTCCACACAATTCACCATCCCATCCGTAGGCAGTGGCATCCCATCTCCTAAGGTCATCACCTTCATGGGGTTATACCACCTGGTGTAGGCTACCACCATGTTGTTGAACCATACCTTACACCACCTCGATTTGTCATCCACTTATACATGACCGTTGCTACTAGTCCCGTAATTGCTCTCACCCTTTCCTTAATCCATCGTAATCTCATCCTCACTTTCACGGCCTTTTATTGTGTGAGCACCTTATCATTGGTGAAGAATGTGGATTTCCAACTATGGCCAATGGGGAAGGAGAGATCATCTCCCCACTAATGATGCACATGTACATCAACCCCTGTTCTTCCAAGCGAGCCATAAATTCTGGGTGCTTCTCATTTATTAGCTCAGACACCATGTGGCTCTCCATGATTAGCATCTCTCATCTGCTTCTAGGCTACATTTCACAACAGAACAATAAGTTTCCTTGGATATTTATGTGCCTGTTCCATCAGTTTTTTTAGTATAGTAATTAAACAGTAACGTTCAAAGCCAAATGTTTTACTTAATAATTTTCAAACTTTATTTTAAGACTTTGTGTGTCTGAATCAATAAAATCAATAGTAATTGTTACCTGGGTCAACTCGTGGTGGAACACTATCTTTTGCTTCAGTGGTGCCTAATTGGCTATGAACACATGGCTCACCACCTTCACTCCAGGGGCATTCTTGACCACATAGGGGAACTTTTCGAACTCGAAACCCTTCACCACATTGTTGAAGTCCTTAGTAGAGTTCATGGGGAAGCCACGGAAAAAAGCATTGCCTCTGCTTCTAAAAGTAGAAACTATAGGAACAATTTATGGGTTTAATCATGTTGGTGAAGGCTGAAAGATAGGGATAACCGACAATGATGGACGAGAGAACCCAAGGAAAATCACAACATTTCTAGCAAGGTGGAAATTGAATTTTCCAAAAGAATTCACTAGCATCTCCCACGAATAAATTACTATAAAGCTAACTTCAGAAACCCTGCTTAGAAAATTATAGTTATATGGTGGGTTTTAAAACACATATAGGCAAAACAATGTTCATGGTGTCATGCATTATGCCAGTTTAATCCATGTTAATATTAAATACAAATATAATTAATAATTATTATTGATAAGGAAAAAAAATCATGAAAATAAAAAAAGCAAGAATTTGGGACAAAAAGTTAATGGCTAAGTTTAGGGACTAAGAAGCAACCAAAAAGATTTATGACTAAGGTTTAACCATTAACTTAATAAAAGTAAAAAGATAAAAAAATTAGGAAATTATAAAAGTCATCGTGTGGTTTGACCAAGCCTACAATGTGCCTTATCTATGTCAAAAAACCTATACTTTACCCTTACGTCATTTACGTTATCCAACAATAACTTCTAAAACTGTAATTTAAACTATGCGGTAGCTATGTTCCAGTAATTTTAAATTTTTTTTGATATTTTTCACAATTAACGACATTTCAAAAAATACATATTTGAAATTTACAAAAAGAAAAATGCATTTACATAGATAAAAAATTGATAATTTAAAATGTCCATTAACTATGAAAAAATATTACAAAGGCTAAAATTCATGGAAAATGACTATTGTATAATTTAAATTAGAATTTCAGAAATTGCTGTCAAATAATGTAAAAGAAACAAAAGACAAAGTGTAGGTTTTTAAAAATAATGGGACAATGTGTAGGTTAGGCTAAACCATATTGGGGCTATTATAAGTTTTCCAAAAAAAAAAAAGACAATTAGCCAAAGATTTATCAACCCAAATCATGCCAAAAAGCAAACAAACTGTAAAGATTAAAGTTTATTTTTCGAAGAAAACACGTGCATTAAAAGAAAAAAAGTAGGAGCTTACATCACAGTTTTTTTGCCCTTATCATAAGGCTAAAGCAACATTACTAGAGGAGCAACTAAAGTGGTCTTACAAGTACTACCTACAACACCACCAAATGTGCTCACAGACACAAAAGCCATATTACAAACAACTTTAGACAGGATAGAAAGATCATCAACAATCAAATTAGACAATGTATTGAAGGAGGTTAGGACAAACATCAAAATACATAAAAAGGCTCTTTCATTAAATTAGCAAACTTTGCCAACATGTTAACAGCTTTATTGGTTTCCCTTGGACAATATTGAAGATAAACACCCTTATCCTTTTCATGAGTTGCCTGTATTCCAAAATAAAGTTATAAGCAAGGTGTGGTTCAGGAATATTAGAAGTAATCAAGTCACATGGCTACTTGTTGTCTGATTCTATTTCTAAAATTACACCCATGAAGGATGCCACTTACAAGACTTCACAGGAGCCCCGAATATAAGCCATCAAAGAGTTAGTAAAATCGGTTTTCTTGGTGAAATCAATAGCAAGCTGCCCCTTATGGTCTCTTACAAGACCCTTAGCATACGTCACTTTAGTTGTACGGTTTGAAGATCCATCAAAGTTCATTTTAAAGAAAATCTTATTTGGGATTGTCCAACCATCAACTAGAAGGCCAGTTGTACTCTAGGGATTATAACAACCTATTATAGTATTAAACTTAGCTGCTTGTTCATTGACCTATCTAATAATGGTGGAAGGATTGAAATATTTACCTTTAAATACAAGCACATTGCAATCTTTCCATAGATTCCAAATAGCAAATGGTAGTAAGTCACACCAAGATAGACCATGTTAAAGAGAAAGACTAGTTCTTGTATAAAGTTTCTTACAGAGATTTTTTCAGTCTACAGTTTTAACAAAAACACAATTTAAAAGAGCCTTTAGATCAATACCAGACCAACAATCTAAAAATAAATGATCAACAATCTTAATCGAGCGGAAGTACCTATAACATGTTTAAGAAGAGCTCAGACCTAAGTGAGCCAAAAAAAGATTAAAAAAAAGTCTATCAAGCATAGTTTTTCCAAAAAAAATCTAATCTTTGGGTAGGTTTTTAACGTTCCAATGCACTTCCAATCAATATTATCCTTAGAGTTAACAACAGGGTTTTGTTTGTTCAAATAAGCTGGAGACAAATTAAACTTACCTTGCTCCTCGAACCCACAAGAAAGTTTGTCTCTGGCATAAGTGTTAAAGCTAACAAAACACCAACAATCAAATCAAGAAGAGGAGGAGGCTAAATAAAGGAAATGCAGCCATGGTTGGCATGAAAGGAACAACAATTAAAGTTTTTTATTCTTATGACAAAAGCCCTTTAACCAAGTTTCTTAGGGGAACATCAAAACACCAAATATCCAACCAAAAATTTATTTTAGAACTATTGCCTACATTTCATCTAACATTCTTTTGAATCCAGCTCTAGTTCTTTCTGATATGCTTCCACATAGGGGAAGCAAACTTGGTGAAAGGGTTATTATGATATTTACTTTTGATCACATCCACCCAAGGATTTTGATCATTTTTATAGTCTTGCCAATTAGTTTTAGCCAAATTTAGAGACTAGAGTTTTGTTTTAGAAGATAAAAGTAATATGAACAAAATTAATAAAATAAGAAAAATAATGGGATTTTAATGACAGAAGATGGGGTTTCATGATTCCACACATAAAAAACAACAAAAAAAAATGGCATTCATACCAATAGAGCTAATTGAAAGACTCTAAGTATTAATGGTTCAACCATTAACTTAACAAAGTAAAAGAAAAAAAAAAGAATTATCTAGGAAAAAGAAAAAAAATACACAAAGTGATGTTTAAGTGCTAACAAAAAAATCAAAGTCAATTTTTTGGATCAACAGAGCATATGAAAATCCTATAAGAAGTAAGAATTTAATATTAACTTAATAAAGACAACAAAATGAAAAAGAGGACCAAAATGGGAAACATCTAAAATCTAAGGACTAAAGTGAAAAATATCAATGGCTTAGGGACTGAAATGGCTTTAAGTAAAAAAAATGTCAAAATAGACAAAACATGGAAAAAGTCCTCAGAGTTTGTCCTTTCCCTAGCTTCAGTCCCCAAACTTATAAATCTGTAGACTTTGCTGCTACCCTTATACTGTTGCTCAAGATCTAATCATTAGATGGAACAATTTAGGGATCAAAGCAAAAGAAAAGACATCTTTAGGGGTTAGAAGAGAGGTTGCACTATTACATAGGAAAGCACAAAAAAAAAACAAAGTTGATCCATTCATCTACAGTGAAAATTATTGAAAATGAATAGTGCAAATTTAGTCTTCTTTTGGAATATAGTTATAATTACATTTCTAGGTTGATGGGTCTATATGTAAGGTAGAGGTAGCAAGAGAATGAAATTAGGCAATTATGAAGGGGGGAAGTATAAAGGAACAAGCTCAAGAAAGTTAGCAACAATAGTAACAGTAGCAGTAAGGATAATAGTGGATAGGGTAAAATCTGCAACACGCAAATACCTAACCCACAGGTTGCACCTATTTGATGAAAATTACATCAGCATACCCATCATGGATTTTGATTTTGGTCCATGGGTAGACCTGCCACACTGGCAACCTGGCACAATTTTCCTTTATTTGTTGATGATTTAATTGTAACATGTCAAAACAAAAGACTAAAATGAAACAAATAAATAAATCAAGCGACCAAAGCGTAATTTAACAAATATATAACCCTAAAAGCTATGCTACCTATCCTTTATTTTACCATCCACCACCTATGCCCCTGCCCCCAACTCATTTTCCTATCTTCGATCTCTATGTGACCTATGTGCGATTCATCACTCTTGGCACTACAACCATTTGAGCTTAACTAGCAAGCAATGGGCTTTAAGAATAATAGTTTGCAGTGGCAAATTTGCTTGGTAGGTTACATTTTTAACTTCTCCCAGAGTTCTGGCATTGGTGGTGATTGGAATAGCTAGGTTTATGGTAGAAGATAGTTGGCACAAAGAAATGGATGATAAATTCAGAAAAAGTAACCCGACCCAATCCAATTTATTACCTCAATTTGAACCGACCCTAACCTGAAAAATATAGGGTTAGGGTTGGGTTTACTCAACAACCCATCGTCGGCGACCATTTCCTCTGCCTCTTCGTCTTCGGTCCCCTTTGTTCTCGTCTTCTCCGTCATTTCCATGTTGATTTGATGACTATCTAAAGTAATGAAGCCACGGCAACATCACCACCATGCCATCGTCCTGGTCACTATAAGGTTGTGGCCAGACCCAAACCTAACTTTCTTGGTTCTTCTCCACAATGAGCTCTTTACTAACGGCAAAGTCGAATCACGACCATGAGAAACAACAGAAGACCAGATTCTTCGTCGGGTTTATCAGAAGGAGACGCGACTTCCTCTCTCTTTCTCTTTCTCTTTTTCTCTCTTTCTTCATGACTCAGATTCGTTTGAATACGCCCCATCTTCTCTGCCTATTTTCCCAGCCGACGCGATTTACTGTTTCTTCTTCGCCTTTTCTCTGTCGAGGAGCACGATGTGACGAGAAGGCAGAGTGGGTGAACAACGAGACAATCAATCAAGATAGAGGAGTTCGAATTGGTGGTCCGACATGACGTGTGGTGCTGGCGACGATAAAAAAATCAATCAAAGATGGAGGTGAATGAGGGGCAGAGCTACGGTGGGCTGTGGATGGGCGGACGACAAAAAGCGAGAACCAGACAAGATGCGACATTGCGATGCTGATGAAACAGACCAGGCAGCGAGGAGATAAGTAAAAGCAGGAGAGAAGCAGCAGCAGAGCTAGAGTAGGTTAGGTGTAGGAATGGTATAACTATAGACTTAGTAGGCTGGGCTGGAAAATAAAGAAAAGGTCTTAAGGGCCCAAGAGGTAGCTGGGCTTAATATTTCGGATCTGTTCGAGTGAATTCAGGTTCAACCTAAACCAACCCATCTTTAACTTTTTAAATTGGGTCGGTTTCTGGTTGACCCGAATAGGCTTAATTCACCTCTCTAACTCGACCTTAACCCAAAAAATTGGTTTGGGTTTCAAGTTCAGATAAATGCTTTCACCCTTACTGACATTAACAATGGCAAAGGAAGATGAAGATAGAGGTGAAGCCAAATACAAGCAAAGGAGGAGAAAGTTGCTTCCTATGACGATGATAGACAATGGCAGCTATAACAACGATGCTTGTAGTGGCACCAGTGGCGACTAAAACAGCTGGGCTTGAGAATGGAAGAAAATTAGTGGTGATTAGTATTTAATTCTCATTAAGTGCCTCAAGTTATGTATTTTTGTGGTTAATGACTAATACTTTAAATTCCTATAATTAGGCCCCTAAACCATTAAAAAATCTGGCAGAATTAATGTGGTATAACAACAAGTGGAGTGAGTTAATGTGTTAATAAGGCAAAGTGTCCTCCCATATGTAGTTGAAGGACTAAGTCGCATTACACTATAATTGAGAGATAAAAATGTCTGAATCAACTATGTTTGAAGGACCATAAAATATTTAGACCATACTTTATGCCTCTAAAAAATGATGCAATATATTCATTTTTTTGCCCTCCCAAAAAGATGAAATGTTTTTTTTTTTAAATTTTTTGACATCTAATTTAACTTATTTACACTCTAGCTACACATAACCCAAGAAAGAATTTATTTAAATTTTTAATTTCAAGGCTAACAATGAAAAAAAATTATAAACTATACGTACCTTAATCTTTGTACCTAGAGGAATGTATTATCCTCTATGAGAGGAGGGAGAAATAATTATTTCAAACTTCTTTATCACAAAAAAATTTGAATTTATTTTTGAAAATAACAAAAATTTGAATTAACTCATCCTACAATCACTTTTTCACACTTTTTGGATGTAGACTATGTGAGGGCCCCGTGCTCAGTAGCGAGTTTTAATTATAAGGTAGCAACAATGCATGCATAAGAAGGAAGTTTACATGATTATAGTTTTGTGCAAACAGCAAGTCATAATATTATTTGCATCATTATAGTGTCATCTTATACAAATAACATATGTTGTCTAGAGGAGTGTTTCCAAAAAAATCCATCTCCTTTGGTGATAATGTACATAATATAAACACACAAAAAAAATCAGAAGTGTTTTTTAATAGAAGGTGGATTCATTTGCAACAAAGCCATTGTACTTGATTTTAGGATAACTTAGAGCATTATAATATTGGATGTTAAAATAGGAGTCAAAGTGGTGTAATTGTAATTCATATTATGCATTAACTAACCTAATTACAAACATCGATCTAGAGGATTATCAAATATCAATGTAGAGGATCATTCTGGTGGACCATCCTTCCTGTTTTTCTTTGGGATTGTTGGATTTGTAGCTTTATGTTCACCTTTCATATTTGTTGAAAGAGATTAGCGGTGAAGCTATAACATGGAGACAATAAGACAATATAATAGGAAATTATTTAGTGGGAAAAATGTATTTGATTGTGTGTTTGTTGTGAAAAGCATATGCGTTCAGTTTGAGAGTCAAACATGTTACAATAATATTGAAATATATGAACCAAGTCAATCTCAGATATGACTAAGCTAAAACTAAATATGTGTTTCATACAAAGACTCAATATCATTAGGCTTTGACATAACATCCCGTAAGGTCCTATCCAATATTTCGAAAGACAACCTATCATTTAGTTTAATATTACTCTTTGAGCCTCTTATACTATGTCAGTTATATTTAATAAAAAAAATTATTTCTTTTTGGAAATTTTTTTACATTTAGCTTACCTTGTTACTCTTATTTAAATTCTTTCTGCTCAAAACTAAAAAACTACAGAAAACCTAAATTTTTTTTTATTTTCTAATCCTCATTTAAACTCTTACTATACAAAACCTTAAAAGAATTTTTTTTTATTAACTTCAAAAGTAAAAATGAAAAGAATGATATAAATTATATGTATTTTAATCTTCGTGCCCAAATAAGTATATATCCAAAGAGGGAACGTAAGTAAACACAAAACAAGGAAAAAAAACAGGTCACCAGAATTTTCTAAGTACAAAGGTCTAAGGGATGAATCCTTAATTTGTTTTTTTCCAAAAGTTCATTAATTAGAGCAGATGAAGAAGCAGAAACAGAGGATATTTTGAATCTTCATTTACGTATTTGTATAATTGGTCCTCATAGAATTGATTGGTAAATAGATCAATGTTAAAGGAAACAATAAATAATGCTTGATAGGACAATGTGTATTTTCTAAATTAAGTAATACAGCCCTCACAATCTTAGTTAATGAAGAACACTGGTTATCTCTACTTCTAGTAAACAAATAAGGATTAAAAAAGCCAGATTGACTACCTATGAATTGACTATAAATCAATAACAAAGCCAACCAATAAAATTTCAAATTATGTTATCAACATTATCTTATATAATTCTAATACCTCATCATCATTGCTTTTTCTATTCAACTCTTATATAAAAATAAATGAATGCATGAGTTACATGTACAAAAATTCTAATATGTTACATAGGTAGACCAGTTCTTTCTTGTACTGTTATGCATAATCATTTGGACTAACATAAGTCAGAAGAAAATTGCAAAATGCTTCAAAAAAGTTGTCTTAGGTTATTGGGGACTTATGAATAAAATATTAGCTAAATGAATATCAGAGACAAACAATAAGGCTGCAATCGCTCCTACTCCTCAACCCATGAATAACACAACACTGTAAGGCAAACCACAATAATGAAACCTTCATTCATGAAGCGGCTTGCAATAGCAATATCCTAAACAAACATCAAGAATGCTAAAGGGCCTTTAAAATATTGAGATGTTAGCCATACATTCGCGCATAAACGATACTAGTAACTTCAAACTACATGAGTAGCTTACCTGGGGTGTTTTCCCAAGCCCCATTTCATTTGCAATAAGAAAACGGCCCCCTCTCCTTAAACCAAACTTGAGACCATCACATTGAAATGGCAAAAAGGCATCCAAAAGTTTTTTTAGTAGCTTTCTAATCAATTCATCCATACATTTATCAGATAAGTGCTCTGGCATACACGGTTTCCACTGTTAAGCACTAAAGGAATGTGAAAGTTTCTCCATAATTTTGAAGGTCACGCAACGTAGATCTGAATTTTAATACCGATTGATTTTTATAAACATGACTGGACACTATTATAGTCCTTAAGCTTATAGACACAAGACTCGCCACCTCCATTGTTTTGTATATAATGAGATGAAATGCCTAACAGAAAAAAGATAAAACAAATCAATATATAACATTAGCTGAATATTCCTATATGCCAGAACAAAAATAGAACGAAATAATTTTCAAACATACTCAAGAGAAAATGTAAGGATGAGACCAAACAAAACAACTATAAGTTATTGCTAAGAATCCCACATCAAATCATTGTCTACGTACAGCCTGTTCGTTTACGTTTAATGTGGACTAGTTAATATGTTTTTTTACCCAGGCCTATTTTGACAGTGGGGTATCTGTTTCTTCTATATTTTTAGCCCTTAATGTTGTGTTTATTTACAATCTTATCGATCGGTTAGCCCATTGACCAATTAACGGAGAACGAATAATCATTGGCAATGGGAGTGGGATATAGATGATGAAGGATGGACAACCGAGGGTCACGATAGGGGGTGGGATCTGGTCGATGGGGTTCCGGCTAGGTCTTGTTGTCCTGGGTCTAAGAGATATCCAACTAAACGTGCTTGGACAACACTGGCCAAACAATGGTCGAGTTGTAGTGCTCATGTTTGTAGGAAAAAACAAGCCAAAGGCGAAGGAAAAATTGTTTTGCTCTTCATTTTCAAATCATTTTGCTATGAATTTTCGAATTGTTTGCTAATCGACTTGCTTTGGAATTTTGAATTATTTTTGCTCTGGATTTGGGAATCAACTTGCTCAAGTTTGTGAACTATTTCCATTGATTAGGATGAGAGACTAAGAGACGGATGAGGAAGTTGCCGGCTGAGAAGTCGCAATGATAGAAGAACAACTTTTTGGCCCTGTGACCTTCAGGGGTGATATTGTCTTTTTATGAACTGGGTCACGGGTATGACCCGACCCATAACACATTAACGCATTAATCAGGCCGTGAGAATGTGAAATAAACTAGCCCATAGTCTGTTTCAATTATCAACATCATCACTAATACTACCCACAAAAACAAAATTCTTAACAACCAATTGTTGATTATATTTACCAGCAGGGAGAGCAAAAAAACAAAAGAAGAAGGACGTAAATTTACATCAGCCAAAATATAGGTTAATCAGAAGCACTCCTCATCATCTAAGCACGACTCCTAGAGCTGAATGAATTGGCGGAGCAAAGTTCAATCCATACTCAGAATCTGAGTTTCAAATGGGTATTGGAAACTAGCTTCGATGGAGAATTTTTAGGCCACTTCCGCAAATGCATTTCACAAACACTAAGCTTAGAGCACTTTGAAACCCTTCATGAATCTTGATCTTATAGGTGGTGATTGTTGCCTTTAGAGCCCACAAAAAGATTTTCACTTTACCAGTGTCATGAATGTGCTCGCTTTTGCATCTTGTTCTCGTCTAAGGTCTATTGATCAAATAAACAACCACAAAGCCACCACCGCCACTGACAACCCAAAAACCAACCCTATAAAACTCTGAAAAAAACTTCTCTCTATCTCAAATCATCGACTGTAATCCTTCATCGATGTCGTCAAATGAAGCTCCTTAGAAATTTTCCGATCTCGAATCAACCTTCCCAAAAATCCCTAAACCTGCGGACTCTAATCCATGGCCAACACCTCTAAATTATGCTACCCAAAAATCACCAATCTCTCAAAAGAGATGTTTGTGATAAGAAAAGCAAATTTTAAAGAATGTATTTGGATACGATGGAGGGCGTGGAACGGGGAGCAGGCACCCATTCCCTTGCACGTTTGGGTGAGAGGAAATAGGATGGAGCGATTGATAGGGGATCAGACTCTTCCTCCTAATCCCTTTTATCAACATAACTAGCAATTCCTCTAAATCGGGGGGAATCAGAAAGAATGAGATCGAATTTGTCAAGTATTTTTTATTCTCAAAATTGCCCTCTATTACACTATTATAAAACTAAGGCATCGTAGCTAGCCAAATCATGCATTCAAGAGCAAGTTCGTTCATCAATAGTGAGAAGCAATGGTCTCGACTGTGGTGACGGCAATAGCATACACCATTCTCTAGTCCATACCTCATTTCCAGGTCTAGGCTGTAGTTATTACTTCCGTTTCTTCATTTGATTCACTGTTGATTATTTCTTTTCGTTTCTATATTCTTTTTGACTCTATTTCGTTGCTCTGTGCATTCCGTTTCTTTGTTTCTTCTGATCTTCACTCTGTTCATTCCATTTGTTTCTCTGTTTCTTCTTTTCGTGGCTCTGTTCATTCCGATTCCAGCAAATATAGGTATAAAGAGCGTGTTCGATGATGAAATCAGGCGGCAGAAGGTCGACGAGGCGGCAGGAGGACTGGATAATGAGGCCGGAGTGGTTGGAAGGATGGTGAAATTAGAAGTAGAGATTCGAATGGAAGGCGTCGTAGTTGGAAGAGCTGGCGTTAGGGAGCAGCTAGGGGGCCCAAGAGGAGAGATATATAGCATGATGGTGAAAGATCAGGCCACCAATTGGCTGGGGAATAAAAAATGCAACCTACATTGAATATGATACAAATGGGCTGATATGGAACTAGTATTACCACTCATTATTATATATATTTTTTCTAGAATTTACTTTTCCTACTATAAAGTCCTTGAATTATATACTAATGCTTCTTATTGTAATTGTATTATTTTGGAAAATGTGAGTTTGCTCCATTTATATATTAATACTACTTGTTCTGATGATGTCAACTTAAAAAAAGAATTCTCTTCCTTCATTTGCTCCCAATGGTTGATACTAAGGAACTAGATGTAAGTTTCTTTCTAAAATTTGATGTTTTTCAATAAGTTCGCACTTATATTGTACTTAAGAGAATAATTATGAAAAGTTCTCGTACTTTACAAAATTTCACTTATTTTTTTAGTTCAACAATTTTGCTTCACAAAAATGTTTTTCTTTTCTTTTCATTGGATAAATATGTTCCTCAAATCAACCAACTTTATTGGATTTATATATGAAAATTTTATTAGTACAAACAATTTATCACATTATTGAGAAAAAAGAATAAAATGGATTTATAAGCTAAATTAAAGGTAAAATTATAATCATAATTACATTCCTTCCCTCTCTTTTCTCTAATGAATGTATCCAAACAAATAGATGAACATCTCTTCCTTCCATTTACTAACTCTATTCAAATAAGGATAAGGTCATGACATCCTCTCATTTCCTGCTATTCTTTCCCCTTCTCTTAATGATCATATCCAAACAAGGTCAAAAACTTTAACACTAAAATGTACCGTTTTCTTTAAGCGCATATCAGGCACAATTGAACGATACTGTTTCGTCTACTGTTCAATGAACACAATTTTATACAACAGGTTTTAAATTTGGCCTAAAACCACTTTTAGCCCCTAAACTTCTATGACCCAGACACTGAACCCTTTCCATTTGGAATCGGTCTAACTCACCCCTAAACTCCCCAAAAGTGGGACACTGTACCCCTTTGTTGTCTCATGTGCGCATCACGTGAGCCTTTTTCTCCAGACACCGTTTGCTAATTGCTTCGTTTGTTTCTGACTTGTTCAGAGCAACCTTGCATCGAAGACTGTGGAGGTGCATCGGACCAAATCGCCAGCTGCTCATGCATTGAAAGGACACAATTTTGTCAGTAGAATGACCTGAGGGAGCGGGATGGGCAGAGGTAGAGAAGCGGTTTGACGAAATCATGTCAGCCACTAGCGGAGCTCTACCTCGTGCGCGATTCGGAGAATGCATGGTATATATTCAACACCAAGAAATTCTGAGTTCCCAAAGTCTACGATGGTTTCAAATTCTTAATTCGTTACGTGTTTGTGTTTTTGCCTGACAAGGATGAAGAACTCAAAAGAATTCGTAGCACACTTGTTTGACATGCTGGCACGCAGGAGAAACATTGAGGATGATTCAATTGGCAAGTTGGTAATGATAAAGCTCTGGGACCAAATCTCCGATCGAAGCTTCAATGCAAGGCTTCAAACCTTCTTTGACTTGTAATTTTCCTCTGCATCTTTACTTGATTGCCTCTTATAATTGCTTACTTCGTTGACTTCCGAGATGAACTTAAATGAACAAAACTAAAATTCCAGGCTCCATAAAGGTCCAGGTGGTAGACTCACAGAGGATGAAACTAAAGAGGTACAAAACAATTGATAAATTCACAAGCATGTTCATATAGGCATAAGCTTCTCGTCAAGGTCTTCGAATTGTTCTAATTTAATTCCCATTTTTTATTTGCTCGGTCAAAGCAAGAGCTGATTTTGCTTGCTTTTATTGCTATTCTTGATATGTGTATAATTGAACTGATTTTTGGTGAGGAGAACCTTGAATCATAAACGCTGCTTCTGACTCTTTTAGATAAAATGTGCCAGAAGACCCTGACCTTTTATTTTCCAATATATTTTTGTCTCTGATCTCATAGATGTCCTGATTCCTTCACCAACCATTGGAAAGCCAAAAAAACTTTCCTAATTTGAACTTACGCCCCTAACGTATCCCAACCAATTTAATTTTTACGTTTTCTCAATAGAAAAAAGTTTAGGACATGATAAAAGGATTAGACTTAGGCCAGACAAATTCTTGACCCACAATGTTTCATCATTCTCCGGCATTTCTTCACCAGCAAGGGCGTTTTCGAGGAGTGACAAGGTGCTGAGAGTGGCAGATGACCCTTTTTTCAGGTGCCTGCTACGTGGGGCTCCCATGAATTGGATGCGATGGAGAGGACGGCCATATCGAAAAATGTAAAATTTCAGGAGCATTTAGGGCCATTATAGGGTTTAGTCCCAAGGTTTCCAAGTTTTTGCGTACCAAACTGGAATTTTGAATCCTGCGATCTGACCATCTTCTCCATCACGTCCAAGTCACCACACAAAAGCAGACGGCAAATCCAGTGGCAATCTCAGCGTCGTAGGATGCAACATTCACCATAAACGCTTTCTTGGGCCATGTTGTTGCTGACCCAGCCTTTTTTAGCCGCGGCTGCAGGAAAAAAAGGAAACCATGAGAATGCCAAGCCGTGTCTCGCCTGTCAAACTATCAAATCGCCAAACATCAAGGGTTTGAATTGGAGTTGGTAAAGCTGAACCTTGTGGTTGATTTGAATGATTTAGAAACATTTTGGATAATTAAAGTATTTGACCCTACTAGCATAAAATATAGAGGCTACTGCTAAGGGGTAAAGTGTAAGTTTTTAAAAATAGAGGGGATAATTGTAAGTTAGATCAAATCCTGGGAGATTTTGTAAGTTTCCCATAATACTCCAAATAGGAACAGCCCATCGGCCATCACTTCCCTGAATAAAACTTTTTTTCTTTGGTAATCTTAATAAAACGTACTTGAACATTATATATTCCACTGAACTAGCAATTTTTTTTTAGATCAAACTTGCGTGTGTTAGGTTCATACGTGAGCTGGACACAATGTCGTTATTTATATATTTCTAGCAGGCTTCCGCACTAATCGGAGCATTAGTCAGGCTGGCAGAGCATTGCTTTTAACGGCAATAAGTGGTGGGTTTAACTCCTGCCAGTTGCTATCCTAAAGACTTTTTTTCCCTTCTTTGTTTTGCCACTATTTTGTTTTTCCTGTATTATTCCTCTTTTTTTATTTTTATCGCTTTTCATTTTTCCGATTGTTCCTTTCCTTTGCCATTTCAGTTTGTTGGCAATTTTGATTCTTTATTTTGTCTTTTTTTTTTTTATGGTTCCCTTTTCTGTTTGCTTTTCTTTTTTCTGATCTTGTCTTCCCTTTTCATTTTAGCTATTTTTTTACTTTCCTTTTTCCAATTTTGTTTGTTTCTAAAATTATTGTTTATTTATTTAAATGAACTTGATGTTTGTTCTTTTGTTAGTAACTTTTTATTCTTGTATTAGTATGTGTTTGTCTATTTGTTTTTTTAGAGAAACTATTTTTTTTATTATTTTATTACTAGTTATTTATTTTTTTTATTAGTAGCTCTCTATTCTTTTCTTAGTTAGTGTTTATTAGTTTATTAGTTCATGTTTATTTCTTTATATGAACTTGATACTTGTTCTTTTACTCGTAACTCTTAGTTCTTTTATTAATATTTGTTTATTCTTTTAGAGAAACTATTATTCTCTTGTTACTATTTCTCAAATTTTTAAAGTAATTTTTTGTTCTTTTACTAGTAAGTGTTTGTTCTGTTGTTAGGTCATATTTATTTCTTTGTATGAACTTGGTATTTGTTATTTTATTTGTTGCTCTTTGTTCCTTTTTGTACTTGTTCTTTTAGAGAAATTATTTTTTGTTCTCTTATTACTAGTCTTTGTTTAATTATAGCTCTTTGTTTTTTTTTATTGGTAGGTGTTTGTTCTTTTGTTAATTCATATAATTTGTTTCTTTTCATGAACTTGATATTTATTTTTTTATTTGTAGCTTTTTGTTCTTTTATTAGTATGTATTTATTTTTTTTATAAGTTCCTACTTATACTTTTTGAGAAATTATACGGCTGTTCATTTCAGATTAAACAAATTAATGGGCCCTCATTATTTGTCTGGTGAAAAGTGGGCCAAACTAAAGACATAAAACTAAGGATAGTGTTCCTCTTATTTACAAGATATTGCCATCGATTAAATAACTCTCATGGTACATTTAGGCAAAAGAACACCTACGAATCACCTCATCGCCATGGCCAATCTTTTTTTGTTGGAGACACAGCAAGCAAAGAAATTAGAAACAGTGAATTACTTTTAAATCTAAGGTGTAGAACACTTTCGGATCTAGAATGGTACAAGGACACCTTCCTTACAAGAGTCTACGAAAGAAAAAATTGTAAATCCTCAATTTGGAAATAAAAATTTATCTAAGGATTACCTAAACATTTTGGTCAAGTCGTTATTGATCACATTAAAGCAAAAAAGTCAAGGTCAATTGAACCTGGAATATTATACTTATGGTCCAATCATGGCTAAAGTCAATGAAGTCGGTTTAACATTATGTCATGAAATGAAATGGCAAAAACATATCAAAAGAGAAAGACTGGTAGGAAGAAAAGAAATGGGCCAATTCTGTGCTCAATTTGGTTGTGATGTTCAGAAGCCCTACTCTGGATATGAGCCAACAAAAAAAAAAAGAAACATAAATCTTATAAAAAATATAGGAGAAGAAGATACGAAAGACCAGAAAAAAAAACCATCAATTGCCCGAAGGTTTAAGAGAAAAAGGCTACCAAGAAAAGAACAAAAGGTTTGCTGGAAATGCGGAAAGCCAGGACATTTTGCTAATAAGTGTAAAACAAAGCAAAAAATAAACTCTTTAGAAATTGATGAAGAACTAAAAAATAGTTTAATGCAAATTTTACTAAACAGTGATAGTGAACCTAAAGAAGAAAAATAAGAAAAAGCTTCGGAAAGCTCTGAAGAAGTAAACATGATTGGTCTCTCAGACAACATAGAATCAGAGTTAGGAAGTTGTGGATCAAATTGTGGTTGCGATTCGTGTCAATTATAAAATACTTTTGAAAACCTTCAGTTAAACAATATTCAAGTTAATGTTCTTACTGAAGAGGATGAAAGAATTTTAGAAATCGCAAGACAAATTGATGACTTGGAATTAAGAAAATAAATTCTGTTTAAACACCTTGACAAAGCCAATAATCAGGATAAATCAAATCCATCAAAGAAGGAAGAACTTAAACAAAAAAATTGATATCAAAAAAATTACTAAGCCGTATGTTTATAGTCTTAATGAAATTTTGAAGAGGGTTGATAAGGCTCAAAAGATATACAAAGAACCAACAATAGCTGAACTAAAAAGAGAAATTTCAGAAGTAAAAACTGAAATAAAATCTTTTAAGAATAGAATTGAGATTTTATAACTTTACAATTTTGAAGGATACTCAAAAGATCTATCGGAAGATGAGCTGGTCATGGAAGACTTGGAAGAATTTGATTTCAAAGCAAGACAAAGGGGGAAAAACATTCCAAGCACAACCCAAGAAAATGAGGGTTTTGAAGAAATCTAAAATTCTCTAGAAAAATCCTTGCAGAATAATGAAGTATATTCCATGCCTAATCAAAGATTTACCAGTAGAATGAATTTATTAATAGAAAATAAATTTAAAATAATTGTAATTATTTTAGTTGATTTGGGAGCTGATCAAAATTACATCAAAGAAGGAATTGTGCCGCACTAGTATTTAGACAAATCCTTTGGATTGATTACTGTTGCTAACAAAGAAACCATCCCGATCAGATTTAAATTAACAAATGTTGATGTCTGTAATGATGATATTTTCATTAAGCAACATTTCACAATTCTAAATATGAACCAAGAAATAATCTTAGGAACCCCATTCCTTACTATAATCATGCCCTTCAAGGTAAGTATGAATAGGATTTCTACTAAGAAATTCGGTAATAAAATCACTTTTGATTTTGTTGAGCCATAAAAAAGATCTCTACTTGAAGAACTTAGCATATATTTAAGAAGAAAGCAGAATGTTTTGATGTGTCTCCAAGATGAAGTCAAACACAAAAGCGTTGAAGAAAAACTGGAAAACCCACAATTAAAACAAAAAAAATATAAAGTTTTAAAGTTGTTTTCTTAAAAAGAGTTTGTGTCGATATTCCAAATGCGTTCTAGCAAAGGAAAAAACACATTGTAAGTCTTCCGTACGAACCAAACTTCAATGAGAAGAATATTCCGACAAGAAGCAGAGCAATTCAAATGAATGAAGAATCAATGGCTTATTGCAGAAAGGAAATCAAGGATCTCCTGGACAAGAAGCTGGTCAAGAATAGTTCTTTACCGTGGAGCTGTTCTACTTTTTATGTAAATAGAAATTTAGAAATTGAAAGAGGAGTTCCAAAATTGGTAATTAATTACAAACATCTTAATAAAGCTCTCAGATGAATTAGGAATCTCATACCTAACAAGAAAGCTTTACTATCCAGACTCCATAACACTGTAATTTTTTCAAAATTTGACATGAAGTCAGGATATTAACAGATCCAAATTACCAAAGAAGACAAATACAAGATGGGATTTAATGTTCCATTCGGTCATTATGAATGAAATGTCATGCCTTTTGGCTTAAAGAATGCCTCGTTAGAATTTCAAAAGATTATGAATGAAACTTTCAATCCTTACAACTCTTTCACTATTGTTTATATTGATGATGTGTCTGTTTTCTCTCAATTGATAGAACAACACTTAAAACATTTGCAAGAGTTTACCAAAATTATCGAAAGAACAGGATTAGTGGTTTCAGCAAAGAAAATGTAATTATTCCAAACAAAGATCAGGTTTTTGGGCCATATAATTTTTAAAGAAACAATCAAGTCAATTGACAGGTCAATTAGTTTTGCTGATAAATTTTCTGATGAAATTAGGGACAAGAAACAACTACAAAGGTTTTTTGGAAGTCTTAATTATGTTGCTGATTTTTACAAAGACTTAGCTAAAGACTGAAACCTTTGTTTGATGGCCTTAAAAAGAATTCTCTTGAATGGGGACAAGAACAAAATAAAGCAATCCAAATTGTGAAAAGAAGAATTAAAGAAATCCTTTATACTAATATTCCAAATCTAGAAGCTTTTAAGATTGTTAAAACTAACGTCAATGATGTTGGCTATGGAGGAATATTAAAATAGAAGGTTGGTGACAAAGAACAATTAGTCAGATTCACTTCAGGGTATGAAATCAAGTCCAAAGAAATTAAGCCACAATTTTAAAAAAATTGGCAATTGTCCTTTGTGTGACTAAATTTGAAAAAGATCTCCTTAACAAGAATTTTTTAATTCGCATTGATTGTAAAGCAGCTAAACATGTTTTGTTCAAAGATGTCAAAAATTTAGCTTCTAAACAAATTTTTACTTGATGGCAAGTTATTTTATCTTCTTTTGACTTTGATATAAAATATATTGCTGGTGAAACCAATTCCTTGCCTAATTTCTTGACTCGAGAATTTTTGCAGGGGAGATAAAATAGCCAACAACATAAACTAGAAAGACAAATCAATTCCCTATAAAAAAAAATAGAGGAAGAATTGCTAGAGATAGAGGCTTGCTACAAAATGGACTTATAACTAACTAGGGCTCTCTTGGCCCAACACCATTTTCCACTAGAAATACCAAAGAAAAGACAGTAAGTCTTTCCAAGATATATCTCATAAAAAGATAAAATCAAAGGGAGAACCCTCCAAGAAAAAAAATTGAAATTCAAAAAAGAATCCCCAGAAAATAACTTAAAAGAATACTTCAACAAGGCCTCAAAAGCCCCAAGACATTTCATTATACAGTTTAGGTATAGCAACTGTATTCCAAGAAATTGAAAGAAAATGCTTATTTTCTCCAAAAAAAACAAAGATTTCAAACATCTTTCGATTTTTGAGTTGGCAGAAAAGTATTGGCCAAATTACCGGAATCCTTAGTGGTAGTTACAACCACTCAAGAAACCTCAATTTTGTAAGTTAATACTCCAAGAATCCAGTTCAGTTGAATTTGAACATAAACCGAGAAGAACTAAAGTCTACTTTAAAGTTAATAATGGGGAGACCAAGGAAAAATTTATTACTAAACTTGGAATCTTTTCATTCAGGATTTTAAAAGTTTGGATTTTCAAAGAATGGGGAGTTTCATATGGTCGAAGAAGAACTCTAACCAGAGGAAAGTACAAGAACACATTATACTCATACTGGGATTATGTGACTACGTGGGATAAAGTATTTCACATTTAGAACAAAGATCACCAGCACTCATGGATGGTATTTTTTAAAACCAAGCAAAGAATATTCCCTAATTGGTTCCATAATTGGTACGTTGGAAAAGGCCTATACAGAGATTCTTTCCTAAAACAAATCATGAAATCCTTTAAAGGATTTTGTATGTACTACGAACAAATTTTCAAGCAATGACAACAAGTGTCATTCCCAAATTTCTACTTTGTGGTAATGAACCTTATTCCATGGATTTTATAATGGCACTATGAAAAAACAAGCAGTGGATTTTGAATCCCATTTTACCCATTACTTAGAAAAAGTTTGGAAGGTCAAATGGTAGGACAAGTGCATTCTTAATCAGTATTTGCTCGAGAATATTTCATTTGATAAAATTGACATAATCAAGGAAGAAGAAAATCCTAATGAAGATTTCCTCGATATAATGCTCAACCAATTTTATCAAGGAGGACAATTTAGGCATAGTCAAATCCCTATTGAATTAATGAAGGAAAGAATTCTCAAATCTGCGCAGAAGCAGTTGATCCAAAAACAACAAAAACTGATTGGATCCTCATCCGACAAGAATGACTCAACTTAGCCCCACTAGAAGTGTCGGCAGAAGACGACAAACAGAAGTAGCCAAAGTCCAGCTGTCCAGAAGACCTGTCAACCAGCCAGCTGTCCTAAAAATGTTGGCAAAATTATTGCCCACTAGAAAAATAATGATGCACTATCTGGTGGCCCAAGATTCCTTTCAATCCTGATTGGTTAGAGTTCCCCAGCCTTATCCATGAAGGCTCTAGAATTCTGTCTTTAAAAAGGGGCTCATTGCCTCAATCTAAGAATCCAAAGTTGGATTAAAAGTTGAATCCAAAAATAAACTCTATTTTTTTCTTTCTCCCTCTCCCTCTCTCTTTTTCTCTCTCTTGTTCATGTGTTAAACACTCATTCTTCCACTATAAATTAAGTATTGTTTAAGTGTGCAAGTATGCTCTCTTGAACCTTGGATTTCTAGTTCATCAATTTCAAGCTTGTAATCATGTGATAAACTGGTATTCACCAGTTCTCTGTAAGTACATGTTTTAATAACAATTGATGAATGTTTCGATATGTTCTTCTTGTTCTTGATGTTTGGTCATAACATATCTCTATTAACTTTCATTCTAATTCTACTAATCATTCGACGACAAATGGATCTATAAAACCTGGCCATTTTGGTATTAGAGTCAATAAAAATATTTTCAAACAAGGTTTTAAGAGATACATGGTATATTGGCTGGAAATTGTCTCGTGCCTATTTTCGAGCAGCTTCACTTGGTGAAGAGGGTCTGGTTGAGTAACAATGGCTCGTACTATGTTCCTAAAAAAGGTGGTATTAATACAGGTTGGGTATTTTAGAACGGTCCTTAAAGGGGGTGGGTTGGTGGGGAGAAAAGATAGTGATACTTATTAGAAATTATGAAAAATGTATTGGGCATGTGCATACTTTTAGGTAGGCAAATGGAAATTTTCTCTCCTCTCCCACTTTACCGTCTCAATCGCCCTCCCTTGGTTTTGCATTGAATCCATGGCGGCCTCCCCTAGTCTGTAGCTCCGGCCCACTTTGTTGCCAACTTGACTTCCTTCAAAAGTTTTCGACTAGCCACCTTGTCGTACCCATCACATTTGTACAGTTGCTGGCATAGCTAGCGACGCCCATCAGACAAGCTTCTATTTGCCTACCACCGTTTTCCGTCGCTAGTGGGTTGCATTTGTTAATTACCTTAGCTAACACAAACCAAACCCATCAAACGTTATTTGACTTTTAAAAATCCTTCGCCCGACTCATGAGCAACGAAAACCATATCACTTAGGACCAAACTCATCTTGTTGAGCAACCAGTAAATGTGGCCATTGAGAGGTAAATCTAGAGCATACGGTGGTTGGCAAAGAGGTAAAGGATGGTCGTTGGATATTTATGGATGAGTGGAGCTCGTGCGATCAATACCATGGTGGCTGGTCTTAAGACAAAAGGTGAGACTAAGGTGAGAGATGAACCCTGAATCTCTCAAAAAAGAAGAGTTGTATGGATGTGTAAGTTTGCCTAACTTCTAACCCATTTTCCTTTCCATTAATATCGCTTCCTTTGACCGGCTCAAAAAAATTGATTCATTAATGAGATTAATCCTAAACGAATTGCAAATACATAAGTCATTTCACTTTGAATTATCTAACCAATATTGGATGCAGAGGGAAAATTACACATGAATTTAATTTTTGTGTCCAATGAAATGCTTCATCCATTATATAATGAAGAGAGAAATACAAAAAGGAGAAAATATAATGCAACTTTTTCATCTTTTGGTTTTATGCTCGATATGATAGATGTAATGTACCTCATCATTAAAATAAATAATTGTCTTCAGCAGTTAACTCAAATGGCAACAACATACAAACATTCAGGTGAAAAACAAAAAGTTTAACTAGGCATTTAAAAGTGGTCAAATTGTAGTCAGAAGTCTTTCAAGATTTTGCGCAACAGATACTTCATCTCTGTAATTTTCCTATGGTATTTCCTAATTCTTGTATTTGTCATGATTTTGAGTATAAAAAACAATTAGATTAAAAAAAAAATTACAAACAAAATTCTATATGTTTTGGCATAAAGCTCGAGTTTAGTAGAGAATATGATATCAACTTAACAATATAAGGGTTGCAATTATAAACCAAATTCTGTTTCTTTGAGGAAAAAAGAAAGATAAATGAATTTCTAAATAAAAAATGTTAAAGCATAACTAGCAATTTGATTATGTTACAAAATTAACAACATTATTGATATAAAGCATACAATTTGGGATAATATATTCAAATAAGTTTCAGCTTTATAACATAACTTTTTAACCAAAAATGCATTAGCTGTGTTAGCAAAATTAAATCAACATTGATTTAATTTTTCTATTGTAATATTTTTTGAATTTGCACATTTATTTTCCTAATTTTTTAGTTCATAGGTTTGTGTATATAGAGGCCTATTATGTATAGATCAAGCGAAGTGAAATACACAAGAATTATAAATTATTTTGCTAACATGGTATCAAAGCCATTGGCAATCTCTATTGTGGCCGTTTAGCTTTACTTTCTCTGAGCTTTGTCCATCATTGCTGTTGCCTCATCTGATCAATATTTGGAGCACCATTCGAATTTTTTTGCTGTTGTTGCTAATATGTTTTCTTCCACTTTGTCATTCTCTGTTTGTTTAAGACCAATTTGCTTGGTGAAGAAATTCATCCACTTGTTATTTGTCTTTTAGTGCTATTTGGGAATTTGATTTGCACTTTGTTGTTTGGACATAGAAAAGTTTGATATCTCTTGGCCAATTGCTACTATTTTGTCTGGTTTAAACTACAATTTATGGATGCAAGGCATGAAAAGCTTCTTGATCAAGTGCAAACTTTGGTATATTGTTTTGGGTGAAATTGTTAAACCCACTTGTCAGAAAGAGGAAACTAAAGATATATTCTTAGACCATCTCAATGATTGGGATAGCAAAAATCACCAAATCATTTCCTGATTCATAACACTTCGATTTCCTCGATTGATATTTAATTTTCAAATTATGACAATGCAAAAGAAAGTTGGGATTTTTTTGCCAATCGATATATAATTACTGGTCCTGTTCATTACTATCAGATATGAACCACACTTCATGCTCTCAGTCAAGAACCTGGACAGTCTGTCAATGATTTTCAAGCCTAGGTATAGTTTATATGGAATCAATTCTCTCGGGCTAAAATTAGTGAAGATCTTATGCATCTCAATCAGGTTCTTATGGCTTTTTGTTCTGAGTACAAAGTTGTTAATCTTGTTTACTACTCTGCAATCTGGTACCATATTTGGACATTGCAATTTAAGAAATTATTTTTTTGAAGAAACATGCCTTGATTTAGCAAATCATCCATTTGATGTAGCACTTGCTAGTACCCATTCTTAACCACCTAACTAGAAGTCAAGCAGTAAATACTGTAACAATTGCCAACAATCCACTCATAACTTCTCCAGTTGCCTTACCATTGAATGCAGATATTTTTATGAGTTTGGACATATTGTTGAGAATTGCCCTCGTCTTCTAACAAAATCTAATAGGAGTTCAAACAAATTCAAAATTGGCTCTAGGGTTGGAACTTCTTTCGTTGTTGCTGCTGCTGCCACTAAAGGCATTACTAGTCTTACAATGGGTGATTTTGAGGCTTTACTCAAAAAGGTTATCTCTTCCAATCCCTCATCTTCATCAGCCCTATCTGTCACTCTTGGTAATCTTCTTGGCTCTTTGATTTCGCTTGTTGTAATCATATGACATCTAATCCTTTTTTTATAGTCACAAAATCATCTAGCTCTTATCTTCCTTTGATTCATATGGCCAATGGCACAAAAATGAAAACCATTCATGTTGGATATGCCAAAACTTCAAACCTTAGCCTTCATAATATATATCTTGCTCCAAACTTAACTTTTAATCATACCTTTAATGGCCAACTATGTGAACTTGGACTCATTGTCATTTTTTCTTCTTCTAGTTGTTAGGTCCAGGATAAAAAAAAGAGGCAAATTACCACGACAAGGAAAAAAGTGGGGAGATTATTTGAGCTCACCTTTATGCATCTTCCTACAAGCCAAGGGTATACTTTTACAGCCTCTATTAGTTGAACATTTCAATGGCACTTACGTATTGGTCATGCATCCGCTAGTAAACTTCAAACCCCTATTGGACATGGTTTGTTGGACTCTACCAAATTTAAGTCATTTGATTGTTTTCATTGTAAACTTGCTAAACAGTTTGCTTTATCTTTTGCTCTTGTTCATTAAAACATTTGGGGCTGTTCTCCTACCTCTTGCATGAATAGTTATCGATACTTTGTTATTTTTATTAATGACTATTCTTGTTTTACTTAGGTTTATTTCCTAAAACAAAGATTTGAGTTGCCTCAAATTTACGTGAACTTTGTTACCATGATCAAAACTTAATTTGGCCATACTATTAAAATCATTCAAACTGATAATGCTATGGAATATCGAGAATCATATTTCCTTTAATTTCTTTGTCAACAAGGCACTATTGTTCAACGTTCTTGTCCCTCCACCTCTCAATAAAATGGAAGAGCTGAACATAAATACTATCATATTTTAGATTTTGTTCGTGCCTCTCTAATTTTTTCTGCTTGTCTAGAAAATTTTAAAGAGAAACAACTTTCACTAAAGTATATATTATCAATCAACTTCTCACCTTCATTTCAAATAATCAATTTCCTTTTGAAAGATTTTTTGGAAAAACTCTAAACTACTCTATTATTAAATCATTTGGTTATGCTTGTTTTGTCTTGTTTCAACCCCATGAACATACTAAACTAGAACTTCGTACTTGTCTTTGCTATTATTTGTGGTATAGCACCAAACATAAAGGCTACAGATATTGGGATCTTATCTCACATAAACTTTGGATATCTTGACATGTCATTTTTTGGGAAAATATTTTTTTTTTCACTGTCAAAATTTCACTATACTTGCACTACTTTATTCTCTTTCTTTATAAATCCTTCTATTGAATTGTTTTCTGAAACTAAAAATGAGCTAAACCACTCTTCTCCTAGCTCTACTCTTATTCTTAAAGAATCTGCAAAATTGTCTATTGATGTTGAACCTACAACTGCTCCACCTTTTTGTCGTTCTACTTTGGTAAGACAAATACCTCATCATCTCAATGACTACCATTGTTTTTCAACTATTGTCAACTTACATGAACCTCAAACTTGTCGTAAGGCTAGCATTGACCTTCTTCAGCAGCATGTTAGACACGAAAAACTTCAAGCCTTAGAGAAAAATCATACTTGGGAAATGGTTGATCTACATTAAATAAGACTCTTATTGATGGCTCAATTGGTAGCAAAATAGTATACTTAGGAGTCTGACAGAGATTATGAAGAAACATTTGCCCCTGTTGCTCGATTAATTTATGTTCAAAGTTTGATAGCCATCACTGCAGTAAAACAATGGTGCCTTTTCCAGATGGATGAGAAAAATGCTTTTCTTAATGATGATCTTCAGGAAAAAGTCTGTACATAGCCTTAATTAGGATATTCTTAAACTTTTTAAAAAGTTTGTAAACTTTGTTGAGCACTATATAGTTTCAAACAAGCTCCATAAACATGGTTTGTAAAGTTCAGTTCCACTGTTACTCAGTTTGGCTTTAACCTAAGTGCTCATGATTTAGCCTTATTTGTTTGACATACTAGAATGGTGTTGTTCTTATTCTTATTTATGTTGATGATATGATTATTATGGGGGATAACATGGCAAGAATTTCATAGTTAAAGCAATATCTCAATCAACAGTTTGAAATGGAGAATCTTGGAACACTTGCTTATTTTCTGGTCTTGAGGTCTTTTTAGATTCTAAAGGTTATTATCTTTCACAAGCAAAATATTCGTCTGATTTATTTGCTCAAGCCAGCCTTACAAATAGTAAAACTGTGTGAACGCCTCTTGAACCAAATATCAAACTCACTCTTATCGATGGTACTTTATTAGCTAATCCCACTTTATATCGACAAATTGTCAGTAGCCATGTTTATCTTACAGTGACTCGCTCGAATATTTTACTCGTTGTTCATCCAGTAAGTTAGTTTTTGGCTGCCCTTCGTTTAGCTCATTATTTTGTTATTCTTCAAATTTTTAGATACATCAAATAGACTTTTTTTCATGGTGTTGAGTGTTGACACCCAATTTTGTCCGGGTAATAACTTTTTGTTTCGTTTTAGGTAAGGGAAATAGTTTAGGGTACATTTTATTTTGAGGGCAATTTGATCTTTTTATGTGCTACTAATTTCAAGAATATAAAATGTTTATTTTGGGTAGAAATAGGAATTAATTTAGTTTAGGCACTAATTTGGATTCCAAAGAGTTTTGTAGGGTCAATTTAGGCAGAAACGAAAGTTTGGGAAGTAACTGCGGAATTTTAGAAGGTTTTGAGCAAAATTTGAAAGTCTAGGGTTAATCTGTCAAAATTGGAAATTTTGAAGTAAATCGTTCAAAATTGGAAAGTTTATGGTAAATCTGACAAAATCCTGAAATTTTAGGGAAATCCGGTGGTTTTTTGCAAAGTCTAAGGCTAATTTGCCAAATCAGACAACATTTGGGCCAAATTGAAATTTATTGAAAACATGGAGACCAGATCAGTAATCTGTGAGAGATAGGAGGACTAAAACTGGTATTTGACGAAATTAGGCCTAAACCTGTTCAAACTAAACTTGGAAAAATTTTGAACTTGGAAACCTAATTAATGGGATTTAATGCCCCCACTAGTATAAATAGGGGTCCTAATTTCGAGAAAGAGGAGAAAAAATACGAAACCCTAAGCTCTAGCTAAAAAGGAGAAAACGGCAGCCTTAGCCCCTGACCTCACCACCCTTCCTGCCTAAAAACCCTAACCTTTTCACTACAGCGCCGCCATCCCTGAAGCTTCCCTGCCTCGCCTCTCTCACCTCCAGCCACCGACGTGCCCAGGTGCTCCCATCCACGCTGCACAGCCGCCCCAGTTGTCACCAGCCGCCGCTGACGCAGAATCCAAGGGGAGAAGGCCGCGCGACCGAACGGTTTCTTCAAGCCCACCCGCCACAGACGTCGCCCGGCGTCCTCCTCCTCCATCCTCAGTCGCTGCCCTCTCTCGGCCAAACACCTGGTCACCGAACTCACCAATCGCCGCCGGAGATGGAGAATTGAAGAGGAATCCTGATCGCGACCCGGTTACAACCCAGATCCGACTCTGTCAAGCTTTTCCTTTGGGTATAGCTCCCCTCTAGCCCTCTGACTTCTCATTTCATGCGCTTAAGTCACTAACATTTTTCTGTTCTTGCAGATAGGTCACTGACAGCAAGTCTTTTATTGATTGTTTGCTTTTTTTTTCTTTTCTGTTTTTATTGTTTGTTTATTTTTTTTATTGAAGTCATGAATTAGTTTAGAGATTGACATTAGGCATGATAATAGGATTAGATTAGACAGATAATTTAATAAATAATATCAATCTAAAATAAATTTAATTTGCATAAGGTTTTCTCAAAAATCACACTTAAAGAATTCATTCCGCGTGGGTTTAATAAAACCCTATGATGAATTTAGGATATAAATAAATTTTAACATCCACATTCAGGTAATCCGATAGAATTTATGGTTTGGATTAATAATTGATTAAAAATCTTTATAAGATAAAAATAAAAAATATATTAAGTTTGAATATCCATGTCTAGGTGGTCCTATAGGATCTATGGTTTGGAAATATAATTAAAAATGTATACAAAAATCAAGTGATAAGGTTTAGGAATCTATATCCGGATGGTTCGATTAGAACTCATGGTTTGGAAAATTAATCAAACTAATTGAAAGCAAGCAAAAAAAAAAAATTTAAAATCAAACTAAGATGCCAATTTTTGGGCGCTAAAATAAAGTTGATTTAATGTAACCATACTCTCCAACCCATTGAACTCTCGTAGACCATTTTAAGGTGTCTAATCGACCTAAGTGTAAACAGATTGGTGGCGACTCCCAAAAAAACACGTTGTTACACATGGATTGCATTTTTTCTACTAAATCCTTCTTGATATTATCTAGATATTTTCATATTCAGATGTTGATTGGGCTAGACATCCTAGTGATCATCATTTTAGAATAGGAAATTATTTTTTTTTCTTAGGGACTCTTTTGTCTTTGGGCATAGCAAAAACAAACAACTGTAGCCCTCTTGAATCTGAATATTGAGCTTTTGCTTATACTACTTCTGAACTTATTTGGCTTTGTTGGTTGCTGGAAGAAATGGGGAATCATTCATTCCACCACCACATCACTTCACTATGATAATCAAAGTGTAATCAAATTACTAATTATGTCTTTCTTGAATGTACTAAACACATTGAAAATGATTGTCACTTTATTTGGCAAACACATCATTCATGATACTGTTAAGTTGGTATACATTTCTTCACAAAATCAAATTGCTAATATTTTCACTAAGACTCATCTTCCATGATGACATCTATGACACCACCTTGAGTTTGAAAGGAGGTGTTAGCAGAGTTAGCATTGGTAGCAGAATCAAATCAGCATTTATTTAATTTCCCTATTGTAATATTGTTGATTCGCACATTTATTTCCATGCCTTGTATAGTTCATAGGTTTGTGTGTATATAGGCCTATTATGTATAGATCAAGTGAAGTGAAATACACAAGAAATACATATTATTTTGCTAACAAGCTGAAAAACTATCCATTTAGTTAAAAATGTTTTAAAACTTTAACTTTCAATTATATCTTTTGTTTTGTGAAGTAAGGAGTAATCACCGAGTAGTTTGATTTCAAGTAAATTATGCATAAAATTTTTACTTTAAATTTAAGCTCTAGCTTTGATAGGTAAAAAGAAAAAGTGAATAACTGTGAGTCAACTATTTAGTAAAGATATTAATCACCATAAAAAAATAAGGAACAAATAAGTGATTAACTTTGCCCTTAGGTTTTAAATTGATTAGATGTTTATTGGTAGGCTTGGAAACCTATTATCATGCTCTTGCCTTTCTCTTACACCCTTTAGTCTAGTAACAAGTTATAAAATTTTCACTTAAATTAGTTTGTAAATTTTTCAAATAGATTAAAATTGCCAAATAATTTTTTGACATTTGATAAATAATTTAAATTATCAATATTTTATATCTATAAATTTGACACAATCTATTTCTATTAATGTTAAAAATAGGTTATAAGGTTTTTGAAAATAAAGTTCCAATGTGGTCCAAGTCTTGGAACTCATAAAGCTTAAAGTTGGGTTTTGGATGAAAGCTGCATGGCCTTCATGTTCCTACTCAATCTTGGATTTTCTTCTCTATATTAAGTGCACTAGTATCACTTATTAGAAGAGCATGAGTCAGTCATCGAATGGTTTGTCTACCCCAGAAAGTTGAAGAATTGAAATTCACCATTGGTGGTTAAGCAAAGGGGAAGCTTGGCCTTGCTGTAATTGGGGGTAATTTGCGAGATCATCTAGTTCTGCATTTGCGATCTTTTCCAGTTGGTAGGCATTGTAAACTCTAACATTGCTGAAGTTTTGGCTATTCTTGAGGCTCTTAATATGTTAGATAGCAAAGTGTATTTGAGGAACTTTAAAATTTAGATCTAGAGTGACTCTAACAATGTAATGTCGTGGGTAATAAATTTGGAGTCTAGTGAAGACTGATGCATGTTTTCATGGAGATCTGTAGTCTTTCATCCTCAATTTTGAATTGCCTTGTTGTTCATATTTTAAGAGGGCAAAATGAGGTAACTTTGCCACTAAATTATAGAAGGTAAAATAATTTTGCCACTAAAATTTTTTTGTGGGCAAATTTACCATTAATCTTTTCTAAAAGTGTAAAGTTGCCATCAATATTATATATTTGGAGAAAATTTGTCATTAATAGTTAAAATTGTTTAACTTGGCACAAGTAAAAAAAATAAAAAATTGTAAGTTTCTATTCTAAGTTTCATTTACTTAAGACTCTGACCCTTAACATTCATTTAGGTTTTGTGAAATGTTGGGGTAACAACGAAATATTCCTACCACTTACTTGTTAGTGGCAAAAATTGCCTAGAACAAAAATGTTAATGATAAATTTGTCTATAAAAAAAGTATAGTGGTACAATTACTCTGCTCTCCATAGTTTAGTGGCAAATTTTCCTATTTTACCTATTTTGAGATATGAGAATGCAAATGCTAACAATCTCGCAAGGGATGGTGCCAGCTAAGCCTCTTTGATGGTTCTATGGTCTTTATTTTGGAGTGGTTTTAGTCCATGGATTGTTGTTTTTGTTTTTGGAAAAGTATACCAAATTTCCCATTAATGCTTGGCTCATGAACTAAATTAACCACTAAAATTTTTTTAGTACCGATATTGCCACTAACTTTATAGTTTCGGACCGGTGCCACCAATTATTAAAAACCTAATGGTAAAAGTGAGAAGTTCTTAGTTTTGAAATCTTATAGTACTAATGTAGCTTTTAATAAACTTTAAGAACTTTATGCAATTTACCATTTTCATTTTTTCTATGCACCAACCTGTCACTATCAGATCCGCCATTAAGTGATGGAAGTGATGTCAGAGGAGGTAGTATTGGACATCAGAATTTGTAACAAAACAACTGTCATACTTGGAACCAAGCCTACTCAATTTGGATGAAATTGTATACTTTGTTGATAGTGAAAATCAAGTGATGAATTGATGAATATGGAATGACAACGATGAATCGTACTTGCATATTTTCCATCAGACAAAATTAGCTAAAGAGCTTGGCAATGTGGTAGGTGGCAGTGAATTCAAATGATCACAATGCAACATTGAAGGACTTTGGAAACACATCAAAATTGGATAAGTGAGTTTCATTTTATCAAAGTTCAAGTGATTAGAAACACATCAGTATACGGTGATGAATTTGAATTTTGTTTACGAAGATTGGAGGGACCAATGGATAATGTGTTAAATACCGTTACCGTTAGGTTTACCGCACGTCAAATTTTTAAGGTATACTAGATGATATACCACGTTACGTACCGTTACCCTTTTTGCAAAAACATAGATATTAGAATATTATTTTAAGATGACATAAATTTAATATTTTTTTACACATTTTATATGTATTCTAATTTTTCTCATCATAATTTTTCAAATATAAATTAAATATATGATAAAAGATATTTTTTTAATACAAAAAACATAAAAAATGTTATATATAGAGAAAAATAAATAATACTTAGAAAAAAAACTAATTTATTGATATAAGAGAAAAAAATAATCCTTTAATAATAATAATATATTTTCTAATACCACATTGAGTTCTTAGATGGCTCAAAGTATTGAATTTTTATATTAACTAAGAAAAGTAACCAAAAGAATAAAAGTAAATACTCATTTATTTTATGATATGTGTATTAATTATATTGTAATGTTTTATATATCTATGATATTTTGATGTAAAATGGAAAAAAAAATCTCATACACAAATGCAAAAATTAAACTATCACAATACTTACCTCGCGGTATTTATCGTATACCTTGATTTTGGATAAAATGTACACAAAAAGTGAGCGGTATGTCAAAAACCTTGAAATACTGTGATATACTGCTCGATAAAATGACAAAATGTGAAAATATTTATACCGTATACCACTTACTCGTGGTAAACAATATACCGTAGTATTTAATTCCATCATAGTGGAGGATCCAATTAAAGATGTAATGGCTGACACACAAAAAGAATAATAAATAATAAATAATAAATTACATAATTTTTTTGAAGTTTGTTAAACATTAAATTAGTACCATACAATTTCAAAATCAACAACTTTTCATTTTTACAATTAGATTTGGTCTTGAAATGTAACATAAGTGGTATATCCGATTTCAAACTATAACATTCATGGTAAAATCGGTACCCGAGAAAATTGACAAATTGTAATGAAAAATCTGATACAGAAGCCAAACATTACTGGTAAATTTGGTACTTTTCCATTCTGTAACCTTGTGTTCTGCTGTTTAGTTCTTTGTTTGCTGTTTCTGTCACCTACTTGTCTGCGAGGGGTTTGTTTCTGGTCATATCGGCTGGTCTGACATCTTTTGTCTCTCAGTTTTGTTCGTTACTATAATCTCTCCTTATTGCGGGAAAAGAAGGCTATAAAGAGGGGGTGTAAGAGAGGTTTCCAAAAATTTAAGGGTGAGAGTGTGATTAATTTCGAACTTCAAGGAAAAAGGTGTAAATAAGCAAACATTAATTTGGTGTTTCCAACGGGGGAGAGAGAATGTTTGGGAGGTCAGCAACAACAGCGCCCTTTTCTCCTTGAAGTAAACAAGGCAGCTAACATTTTCTATCAAGGGCAGAGGCTAATGGCTATTGGCCAATTGCGTGTGTAGTGTTCCAGTTTCCCGGTTTTCCTGTATTAGGGTTCTTGGGCATAGAGAATCTAATCTAATCTAATCTAATCTCTCTCTGCTTTTTTCTTATCTTTTCCATTTTCCTCATTTCTCTTCTTTTCATTTCACCCCTCTTATCCTAATTTTGTTCTCTCTTCCAAAAGGATACCAGAAAGAGGAAATGAAAATTGAAAGCCAAGCACCCAGAACTCGAACCCCACTAAGCGTGCAAATACCAAAGCTTTTCTTCCTCCCTTTTTCTGTTTTTGTTTTCTCAAAAAAGAGTTACTGAACTAGATAAGAACCCACCTCCCTTTCTCAATTATCGCACCTCTCCCGGCCTTTTGAGCTGTTAAACTTAGACCCCCTTTAGTACTCTTGTTTGAGCTTATCTCTTTAGTCTTTGTGTGGTTTTAGTTCAATTCCTATTGGTGTTTTTAGGTTCTTGTCGATGGGTTGAGGCTTTGCGCACAAATTTATTGACTTTTGGTGTTGTGGAGTACTTGGATTCTACTTGGGTGCTTTGTTTGCCAGACAAAAGAGGAAAAACTTATCTTTTTATGATTTTAAGAAGCGGGTGTTCATTTCTCTGAGCATTTGCTGAGTGGTTCTCTAAGGTATGTGACCTGCACTTCAGTTCATCTTTCTAAGGACATTTTAATCTATAAGGGGTGACACTGACACCATCATCTGTATTACAGTTCCTTGTATTAGTTTGGTCATTTGATCATGCATATGCATCTGAGCCTTGCAGAAATTGAAGAGATGGAGGGTAGTGCAGCTGAACTCCTTGCTCTGAGTCGTAAAGAGAGAGAGTACTGGAATGAGAATGAGGAGAAGAAGCTGGAGCTGAGACTCGGTCCCCCAGGTGAAGAGAATTGGTCCATGGAAGATCGTATGAAAGGTCATAGAGAAATGGATCGTGAGTCTCTGCTCTCACTCGGGTCTCTCTCTCCTGTGCATAAAAACAACTCCTCTTGGGCAAAGACACCCCAGCAGCAGGCAAAGCTGTCTCCCCCATCCTCTTCATTTCTTCAGTTCTCCTCCACAGCTGCTCCTCACAGTTTGCCTGCTGTTGCATCAGAAGCCTCACAGCACTGTGGCACTAAAGTTTTGGACTTCCAGAATCCTGAAAATAAAGCTCCTGCCCGCCCAGCTGCACCCAGCAGCGCCCAGAAAAGGTACTCCAGCTTTTTACCCTTCTTTCTCACTCTCTCAGTAAAGGGATATCCGTGTCATAATCTCACTCTGCCAGATGTTTTCGGGTCATTGCTCTTGCTTGCCTGTTTTTATTTGTTTTGATGAATGGCTAGGATTC
Organism: Aquilaria yunnanensis; assembly: GCA_039654915.1. Taxonomy (NCBI): domain Eukaryota; kingdom Viridiplantae; phylum Streptophyta; class Magnoliopsida; order Malvales; family Thymelaeaceae; genus Aquilaria; species Aquilaria yunnanensis. The sequence goes on along the minus strand of CM077600.1, from coordinate 27,831,304 downwards.
TTCAAAAATTCCATCTGCTTTGGGATTATGTTGTTCCTCTTTCGTAGCTTTACATGAATAATTTTTACTCAAATTTGCTTTTAGGGAACCCATGTCTTATGCATTGTCTTTCTTCTTTTGTGCAAGTTTTTGTTCTTGTCCCGTTTCTGTTTCATATTCTTTCTTCACACCACTTTTATCACATCTGTTGGGAAATAAATAAACTTTTATTTTTCTTTTTTGAAAGTATTCATTAACATCTCTGGCCATAGTATTAGCTAACTATATTCGCTCCAATAAGAAAATAATAATAATAAAAAAAAAGAGTTAGTAAAATGATGGAGTATATTGTTTTTCTTGTTATGTCAAAAATAGAGGGCATGAATGTATACTGCTTGTTGAGTTGTTTCTGTTATGTGGATGATATGACCAAGAGATGTGGGAAATGAGTACTAAACAGGGTGCTTTGTAACACAATGTCTATAAATTCTATGAAGAAGTAGATAACTACCTTGGATCTTTTGGGAAGAGTAGTTATCTTTTTAATATTTGTTTATATTCTATTATACATTCATGATGTGAATATTCTTAATGTGGAACCCAAAAATAGAACTGCTGCTCCAGTTGTGGGGTGGCCTCCAGTTCGGTCATCCAGGAGAAATCTTGCCAGTGGCAGTGCTTCAAAACAAGCTGCTGACTCTCCAAACGGGGTCCTACTCCTACAGAAGGCTGGCATTGAGAAGACTGCAGCTGAACCAGCAAGTGGTAATCGTAAAGGTTTGTTTGTAAAGATCAATATGGATGGAGTCCCGATTGGCAGGAAAGTGGACCTCAAAGCTTGTGACAGCTACGGAAAATTGTCCGCTGCTGTTGATGAGCTCTTCAGAGGCCTTCTTGCAGGTATGCTTGATTTTCAATTCGATCTCTGGTACTTATTTTATATGCAAGTGGTCCGCAAGTTTGTTGGGTTGAGTTGTGTTGCTTTTATATGCTATACGGGAGCTCAGAGAAATACCAATAATACTGTAGTTTGGCACTTGGCAGAGGCAATAATTCTCACATGCGTACCCATTTCCATGTGCAAAGATCTGTTGTATTCCAATTTGTTATGCAGCATCTTTGTCGCATGCTCAACTTCTATCCAAGATTTGTCTGTATATTTAATGTCACAGATATATTTAGTATAGTTTTTGCTACTGTTAATTTAGTTTCATCTGAATCTTGATGAGAGAGAATTAAGGTTTATTTTGCATCGGTCTATCTATTGTTTGCAATCAGTCAATCAACTAAGCCCTAATCCCAACTAGTCAAGATTGATTACATGAATATATCTGTTGTTTCCGATTCTGTTCGGTTGGAGGCAAGTCATACAGTAGGCTCTGAGAAGATCGTGATTCCAAACACTAATACAAGCAACTATATATACAGTTCTACTATGAACCACTGCATAAAAATCGCCGTCTCTTTTGTTTGTTGTAGCTCAAGCAGATTCCTCTGAGAGTGGAACTGCCAGCAAGGTGGGGAAAGTGAAAGAAATTACTGGCGTTCTGGACGGAAATGGGGAATACACACTTGTGTACGAGGATAATGAAGGAGACAGGATGCTTGTTGGGGATGTCCCGTGGCAGTAAGCATCTTATCACTGTGAATCTTAAAAAAGCAGAACATCTTTTTGTTTGAGTTAGTACGGGTATTTGATTGCTGAGCAAAAGGATATGGAAAGTAGTGAATTTTAAATGAAGGACCAGTTCATCTTTTGGATATAAAAAAGATTGCACGTGGATTTAGTTGCGAGAGAATGCATCACGATGGAAATAGGTTGGCGTGCTACCACTTGGTGTGTGTATAGGGCCAGCAGCAAGACATCATTAGATTACTAGCCAACTTGGCACCAATGTTTAGCATGCACATCAACATTCTCTGGCTCTGCATCAAGTTGATTGTAAAGCGTTTGTCGATAGAAAGAGTGGAAAGCTCAAACATGTCATAGATTGAATGTTGTTATCAAACATGCGTATGCTTTCTTTGCAGCATGTTTGTGTCGACAGTGAAGAGGCTGCGGGTGTTGAAGAGCTCCGATGTTTCTGTTCTAAGTCTAACCCGTAAGTCTGGTTCGGGAGATGGAGAATCTTTAATGCTATTAATCAATGTAATGTTGATGATAGGATCTTTTTATCTCCTGGTCCTGGGGGGGGCCTCGCTGATTTGGTATTTGCTGTGTTGTATGCAGTTGCAAGCGGAAAGAAGCAGCAAGATATTGGCTTGGCTTGACCGTGATGATTCCATTAATCTGACATGACGTAGTGTTACATAAGGAAGGAACCTGACCTGACTAATTTCAGCCTCGTCTCATGCACTAGTAGTGTATGGGAGTATTATGTCTGTAAATGTGGGCTTGTCTCTAGCTTTTTCAATCCCATATTTTCGCAGTTCAGTGTGCATCTGGTCTGGACGGGAACAATTGATGCCAGTAGCTGTACCACCTTGAGCTTTAATGGATGAACAAGTTATGTATTTTCTTGATTCCTTATCCCTCTCAAATCATCATTCTATTTGCACTCTAAATCAAAGGTGTTGCAACAAACCAAATCGTCAGCTTCCCTTGACAATTGCTTAGAAAATCCATAAAGGCCTATTCGTCTTCACTTGAGCATTGAGTTCGTCGGCTCATCGGGTTGGGTCGGGGGCCGTTCAACGTGTAGGAAGGTTGCAATAAATCCATCCCACCCCAACTGGCCAACAACAGCCCCTACATTTCAGTGAAATTACCGTATGCAACTGGCCTCTCTGCTGTAGTTCAGTCGCCGTCGCCGTCGTCGTCCTTTGGTATGCTAAAGTAGGACATGTTGCTTTGGTAGACTGAAGTAGGACATGCTAATTTAACCAAATAATCATATTAATGATTTGTTTTAAAAATATAAGACACTAGTGACCTAATTATTTTTTTTTTGTTGGTCAAAGAGTTATCAATATCTGGTAGTCACATTGAATCTTGATTACTCCATAGTCAACTTTGATTACTTCATATACACACACAAAGAACGCGTTTGGCACAAAAGTATAACATTTATAATAAAATTTAGAATCATTATAACTGTTAAAACAATTTACATGTTTATGTTGAATAAGAATATGTTATAACAATTAAATGTAAAAATGAAGGCCGTAAAAGATGATACAAAACAATTCATTTAAATTAGTGATAGTTTTCCTACGTTTTTTTTTTGGAAAGACATTCATAAGGGCTCACTCTAAAGAATCTTTTTAATTAGTATAATTAAAAATGAAAAATATTTATCTAGAATTTTTTTTTTATAAAAGATTTAGTGTTTAAAAGTAATGTTTCCAGCTTTATGATGCAAGAGTGAAAACTAAGCATATTCAAGTTGGAGGAATGGTCCTTATAAAGTTTGAGTTAACTGGAAGGAATCCTAGGTACGATGGCTTGAGATTCAACTAGGACGGACAATTTATCATGCATAGAGAAGTTGTGCAAGGATGTCTTCAAATTGTTTGATTCATATGGTCAGAAGCTGCCAAGGAATTATCATTCCGATGATCTTTCCTTTACTTTGCTTAACATACTAAGTCCATTTTTTGTAATAAAGGAGTATTATAATTTGTTAAGTTGGAATGAGTCAAAGAGGCCCACCAAAACTAGGAGATAATTTCCTAAGTTTTTTGAAGGCTGCAAGTATGCCTCATCTTCAAGAGAACTAAGTTGAAAGTTAATTCTGTATGTTTAAATGAGTGCTATAAAAAAGGCCCCTTTGTGTTAGGCAATTGTGAAAATAAAGGGCTAGGCCCCATAGAGGTGAAATGGGCCTTAAAGATTTTAAAGTTGAAAAATTTTGAAATACTTGAAATGAAGAATTTCATTGCAAATTCATAAAGTACAAAAGAGGGCCAAAGAGCCTAACATTCAACCTCCCACTATTCTAATCAGGACCAAAGTCAATGAAGACCTCTTTGTTAGGATGGGCACACTAAGCTTATTAGTCAACAATATTTAGGCTTTGAAATCATCATCAAGGGAAATTGAAGCTTGAAATAAAGAGAGGTTGAGGTTAGGTCTGGCTCACTCCACTTAATAATAGGCTAAAAAATTGTATTAGTACTCACATATTGCATCATCATTGAGGTCGACCTTAAGCCTCTTATTGACCATCTTTAGCTCCTTCATGTGCCAGTTGGATCTAGAGCGAAGATTGGTAAGTTCTCTCTTGTAAAAGTTCTTGAGATCTCTCATTAACTACTCAATCTTGGTATTCATTTCGATAGTGGGAAAAGGCGCCCACCGAGTCCTTGTAGTTGGGAAGATATCTCTACTTTGGTGTTTGAAAGTGACTTCTTAAGTTGCTCCACCAATTGTTGGACAGTCTCCCATTTTTACTTAGCAGTCATCATGTTTGACCAGTAGTTCTACATGGTTGCAAACTGGTTTTGGTATTTGCATGTCATGCACCTCCAGGAGCTATGTCTAGGCCTCCAATTATAGCTTACACCTTTTAGAGGTGGCTTCCCTTTTAGGTGTCATGCTTCTGATCCTGAACATTAGCATTACTGCTTACAGAAGTCAAGAGTGTTAGTAAAAAGTTCATCAAGGTGAAGTACAAAATATATTAGAGAAGATATCAATAAAATGTTGAAGGCAATGGAGCTTGAGTTAAATGCGTCCTTCCCAAGGAAGATGAAAGAGTTGTGACAATCTTGAGTTAGGGATGGTTCCTCCATGACTAGATAATAAAAGTTGCTATTATCTTCCAAGATTGATTCCTTTTCATGGATGACCTATCGAGGGTTAAACGATGCCTTTTCACTAAACCCTTTTTCTTCCAAGCATCTGGCTTCTTCCCCGTTTAGAAATCAAGCTATCAGGATGAAAGGATGCATCGATTTGATCCCATGAAAATGGGGGGTCATCTTAACCTTTACTATGCTAGAAGGGACCCTATTGCTTTTACCCTTGACCAAGTGACTCCTAGTTCAAAGAGAACGGTCGATGTGGAAGAAATGAGTTCCCTAATAGGTAGAAAGGTGAGGTATTTCCCCTTTATCTTTAAGGTTTTTGAAGGCCCAGAAGCATTACTTAGAAGGAAGATAAAGTCATAATCTTTTTGAAGAGGTAAAACAATGCAAAACACATTTTTTTTTTTAAATAGTCTTTATCGGGTAGCATTGTGGTGACGCTGGCTACTGGCCCTTCTAAGGCAGGCCTCCCTTGGGAGTTGAGCCTCAAGCCCTAATATGTTGATTCCTCAGCTCATGATCCTTTTTAGAATGGATCTCCTTAACTTCGATGAGGACAATATGGTTAGTGGTAGGAGTAGCTGAAGCAGCGAGAGCGACTGAAATGATGTCTCCACTTGGATGGATTGGAAGGTAAGCTATTGTTGCTGGTACAGACTGTAGCTTCCTTGCATCGACATGCCTTCTATCAAACCTTTACTCATATTCAAGAAAGCCATTGCACAACTTATATATGCTAAAAGGAACACACGTTAGTTCGTGAAAAAAAAATATATAAAATAACATAAAGCATGTATAAATGACCAATTAGAGTCCTAACTGCAACTTCTAAATTTATTATCAATGGCCCCTTGCCCTTGATGTGGGATCCTTTACCTTTGAGCATAAAATTAAATATCATAGTATACCGCGTACCGTGGGTAAGCGATATACAGTATAAATATTTTCACATTTTGTCATTTTATTGCGTGGTGTTTTGTGGTATTTTGTATATATCTGACTTTTTATATACATTTTATCCAAAAATTGGGATATACCACAAATACTGTGAAGGATGTACTACATTATTTTATTTTCACGGATAACTGTGAGTTAATTTTTTTTTTATTTTACATCAAAATATCATAAATATATAAAATATTAAAATATAATTAATACACATATCATAAACTAAATATTTAATTTTACTCTTTTGGTTACTTTTCTTAGTTAACATAAAAATTTAATGGTTACTTTGAGCCACCTACAAACTCAATGTGATATTAGAAAATGTATTTTTATTATTAAAGTATTATTATTTTTTCTCTTATATCAATAAATTAGTTTCTTTTTTAGTATTATTTATTTTTCCCTATATATAACATTTTTTATGTTTTTTATATTAAAAAATATCTTCTATCATATATATTTTATTTATATTTGACAAATTATGATAAGAAAAATTAGAATGCATATAAAATGTGAAAAAAATATTGAATTTATGTCATCTTAAAATAATATTCTAGTTTTTTTTTTTTTTGTGAAAACTGTAACGGTATACGGTATAGTATACTATGTTGTATATCTTAAAAGTTTTGGGTGCAATATACCTAACGGTAACAGTATTTAATACTTTGCCCTGTAGGAGCTTGGATGGGCCCGACTGATGCTTAGGAACTAGAGCATAATCTCATTAAAATGGCTATAAGAGGAAAGGGAATAACTTCTCGAAGTGCCCATTGGTGGAGACCCCTTTCAGCCATATCAATAGCCTTCAATAAGTCCTCTCATGCTTATAATTCTCAATTAAAGAGGGCCTATCTTTGAGTTTGTGTTGATGAAGTTCTTTTAAATGATAAGGAAACTGCCAAGAAGGGTTGGAAAGGATGAAAAAATATCTGTTCTTCTAACTCCCCATTGAATCCTTGATGACGACAAAAGCAAAAGGTCAATTGGACCTCCAAGGGGCATAATAAGGTGAAAGAAAGTAGGCCGAGGTTGATAGCAAGAAAATAAGAGTTTAAGAAAAGCCCTTAAGATAAGCATGACCTCTTCTAAGTAAAAGACAAGGATAAAGGCATTCAAATGGATGAAGGAATTATGGGCGAATTGAGAATTAGGGTTTTGGTAAAATTCACAAAATTTTATAATGATGTAATGAAGAGGAAACCTAAGACCGCATGGAGTTAAACAGGATGGATGGCGATGTAGTCCCTATTGGGGATATATGCTTGAGTGGTCGGGGTGAAGGCACGACAACCTTGACACCTGGCAGCTAGTAGTTATTTTTTGTGGTGATTATGATTAAGTGTAGGCTGAAGGTGCTAACAAAAAATACAATCTCACCAAGATTGGGGGAAACTACTTGACTCTTATAGCCACCCACATTGTTTTCTCTGGCGGACTATCCTTTAGGCTGTGGCAAGACACCGGTGGTCGCCTTCCTTGTAGCTGATTTGTAAGCCATCTAGGAAAGGAAAATAAACCATAGTGAGTGGCATCAGGAACGATGACCAACTACTAGAAGGGGTGAGAATTATGGATTAGAATTAAATCACTACAAGTTGGAGTAAAGTTACCTTATGCAAGTGATGGGCATAATGGAGTACGATGGAGATGAGTGGCAGAAACCACAATGAATGGCCGACGAACATTAAAGAGTAAGTTGGAAGGTAGCAAAAATTTGGGAATTTTTACTATAAAATCAGTGGAGGAGACATGGTGAAATTAGATGTTTATAAGCAAACAAAGTCTTTTTTACTTCCAAATATTGGAGATCTTTGGTGCACCGTCATTATGATGGAATAAATTGAGTGAAAGTCAAAGGACCATATGGTTCTCGACTGCTACAAAAGCTGCTTTAGTGCTGTTATGACGAGGCCTGTATTTAGTATGGTGTCGTTTCACCTACCTTCATTCACAAAATGATCCATTTCATGGTTAACGAGTCTTAAAAAATGTAGGAGACTAGCTCTCATTTTTTATGAGGGGACATGTTGATACCATATTAGGCCTAGGTGGTTTTACGACCAATTATTAAGACCCAGTTCATAGGGAGGTTTGGTTCAACATTGACTATGATTAATGAAGCAATTTAGTAAGAGATGATTCCTACAAGGAATATAATCTCTCATTAATTACACCTCAAGAAGGCCTAGATTAGCTTTCTCATCTATAAAAAAAAAAAAAAAGGCCTTTACGACACAATCGAGGTATATATGAAACCATATTCTTCAATAACTACTTAATCGAATTTCAGAAAGCTAACTTGACTATTGAAGGGTTTTCTCAAGAGATGGATCGCCAGAAAGGGAGGCGGAGATGGAGCTAAGATAGAGACCGATGGTTTTCTATTAGATTTTTTTAGGGGGTTTTTTCTATTAGGTTTTAAAATTTTAAGGATTTTTTTTATAAGGGGTAAAGTTTTCATGGGTTAAAGTTAGCAGTTTCTCCTAAAATTCTATGCTGATGTGACATTTTTTGTGTGAACTAACGACTTTTGTAGGTTCAAAATGAAACATTTTAACGAGATTAGGAAGGTAAAATGTGCAAGTTGAAGGTTAGGGTTAAAAGTGAAATAATAATTAAAAATGAGGGGGCTAATCATGCAATTTACCCCAAATTTACCACATATATTGTCACATCATCAAAATATTTTAAATTATCATACAGCTGAACAAAAATAATGACAGTCACCAATATTCACTTAAAAAATAATATTGGTGACAGGTTTAACTATAAAAATATGATGATGGGTGATCCGCCCATCACGAAAAGTTGAATGGGATATTTGCTCCTTTGTCCAAATTAAAACTTAGTACTTTCTTGTTGGAAAAAGCAGAAAAGTAAAAAGGAGTCTCCTTGGTTGGTCTGCTACAATTCATGGCGATGCGTCGTAGTGCGTAGACTTTCACAAATGGCAGGGAATGGAAGCGGGAGGCCTCGGAAATTACCGGCGGCCAACAAATCGGCTCCACAAACAGCCGATCAATTTATGGGAAGAGAGAAATCGGGATCCAGAGGCTTCGAAGTAGTGTCTAATTCTGATTTAGGGGAGGATACGGCTAAATCTGTTCAGGCTCCGGTGGCCATCAAGCCGTCTACACGTTTCACCGTTCAGGCTCCATTAAAAATGATGCAAAACAACAATCAAAGAAACTGTTTAGTGAGCTATTTTCGGAGAATAGCCACTTGGACAATGGCATGAAGCTTGACTTTGTGCCTCAAGGGGATAAAGGCATGGTGGAAATCACCAACCTTTTTAATCGTTTTCCTTTCCTAGTCAAAAGGTTTTTGGAATGAGATCTTACAAGTTTTGTCTCTGCTTCACTCGACGGTTCAAGATCAGCGAATCCGGAGTTTTGAACCACCATCGGATGGGAAGGAAGCGTTTAGGAAGTATGGCGACGCCGAGGCACAAATGTCGGAGGACCATCTGCGGCGGTTCTGGCAGAGGCAGAGAAAGAGATTGAAAATTTTAAGAAGAAGAATGGGTGTCGAATGGGTCCACTCTGCAGTGTGCGCAAAGAGGAGAAAAAAATATAGTTTGTGGAGCCATTTTCTTAAAATAGTAAGTTTTAATTTTGTTTTCATTGAATTGCATTTTTAGACCGTCAATATTTCTATTTTGTTCTGTTGGTCCATAATATTTCATCTTGTTGCAATTCCGTTAGCGTTTAACGGTAGGAACTGATGGAGGACGAATGATGTAACAAAATGATAGTTCCAGGATGAACTGTGCACCAATTAATAGTTTAGGGACGAAAACGCAACATAGATCACAGTTTAGGGACTATTATGCACTTTACCCGTGTATATATGTAAGACTGAATTGCCTATAAACAAAAATGCGTACATTGATAAGAAATTAAAATTAAAGAGAACAAATAATCCAACAACAGCATTGAAAAGAAAAGGTCGAATCAATGAAGATTTTATTGTGTTTCAACATAAAAGTTGTATGAACAATGAAGATTTTATGTTTCAACAAATTAAAAGTTATTTGAATATTGGAAAAAGAAAAGTTGAGGAGTAACCATCCACAGAATCGAGATTGGTTGCGTTTGAAGCTTCAAAATCACTACCATTATTTATTGTTCGTTCATACAACTTGAAATACTTTTTATTCAAGTGGAAATTATACCGGGTTCAAAAAGTGGAAATTTTATAGAAGCCTGAGATGAAAATATTGATCCATCAAGCCAAGTTGAATCTTGTCGGATCAATTGCCTTAGTTCGATTTTGAAATAACCATCAAAATTATACTCCACTTGTATGTTGATTTTAGGTAGAAATATCAAATTTACCATTAATGTTTTGAGTAGGGAGCGAATATGTTACTATATTTTTTTTAGGCCCAAGCTCCCCCCAATGCATTAAAATAGGCCAAATATACCATTGGTGGTTAGAAAATAACGGAAAATTATAAAAATAGTAGGTTTTGAAATCTTAAGATTTAAAATATCAGGACCTTTGAGATTTTTGCTAAAAGAAAGTATGATCTTTCTTATTAGCGCTTCAGTTTTATCTCTATCTTTGTCACCAGCGCCTTAGCCCTACTACTGCCCTCATTCTATTTTTGCTATTTAATCTCTTCACCAGCATTCAAAAGAGAAAGGGAGAGAGAAAGTTTAATTACAAAAAATCTTTGAAGTTTATTAAAACTTACATCATCACCTTAAAATTTTCAAAACTTGTTATTTTAATATTTTTCATTAGCTTTTTTATGTTTTTCGTTAGATTTTTAACGGTCAGTGGCATATCCACTCTTAATTTGAAACTTAAATGACATATCTAGCTTATTTTAAAACATTAGTAGGAGATTATGCAAAAAAAAAAACTATTGTGTCATGTCCGCTCTTAACATAAAATATTAGTGACAAATTTGATATTTTTGCCTTGATTCTATAATATACTATTATACTCCATTAACGGTCCCGTCCAAGCTCCGGCCAACAATTGCCTTGCTTGGATTTTGTACTCATTTACCGAAACAAAAAAAAAAAGAAAAAAGAAAAAGAATTGCTTTGCTTGGATTGTTTCAGAACTCAAAACGGCCGAAAAATGAGGGAACCGCAAAAATTTTAAAACCCCCAACCAAAGCAACGCAACGGTCGTCTCATCTCGTCTGATTATTGTTCCTGCCGGGCATCACCTACCAGACCCCAAAACGCCTTCCTTCATTCGGTTTCTTTTCTTCTCCAGCCCTACTCTCCCTGCAAAAACCTAAACTCGCACTCGCACAAAAAAACTGAATTAGATTGAGTGAAAGCCCAAAGCTTTTCCAGTTTTCCTTCCATAAAGCTCAGGACTCGACATGGATCGCCAATCTGCTAAACACGCACACGCTGCTGGTAATTCAAGAATTTCCCTTTCTTTTCCAATTTCATCCGCAAGCTCCCATATTTCTTAACCGTATTTGGCTTCATCCTTGTTGCAGACCAAAATAATCCAGGATATGATCCACAAATCATGACTTCCAACCTCCAATACCCAACTACGCCGCCGCCCCCCACAAAGAAAAACACTTCTCCCACTAAGAAAGTCTTGCCAGAAAGAAACGGCTCTTCAATGCCGAATCTTGGCATAAAACCCTCAAATTCTCAATTTGAACTTGAAACACGTCTGCAGGCTCAAATTTGTTCGGGAGATGATAAATCTTGCAGACCTTACAACCCACAAACCAATTATCTCTCGCAGAGGCCTCGTTTTCTAAGATACGATCCCAACAGGCGGCGAGAGATTTTCCGGCGTCTAGAGAAGGGAGCAACAGGATTGGATTCATCATCGAGCATGAGCAGTAGCTGTGCTTCGTCAGATTCGAACAAGGCCGTGGATGAGGATAGTATAATGAGCAGTAATTGCAACAGCTTATCATCTTCCTCCTCTGAAACGGGTTCTTGGGCGAGTGAGGGTGAAGAATCTGATGGCGAGAGTCACGAAAGAACACAAGGTTTGAGTTTTAGATGGGTATTCAAGTATCTTTTGTTGGTTGTTCTGGTTCTGGCATTCTCCACTTTTTCAATCAATCCTCCCGGAACAACATCGTTTGAGGGTCTTGAAAATGGGGAGTACCTGATAGAGGATAGAGAGGATTTTTTTGGTGGAGATGGAACTGAGATGGTTGTTTCTGGATTAGGTGGTGGGGTGGTCGATGGGAACTTGGCTTGTAGAGATGAGTTGAGCGAACTGGTAGAGCTTATGCATGCTGATTTTGAGTCAGCTGAAGAAACCATGGAATTCATGCAGGTAAAAAGAGAGCTTCCTGATCAAATGATTGGGTATGTAGAATTGCTGCAGAAGGAAATTGTTGACAGATCTGCAGCTTTTAATGGTTATCCGGCTGAAACCTTTCCCCAAGTGCTTGATCATGTCTCTGACACGGCAAGTGCTACCGAGAAAGCAGGCGCAACGGTAGCTGGATCTTTTGGAGATGAGGAAGGGCAATTTGAGCATAAGGTTTACGGTGATGTAGCAGCAAACACAAAAAATGCAGTTAGGGAATTGGAGGAGCGGGTGGATGAACATAGCAACTCTTCCGAGGATTGCAACTCTCAAGAGGCAGAACGTGCTGCAGGGGTAAGGTTTGGACGCTTTGGAGCAGAATCAACATTGGGGGTTGCGTCGTGTTTTGCAGTTCTTGGAGCGAGTGTCTTGGGTTTCTGTATCAGGAGAAAGAAACTTCATGTGGCAGCAACTGGGAGACACTGGATTGAGAAAGAGGCAGGTATGGGAAGAACGGGGAAGAGTGCCTGGGGACATGGATCGATCGCAGCTGAGAAAGCAAGGGCTCTCTCTGAGGGACCCGAAAACGAGCACCCTACTAGTGTTAGTGAACCTTCTCTGGGCAGTCCCAACTCGGGCGTGAAGTTGTGGCAAGAGGATGTCAGAAGAGAAGCACCAAAAATTGGGCTGCCTGGTGAGTTGGACTTGACAGTGGGCTCAGAGAAAGCAAGCGCTCTCTCTGAGGGACCCGAAAACGAGCACCCTACTAGTGTTAGTGAACCTTCTCTGGGCAGTCCCAACTCGGGGGTGAAGTTGTGGCAAGAGGATGTCAGAAGAGAAGCACCAAAAATTGGGCTGCTTGGCGAGTTGTACTTGACAGTGGGCGAGATGAGTAACTGTCCCAGGCTCATGAGCTGTGGTATGAAGATGAAGGTAGGAGATGAAGTGAAGTACAGAGAGAGCAGTGGTCAAACAAAAGAGTGTGTTGGGAAGGGAAACCAGAGGAGCGGACGCATGGCCAAGGTAGGTTGTTGATGGAGAATATGATTTGATGTCAACTAGAAGATACAAATTGATTGGTAATGAATGGCAGAAGTAGGTAACTAACCGAAATGCTTTTTTTGTGTTGGCACAGGCACAGGTAGGGGTTGGGGGTGGAAGAAAAGAGGTGATGACGCCAGTGAGACGATCAGCTAGAATCCGCAGCCGGGGTGTTGCTGCTGCACTTGCAGCATCTCCTTGACCAACCCGACCTGGATCAAATCTCTCAACAGTTCAGAACCCAAGTGGTCGGCTTTCATCATGTTGACAAAACAGTCTGTCTTCTGCAGCTGAATGTCTGATTAATATTGTATGGTGATGGCTTTCCCCTCCCCTTGAGTTCAATTTCCACCTTTACCGAAAGGCCATACAAAGTGCCTCTGCCTAGACACACACAATTGGGGCAGCATCTCCTGTGTTACAAATGCGGACGAATGGGACACAGGGAAGCTGAGCCTGAGTGCACTTCAGAGGAACAGTACAAATCAAAGAGTGAAAAAGTGGCAGACAGATTGTGAATTGCGCAAAAATATGATCTGATGCCAGAAAACAAATCAAGAGGAAATTTATCCCCACCACCGCAGGAACGCGAACAAGTTAACTTCAGAAGATTCCGTGCAAGTTCAAGGTTAACCCTTTATTTATACCAAACACAATGCTTCGACTATATAATGTGGAATTATGAAGAAGCGGGAAACGACCCGTTCAAGAGAAACTTCAAGTAAAAGACATTTGGACTTGAGGAGAGCTCCATGCCATCTTAATCTTTTTCTGAAAAAAATCTTTGCTCATCAAGTGGGAGTGGAATAAAACTTACCTGGCTCTCTTTTATCCCCAAACTTACCTCTGTAATATTGTCTATAAAATTGTGACCAAGTTGCTGGTTGACAGAATTACCTCTTCCATCTCTCAGTTGGTTAGTCCTTGCCAATTTGCTTTCGTCCTTAGTACATCACATGCAGTGCCCATTTTTACACATTAAATTCTTCATTCTTTTAATAGGGAAAAAGGCTTGTAAAAATTGACCTTCTAGTTAAAGCTTGTGATAACTTTCATTAAAAACACTTTGCTCTTCTTTAACCTTCTTGACAACATTCTCATCTTTAGTTGTATTTCTACCCCCGAGTATGCCATTTAAGTGACAAGTTACTTTACTCCATCCGGCGGGCAGCGGTATTAGATCCCTATTTTCATGTATTCTTTGCATGGAAATCCCTGCCTGCTACTATGATTAATTATCAAATTCAAAATCCTCGGGGGTACGATACGATTCCCAGCCCAGAAGATCATACCCCTCTGGATCAGATCAGATATCAGAGGAGGATGAGGGCGAAGCATGCTAACCCACCACCGATACTTCTGCAAATTACTTGATTTTTCCCTCCTCTTATTTTTTTTCCTTTTAAAAAAATATTTAACTTCGGGGAAGATATTAATAGAAAAAATACATGCGAAAAAACAACCAGTTGGCAAATGAATGAACAGATTAAAACTAGCTTAACTCTTCGAAACCAAGACACAACAAGCAATCAAAGTAAAAATGTGACTGCAAAATTTTTCCAGATCAACATCCTTGGAAGATAATCAGCTCATTTGATTTTATATATAAAAGCAAAATACTACACCTAGTGGTCCACATCAAACATCTGTCTTCGATGTCCATCTTATTTCAAAACCCCCACCACCACCACCGTGGAGTCCACCTGGGAATTGCATCACATCCATTCATTCACAAGCTTTTGCGTAAAATGGTATGTTAGGTTTTGAGCATGCTGCTAACAGAGTCATGGCTGGGGACATTAAAAACTGAAAGACAAGGGAAGGGAGCACAAGATGTCTTAGGATCAGATCCAGAAATCAGCAGATTATATCATATACTGTTAGTTACTAGGAATTACCATCCCCATAAGACGCCATAGTTAGCTTCGAGGAAAGTATCTTCTGGCTAATTGAGGTAATATCCTCCAAACTTATCTCATCCACCGTCTTCAAAAACCCCTGTACAGATTTCCTGACAAAATGAAAATGAAACAGAATAAACTTTTTTCATTTAACAATAAAATTTCAACTCATAACCCACCCTGTTATCAGAATTTTTATGATGTTATAAGAAACAAAAGCATTCAACTTAACACGTTTCCATGATCACTTTTGTGTCATCTATATATTTTGACAGATAAAACACAACTACAACTGAAAAAGATAACTGGACATTGAAGAGCAATGGTTGAAGATGCAAGGGAGAAATTCAATACCTCTCTCCATAAGTCAAGATCTGCCTCCCTATGTCTTCAGCTACTATCATCTATTTGTAACCATTACGAAACAATCGTCAGTTCGAGAAAGTCACACCAAACAAATCAATTCAAAAGTTCAAACTCCAACGAGGGAAAACCATCAGAACACACACCAAACAAAATAATCCAACATGCCGAATTCCAATGAGAGAAAACAATCAAAATACAATTTTCCTCATTTGCTTTATTTTTACTATAGTAATCTTCTTCTTTCATTTCTTTTAAATTTAAGGCAAGAAACCATATTATTTTGTTTGTATGCGAGAGAGGTAGTACTCTGGACTCCAGATTCATCAGAACTGCAGATTTGGTGGCTTGTTTTGCGCGGTTAAGTTGTAGTTGGGACACTGCCAATGTAAGAGAGTTTGAAAAATGGTTAGAATTGATGAAATAACTGAATGACTTGTATGAGATTTATATAACAACAATAAATAATAAGTGATCAAAGAAAAGACTTGTTAAATTAAATAACGAGGGAGTCCAAGTGAACAAACCACGGCCAGGAGTAGCAATCTCAATTAATTCTTTTGCAGCCAAGTTAACTGCTGTTGCCACAAAATCAGAGCCCTGTTCCCATATAAGAGAATTGCAAAGTGTAACAACCCAATTTTACACAAAGCAAAGTAGAGAGAAATGAGTAGCAATAGGTATCAGATGAGCCTTACAGTGCTGCCATAGATGCCGAATAATCCAGTGTGATTGAAGATGCTGTTGAATGCAGAAAATGACTGGATCTCTTGATACTGATTCAAGACCCGAAGATCTGTTCCCCACACACAAACACAACAATGAGAAGACATCAGACATAATATTCATCCAGAAATTCACTTACTTAAAAGTCAAGGAACATTCCAGTTTGATGCAAAACATGTTCCAACAGCTGGCCAAAGAAAAACTATTTTTATTGAGAAAAACAAATGCAACAGTGGGATAACAAACAAAAATAAAAAGATGTAAACTTACACAGCCGTGAGTGCATTCCTTTCCCTGGTCCTCCTGCTGAAAATGAGCCACCTCCTCCCATAAGCATCTACATAGCATGAAGAATTCTCAGTTCTGGCCTATATGAAGCAAGGAACCATAAAAACAAAATTGACCAAAATATAATACACAAGTGTCAATCGCTTTGGCAAAAAAGTAAGATAAGAAAAGAGGATAATACTATTTCAAATTCATAGTACCTCCAGAAAAAAGCTCAAAGAATTTGTTATTGTCCCAACTTAAGGATTTTGCTGTGGGACAGACTCCCTTCCCTTTCAACTTATCTTGTTAAGGATGTTTACGGCCTAGTAAGAGAGAGGCTAATGATCTCAAGGCTTATTAGAGAGCACCTCCAACCTCAAACCATTAATCTTGGTGGGCTTGAGGACTGGAGTCCCCACTTTAGGAGCCAATGTGTTGATTCAATTCTTTTCAGGAATGGCAAAAACTTGCTTCTTCCGTTGTTTTACATTCTATATTTTTAAAAGGTAACGCCACCCAACTTCCATAGCATCATGGATGTTGGTTACCAACATTTCTACAACTCCCCAACCCTATAGGAAATGTTGGATAAGACACATACACACCAAAGAACAAAAAAAAAAAGTACAAGTAAAATGAAGCAGCCATGTAACAGAATTTCACCTGCAGAACAGTAAGCATAATAGCATCTTTCTCACTATGCCAGCCACCAGGAACTTCAAAAGCAAGAGCAAAATGTGTGCACTGGTAACAGCAACAGAAACAGATAACCGAATCAGATTTGAAAACCAATGTCTCTTGGATACATACCATTTCTTAGATGTGTGATGAGCTGGTGTTGCCTTTTGATTTGATTGGAAACATGATCAGGAGATTCAAGAGGGCAAACTGTGTGCATCAGAAAAATGCAAGATAAAAAAAAAGGGAATCAAATGTTTCCATGAATCTTTCCTACTCTCATACACACATGCACACACTCATGAACACACACTTGTTGTTACAAATGTGCAAGGAAACTGGTTGACATCTGTAATGTGACTGGATGAATGAAGTGGATCTTTTAGGTTACTAGCATAAAACTGGTAATACAAACCGGTGAATCAGCCTGTTGACGATAATCGCCACCAGTATAAACAGATTTGGGCTCTCCTGGGTGGATTCCTGCAGGAAGGTCAGAAAGAAGTGGCTCTGCTATTTTTACAAGTTCTTCATGGTCAATTGCAGAAGCTGCAAGGACAATTCGACTACCAGTGTAATTCTCCTGTAAAACATATACCACCACTCAAAACATGATAATAGATAATCAGGTGACAAAAAGAACATTAATTAAACGACTGAGTCGAAGAGAAGCAAATAAATGCAGAGCACAAGCAAGACATGCAAGCATTCTTGAGAAATAAAAAGAACTTGTTCTCACTTACAGCAACAAATGCTTCTAAAACGTCACCATCCAATGTGTTCAGTGCTGATTCAGTAGCAAGAAGGGGATTTGCCAGTGAACCAACATATCCAGCTGAGTGAATTGCCTCCAAAAGTAAACCCTGTGGATTTTTTGAGAGTTCTGCGAGCTCTGCTTTAACCCTTTGCAACTGTACAGGCATATGACAGTAGTAGATTCTTAGAAGAATAGAGATAAAAATGGGCGAGGTAAAACTGAGACAGCTCATCATTGATAGACACTAATAGCAGAACTGCCCTTCTGAAGCAATTGAGAGACATCAATATTACTGAGACCACCACTCCCATAAAGAAACCATATATGCATCACTCAAGTGACAGCAGCTATAAATTCCTATAAAGCATCTTACAAAAAAATGCTGGACATGATTTATCCAATTTTAATCAGTGTGGAAGAAGTATCAGCTAAAAACACAACAATAGCCTGTTTAATGGATAATGAAGAGAAAAGACCCAGTAATAATTGGTGAATAAACCAATAGAATGAACCTCCTGCCAATTCTTGAAACCAGCAGGGTCAACAGAACTAATAGGAAACTGCTAATTATATCTAATACTTTCTCTGTCCCACAATGTGTATCACTTTTCAACTTTTTTTGCATCCCAAAATATGTAGCACTCTTGAATACTTATACATTGTCTTCCAAATTTACCCTTCTTATTGTGTAAAGCCTATCAGTGCAAGCATTAATTAACTAGAAACAATATGTTATTTACTGAAGGGTAATTTTGGAGACACATAATATGTTTATGTGGCTCAATATCCGCAAATTATATATATATATAAGAGGTGCCAAGTAACAAACAGTACTAGAGAGAGAGTATTTGCGCCTATATTAACAGCTCTAATAGATCAATATTATCTGAAATGAACGAAATAAATGAATAGAAAAAAAAAAACCAAAACAAAACAAACCTTCATGAAACCTGATAAAGACTCAGGAAAACTCCACTAAAACGAAATAGGGAAAAAGGCTTACCTCTTCTTTGACTTCCCAATCCAAGAAAGCAGGATTTCTTATACTGTCAACAAGCACTTCTACCAACTCAGGCACATAAGTTTTCAAGGCATCAGCAGTATAGGCCATTTGCTCCCGGGAGGCTGATGCTAAAGTGTTTCCTCCTATCGCCTCAATTTCTCTAACAAGCCGCAAGTTGCTACGGTTGGTTGTGCTTTTGAATGCCATGCGTTCCAACAAATGTGATGCACCAGAGGATATTGGTGTCTCGTAAACTGAGCCAGAATCAATATATAACCCAACAGATGCAGTGGGGCTCTGATTTATGATCCAAAGAAACTCTGTTAGAACACTTGACAAGAAAAAAGAAATGGCAGAAGGTTGAAAAATTTGTTGCAAATCAAATAGACAGCAGATACAGCAAGACAAGGAATGTAGAAAATTCATTACCGCAAGTTGCTCTGAGGCTATTTGGACACCATTAGAGAGAGTTGTGATCTTAGTTTCACTAGGAGCAATATAATCAGGAAGTGAAGGCGGGAGGGGAGCTCCTTCTAGAGGAGTGTTCATAGGAGGAAGAGAACTTGCTCGTTCGCCTGTCAGCCAGCTAAAAAAACCAGATGATGTTGGCCTTGAAGCTACTGCACTAGTTGTAGCATATCGGGCAGCCAAATTTCCAGCACGGCCCTGAGCATATGAAC
Organism: Aquilaria yunnanensis; assembly: GCA_039654915.1. Classification (NCBI taxonomy): domain Eukaryota; kingdom Viridiplantae; phylum Streptophyta; class Magnoliopsida; order Malvales; family Thymelaeaceae; genus Aquilaria; species Aquilaria yunnanensis. The sequence goes on along the minus strand of CM077600.1, from coordinate 27,811,954 downwards.
CGGATGTCAAACAGAATCCTTCAGGGTGTGCTTAGTAGGGAAGATGAAAATGAGGACGGATCAAAAAACAGTTAAATACTATAACTATAATGGTTGTCTTTAAGGACATGTCTCTCTACGATCTAGGTGAACAACGGGATGGAGCATTTTCCTTGCATATATTCACCCTTCCAAATCTTACCAAAGCAAACAGAGCGTCCTACGATCTCACAGAACCATTATAGTGACCACATTGATTCAACATAAGAAGGAAAGGAAAAATAAAAAGGTAAAGAAGGAGAATACGGCCAACAGAAACACTCACGAGAAAGCATCAAATTTTCAAAAACTCCCGACGGTAATATAATAAATCAACAACTTCAGCATCCTACATTGAAACAAAACGAAGAGAAACTAATCTCACTGTTTTCTAGCATCTGTCCTTCAAATCAAATTCCTTCTCTTAAGGGGTGCGTCGAGAGAATCGAAGGGGCCACAGGAAGCATATTACCTTAAGAGACCGGAGGCGCGAAGCGGCAATTCTGTACATGTTAAGGTTTGGCTCTTCGGATGTTAGCTTTGTCCAACGGTGGCCGCAGTGAGAGGACGGAGAAGCTGCTGCTGCTGCCGCGGCTGCGGGATGAGTTATGTTGTGTTCACTTCCAGGGCTTCGGAATTTAGGGATTCTTTTCTATGCTTCGAGGTGCACGGTACTACCTTCTCAACTGGACTAACGGAATAAGGCCCTCGCAACGGCGGGTGCGGGCAATGTTTTTGGTGTTGCCGAATAAGGGAAGAAAATGAATCGGTTTGATTCGTGTATAATAGCTAAATAAATAGATGTGAATAAATGATGTAGGATAAATTGGTATCTGGGACGGGGGTGATAATTTTCAAAAATGGAATCAAATGTAATCATCATGCTGTGAATAATCATCATTATCACTTCGAGTTCTTCATTCTCTTGATGTATGGTCGTAATATGAAAACAAAATACAAATTTGAAATCAAGTATAAGAGAAACAAAAAAATATGTTCAGGGATGATAGTGAGCTTAGTTCAAAAGTTGAGTGACAGTTTTGTTTTTTCCTCCAAATTTTCTTATCTTTCAAGTAAGAATTGATAATTAGAACGAAAACTTGAGACCGAAATGAAAAATGAAACACTTAAGTTTCATAGTATCAAACACCAGACACAATAGTGAAAAAAGAGACAAACCATGGGGAAAAAAAAATCAAAGACCGAAGCTTTTTTTGTAGGGATATAACTAAAAATATGAATTATTCAGAAATCTAAATGAAGTAAAACAACAAGTTGAGGACTTTCACAGAAATTAGGATCCTAACTGCTCGACAGGTGTCGCAAGCGTATCTATCAAATAGCTATCCCCGCCACCTCCACCTAGTTCATGTGGCAAAAGGGATAGTTGACCTGGTAATGGCCAAGGTTTGAAATCCTTCCCCGTTTCAAAATTCTAAACAATATCATTAAATGCTAGTTTGGTTACATTTGGTCCAAAAAAGGTAGGCATTTCCTATGTTTCCTATACTATATAAATATTTCCTTAAATTTTGTACTTGTATACTTGATTCTCAATACAAAAAAATAAAATAGCTGCAACATTTGAAACTTCAAAAGTGAAAGTGTAACAAAATAAATTAAAAAACTTGCGAATGAAAAGTGGGTTTTGACCATAGATAAAGGACAAGCTTTTCCTTACTATCTGCTCACTCTTGCTTACATGTGTTCACTAGAACATGCTCGCACTTTGCTGTGAGCAATTTGAGATAAATTATTAGCAATGTATCAGGGCTACAAATACATCTCTATGTTCAAAAATTTATTAGCAGAATAGAGACATACATACTATATAGATGAAGTGATTAGAAGGTATGAATGTGTTTTCAACATATATGCATTGTGGTCTGGTTTTATTTTGTTGTCTCACTATCTTGATCACTCACCTGATGGGTCACTAAAGTTCCTATTGATGAGAAAAAGGTAGTGACAATAAGGTCAATTATCATGAAACTAATGAAGCAAACATTTATATGTCTTTCTCCTTATGGCCTTAACCAAAAAAAGTTTGGCAAAATGTTTTGAGTGGAAGAACTTATTATATTCATTCCCAGATTAATAGGCTATTTTAAGAAACAAATCCAAGCTAATCTCTGAAAAATCCCTTGCCATTGACTGTTATTGATGAGTGGGTAAAAATAAAATAAAGTAATCATAAAATTTGCAAGTTACCCATTTGCCATTTATTTGTGCATGAACCAACATACAGAGGTGCAATCAAAACCCAATGATTGTATTCTTTCACTAGGAACACTATTCCACCCCGAGTGGCACTAGGGCTGTAAGTTTTGGGTTCCAAGTTGGGTTGGGGTCGAAACCCGAAATTCTCAGATAAGTTCCCCGTCCGATAATATATTACTTGACCCAACCTAGTTATTTGACTGAAATCGAACTGACCTTAACCCAAAAAAAATTGGGTTAGGTCAAGTGAACTTGAATCGTGTGAGCTGCCGCAGGCAGAAGAGGTCCAACGTCTAGCGGCCACTAAGGTCTGTCTCAGTGTCAAGGGCTGAGGGCGACAGTGAGTGAGGTAGAAGGGAGTCAGGGGATGGAAGGATAGCAAGGGCAGAGCTATGGCGAACGGAGGACTGAGGTGGATGGACAGTGGGCGGACGATTTCAGGGTGACTGGGCGAGTCAGCGGCAGCAGCAAAACAGCACAGTTGACGGATGAGAGAGACAAAAAATGAGACGAGGCTGTTAAGCAGAAGTAGCAGGAGCAGGCGAGAAGCAAGAATGCGTCTAGGAGAGGGAGTTAGGGTTACTAATAGATGGTGTGTATTGGACCTATTGGTATAAACTTAGTGGGCAAAGCTGAGAATAGGGATTAAGGAATTAACAAATAAGGATAGCACGCTTGGCCCACCTGGGATACAATTTGGGTGGATTCGGGACAAACCGAACCAACCTTTTTTTTTTGTCTTTTTTGAAATGGGTCGATTTTCGAGTTGACCCAAATATCATAATTTTTTTTCCCTTACCCTAAACTGAAAAATTGGGTTGGGTTTTGGGTCGAATTTTGGGTCCGGGCCAAATGCTTTCACACCTAAGTGGCACAACAGAAATAGCAGCACAAACAACTAAATATTTAACATTATGCCTAAGATCTACACTGCCACCAACAGCAATGGTGAGCCATTACTATAAATATGTTATCAAAACACAACATATCTTGTGTCCGATAAGCTAATGACAACAATATGTACTACCGCTTTACAAATCATGAAAGAACTATGAAAGAAGGTTAACTTTCCACAGTTTTAGCCTGATCACCAACCCACTGATAAGAGAACACCAAACCAAAATAGATATATAGTTCCTAACTATATTACAGAGATCCAAATATTATATGATGGTCACAGTTAGCAAAACAACATTATCAAATTAGTATATTGGCATATTTTTGCTACTCAAACACAAAAGATGACCAAAAAAATTAAGATTCACGGCTCATGCTAATACTTGACTCATTCTCCAAGTGTCAGATAGTAAATCTTTAAATTTTTTGTGAGAATAAAAGGTTTGAATAATGAGAAGCCATGGTCCAAAGCACTTAAACCCAGCATCATAAAGAAAACCAAACAAAATATAGAGAAAGGGATTTGAGACCATAATCAACATCTTTTGTTTAACTTATTATAACATCTTTTAACATAAAAGGTTGATGAAATTTGTGCAAATTTGTAAACAAATAAAATAGACTATCTGTATTATAATTCCTTATGTCGTCATTCAAGAAGAGTCCAATATCATCTTCTAGAACAAATCCCTATAAAAACAAAGAACAATTGCAATATGCTTCTATATTGGACTTAAGAACAAAACCTCAGTAATGTAACTCACAGCATGATAAGGGAAAAGTTGACATGGCACCCATTGGCAGCCCTTATAATAGTGAGAACAAATAACTCCTTTCTAAAAAAGGATAAGATTAATCAAGTGATGTTTTTTCTTTCTGCCTATGAGTCTGTTCAACCACTATATAAACCTTTTATTCTTCTAAGCATTCATCATCATTATCATAAATCCATTTCTCACACTGAACCTAATCATCATGTTCACAAAAGATGCAACCAACAAAAGTAGAATGCCGCTTTAAAAATTCATACCCACCAAACCAAAATGAAAAACTTGTAGAATACAATAAAAAGACACATATTTAGCATGCTACAATCATCATGGCCCATATCTTTCTATCATTTGTTGCTTGTGAAGAATACAAATAAAATGGAAATTATAAGAAACTAACAAACAAACTCTCTTTATCCTTCCTTTCCCTCAGTTATTCGCCTATACATGCCTCTAATATCATTTCTGCATTTCATCGAACACTAAGGGTGCAAGATTATGTACCTTTATAGAATAGTAAACCATCAAAGCAAATACCAAATCAAACTCACACTTCAGTGCATTGTAAAACTTGACCAAGAATAAGAGAAACATAGTAGAAAGAATAAGCCAAGAACTAGGGCTCAAAATTATTGAGGAACAACAAAGGGAGACAGAGATAAATAATCTTACCAAGGTACCATAAACATTTTCTGATAGTTCCAAGGCACACAATATAGAAGAGCAATGGTAAAATCAGGGAACCAACTATCAGTAAAAAATCAAGAAATCAATTATTAGTTAAAAAATGAATATTAGAATACCAACCTCATACACAAACCAATTGAACAACTACTTTCTATAAATAAAGGAAAACACGAAGTTGGACTTTTTTTTTTTTAACTATTGTTATACCAAAACCCATTTATCTTGACCGAGATTTGGCCCAACTATCTTCATAAATCTAGCATAATTATTGCTTAAATAATGATACTCATGCAAACACTTTTAGCACAACACATTACACAATGATTCTTCCTATGGTGCCACAAAACGATCACTCTCTATTTTTCCATTGTGCATGCATTTGTAGCCCTTAGTTTTGATCAAGAAAAGATGCTTATAAAGGAATGATCATTACTTACTATCCTATAAACTGCTGATCCAGTTGTGCCTTAGTTTGCATGCCTCTATGTATTCTTTCTACTGCTACATCACTCATTCACAGCCAACTCATAGCATCTGTAACCATTTTCTTTTTTTTTTTTCGTCTCTCGCAGCTATTTCCCAATCAAAATAATGTCGCTACTAACTAAGTTAATCTTCTTATCTTCTTGCATTGAATGACATCGATGTCTCTCATGCCATTTACTCTGTGTGTGTGTGTGTTCTTCTTGAGAAAACATGCTTAGTAAAAATTGTAGACTAGCTTAATTAAATAGTATGCAATTAAGCAATCTCTTAGAATAAGATAATTAAATTGAAAAAAAAAAAAAGATAGATTAATAAAATTTCCTCCAAGTTTTACATGCTTCACTTATTAATTTCTTTTCTTAACACAAGATAATTATATGGAAACCATATATATCTCCAACTAAAAGTTCTTAAGCAATTTATCACAAAGTATTTAATAAGTTATTAAGTGAAGTATTAATCTAAGTTACTTTAAAGGTCATAGTATTAAGTAAATTGTATGGCAATAACTAATTCAATATATTTGAAAGGTCATATGCATTTAATTGTATATATTAAAAATATTTTAATCAGTTACAATATTTTATATTCATAACAATTAAACATTCTAATGAATAGTCATTTTCATGATTGTAAATAAGAAATCTTAAATACATTAAAATAGTAAAATTCATATCAACATTTTTAAATCACTGAGAAAGATCTAGAATGAAAAGAAATCTAAATATGATACAAAGCTTAGAGTAGATGATGAAACTACTCAAAGAGGGAAAAGAAAAACACCTAAATACAAGCAAAACCTGAAGTTTTTAAACAAAAAAAAAAACACTACTAAAATGATGGCAATTTCCAACTGCTATTTTACTAACAGTTAGACCGTTAGTAATTACCAATGTGTTAGACTGTTGGTAATGTAATTTAATGGTTACTGACAGGCATGCATTAGAAGTTCAAATAAAGCGACCAATTTGAAAGGATGATGAAAAATGGGCGACTGAAGTTGGATTTTGACTCTTCTTTTCATCAATGGCTGCCAATTTTATTTTTTGCGCTTTGACCAGATCCAATTGAGAAATACTGAGCCATCTTCCTCTTTTCACTCCCTTGGCCTAAATTTCCAAGCTAAATCCTAGCAAGACAAAAACTCTTTCTCTAGTCTCAACTCACCTAAACAAGACTCTTGTTCGAAAGGCTCCGATCGCCGCTCCATAGAAATTGTGAGTCCAAGCTCTAGATGGTGGTGGAGGCATGGCGAGTTTTAGCTCTAGCAATGGTGAAATTGCACAAACCCAAGGCTGATCTCTTATGAGTTCTTTCAATCGATGGCAAAATCATGCAATTAGTATGAAAGTTTCATTCTTGAAAGGTTAGGTTTGGTCATTTTGTGAGTTTTGCCTATAAATTTGTTGATAAATTCTATTGTCTTTTCTATTAGGTGAACTCTTTCGTAAAGCCCAGACATTCGAGTGAAAGGTAAAACTAACTAAGTGTGAACCAAGTAAGATCTCACATATAAATGAGGGAGAAAATTTATGGCTCTGAGGCATTTTGACTAGATTCATTGTTGCATATCGAAATAGGTAGCAGTTTGATTTTTCTGCTCTTTTCGATATTTCGTTTCTCTTTGTTATTTTCCATGGTCTTCTTGTGTTGATTGAGAAAATTTTGAGTTGAATTGGACACCATTTCATCAAATTTTTAGTTTTCTCAATTCACTTTTGTATTGTATTTTTTCTTTCTTGCTTTTTTTTTGTTTCTTTATTCTTGCTTATGTTTGTTTAATGGTGAATTTTTTTATATCTATACTGATTATTGAAGAAAAGAAAGACAAAAAAAGTTGTGCAAGATGTGGTTAAAGATGGATGGCACAAAGCAAGGCAAAGTGTGACAAAAAAAAATTTAAATAGGTCTTTGGCTTCTCTTTGATAAAGAAGGAGAAATATAAAGACTATGGAGTGTTAAGTTTAGTTTAGATTATAAAAAAAAGATAAAAGAATAAAATGAAACCATCAACTGTAGGTTTCTAAAATTTTCCTTTATTGCCAAACTAAAGGTTTTTGTTGAGGCTATGACAGCTAAGTAGAGAGATAAACATGGTTAGTTTAATTGGGACTATATTGTTGACTTCGTTATTACTAAAGCATAATCAAATTGGATATGGGGTGTTTTAAGAGTTTAATTTTAGAGTCTAAAAGTATGATATAGAGGCAGACAAGTTATTGGGTAGTAGGGCAAGTAAGTCTACAAGGTATAAGGACTTGAATGCATTGTTGGTGTAAGAAGAGAATTGAGAAACATTTCGCATTACTGGCTGTATTACTAATTTTGCATAAAGAGGATATTAGAAACGAATCTTTCCTGAGTTGCCTAAACCAAGATTGATAAAAAAAAGTTATTAGTAAAAAAAAAAACTAAAAATCAGGTTGTAATATGCAGGGAAATCTCACAAAATACAATCTAGAATTACTAGTTTTACTTTCAAGTTGACCTTCAAATTGTAAGGGATTTGAATTTGAGTTTTTGGCAGAGGTTTGCAATACCCCATTTTTTACAGTTGTGCAATTGTTAGAATAAGTACCTTTGATTAATTAGTTGACTTTTAATTCTTCAAAGCTAGGAGTGCAGTTTTTTTGATTAATAAGTCCTATTATGCATAATAGAAGTGTTTACCTTTTTAGATATAATATTAACATGGACAACTGATTGAAGAATTGTTGGCTTGGTTCAAGAATGGGCATAATTTTGCATTTTTCTAGACATTGGGTAAAGTGAATATTTATGTCATTATTTACTAGGTATTGCTTAACACATCAATGCCACAAGGAGTAAAGATTATGCATCTATACTTTTTCCCTTTTGTGTTTAATGTTCCCATGAAATTTTGTTTAGAGTCAAAACTTTTGGGGCTATATCTCATTGTTGCATTGGTATTACTCATGATAAGATTAAGACCCTTTATGTGTTTATTGCCTAAGGGATAAGTTTTGCATATTGTTATGGCTCTATTTTTTTCTTTTTATTTATTTTTCATCATTGGTCTCTTATTTGTCGTGCATCTCATAATCACATTTTTTAATGTCTATAGTTTTATGTGATTTAAGGCTAGATATAATTGCTAGAAATAGTTTTTAATACTATATTGGATGGTCCCCTTTCAATGGTGGAGGCATGGAGTTGTGATTTATGCTTTTTTTGATTTATAACTATTCATCTCATTATGATTCTATTTCTAATTTTTGTTTTCATCATTTGTGGATCTTTCACATGTAGTTACATGCTGTAAGTGCTCCATTTATCAAATTGCATTTCCTTTTCATGATTTTTGAGCTTGTTTATCAAACTACTTAGTGATAATTCTATTTCTGATTTTTGTTTTCATCATTTGTGGATCTTTCACATGTAGTTGCATGTTGTAAGTGCTCCATTTATCAAATTGCATTTCTTTTTCATGATTTTTGAGATTGTTTATCAAACAACTCAGTGATAATTATTTTTATGCACTTCACATGGTTGTCTAGTGTCTTTTACAAACCATGCAATTATGAACTATCTATAAACCAATATCTCAAAAACAGTAATTTTCTATGATTTTTAGAGAATACTAGTGTTTTTATATTTGAAATATGTCTAAAGCATAAAAATTTGATTCTTAGAAACTTGGTTTGACATTTTGCTTGAAATCTTGGTTTGGTATGAAACTTTGAGGGAATGTTCCTAATCATATTTAAGTTGTGTGGGAAGTGAATTTGAAGTAGAAAAAGGGTTCTATATGAGAAAAATGCATTGTTTTCATTTCCTGCTCAAATTTTTACCATTAAGAGTCAGTTTGGCTTTTTCTTTGACCTTCGTCTATGAGGTATATTTTGGATAGAAACTTTGAGATTATGTTTCTTGTCTTAATTAAAACTTGTTAGAGTGGTTTTTGTTGTAAATTAACATATGCATTAAGAGAATTATATCATTTTCAATCTTTGCAGGAAATTTACTAGTTATAGGGTTTGAGTGACAAGTTTTAGTTTGTAACTTGTAATTCTGTTCATGCTCTTCTTGATATATAGTTGTTGCCTACTTACTGCTGGTGTTGGTTATTAAAAGCATATGAAGAACTTGAGTTGGTATGATAGGGTTGCTTGTTTTCTAGAATTTCAACACTGAAGATTGTAAGGACACTTTAGTTTTTTTTGTTTCTTTTACATTTTTTGTTACTTCTTAACAATCATGGATGAAAGTTTACGTAAATATATTTATATCAAATTTAGTTTCCTTTCATGTAAGGAATAATACTCTGTAAAATAATAGTTTATTGAGGTTTGATGCTAAAATTTCTTTAGAAGTTTGTGTGGTATTTATTTATGTAAAAGAATAGTTTTTAGTTATAGGTTATTTAAATGTATAAATGTGTGCAGGTTTCTACCTTTTTTGGGGGAAAAAAAAGCAGTTTTCCAATAGAAACCTATTGGAAACTGCTTTATTTTTCTCTAATACTACTAGATTTACCAATGTACCAATAGCCAAAACTGTTGGTAAATACCAACAGTGCGACACGTTGGTAATCATTTCACTATTGCTATAAAGCGTCTGGTTTAGAATTGTTGGTAATTACCAATTACCAATAGTTTGGGGTTGCAAATTACCAACGATCCTATCTTGAGTCATTGATATATTGATTTCTAATAATCGAGTTATCAACGATCATTTACCAACAACTACACTTTAGTAATTTCAAAATTACTAATGTGATACTGTTGGTAATGGTTGTTTGAAAAAGACCAAATTTTAGTAATAAAAAACCCAAGGACTTGGAAAGTGTACACAAATGGCATAATTCTTCAGATTACAAAATTGTGTCTCTTTACATGTATAAGAACACAACTAATTAATAGGTATGTTATAGTAAAGAAATTTTTCTAACAAAAGCATCCAAAAATATTTAATGTAATTTATCACAAATTTCAACAAATAATTTCAATTGATATAACAAACGCATAATTCCATGGGGAAAAAAATCTAGTTAATTATTAGAATAACATAAACTTTGCAATATCACTTACTATGGTTTAATGTCCATATATACTCTTATTATCAATTATAGATTTCATGCATGGTTAAACATTTAATATTACTAATACATTTCAATTTCAAAAGCTGATAAACCAATAATAGATTCTCACTCTATAAAGAAGGTACTTAATTATGTTTAGTAGGTAAAAAACACATTTTCAAAAAAAAAAATGAACAAATACTAATTTCATTCGGATCTGAGAGGAGTTTTTTTTTAATTTACCCTAGTTATTGGGATTGTTGTCAATATTATCAACATCATATTAAATAATAGATTTAAAAATTTATAGCAAAATATAAGTGCTTATTCTTATGAAAATATGAAATAATTATATATAAACTAGTTAATAATAATCACAATAACATCTTAGATATGTTAATAATGCCTGATTAATTAACTAATTATATGTAATTCACATTTCATTAGCCATTAGTTAAGTTAAAATTTCAAATAGCCCTCATAAAATCTCTCTATATATTGATAGTATAACATATCATTATTTTAAGGTTTTCCACAAGGGTGGAAATAATTGAAATGTTCACTTGGAAGGTTTGGGCAATGTTGGTCAATAAAGATACTATCTTTCCTACTACAAATTAAAGTGCAATAGACGATTGTGTATACAGTGTTATCTTGACGTCCTCCATCTACTTACCAGTTTGAAAGACATTTCTTATAGCCTCTACATGGAAAAGACGTACGAAATTTTGGTTTGAAACCAATTTGAAATGACCTCTAGAGATTTGGGGCTAAATAAGAAGTTTGCCTCACCTCACATGGGTTAGTTATATTTTCACCAATTATTAATTATTTTGTGTACAAGAACAGAATATGATTACAGGGATGGGCATAAAGCTCTTGTCTCTGGAACGGGTTCTTTTAATGATATCTACTACTTTGAAGTATGGTAAGTGATGTGATGATTCACTTTGATGTTGTAAAATGTGGGCCGAATTTGGAGCTCCTGATGGAGTTTCACGAAGCTTTGATTTATAAAGAGATATTTTGTTTTGTGATTTTTCATCTCACTTTCTTCATCAAAACACATAACAAGAATCAATGAATGACAACAACAAAGACTTGGCCATTGCAACTTTATCGGCATCGTCCTAAGTCTCTCATCATTTTCATCTTTATTTGAAAAAGGTTTAAAGGCTTGACACTGTGCTCGGGTAGAAAATAGAATCTGATCATTTGAGTTGTAGTTGTTGATATTGGGGAAAAAAAAAGAGAGAGTAGGGATGGCATTCATCACCCGCAGGTCATTGGTTACCTATGGATTATCCATAAAGACAAACACCATTATTCTTCAGCCACCAGTAAAAGTCAAAGGAACGAAAACCCTAAAAGAGATTTCAGAAGTAAATCTGAATGTTGAGAAAAAGATTGGCACGAAAAACAATCCCAAACAGAAATCTTAAAAATCTCAAGCCGATCAAATAATGAAAAGTGAGTAGAATGTTGAGTTAGCTTTGAATCCCCTCTAGAATTCAGAATCCAGAGTCAAGAATCTCCAACAAAGGGGAACGAGATAAGTGACTCATGCTTCTTACCAAATAGCTAATAGCCTGTTTGATGAGATGGGATGCCTGGTGGGTTGAAAGATTATTGATAGCCAAATGGAGTAAGAAATGAATGAAGATGGAAAAGGATAACACATGAAGAATAAGGGTGACTGACGGTAGTGTGGTAAAAAATAAGGTATGGGTTGTATTATATATGATTTACGTTTATTTTGTTTAGTAAATTACACTTTGATCACTTGAGTTACTTATTTTTCTCATATTAGTTTATTATTTTCAAAAGTTAAAATTAAGTCATTGACAGACAAAGGAAACTTGTAGTGGGTTGCAGGTATGACAGGTTTACTCATGGTGTAAAATTAAAATTCATGACGGATAGACGGGTGCAATTTTCACAAAATATATGCAACTCGTCGGCCGGATATTTGCAGGTTATAGATTTCACCCTACCCACTGTCATCCCTAAGAGGGAGTCCCAAAATTGGAACACGAGAGTAAATTGCATCAACTATAGAATTTCAACAAATGGTTAGTGTTAGGCAGTTGAGAGATTAAGCCACTCTTTGGAGCATGAGGTTAAGAAGAGGCTCATTAACAATTTGGTAGTTATTTTGAAATTTATTTTTCTTATTTTTTCCTTAACAATATATTTTCAACCTTAAAATTTAATTAATCATTTGATTCTCTTCCACATAGTAACTATAATGGGTCTTTAGAATGAGGATATTGCAAACCTGTTACGGGATTTTGTGTCAAATATAACTACTATAGTGCATTATAACTTTATGTCCCATTTTGAGCTAGGTAATTTCTTGTATGTTCTGTGTGGTTCATTTAACTGCTTTTAATTTTTGAGATAGAGAATTGCTTATTTTCAAGGAGAAGGGAAGATTCCTCTGAAATACTTCTTGCATAAATTTACTTGAAAATATAAAAATAAATATTTAAATTAATTTTTTAATTATATCTATCAAAATATTATAGATTGTATATTCATGAATAATTTATGGATATCCACAAATTAGGTGGAACCGATTATGGATCAATTCATAAAAAAGTTGAGCGAATCATGGATATAATCCATTTCTTCTACGAAACAAGGGTTGATTGCTTCATGATTCGAGTTCCCCTCCATATACCCATCCCTAGGTAGGAATTACTATAAACTATTGTTACTTTACTGTTATAGGTTTAATTTCTTGTCTGTACTAAAACCCCCTATTAACTAAAAACGCGATCCAGATTTTTGTACGTAGATGAGATGTCACAAACAAAACAAGAAGTGAGAACATCACAGAGGCCAACTGATTGAAAACTCAGAAAAAAAAAAAAAAAAAAAAGAAGGAGAGAAAGAAAGAAAGAAGGTTTTGTTAGCTGGTTTTTAGTTTTATTTTTTACAATTTTGCTTTAAAGAAAAACCAGTAAAACTAAAGCTCAGGTCAGAAACAAAACCAAATTTTGTGAACAGCTATTCCCAATCTGCAGTCTTTAAAAACTCCAAGTGTGCCACTGCGCTTCTCATAACCTTTGTAATCTCCCATTTATTTTGCCCACATCACAATCACATGGAATTTGTTTGACAACAGGTTTTGAGATTGGCCTCCTAGACCTAGCTAGCTAGTGTTTCTAAATTGGCTCCAATTTGAAACTGGCTTAATCTCTAAACCTGTTGCCAAACAAATCTAATTCATTCATGTAGGCCATAATCATGATAACAGGATTCAGATGCCAGCGATACCGCCGGGTTCTGCCGAGAACAGACGTGATCGCCACCATCAACGCGTCCATTTCCGCGTTTTACCGCCGCGTGTCCTGGTATTTCACCAATCTCTCCTGCATCGCCACTGGAAATCACTCCTCTCGCAAGGGATTCAAGGCATTTAAGCAAGAAAGGGACCTCCAACCCGAACGCGAGACCAACAAGCCTGCCCCGCGTCGGAGGGGGAAGAAACGATCCCTGACCAGTTCCAGCGGGAAGAGAAAGACCATCTTCCTCGACCTCGACGAGACGCTGGTGCACGCGAGCCGCGACCCCGGTCCCCTTGGGTACGATTTCATCATCAGGCCAGAAATCTACGGGCCACTAACCAAGTTCTGCGTGGTGAAGCGTTCCGGGGTGGACGAATTCCTGGCTGAGATGAGCAAGAGGTACGAGGTGGTGGTGTCCACTGCGGCACTGAAGGAGTACGCGAAGCTGGTGGTGGACAGACTGGACCCGAGAGGCGATCTGGTAGCGCACCGGCTGTACAGGGAGGCGTGCCGGGAGGTGGGGGGCAGGCTCGTGAAGGATCTGTCGAGGACGAGGAGAGAGCCGGGCGACGTGGTGATCGTGGACGACAACCCGAACTCGTATGCTCTGCAGCCGGATAACGCTATGCGGATCAGCCGGCTTACGTGCGATGGAAGAGATAGAGAGCTGGCGAGGCTGGTGGGGTTTTTTCTTTTTTGACGTGTCATGTTTCGGCCATGGGTGATACCAGGGATGTTGTGAAAGGGCGGAATATAAGTATAAATGCCAGGCCCAGGCCCAGGCCCAGTGCCGCCGGATTTTGAATTTCTTTTTATTCACCATATATCCTTTTTCCTTTTCATATATACCTACCCAACCTAACCCAGCACCAACATACTACTAAAATTTTACTATTAATTAAACTTTCTCTCTGCTAAACAAATGACTATGGGATCATACAAAGTTGGATAATGGTGATTATCTAAAAGGATATGGATAAATATTCGTTCGCTTCCATATTCGCTGGTATATACTAAAAAATTTAAGGATCTCCCACAATATATAGTAATAGAACAAGAATAAGTATGCTACTTTTTACTAATGCTCAAGCCAACATAAAAAGGGAAATGTTCATTTTTAGTCCTAAAACTCTCACATTTTTTTATTTCTGTCTTAATTTTTTTTTTCATTTTTCAATGTCAGTCCTTGAACTTTGCAATTACATAAACAATTAGTCTTAAAACTATTCAATTTTCTAACAGTTAGACCTAAAACTAATCACTTTATCAAAACCTTTTTTTAAAGATACAATTTAAAATTTTCAGTGACTATCCTTCCATAAATTTAAATTAAAAAAATTTATAGTTAATGAACTATTTAAATTATTAAGTTTCCCTCTCTATAAATTATATTCCTGTTTAGTAAGTATAATATTTACTAATAAAACATTAACAAAATTTTACAACCAATTTAGAAAATTTAAAAGTTTTAGAACTCTACAGCATGATAAAAATTTTAGGATTAAAAGTGCACTTCTCCCAACAAAAAATAAGATAAGAACTATAATTGAGATCATAGTATAATGTCAACCCAGCATATATATAATTGTTATTATATTTATAATTAAATTGCACACTAAAGCGACTATTCTTTTTTCAAGCCTTATTTCTCCTGTGTAATTGATTCGACACCTAAATTCTTATATCAATTACACAATCAAGTAAATTAATGCAATTGTAAATGCGATAAAATCTATTAATATTATATGTTGCATAATTCACTAATCTAAATCAACAGTTAAATTACTCACAAATATAAATTTACATGAATAACATGATAGCTTATAAAAAGTTAGAATGTGTCACACGCTTATTATTATTATTATACTCATCAAAATTTTGGATTTTGAGGCATATATATAAGTATAACCATTCAATGAGTTGCTCGATGAGACTGGCACAAGATCATCAAGTGGGTTAAAGTCCATAGTGTGACAAGAGTGTATAACTGACTTGGTTTTGCAATTTGTAATTTAATTACTAGTAAATGTTTGATTTAAACTCTAGTTACATAATTAAGTCATCCTTTTCTTTCCCATGTATTAGAATTAAAAATTCACTAGCCAAAATTTTTTTATCACAAAAACTGTTTCAATTTTTTTCATATTTTTTATTTTTAAACATTTAGAATTATTGCAAATTGTATAAAAATTCATGACTTATTTCATGTAGCATTTAGAAAAAGAAATAAAAAAATTGAGGCATTAATCATTATAAGTCATGCTCAAGCCTCAGTCTAAGTGGTTGAAGCATAGGACACTAAGTTTAAGTCCGAGGGTTCAAATTATGCCTCCACCATATTTATCATAAAATGCCAGTTATATTGATTTGATGGCCTTTTAGGTAAAAAAAAAACATATATTTTCTTATTCTCTTAGTTATAAAGTATCTCTTATCCTTATACAGATGATTCTGATTACCAAAAACAAATCATTATATGCCAAAGATAACCTACACGGTTGCACCCACCCACATTTTACTATTATTTACAAGTTTGTCATCACATATTCGTTTTCATATGTTATGTTTCTATATGAGATTGGGTTTATCATCCCGCACCCTCCTGCCAACGTGCTTTCTTGAATCAAAACACTTCCTTGTGATGTAACATATAAAATCTGATTGCCACCATCATCATCGTTTTGTTGATCTAAATAAGTTATTGAGATCATGATAGAATAGAAGAATAGGACAAATAAAAAGGATGCTCGAAAGCATTGTTAATAAAAAAGTTTCTGGATCTACTACAGTAAGTCCAAGGTTTCTTTGTCACTCTCAATTTCATTTTAGTACATCCTAGTTTTGGAGCTATTTAACAATGTCTCGATCTTTCTGTTTTCTTATGACATCATAGATTTAGGATAAATAACTGTCAAATTTGCTAGCAATAGCCTATATTATACACTTATTTGGTTTCCCAAAAAATGTTGAGTTTCTTTGGTCTGTCCCCATTTGTTTTTCACCTTTTTGGTCGGTGGTCTTGTATGCTTTGCTCATTTCCCAGGTTATCTTTTCCATTGTTTTCAAATACCAAATTTAATTACTACAATTCCATCCTCAACTTTGAAAGAAAATAGGCAAAGACTTTTTCATTTTACTGAACCAATTTAATTTGGATATTTATCCTGTGCCCTATTAGTGTAGTTTTTTTTTTCTCTCCAAACCTTTCCTCCATCCATTGTAGATTTGGATTTCCAAACCTTTACTCCATCTAGTGCAAATCTTTCACTATTTTGTTGGTTAAAAGTTCTAGTCTACTTGTCCAGTTTTCATATTTTTTCTATTTTTTATTTTTTAGAATAACTAGAAAAAATGTTGTTCCATGAAGAATGTTATTATATTTGATAGAAAATATTGTTTCATTCATATAAATTTTCTATTTGAAATATGTTGTTCACTTTGTAATAAATGTTATTCCGTAAATAGTGTTGTTCATTTTAATAAGAATTATTACTTCATTTATAAAAATATGTTGTTCTGTAATATATTTTTCATTTTATAAGAAATGTTATTCTATAAATAATGTTGTTCTTTTCATTAAAAGTGATATTTAATTCATATAAACATACTATTCTATAATATGCTGTTCGTTTCATAAGAAATGGTGTTATATAAATAGTCTTGTTTCTTTTACTAAGAAGTGATGTTTCATTCATATAAATATGTTATTCTGTAAAATGTCATTCATTTCATAAAAATTATGTTTTGTAAATAATGTTGTTTTTTTAGCAATAAGTTTTTCATTCATACAAATATGTTGTTCTATAAAATATTTATTTCATAAAGAATGCTATTTAGACATAGTGTCAGTCTTGTAAAACATCTTGTTGATTTTTATAATATATGTTGTTCATTTCATAAGAGATACTGTTTAATACATGATAACAGTTCTGTAAGAAGTGTGTTCATTTTAGTAAAAAAGTGATGTTTTATTTATACAAATATGTCATTTCAGTATAAAATGTTATTCATTTTATAAGATGTATTATTCTAAACGTGGTGATAGTCCTATAAGAACTACTATTAATTTCGTAAAATGTGATATTCTAGACATGATGACATTTTTGTAAATAAAGTGAAAGTGAGGAAGTAAAGAGGTGCACCGGGTGTACGCTATAGGTATTCATCATTATAAATTTAAAAAAGCCAAGTTAGAAAAGTTAGAGTGCCTTCTAAGTATTTTGTAGGATGTGATAGGCTGCATAAAACATAAGGTGATTTATTGTAAGACATTTAATAAATAAACTAAAACATTTATCCAAATTTCTACATTCATTTAGAAATGCTGCTTACTAAAAACATACTTTACTTAATATCTCCCTCCCTTCCTCCACCTAGAAGATTCTAAAATGCACGATCAGTATAACCAAAATCTCTGTTATTCATCCATAAAGATTAGACTTGGTTTATTACAACTATAATTTTTCTCTTTTTGTCATTTTAATCTTGGAAGTTAATTCTCTTCTCATTGGGCTATTACATTAAGATTAGATAATGGGCAATTCGATTGGCAGCCCATTGGTGTCAGTTACATGTCATTTTCTTCATCATCTCCTTGAACCAATCTCTTTTATTCCTTGAATTAATCTCTCATCCTTTCATATTCTTCTCGAAATCATCCCTAAGCGATTCTTCTATGATCATGACAATCAAAGACTTGTAATTCTGAGGAAGTCTTTCACCTTTTGAAGTATTCAGCCACTCGGGGGATCAATTCATTTATTTGGATTGCTTTCATTGCCATAACTTGTCTTTTTCTACACAGTATGATTGTGCTTTTTTGGTTATGGAGTAAGGCTTGCCATATCGCTTGTCCTCGTTCAAACTCTTCCTTTTGCC
Organism: Aquilaria yunnanensis; assembly: GCA_039654915.1. Classification (NCBI taxonomy): domain Eukaryota; kingdom Viridiplantae; phylum Streptophyta; class Magnoliopsida; order Malvales; family Thymelaeaceae; genus Aquilaria; species Aquilaria yunnanensis. The sequence goes on along the minus strand of CM077600.1, from coordinate 27,793,664 downwards.
ACACTAATCTCATTTCCAAGGACAATATTATCAGTATGAAAACTTTTTTGTTTTCAATTCTTCTGCTTCATTCATCTAATTTCATCAATTTGAATCTTTTAGATTATTGGCAGATTTTATATTGATTAATAATGAAGCTATGGTTAGGCCCTACTCAGCTTTTGGTGTCCATAAATTATTCAAAGTTGAGTAAGGATATGTTTCTTAAAGCTAAGGATAGATTTCCTTTGATGGGAAAGACATTTCATCTCGCATTTGGACATTCCACTCTTTTTGTTTCCTTCTTCATCTAGGTGCTAATTCTATTTGTTTATGTTCCTTCAAATGTTTAGCCTAATGTAAAATAAAGTTAACTAGATTTTTGCTGAAACCCATTGATGTTATCATCAAACACTTCATTATCTTACTTTAGAAAGTTGTATATAAGGTCATTATAGGGTCAACATGTATCCATTCTTGCAAGTATTTGAATAGAAGAAGAATGTTTTCACTTTCTTATTGGTCTGTGAAATATGTATAAATGGAAAACTAAAAAAATAGAATAAAATTATATTATAAAAGGCGAATAATAGAAAATGAGAATAAAATGATGATGAAATTTATGTTGTCCTCTGGATTGTTGAGTTTTCATGAGTTCATTATCAAGTAAATTGCATAAATGGTCCCTAATTTTTAGTTATTGTTTCATTTTAATTCATAACCTATTGAATGTTATGTTTTGGCCCTAAATCTATTAAAATTTGGTCCCTTACTAGATGAAATTCATTAAATTAGAATAATTGTCTGACAGAAACTTTTAAAATTCTAATTTAAATATTTAATAGCAGCCTTCTAGTAAATTTAAATAGTTTGGTATTTTTTTACAATAAATAAACAATTTAAATTAAAAGTTTTGTCTTTCTAAATGAAATAAGTTTAATTTACAGAAAGAAAAAAAAATATGATTTGAATTTTTCATTAACTGTAAAAAAATTATTATAAAGATTATATTTATTATAAGACAGTTACTAGATAATTTAAATTATGATTTACAAAGTTGTTATTGAACAAATATTTTGAGTTAACAAATTCCATCAAATTTGGGTCAAGATAAAACATTTTCAATAAATTTAGGACTAAAATGAAACATTTTTAATAGATTTAGGGCTAAAATAGAATATTCAATAGGTTATGGACTACAAAAAAATAATGACTAAAGGTTATGGACCATTCATGAAATTTACTCATTCATTATCTTAGGTATTTATACCAGTTAACCTAAATATGATATCAACTAAATCTGAACTAGGCATTGCTTGAACTTGATTATAGTATTACTTGAACATGATTTTGGTATTGCTTCAACCTAGTTTTGGTACCACTTCAACCTAATTTAATACCACATTACCAAACCAGGTTAAGTAGTACCAAAATCAGGTTAAGTGATACCAAAATCAGGTTCAAGTGGTACCTAAATCAGGCCAGGTAGTGCCAAAATTAGGTTTGAATAATACCTATTTTAGGTTAAGTGGTACCAAACTCAAATTTATGTGGCACCTAATTTAGGATGAGTGGTATCGAAATCAATATAAGTGATACCAAAATTAGGTTCAAGTGGTACTTAATTTAGGTTGATTGGTATTAAATCAAAGTTCAATAGGTACCTAAATTTGGTTAGGTGTAAAAATAAGTGATGTTCTTTCTGAACGCAACAAGAGATTTTATTAATAAAAGTGAAAAGTACAAATATCATTTTAGAGGAATAGATGATGTAAGGAGCTGAAAAAAATCAGGTGAGGTGGTACCTAAATTAGGTTCAAGTGCCATCAAAATCAAGTTCAACATGATTTTGGTCCCACTTAAATGTGATTCTAATGCCACTTAACCTATTATTGGCAGAGTGGATGACAAACAAACTCCTTTGTTCGGCATTTTATTCACATGTTTATGAACTTAGGTGCTTAAGTGAAAAAAAAAAAGAAACACTGGCAGAGCAGGTGACAACCAAACTGCATTGTTCGGTATTTTTATTCAGATGTTTATAAACTTAGGTCCTGAAGTGAAAAAAGAAAATTTGAAAAGTTTGAGGGAAAGTAATGTTGTCAAACTCGGTTTGAAAAGCAACTCAAAAAAGGTACAACAGTATTTGTAAATAAACATGCTTACACCCTACAAGCATGTCTTATTAATGCTATCCAGAATATAATATGCTTCTATGTTTTTTTTTATACATTGCCACATAATAAGATTTTACTCATTTATATTACATAACAAAATAACATATAATTTTAATGTCAAATAAGGTAGGTGCATAATCAATTATTCAAGTTTTAAATTTAAATTTCTAAATATTTAAAAAACATACACAAATACTCCAATTAATTATTTTGTCTTGAAGATAAATGGTAAAAGCAGAAAAAGAGAAGCACCGGTATTGTGGCAAGTATTTCAGAAAGGTCCCTCCGCTTAGTCCAAACTCCTAACTGAAAACGATCACCCATCGTTCACATGACACAACGCATCATACCTGTTGCCTTCCACGATGAGCCGTCCGATCGTCCGACCCCCAGCAATCCGACGGCGACCGATCCATTAGAGAACGAAAGGTCAAATAAATGGCCCCACAAAAAAGTTATTCCTCAGCAATCGCCATCACCCAATCAGGAGACACGCCCATGCCTCACCACCAATCACATCCCATTGTTTTGTTGCACAAGGGCTCGTAACTGTGACTCTAACTGAGACACAAAAACTGGGACTAGGACTAGGAGCATAGATAGAAAACAAAGCACAAGAGGTTTTTTTTTTTTTTTTTTTAAAATTTTTTCTTTCTTTTGTTGTTTGGAAACAAGGAAAGCGGAGATTATTGGAGTAGCATATTATTTTGGGGGAGGAGGTGGAGAATTCGCTCGACTCGACACTGGACAGAGAGAGATTGAGATTGAGAGAAGCTGGGAGAGCGTTGTCAGTTGTCTGTGCTGTGTTTCCTGCTCGGCTCGGCTCGGTCGGTCATTTTTAATCCCGACGAACCGAAAAATATTAAACTAAAAAAAAATAAAAATTATGTACTGAATTGAATTCAATTAAAAGAAAAACGAAAATGCCAAAATTTATCCTTGGAGTCGGAGTCGGAGAGAGAGAGCGAAAGTCTTTATTTATTTGTCTTGTTTCTTAACTCTAAACAAACAACAAAAGAGAAGGAAAAAAAATCAGGTTCTCTGTGCGTTTTGTTGAAATCAGGATTCCTAATCCTGCATTGGATTGAGCAAGCAAAAACGAGGCAGCGCTGCCACACGATGCGATCTCCGATTTAGAGTCTCCAACGCCGAATATCGGGGCCGTAGATTCCGGTTTCAGTTGATCGCTTGTCACCCCTTTACACAGAGAAATGAATGGTGGCGATCAGGTGGTCGCACCTCCCGCTCCGCCACCCCCGCTCGACTGGAAATTTTCTCAGGTCTTCGGCGAACGCGCCGCCGGTGAAGAAGTCCAAGAAGGTACCCTACAATCCTCTTCTCTGTACAGCTCTCGTTCTATTACTGTGCTTGTGCATGCAATGATCTCGGTTTGATCCAATTGGTATTTTTTCGATTATGTTTTTTCTTGGATCTATGTGGAGTAATGTTGTTCACGTTCATGGGTTACAAAAAATGATCCATTTTTCTACTTTTGAGCTTGGTTTTCATATGAAACAAGTGATTTTATGCATATGATGGTTTAGACTCTTATTCCAACTCAATTGAAGAGAGCCTTGTTTTTCAGTTATTTAAACCAGATAGTTACCATTTCCTCGAAAGCAACAGGATTTTAGTGGCCTGCTCTGGTTGGGGAAAATAGTTGTAAAAAGGATCCGTATGCTATCAATCCAGACGTCTAAAGTTCGATATTGTCCTCCTGAATATGAACCAATCAGCGCTGCCTATATTGCACTATCCAGGAATTCAGTCCTCTTGTTCAAAGCAATAGTTTAGTTTGATGGAAACTGGAATGCTTCTCTAAAGTACATTTCCATCCGACTTACTAGTAGACATGACTTAAAGCAGTGCTAGTCTCTTAGAGCTTCTGGAGGATCATCCCTTGGATTGAATGGAAGCCAGTTGACTAAGGATACCTCTGCAGATTGATTGATTGATCTAAATGGACAAGACAGTTGTGAGTTCTTTGAAGCCTTGATAATGGTAATGGAGATAACTTACAAATGGCTGTATATGGAACTTAATGCTGAGTTTCAAAGTAGCATTGAGGAGTCTCATCGTGCAAATTTCTTTAAGAAGTTTTTAGTCAATCCACAAGATGGATAAATTTGGCTGTCTTCTAATGGATGAAAAAAACAGTGGCATCACAAGATGGGAAATAACTTGCTGAACGGACAGCTAGTTGGCTGCAAAAGGCATATAAAGTCAGTTTACTGAGAATTAAGCATTGGCTTGATTCTTTTTATGTAAAATATGATGGTAAGATGGAGATCTTGGTTGCATGCTAAATTTATGCTTATGTGTTGATGGCTTTTTTCGTAGTACCCCTTCCTAGGGGAGCATTGCCTGCTGAGGATTATTATTAGAATCCCGTTTCTGGTAGTCTATTGCCGTTAACAGATCATGAAAAAGTTATCAAGGAACACTCATTGCATAAATGTTTTAACTTGCCCAATGTCTTGGTTCATTTTGAAGTTAAGTCATTTGCTAAGAAATAGGGAAAAAAAAGTTTGCATAAATTAAGTGTTTGAAGAGAACTTGATAAAAGATTTATAAATCATGCAACTTTTTTATGGCAGTGAAATTGTATTATGTGAATCTTGTATGACAGGCAATGATGGAATGTTACATTTAGGAATGCTCTTGTTTTCTTTTACAGTCGATATTATTTCAGCAATAGAATTTGATAAAACTGGGGATCATCTTGCTACTGGTGATCGTGGTGGGCGTGTAGTTCTGTTTGAGAGAACGGATAGAAAACATGTAAGTTATTTCTATCCCTGCAGGCTTGTAATACCGTTTCAATCTTGTCAGTTGCAACACTATTAACTGTTTCTTCTGCAATATAATTGTTAGAATGGTGGACCAAGATGGGATATGGAGAGAATGGATTATGCTATGATTAGGCATCCTGAGTTCCGTTACAAAACAGAGTTCCAGAGCCATGAGCCTGAGGTACAATTATTTAATGATGCGATTATTTAGAAAATTATCTAACTGCTATTTGCTTGATCTAGGTTCTTATACTTTCTTGATTTTTGTTGTCAGTTTGACTATCTCAAGAGCTTGGAAATTGAAGAAAAGATTAACAAAATCAGATGGTGTCAAACAGCCAACAGTGCATTGTTTCTACTTTCTACGAATGATAAAACCATCAAATTTTGGAAGGTAGGAATGTGAGATTATACCCAAGTAGTTTCATTTCTGATTAAATTTGACAATTCGATTTCTAAGATTCAGTTGGTTAAAATATATCTAGACCTATTATTATGTTTGATGGATCAAATAAATAGTCTACCATGTCTGAATGTGTTCAATAGGTGGTACATAAACTATACAAATTTTTAATTAGTAAATAGCTGTTAGTGACAGTGCTGGAGCAAACTTCTCCTTATTTTCTGATTCAAATGTTGGGTAGTGAGAGTAAAACACTGTAGCATTTATAGAAACTACATACGTTATGTTCTCCTCTTTCTCTATTTTATGAAAGTTGGAAATTTTATTAGGGCATCAAGAAAATGCCAAAAGAAACGACACAAGCCTAGAAATCTTAACTCATACTAAATCATGTCCAGAAGACCAAAATTCCTATTGAACCGAAAGGTAATAGTATGTGCATCTACTTTGTAAAACATTAAAAGAACTTTCCTTCACATTGAAAGCTTTTGTATTAAACTGACAGTGGAACCAACCAGCCAAATCTTCTTCTCTTCCTTTCCTTTAGCAAAAGTTAGACCAAGCCCAAATTTCACCATCAATAGTGCCACTAACCACCCAAGAAACATTAAGCTTGGCTAAACTTTACATTATCTGTGATAGCACCAATTGTATGTTTACATTTCCTTAAAAGGCTAAAAATGTTGCAGGACTAGACCTCTTTCCTCTTCTTCTTCCTTGTCGTTATCGTTAGACCAAGCATTAAGAATGGATAAACTTTACGTTAAGCATTGAGCATGGCTAAACTTTACATTATTTGTGATAGCAGCAATTGTATGATAATGTTTCCCTAAAAGGACAATGTTTTATTGCTAGATGTATTCACTGATACGAGTCGATTTTTTTAGTGGATTATTTGTCTCTATGTGCCTTTCAAACACGCGTTTATTCTATTGTTTGGTTACTTTGGTGAAACAGGTACAAGAAAAAAAGGTCAAGAAAGTTTCTGATATGAATATGGACCCAAAAGCTGTAAATGGAAGCCTTCCTAGTACAAGTATTTCAAGCAACACAAGGTCTTGCTTCCCAAATGGAAGTTGCCTAGATAAATCATACAATTGTTCAAGCAATGACTTATCGTTTCCACCTGGAGGCGTTCCATCACTACGTTTACCGGTGGTAGTTGTACTCAACCTGAAACATATTTCCATTCTTAATTATAGTCTGTTCCAAGTACAAAGCTGATTTGATATACTCAAGCATAACTTTTTAGTGTTCTATATACAGAAAACAGTAGTTACACCCTGTACTGCTAAGATGGCATGCCTTGTTTATAGTTTCCAGAGTAACTGGGTATGATGTCCAACCCGTGCCAGACTGCTAGCTAGAACTAGTTAAGTGCGAGACTGCTAGCTAGAACTAGTTAAGAGTCAGATGATAGGATGAAACTGTATACACTATTCAGGTGTTTCGTATCGTTTGCATGATGGTTTTACAGTTATGGATATGCACCTTTTTAGGCTGTTGGTATATTTTCCTGCAATATTTTGATTCTGATATGGTCCATGATGACCTAGGAATTAGGAACTTTACGATAGTCATATTTATTCGCTACGGGTTTCCTGCATGAAATGAAGGATTACCAACCTACCCGTTTCAATGCTTCACCCGCTGCAGTGTGTTGCAGGGAAGTGGAATCTACAGGTTGTAGGGATATTTTTGTGCAGCTTTATTCTTTGTATTTAATTTGTATTGTTCCTCTTGACACTAACATCATAATCATACAATTTTTCAGATTACAAGCCAAGAAACAAACCTAGTTGCTAGATGCCGGAGGATATATTCTCATGCTCATGACTACCATATCAATTCTATTTCAAATAACAGGTACATGCTTTGGAATTTTTCTAGATACCATGCCTTCAATGGCTTTGGATTCTTCTAGTTGATGTCAGTGAAAACTTAAGAAATCCAACTGTTGATATGCCACTTATCTTAATCTCCCTGCGTTTGTGCTCTTTTTTTCCTGTAGGAAGTAGGATAAGTCAAGCTTTAAATATATGAAATACTCCTGTGTCCCAAAAATGAATAAATGGTCTTTGTCAACCGTCCATATTTTCTGCATATTAATTGATTAGAAATTCAATGGGGCTGCCTCTTGTTTGGGTATAATAATGTGTTTTAACTGATGGGATACGCTTTCTATTAACAAGTTAATCATGTTGCTTTATCCTTTAAGGCATTAATGACCCCATGAGCGGCCAAATTTGTTAATTGTGCCCTTCATCTTTTGAAAATGAAAATTGAGCTTTATTCATGTTCTTCAATTGGAGAATTTTGCATTTGGAGGTCTCCCATCCCATGGTTCCCTCTATAACCAGAATCTCTCTTCATCCATATTTGTCTTAAATGTCATGTTTGTATTGGTTTTTAATGCTCATTAGTATTCTGAACTGGTATTTTGTATCAAAGATAAATCCTACACGAATTAGTGTTTTACGATTGTATTTGATATATTTGCCCCTTCAGTTCTGTAACACAGTTGTCAATTTCATGCATGTAATTGGGCCTCGATGTCAAACTGTGAAAGTTTACCACTTTGTTAAGAGGGTACTCATTTTCTTGCTACTAAATTGGATACAACTTCAATCATGTTTATTTCTAGCTACTTTTACTGTTTATCTTGTTTTCTAGCTACTTTTACTGTTATCTTGTTTTTGGTCTTGTCATTTTTTTGTTGCTTTTCTTGACCATGTGTCATACTTTGCATTTTATACTTAACCATCCCACTCCCCAGAAATAAGGTTGCCCTGTTGAACTGTAGAACCTTGCAATCTATCTGTACAATAATCTGAATTGTTCTGTCACATGGGGTGGGTTACTTCTGGCGTTATATTTTCCAAGTTCACTAATCCTCTTGTGTACTTTTTTTTTTCCTCAGTGATGGTGAAACTTTTATATCAGCTGATGATCTGCGTATAAATTTGTGGAACTTGGAAATCAGCAATCAGAGTTTCAATATTGTGGACGTGAAACCTACAAATATGGAGGATCTAACTGGTAAGTGCTTGATTTTGTAGTATGAAACTGTGGTCATTGTTCAACTGATTTCATCATTTTTGCCTCCTATCTGTTGTTTGCCTTCGTACTTTCATTTTGTTTTACATTTCATATGAAATTTGTATGATACAGCAGTGCATCAGCTGCTATTGCTTTTTCTTTTTTTTTTTTCCTTTTAAGCTGATATAATTTGGAGTAACTTATTGTTTGTTCTTGCAGAGGTAATAACATCTGCAGAATTTCATCCCACCCACTGTAACATGCTAGCATATAGCAGTTCAAAGGGCTCAATTCGGCTTATTGATTTGCGGCAATCAGCTTTATGTGATTCTCATGCCAAATTGTAAGTGGTTTAAGTACATTTCTTGTCAACTTCGCTGTCCATATTGTCCTTCAGAGGAGATCGCCAGCAAGTACTTGATGTTGAGTTGTTTATTTGGTTCTTGTTTCTTTGAAATGAAACAAATAATATAATAGGGAAACACTTCCATTTACATGCTGTGATACGTATGAGAGAAGCTTGATTCTGACCCTTTTAACTCATATTTTCATGTGCCATAGGTTTGAGGAACCAGAGCCACCTGGTTCGAGATCATTTTTCACAGAAATAATTGCTTCAATCTCAGATATCAAATTTGCAAGAGATGGCAGATATATACTCAGTCGTGATTACATGACTCTCAAGGTGTGCATATTCATGTGCATTTTATAAGAGTTTGACTTTTATGATAAAAACAATTGCCTACTTAATGCGGTCCTGTTTTGAAGAGCACCCTATTTCTTTGGTTTTTTCCAGTAATCTTTGAGATCTATAGAGCATAAATTTGAAACCTCATTACAATATGAAGCACTAACAAACCCTTTGACTTAACTGTGCAATACTATACCGCTTAACATCTAATCTTTCTCTTTCCCTTTCTTCATCCCTCTCGTCTTGAATTTCTCCCTTGAATTCTATTGTATCCTCCAAACTACTTCCTATAATTTGTCATGTTCTTAATCTTATTTCCTTTTAATGCTCCCACCTATCATGATCCTGAATTTTGTTATATGTCTATTTAGCATTGAAGCTTTGACTTGCTACATGAGTCAGCAGAGTGTAGGTTTCTTGTCATGTATTGATTCTGAAGGGGAAAGAAGGGGATCATTTCCAAGCAACTCTAGGGAGTCGAAAGGCTCACATGCAGGATATAAGCCTCATTTGTAATTTTAACCCTGAAAACTCTTACTTATATGGATTGGAGTGTATTTTAACATTTTAATTGGCATTAAATATGCTATGATGTTCATTAGAGTCTCTAAATTTGTTTTTTTTTTTAAGATATGGGCTAGGTTTTTTTTGGAAGATCTAGTCATTGATATCTCCCTTTGTTTTTAACTCTACTTCAGTTTCATCAACAAGGTTTTAAACTCTTTTTGTTCAGTCAGGATTCCCTGGTAGTCTATTGCTTGATTTTACTTCTATTTATTGTGCTTTTGTTCTTGATGTTGCATGGATGATATGTTTTCACGCACATTTAATTTGCCATCAGACATTTCCTTTACATCTAACTTTTGGGTCAATTCTTTTTCAGTTATGGGATATCAATATGGATTCAGGTCCAGTTGCAACCTTCCAGGTCCATGAATATTTAAGACCTAAGGTTGGATCCCATCTTCTCAAAACATGGAAATTTTGTTGTATTTCTTTTTGTTGATGGTGGAACTGACCTGCATTTTGTTTTTCAGCTATGTGATTTGTATGAAAATGACTCCATTTTTGACAAGTTTGAGTGTTGCTTAAGTGGAGATGGGCTCCGGGTTGCAACGGGCTCATACAGGTTTGTTTTGAGCTGAAACTCTATATATCTTTCTAGTCATCTTCCGGCACATGGAGTAACTCATTTCTCTATATTCATGGTCAGCAATTTGTTCCGTGTGTTTGGTTGTGCTCCGGGGAGTAGTGAGGCCACAACCTTGGAAGCCAGTAAAAATCCAATGAGGTGAGCTTTGTATTGCTCAAGGTGGCATTTCTTTCATGCCATTTATATATGGTTATTTACAAACATCTATTTATCTGTTCAGGAGACAAGTCCCGACTCCTGCAAGACCTGCCAGGTCCTTAAGTAGTATAACACGTGTGGTCAGAAGAGGTCAGTGCAAGAAGTTCTTGATGTCCCAAGTTTTCTTCTTGTTGATTGTGATTTTAAATTTCTCCTTATAGGAATAAAAAAGAAGAATTTCTTAATTTATCTACCTTTTGTTGGGCTCTTTATCCTTGTTCACTGTACCCTGACTTAGATGTTGTTTGCTCCTCTTGTGGTGAATTCAACAGGAGCAGAAAACAGTGCAGTTGATGTAAATGGCAATTCCTTTGACTTAACAACCAAATTGCTTCACCTTGCATGGCACCCAACTGAAAATTCAATTGCCTGTGCTGCTGCAAACAGCCTGTACATGTATTATGCATAAAGATGGCCCAGAAAGAAGTGTATTTGTTAACATTTCTGGGTTGCTGGTTTTGGAGAAAGCTCCTCTTCCGTTCCAAACCAAGAGGTGAAGTCTACATCTCACTTCGGACACCCCTTGTCGTGGCAATAGAAGCTGTGTTATCAGATGTAGAATTGGCTCTACTGACTCAACGAGCAAGCAAACATGTTCTCGTTCCCTGGTTTGCAGCTTTATCCTCTTTTTTATTCCCCCTCATTTTAAGCATATTCTCTCAATCCTTGAAGATTCTTTATCTTTTCCCCTTGGTTCTCTGTTCCTTGTATCTTCTCATAGAAACAGAAGATTCAGTGCCGTTATAAATCATTTTGGGTTGGAAATTTGAGGAAAATGTGATTGTGTAGCTCTCCTACAACAGAACCAAAGAATGTTCAATGTTTGGCACTAGATTTCGAGGTAAATGTTAGCTTTTCATTCAAACCCTGGTGGGAAGGAGCTGCTGATACTTTGCTAGTGAATCATTTGTCTTTTTTTTTTTTCAGTTGATTCTTTGGGCATCTTTGAACCATCATGTCTTAAGATGGATGTAGTTTTTAACCTTATATTTTTTATTTGTCTTTTAAGTAGAGTTTTCCTTTTTGTTTTTGTACTTCTGACTCAAGATACTAGAACTGAGGAAATGGTGAGAAAGGATGTTGTATTTAGCATTTTGAGCAGCTTGTTCTCTCTGCACTCCTCATGTCATGTCGTGTGCACCCTCAGATTTTGGTTCCCTGTACTTAAAATCCAAGATTTGAGATGAGTGGCGGTTTAATGAGTTGTTCACATTTCAGAAAAGGGTATATTATTATTTGGTCATTTTCAGGAGAAGCGATTAACTGGGCCTAGCTAGCTAGCCTCAAGAATTCTACTACTGAGCTTGAGCTGGGAATGCAAACCATTGTAACAGTTAGAGAAGTTGGATAGAAAAGTTCTGATCCGATCCGAATGCAAGTGCTAGCATTGCCGATATTAAACTTGATCCAAATAAGATGAGTGTGATTTTTAAGGTACATACATCCTTTGGGGCTTAAGTAGCAACGGCAGGTCCAATCTGCATCAAAAAGACAAAAAAGGCAAGGAAAATGAAATCTGAAAATACCAGGCATATTGTTTTAGGAAAAAAAACAAAAACAAAACATTTGTGACAAAAAACAAATTAGCGTAAATGAAATGATGTGGTTGTTATGTGACAAGTTAAGAGTAGGGTGAAAAGCATCATCAAGTTTGATTAATAGGGACCTGAAGAACAATAGGCATTAGGCAAGGCAAGAAATTTGATTCTCGTCTGTTCTGCTCTGCGCCAAGCTTAAACTTTCCCATCCCATGACTGTCCCTTGCTTACCCCTTCCTTCTTTCTTTTGTGCCACAGTCTCTTACTCAAGGAAGCTGCCTGAGTCCTTTTGTATTCATGTCTCACTGAATGTGCAGGACTCTTACAGCGGGTTGAAATTTCTCTTATATTTGCCGCTAATTAATTATTTCAAATTGCAAGCGAATCTTAAATTTAATAACAACTCAGTTAAAGTTCCGTAGTGAGTTTTGAAAAATGGGTTATATTAGTGGTTATTTTGATATATAGTGATTATCCGTTGAACTTGCACATTTATACTTAAAGAAGCCCAAAAAGTACTTCCTTTTTAACTTTTGTTTTTTTTTTTTAAGGAAAAATTAGGTATTTTTTTAATGTTTTTTATTTCACTTGGTTGGGTATTAAAAAGAAAATCATAAAAAATTCATTACTTCTAAAAAGAGTTATTCAAGTAATTATAATTAGATAGTGTTTAGACTTTCAATAAAATTTGATATGAGCCTGCTTGGGAAGAGTTTTTTAAAATTAATATTAGAGTTTTGTTGATTTATCAACAACATAAATCAGACCGTTAAAACTACAAGTTAAAAACTTTCATTTAATATCTCTTTTCAAATTCTTAGGTGCTATGGCATCAAATCAACTAGTTTCCCTGGAAGTACAAACCTAACATCATCTGCAAACGAATGTTGACAAAACTTATACCTTCCGTGGCATTTCCATTAGAACAGAAAAGAAGTGAAACCAAACGGAAAAATGCGAATTTTAGGGCTCATTTGATAATGTTGTCATTTTCTCGTTTATGCTATGTTTTGTTTTAAAAAATTTTATTTCTATTTTATTTTCATATTCTCAAAATTAGAAAACAGTATATCTTTAGTAAATTTGAGATTGAGTGAAAATTTAATAAATACATTATTATATCTCTCAGTTCTAAAAATCCGTTTTTAAAAATTTTGAAAATAGATTTTGATACTTTTAATTTTTTTTTCCAAAACTTTACATACCGTTTTCATGAATATAAAAAATAAAAATAGTAAGAAAACATATTTTCCATGAGAAAATTGAAAACAGAAAACAAGATACTTATGGAATCAAGGTATGTTGTAGCTAAGGGTAGGGGAAACAAAGGACTGGGGATAAATTGGGATTGGGAGAGCAGGTAAAGGCGATCTTATCAGAGTAGAGGTATGTTGCCTTCGGTATGCGGATGAACCCATATCGTAGGTATCCTACTTTATCATACTTAATGTGTATGAATTTTTTTTTTTGGAACCGTATGTATTTGAGATGACTAATCTTTGTAATTCCACCCATTGGATAGGGGAAGGACATGAGTTTAAGGGTCTATTATACCCAAACTAGAGCATACCCTACATAGTGTCTAATTTATAATGCAGTGTTATGCATAAAACAATAAGTACACGCTACCGATATTTTTTATCTATTGATTCTTTCACTGTTATTTGAAAAACTTTCTAAATGTGTTCGAATATCTTATTTGTTTTTAATGATTTCATTAAATTACAGCATGGTTAATGTTGGCTGTAGTAGATTATACTTAACATGTTATTAACTTCGTTTTCCAGCCTACTATATATATAAAACAAATGGATAGGTATTACAATTACAATACCCGCCCCTATCCATCATGACACGAGAAGGTTTTAAGTGAGGATACCTTATGTACCGTAGATTATGATGAAGGTTTCATGAATGAATCACTTGACCTTCGTAAAACTCAACCAATTAACATTCATCATTAGGGAATGACAGGTAGGTACATCGCATTTGCTTTAGGCCCACTAATCCACACCCTCCTTGTGGGCTTCTCATTTTCAATATGCCTTTCAAATCCTATCTACCATTCATTCACTCACTTTGCACCCTTCACCTGTAATTCCATTTTTCAAATATTCCAAACCAGAGTTAATGTCTCATATTACAAAAAAAGAAAAATAGCTTACAAAAGTCTTATATTAAAAACCAAGCCTTTTGATTGAATCTCAATTTGATCATGGAAAGAGGATAAGTCGCCTAGTGTTTTGTGGGTGAATCAACTGACTAGATTTTTCATGAACTTCACACAGTTTTAATTCAATACTTCATTCTTTATCTATTGAACCACTTGATTTAGCACAAAGATTATGAATTAAAAAACATTTATATGTTGCTTCCATTTTTACACTCAACCTTCTACAAATAAATCAAAAAATTTGAACAACAATGAATATTAAAATAAATATTGCATAAGTTAAATTTCAAACATCAATCAGTCCTACCAATGAGCCAATGCACCTATCAAGTACATGAAGAAGTTACATTGTTGTTTTTACTAGGAATAGCTACATCAAGAAATAGGACAAGTACTTTACACTCACTTTATTTACTATAATCTACTAATGACAATAGATATTAGTTTCAACTTAATATTTAAATCCATTAGGTACATATTGTCTAAAATTGAGAAACACTACATTCACCAAAACTTTCTCTTTTACAAAAGCTGTACTGAATTTTACACGTCACAAATAACTAATTGGCTACACATTGTCTAAAATTGAGAAACACTACATTCACCAAAACTTTCTCTTTTACAAAAGTTGTATTGAATTTTACACATCACAAATAACTAATTGGCTTTTTATAATTAGAAGTAATATATAGCAAAACAAAATGCTAGGAAGTCAGGGACAAATAGAATAAGCTAAATTGTGAGCTAGAGAGACACGCTCCCTTGGTACAATAACCAAATAACAACAAAGGAGTTTTTCCAAAAGTGTTATAACTTGTTGAGACATATCAGTCAACTTTGGAGTTGTAGTCTCCATACCATGAAGAACCGCCAATGCTTTAGAGCAGTCTAAGATGATAGTAATAACTTATAGATAAAGAGTGCTAGCAAGAACTACTCCCTAAATGGCTACTAATTCAGCTTTAAGAGTATATTCTCACCATTGGGTTAACTATGCCTCTTGGATCTGAGGAGGATTATTGTTGCCCATCCACAGCCAAGCTGCTTACTCCCATCTAAGAATGATGACATCGTGCCTCATACACTATGAATACTGTAGGGGTCTGGTTGGTAATAGCTTTCAAATTCTAGCCTTAGGAATGACATTAAGGGTTTGGGTGGTGCAAGAAAAAATTGGTTTGGGTAAGGTTGTAGTCTTTGACAACAACTAACTGTTGAAGGAGTATATCCCTTCCAACCATAATGGAGAGTGCATGAAATGTACTTTGTTGAAAGACAGTTTCATTCTGCCTTATCTAAATGGACCACAGGGCAGAGCCTAGGAATGCAAACCACCGAAAATCCCATTTTGAGGAACTAGCTAGAGTTTTTATCAACCAAATGTGAAAAGGGAATTGCAAGTCATTGGGTGGTTTATCACAGACGCCATCCCATATCTGAACTGCTCTAGAACAATCTTAGAATAAGTGATATAAATTCTTAGCTTCATTGTGGTATTGAGTGCAAATAGGGTCAGCTAAACCCTCTTGAGAAACTAGGGTATTAGTTGTTGGGAGGGTATCGGTTATACATTTTCACAAGAATAGTTTAAATTTATTAGGATAGTTAAAAGCTCAAACTCTTTTCATAACTGTCTTGGCTTTAAGGTGGCAATGAAGGACAATAAGATTACTCTAATTAACTAAAAGAGAATATGTCTGGCTTAGAATTAGGGATGAGCAATCCACTTGGTCGATTCGCTTCATGGAGTGAGCCACCATTGCTCCATTTATTTATGGATCAATTCACAACCCGCTTCATTCCTTTATGGATCAATTTACGACTTGCCCCATCTAACTTGTGGGCATGCATGGATAATCCATGAATATCTAATCTATAACATTTTGATAGATATTTCAAGAAGATTTTTTTTTTTTTGTGGCTATTTCAAATACTTTCTTCGTCTTGGGTTTTCTGCTCCATTTGTATTTGGCGCGGAGTCTAAGAAAATGATGAAAATATATGTGTTTGGACAATTATACCCCTGGTCCTTCTTTTCCTTCCCTGCCTGCCACCACCCATTTGGCCGACTCTATCTTTGCCTCACGCCGCCCGTCGTGTTCCATCTAAGATGCACGACATCTCCCAGCTTCAGATATCTCGGCGATGCATGATCTTTTGGCATCGGATCATGTCCTTTGCATTCAATTGAATTGCATCCTTCGCATGTCTCGCTTATTCATATCTTTCACCTTCTTCGCGTTCGATCAGATAACCTATCGCCTTTAAATCTCTTATCTGTCGTCCATTTTTTTTGGCATCAAATCACCTCCCCTTGCTTCCTTTGCGTTTGATCTCTCGCATCAGATCTCTCGCCTATTGTCACCATCGTCTCTCATCCAATCTATTGAGTTCGATCGTCGCGTCTGATCTCTCTCCTGTCGTCACCATCGTCTCTCATCCAATCTATTGAGTTTGATCGTCGCGTCTGATCTTTCTCATGTCATCACCATCATTTATTGTCAGATCTATCGAGTTCGATTGTTGCGTTCGATCTGCCACTGTCATTGTCTCGTTGGTTTGCATAAGACCTTATCAAAGAAATGGGTTCGCGATTCTGACAACAATGAGAGGATGTAGAGAATGAACGGCATCGCGACGGGGACGACCACCAGAGAAGAGAAGTAACAAACAGAAGAGTCTCTATTGAATTAAAGAGTGGATGGGAAGGGTATAAATGTAAAATTAATTGATGAAACTTACTAAAATGGAAATGGTGTAGAGAATTTAGGACGACTCAAAATGATAAATGAAGCAAAAAACTTAGGACGGAGGGAGTATTTGTTTTTATAGTGAGAAATTGATGCACAAAATGTGTTTTTCAATATATAATTTTTTCCATTTTTTATTTTTTATTTCCCTTTAAAACTATTTACTTTTATCAATTTATAAAAGAATTCTCATGTAGAAACAATAACAAAGAATTCAATGCAACATACCTATCTAGATTAACAAATATAAATACCAAAACTGAAACCAACAATGATTCACAATTTCTAAGACACTTAAGTATGCAAATGAACCAACTAGAAATGTAAAATAGAAACTCATTTTCTTGGCTTCAATTGAGTAACCCAAAGCTACAAGTAAAAATAGAACAAGCTGAGTGGAGAAAACTAAACAAATAAAAATATTTTTTGTAACATTTTGGTGGTCCTGTTCTTGAGAATTAATGATTGGATATTGCTCATAAAGGTGAAACACTAGGGCAAGGGTGCATCTTGATAATAACAAGGGATTAGATTGGGAGGAAATTAAGAAAGATTGGAAATTTTCTTTCACCACTGTGGTTTGAGAAATTCAAACAGCAGATCAAGATATTTTGGTTGATTATATGCTCAAAATGTGATTAAAACCTAGGCTTATAATACATCATTGGAAAGGTCTATGAGTCTACTTTAACATAGAAGAAACGAAATTCAATTTGGAGGCTTGAGTAAAGAGTTATATTGATTCTTGCTAGACATTGTCAAAACGGCGGGCTTTAGATGAGTCTTAAAGTTAAAAAATAAACTGTGTCAATTGGCTAAACAAAAAATTGTGAATAAAATATATATTATAGGTTGAAAAGTCTAGTTTCATAGGAATTTTACGGATTGCGATTTGAAGTTTTCTACAAAGAGTTATGATCATTCACGTGGGAGTGCACAATACTGCCATTTTTATTAGTGGCGAGTTTAAGATGGATTTTATGGTATTCAAGTTGGATCAAAACCTTTGGAGATTAAATTATGCTCTGATAATAGTTTAGACTCTTTTGATTAAGTTCTTGAACCTAAGTGATCTTTGGATTGATTCTACGATCAAAACAATGTAAATGACTTCCTATATACCTTGCTTGTTTTCTACTCACATTTTACTTAAGTTAAATAGATTTTGAGTATTGGAATTTCATAAGATGATTGCTATAGTGTAATGATTTCTTCTTAATTTTTTGTTTTATGAATGATTTATGTTTTCCTTGTGCAAAGATCGAGCATAAGATAGTTTATGAAATTGTTAATTACTGTTATGATCAAATTGTTAAATAGAATAAGAACATGATTAGTCCAAAAAACCGGCCAATACATAAATGAACAAAGGCTTGCCGTAAACAATTGACCTTCTCTGTAACCAATAATAGTAAAG
The DNA here is from genome assembly GCA_039654915.1 of Aquilaria yunnanensis. Lineage (NCBI taxonomy): Eukaryota > Viridiplantae > Streptophyta > Magnoliopsida > Malvales > Thymelaeaceae > Aquilaria > Aquilaria yunnanensis. The sequence goes on along the minus strand of CM077600.1, from coordinate 27,775,354 downwards.
ACTCGAGATCAAGTTAACAAAAACAGTTTATCAATAAATCAACAATAGATCGGTTGCGAAATCAACAAGCAAGCAAAGGAATAGGCAAACATGAACAAAAGTGAGAAGTAATTTGACTGAAACATAAGTGACTTCCTAAACCGGTGCTCCATAAAGCTCTAAATCCACCCCATTTTCTAAAATATCATAGGTGAATCTTGACCCACTCCACTTAAAAAATGGTGGATTAAGTCAAACTGAAGCTCCACTGAAGCGGAGCTCCATGCCCATCTCTACTTAGAATCCTTAACGTGTACCCGTTGCTTTGTGGAGTATGTAGCAAATGGGGTATTTCCTAGGTTATTCGGTGAGATCCTTTGTTGGGATCCGCAGAAGAAAAACAAACTTAGATGGGTAATTGGTTTATCTAAGAAAAGGGGTAGGGGCTTTTGAACTTTATACAACAACTTATACTTTGATATATAAAAATCAATTAAACACCTTTCACACAATTTTGAACCCCGCATTTAACAAAATTGTGATAGACATTTGTTGAGTGTGACTTTTGTGAAAAGAAGAGGACTCACTCATGCTATACTTGTCATTCAGAATTGTGAATTGTAGACGTGGCTGTCACCCTAACGCCTCCCTGGCAAGTGCAGGCAGAGTGAGGTGGGGGGTTGGTCCATGACCATGATGAGGTGAAGCCACGTAGCAGCCATGACATTCGCTAAACTTAACGGTAACTTAACGCTAACACTCACTGCACACTACTGGGGACAGACGACACCTTGACGGTTTTGATGCAAACACCTGCAAAGCCATGGACACCTGTCATCTTTATCATCATCACTTAGCTCCTTTTTTCTTTTTCCTAATGAAAATTAACATGCCACCTAATTAAATCCCCCAATTACTGAAAATGCAAGGCTGGCTGAGGTATATTAGTAATTTATTTAGAGATTTTCAAGAGAATAATTAAAAGTATTTATTTTTGACATACAGCTATTGTTTTAGAATCTTGTACACTAATCAGTAAAAGATGTAACACTTTAATATGTGCGGATAGACTATTTTTACTTTTTTTTATTTTTTATGAAAGCATATATTTTTAATATTTTTTAGCTCACTTTAGAAAACATTAACAGTTATTTCTTAAGTGATAATAGGGTCTAACTAAATGGAAACTCAATTTACCGGCACGCAACCAGCCCGGCTCAGTTTCAACGTGTTAACAGTCACAAACGCAAACTCGCGAGATGAATTGGCTGATAAGTAATTATGCCTTTTTAGTTCCCACTAGCAATCACATGTTCAAAGTGTATAGCGTTATTCCCATTTTAATTTTTGGTTTTGTCTCATGTTCATCTGGGCTGCAGTAAGTTCATCCACTATAATCAAAGTGAAATAAATATATCTATCTTCAATCCATATAAGATAATTATCAATCCTAGATAAAGGTATATTAGAACTAGACAAATATATTTCATGATAATTAAAAAAATGCATCTAATAAATAAATATACAGTTTATGTGAAATAAATATATCTCAAATCTGAATAGGATGACCTCCATCATAGACAAATACAAATAAGAATTAGACAAATATATCCCAGAAATAGGAAATAATTAAAATCAAATAAATGCATCTCAAATCTAAATAGCATGATCTCAATATGAGATAAAAGGCGCATCAAAATTAGACAAATATATTTTAAAAACATATATGCAATAAAAATAAAAATTTATATGAAATGTAGACAAAATTATAATACATACCAAAACTAAACAAATACATTTTAAAATCAGACTCTACCAAATTAGTCAATATAAACAGAACACAATTGATAATAATAATATGGCAAGAATTAGACCAAAAGGTGATTTAAGTTTTAGCTCGAACATAACGGTAACACTCCTGAATCGTTTCAAGATGAAAGAAATATTGTCCACTCCGAACTCCGAAGCAGTAGCACCCAGCAAAACGGTGCAGTGGCAAGTATTCTTGTGCAAAATGTGGTCTAATGCTCCCCAAGTTTAAAAAAAACAGACATTTCATCTCCTTACTTTTTAAATACTCCCTAATACCCTGCTTTATAAATGCTTTTGAGTATTAAAAAAAGATTAAGAAAATATTTATTTATTTTTAATTAAAATAGATTTTAAAGCCTACTTTGCACCAAAATTAGATATATTTATAAATAAAATACTAAATATGCACAAAAGGTAAAATATGTGTACAAATAATATGTGACATATATATAAATGAGATCAAAATTTGTTATTATGTAAAAGTATTGCAATCAAATAAATACAACCTATTAGAGTGATTAAACTGAAAATCCAAAATCATTAATGACCAGAATAAGAACTCAAGTTAAGAGAATGGTTTGGTTCGAAAAGATCTTTGTGATGGCAGGGTCTCACAATTCTTCTCCAGATCTCTTCAACCCAAACTGATCATGGCAAATTTTGTTCTTCTTCCTCCTACTTCATCATCGTCCACTTCCCAATGAGTTTTTAATGGTGCCTTGTGTGCGGCAGCAACACCACATCGTTGTCTAACAGTGTTTAACAACAACAAATGCTGCTACGATTTGGCAGCAGCTAGAGGTGCTACATGTGGTGGATGTGGCTTGCTACTCCGCTTGCTTGTCCTTCTTCTACTTCCATCTGTCACCAATGTAAAGAGAGGAGGAGGAGAAGCTGATACAATTTGTTGATCCAAGATATATGAATCACAAAAGGTAGGACATACTTGAAATTTTTTAATTTTTAATGAGAGTAAAAAGGTAACTACATGAATAGGGTACAATAAGATAGGAAGTGTATAAAACAATTCCAAGATTTGAGTTGGACATTGATAACCTTAACTTTTTTATAATTAAAAAAAATCTTGAACCGAATTAGTGGAAGCACCTTTGTCATTCTAGCCTAGAGAGATAGGGAGAGAGTTTTCTTTAGGGAAATATTTCAAACCCCCCCCCTCCCCCCAAGGTTTAGTGAATATTTCACTTACCTCCTCTTATTTGGGAATCATCCACTTTACTCCATAAGGTTTAATAAATCCTTCACTTACCCCTCCTATAATGTTGAGGACCAAAATGTCATATTCTTGTCTCTTTAGATAGGCTGAATTGACTATAATGTTCCTAAGAGACAATAACACTTTACTAAATTAACTAAAATTTGTACAAGATTATATGTGATAAAAATCATTTTTTTTCGATTATCAACAAAATTTTGTTGGTCAAATTTAGTATAAATAACATTACTATTTTAGAATTGTGTCTTAATTGTAGTATTTGAAATATAGTATGTAATTGAATGTGAAATATGTGAGGCAAATAGGCAATTAAATATTTTTTTTTTAATAACTACAAGTGTCTAACAAAATAGAAAATAAGAAGTAAATTATCCATTAAGAGCATAACAGTATTAGCAGTAGCAGCAACAACAGCAGCAATAGTGGTAATGATGATGATGATAATTCAAACCAATCCAATAAAGGATAAGAACAAATAAATTTTTTTTAACAACAACAAATGCTACTACAATTTGGCAGCGGCTAGAAGTGCTACATGTGGTGAATGTGGCTCACCACTCCGCTTACTTGTCCTTCTTCCGCTTCCGTCTATCGCCGATGTAAATAGAGGAAGAGTAGAAGCTGATACAATTTGCTGATCCAAGATACATGAATCATAAAAGGTAGGAGTCTCAGGATATACTTGAGAGTTTTTAATTTTTAATGAGAGTAAAAAGATAATTACATGAATAGGGTACAATAAGGTAGGAAGTGTATAAAACAATTCCAAGATTTGAGCCCGACATTGATAACCTTAATTTGTTTACAATTAAAAAAAATCTTGAACCAAAATAGTAGAAGTACCTTTGTCATCCCAAGATAGATAGGGAGTGAGTTTTCTTTAGGGAAATTTCAAAAAAACCTCATGAGATTTAGTGAATATTTCTCTTATCCCCTCTTATTTGGGAATCCTCTACTTTACCTCATGAGGTTTAATAGATCTTTTACTTACCCCTCCTATAATGTTGAGGGCCAAAAAGCCCTGTTCTTGTCTTTTTGGATAGGTTGAATTGACCATAATGCTCATAGGAGACAATAACACATTACTAAATTAACTAAAAATTTATATAAGATTATATGTGACAAAAATCATTTTTTTTATTATCAATAAAATTTTGCTGGTCAAACTTAGTATAAATAACATTGCTCTTTCAAAATTGTCTCTTAGTTATAGTATTTGAAATATAGTATCTAATCACAGTATGTAATTAAATGTGAAATATGTGGGGCAAATAAGTAATTAAATATATTTTTTTAATAACTAAAAGTATCTAGCAAAATAGTTGTTACATTAAGCAAGAAGTAAATTATCCATTAAAAGCATAACAGTAGCAACAACAGCAGCAGTAGTAGTAGTAGTGATGATGATGATGATGATGATGACAACAACAACAACAACAAGAATAATAATAATAATAATAATAATAATCTAAACCAATTCAATAAAGAATAAGAACAAAGAAAAAAATTTTAAGATTTCAATGGAAAATGAGTTATGAATTATAAAAAGATGGATGTGATCTGACAAATGTGATTTGTTTGTCACGATGATAGAAAGTCAGACACTAACATTAGCAGACCTCTCATTTTATACTCTCTCTGTCTGAAAAGTTATGCTCCATTTGTTTTTTGCAATTAATCTAGGATTTATTATTTTTAATATTTTAATATATAAATAAAAAAATCTTTGTATATGAATGATAATTCAAGATATGTAATTTCTAAATATATTTTTTTTATTTTTCTCATTTTTTTATTGAAATCTTAAAAATTTATTATCTATTTTTTTTTTGTTGAATTGATTTATTTTATTATTGTTGTTGTTGTTGTTATTATTATTATTATTATTACTATTACCATTATTGTTATTATTATTATTATTATTATTATTATTGCTAATCGGAAAAAATGATTTTTTCACATATAATTTTATACAAGTTTTTAGTTAATTTAATAAAGTGTTATTGTCTTTTAAGGGCATATGGTCAATTCAACCTATCTAAGGAGACAAGAAAATGGCATTTTGGTCCGCACAATTATGGGAGGGGATAAGTGAAGGATCTATTAAACCTCAGGAGTTAAAGTGGAGGTTTTCCGAATAGAAGGGGGGGTAAATGAAGTATTCACTAAAAATCAGGGGGTTTTTTTGACAATTTCCCTTTTCTTAAGGATTGAAGTCAAGGGGATGCTCGCTCACGCGGAGACACGCATGAGATGAGATAGGCAATCAATCTTGTTCATCCAAGAGCTTTCTTCAACACTTCTTTTTTACCTCCAATATTGCAAAGCTAAAACTTGTCGGCCTGCAAAATCTCGGAAGCAGCTTGGAAAGATTTTGAGTTACTGGTTTTCTGCTATACATTGATAAAGCATAAAAGGCCAAGAAAGTGCTCTGCTTTAGGGTTTTGGCTCCATGGGTGTTACTGATTTGGTTATGGGAGTGATCAGTTCCCAAAGCCTGGACCTTCTCTGCGTCTGCTCTTTAGGGTGATTGTGTAGTTGTTGCAGATGTTCTCTTTTTCTGTGTTTTGCTGCTAGGCTGCGTGTGAATCCGGCTCTAACAGACAATCCTTTCTTTTGTTTGTCGTCCTGTTTCAGCTTCTGATCTTTGTCACTTTTTGCCACTTCGCAACCTCAGAGGGCTGAGAGGTAAGAACTCATATCATATCAGAGCCCGTCCTCCCTCCCTGGTCACCTTGTCTCAACCAATCCCTAATTTAATCCCTTTTCATTCTTCAGTAATCCTCAATTAATACACTACTTGTACCATCACTTCCAACCCCCAACTAGAAAGAATCAAAGCAATTAAAACCCCCGATCGCTGCTCTTTTATTGCAACTCATTCCAACAAATCCGGCCCAATTCACCAAATCCTCAAAAAATCTAATCTTCCACCCAATCTCATCTCCTTCTGACCAGATAATTTGAGACCCAGATCACCAAAGTTTTGATCCTTGATCATCCGACAGGAACAAATGCAAGACCCGGCAGCAACGTTCCAGCAAATCAAGCCACAGTTCCCAGAGCACGAGCAGCTGAAATGTCCGCGCTGTGACTCCAGCAACACCAAGTTCTGCTACTACAACAACTACAACCTGTCCCAACCTCGCCACTTCTGCAAGAATTGCCGCCGCTACTGGACTAAAGGCGGCACCCTCCGTAACATCCCTGTAGGCGGCGGCAGCCGCAAGAACTCCAAGCGCTCCCCCGGTAACAGCTCCAAGCGGCAAGCCAATTCCAAGCCGGACCCGGAGCCCGAGCCCACCCGGATCAGGGTTTCGGCGGACTCATCGCCTTCGTCGAGGCAGTCGGAGGAACCTGCGTTAGTGTCGGGCATGAAGGATCCGACCCGGATTTTAATGGGAGATCAAGATAGGAAGATGCTGGATTTTGGCGGTAGCTTCAGCTCGCTGCTGGCGACAAATGGGCAGCTGGGGAATCTTCTCGAGGGGTTGAACCCGGACGGATCGGGCTTAAAGAGAACGCAAATGGGTGGATTCGGAGGGGAGATGGAGTCAGGTCAGGATCCGGATGGAGAGCCGGGAATGGAGGAGAGGAATTATTTGGGCGGTGGGGATTCCAGTTGTTGGAGTGGCAGCGGTAACGGATGGCCTGATCTTGCTATTTACACACCAGGTTCAAGTTTCCAATAGAAATAATATAGTATAGTATACTAGTTAGTGCTATAGAAATCAATTATGTAGGCTTCTTGATTTTCGGTTTTCCCAAAATTAAAAATATTATTATGATTGTGAGTGAGGATAATTAATCTAGTTACTAATGTGAGGGAAGATGGATGTTATTTTATCCTTTTGATCTTACCTTTTGATCTTAATGAGCGTGGCACCTGGCAATGTAATGCTGACAAGTGAAGGGAAGGCTACAAGTTATTAATGTTGTTGTCTTGTTTCGTTTTTTCCCTGTTCTGGGTGTGATGTTTGATTGGTATGGAATTTTTCAAATTCCTTATTCTCTTCATTTTAGAACATGTTGGCAACATTAGGAAAAAAAAAATCAAAAGTTGTGAACACCATTCATACACACATAACCAAAAAAGAAACTACTCCAGTCCAGTGATAATTCTGAGAGCAATTGTGGGTTTATTTCTGATCTAAGAACCAAGAGTGAAGCCTCTTTTAAGACAGAAGATCCACTTTTCCTTTCTCTACCTTATAATGGCCTGTAAAATGCTATGAAATTGAATGTTGAAAAAATGCTAGTAATAGAATGGATTTGTTGTTTTGTGAACAATGGTGAAGGAGGTACCGGATCTATTCGTGCCATAAAAATGCCAAGACAGGATCTGTGAGGGATATATGCCTAAACTATTTTCTTCTTTCTGGATTATTTGGATACAAAATTAAGAATTGAGGTTTTCAGACCCTTGAAGTATTTTCTGGGGATCAAAGTTGTAAGAATTATTCTCAGTCAACGCAAGTATGCATTATTAGATATCTTGGAGGAGATGGGCATGCAAGCTTTGCTAACCCAATGCTTTTCCCACATAGCAAAATTGCAAACTGCGTGCGGATTGAAGGCCTTGTGTAATGTAGCGAGGTTGCAATCACTAGACTAGACATAGCTTTTGCAATGAATGTCCCGAGTCAGTTTGTCACAAAGCCGATACAAGCTCACATGGAGGTTGCTGATAGAGATGATAGTTGGGTGGGTGAAATTTATCGTTTACGGATATTTATCTGTGATAGATGGATAAACAGTTAAAAATATTTGTGATGTGATAGACATAAGTAGCAAATTATACCTGTCTGACGGGTAGGGAGTATTCATCATAGGTGAATCCGTCTTGGCTACCCACGAAACCTGCGAGCGTAAATTTTTTACTTATTAATTATAATGAGATGTAGCACCTATATTTAACTAATATTTTATATTACTATCTCAATCCCAAAATTTTTGCTCAATTTGACTTTTTGTTATATTTTGACTTGAATTTATTTATATTATTGTTTGTTAGAAAAAATTAAAGAAAATATATTTAGAAACCATATGGCTTGATTTATTATTCATATATAAAGATTTTTTATTTATATATTAAAATATTTAAAATAAAAAATTCTAAATTAATTGTCGAAAATAAATATAACAAAAAATTTTGGACAGAGGGAGTAATTCTTATCAAATATTTTATTTTATATATGTTATGATTTTGTTGTGTTATATGTGAAAAATGACTTTATAAGTATTTTTTATATTTTATTTTTATGAAATTTAAAAAACATAGTTTAAAACCGCGAGTACGAATTACCAGTGAGTTGTAGCGCGCGGGTGAGATTTTTCACCCGCTTACGGATACCCGCGAAGTCATAGATACTAAAAAAACAGCAGACAAGAATAACAAGTAAGAGGTATCCACGCCCGATCCGCCCTGTTACCATCCTTAGCTGCTGAATGTGTTTTATGGTATCTGAAACTTTGGCCCAAACTGGGAATTTTGTTGACAACTGCCAAAGACTTGTGTTTAAGAGCATACAAGGATGCTAATTAGGGTGGTGTCAAACAACAAAGAGATCCTGCATAGGTTATCTTTTCACACTAGGAGATTCACCGGTCTCATAGAAAGCAATAATACAATATTTTGTCGCACAATCCTAAGCTGAAGCAAAGTTCAAAGCCATGGCCACAATTGTTAATGAAATCTTATGGTTATAATGGTTGTTTACACACCTGTAGGCACTTCAAACACATAGTGTTGTCAAAACCGGATTGGGCTGAGAAGAAAAAACACAGAGAGGAAAAAGAAGAAAACCAAAGAACCGAAGTAACAGCAGAGAGACAGAGAGGAAAAAACATAAAAAGAAGAAGATGACTGAGACGAAGAAGCAGCAAAACGGCGAGACTAGTGCAATGGAAAGAGAATCTATTTATATGGTTAAATTACACAAACTACCTCCAACCTTCAATTATTATTTTAGTTCTAACCCTAACATTCGCACGAATGAATCAAGCAAGTTGAGTTGGATTGTTACCATGGCAGAGAATGGATCTAGTCTGGCGAAATGACACAAAGAAAGATGTGGACTAGTACTCAACTAGCTGATTTATTCACCAAAGCGTTAGACAATGAAATGTTTGAGATGTTGTTCAAGTTGGGTCAACTTGAGGGAGAGTAATTAATGGGGTTGGTTAAAGTCAATAAACAGGAGTCGCAGCTGATAAGGAGTAGGCGTTGTAGCTGGTAATAAGGAGTTCGCTGCAGATGATTCTTTTGGCTTTATAGGAGCTAGCTAATTAATATTTGTGAAGGACATAGGTGATCATTTGACACACACACACACACACACACACATATATATATATATACACTTAATAAATGTACCTTGTTGCTTGCTTTGCTTGACGAAATTAAAATCCGAGCAGCATATTCAGGGTAGGGGTCGAGGGTCGAGGGTGGTGTGGTGCTTCTCATTCTATTCTTAATTTCGAGCTGCCAAAACCAATGTTCTGTAGTCCTAATATTCGGCGCTGCCCTGCCCACCAGATTTGAATTGAATTGAATCGTCAGAAAGATGTAGGCATATCCTACCTCTATCATAAATGTGATCAACCCTCTTCTCTCCTCCCCCCCCCCCCCCCCCCCCTCCCCCTCTTTCTCTGTCTCTGTCTCTCTCTGTCTCTCTCTCTTAATTTCGTCTCTGTGGAAATAACTTAAGGATGCACTAAACGAAAATAAAAGGAATTAAGTTGCTACAACTTAATTCTCCTTACTCGATTGAACGTGGCGTCACCTCTGAAAGTAGTTTGATTACCTTATTATAACTCTACGCATACATGTGATATTGTAAAGTAACACATTTCTTTACCGATACTATTTGAAAATACATGAAAATTTTTGTGTATGTACAAGCAACGTAGATGAAAAGAGAGGAATGGTGTACAAAATTGAGAATGCCTTCACATATGTATGTATATAGGTTCATTTGAAGAGGAGCTTAGGAACAAACTAATGCTAGAGGGCGTCGGAGACAAATTAAAACAAAGGGGCCGGGATAAATCTCTCAAATGGCTAAAAACATAAATGTTCATTTTCTCATAAAATTTATTTTCATTAATGAGATAATATCCAATAACACACCCAAGTGCCAAGGAAGTCGACAAAAGTGCAGGAAGCTGATCCAACAGAAGGAGAAGGGTCAGCTTCGATCTACTGTTCTAACAATAGATATTAAAAGAATTAGTAGAAAAGGGGAAACATTGGACAACAAATTCAGAAACTTGGGACAACCAGAAGCATCAGAATACAAAAAAGCGACCTACACCTGACAAATTCAGAAGTTATTTGATTGCTGGTGTTCTCATACTTTGTTCGTAAGGACAGCTTCAATTCCAAGTATATGTGATAAAGTAGTCTTACATGTTCTTGTTATTTATTACGTAAGGTAGCACATATATATATGTAAAGGTAGCTTCTTTAGCCCCATACCATGAGGACACATGTCCTTAGGAAGGACTAATTAAGAGAAGATTCAATTGTAACCTAGCTTCAACAACATGTACATGTAATGTACACCATCACACCGGCCCCTAGGACCAAAACCATCATTAAACCACCAACAAAAGTCCATGTGTTCCAACATGGCACTCCTCGTCCCCTTTAATGCAATAGAATAATTAAGCTCGCGCACTGCTGCAGGTCTGCATGTGTTTTTTCCCCGTATATATGCATAACCTAATAGTCTTAGTTCGATCCATCAGCATAGGCATGCATATATTGTTCTTAATTTCTTGTTCCTGTGCTGTTTAATTTGTTGTCCCAATTCAGAGGATATATATCCTGGAAAATATTTCTCAATTCACATGCATGTGGAAAATATTATTGATACATTAAAGTGTGTTGTGCATGTGTACGTATGAAGAAAAAAAATAAAGGCGATTGTAAAGAATGCATTATATAGGCTAGCGCATTGGAGGTAAGAAAATTAAATAGAAATTATGAACTATGGGTTCCCATTATTATATCAGAATTTTTTGGTAATGTAAAAGTTGTAATAAAAGGAGAGCTGAGAAGCCGAAAGTAAACATGAGCCCTGTTACAGAAATGAGAATTTTTTCTCAGTCAAATAAGTCTTTTTGCATAAACAAAATGATGAATTTTTCAAAGATAATATTATAGCAAACAAATAAAGGGTGAACCTTTTAATGACTTGGCGTACAGATGAAAGCGGAGCTAGATGAAACTGTAACTGACCAAGGAAAATTGTGCATTATTAGAACAAAAAATGACTGAAGAGGGTTTTAACAGATGTTGAGTTACTGGGTTGGAGGCCATGCAAACAATCAAAGCAAAACACATCAGTGGACTACCCTCTCCCCTTCTGCCACAGCACCATTACCCCTATTTTCAATTTCCATGACAATTTGCATAGAATAAAGAATGATGGGTAGCTACAATAATGGTTGCCATTGTTTTGTCAGAAACTAATTCACCTATGTCCTACGTGGCACATCCTACTTGACTATAACATCCATCTTATGCAAAAACAGTATATGAGCATAGTTTCTTACTCACTATTGGTAAATGGCTGTCCAATCGAATGATTCAATCTAAAAAGGGGTATTAGGTAGGGGGGATCCTTTGTCTCCTTGTCTATTCATTTTTTGTAGTGAAGCTCTACTCAGTTTTCTTCAAGATTTACAAAATTCAGGTGCTCTTCCTAGTGTGATAGTAAGCATATCAAGCCCTCCCATCAATCACTTATTTTTTGCACATGATTGCTTTATTTTCTTCCAGCTAAATATCAATTTTGTTCATTCACTAAAGAAAGTTCTCCATTTCTATCAAACAGCAACACGGTAAGAAGTGAATTACTCTAAATCAAAATGGTGTTTTAGTAGGAATGTCCCAAATTATTTTATTTGCATGTTCCAAAATGTTCTCACTTTCCCGATAAATGATGCCATCACAAAATATTTGGGTATCCCTTTCAATTGCAACATGATGAAAACAGCTTCATTCGACTTTCTAAGGGAGAAAATTGAGTCCAGATTGGCTACCTGGAAGTGGAAGCTTCTCAATCAAGCATGTCACCTTACTTTAATGCAAGCTCATCTCTCTACTTTACTGGTGTACATAATGTCTCTTTTCCATGTTCGAATTACTATGAGTGATACATAACTAAATCTATGATTCACTTTTGGTGGAAAATGATGGATCAAGAGAAAGGAATTCATTTTTCAAATTGTTTTCTTGTCACTCTTCCAAAAGGATTTGGAGATCTTGGAATCCGTGATTTTAGACTATTCAGCCATGCTCTTCTGACTAGATATTTCTGTGGATAATGCTTAAGAAACTTGATTCTTTGCTTTTAAGGGTTCTTTATGCCAAATATAGAAAGCATGGGTCCCTATGGGAAGCTGAGCTTGGCAGTAATCCTTCTTCCATTTGGAGGAGTGTAATTTTTGGTAGAAAGCTCTTGGAACCTCACCTCTATTGGACTATTGGAGATGGAAGGTCAATGGATAGTTGGAATTATTGGATCCTTGTTATTCATCCAACGCAGCTCCAACAAAGGATGTCTGTTAATCTAGATATTTTGTTGCCTCTAAGGTTGGGCGCTGATTCTCCCATCTACCAAAAATTGGAATATGGACACTCTTTATCTATTGTTTCCTAAGGATATAATATAATTAATTTTGCATTCCATTCATAGAATCGATTCGTACAAGGATTGACCAGTTTGGGAAAGAGCTAGTGATGGTGTCTATACCACCAAAAAAAAAAAGTTATGGTTCTATCAAAGCTTTTTTTTGTTTCCCAAGTCTCTTTGGACGTTCTGCTTTAGGACCTTCAGAAATTTCTCCAAAAAATTAGGGTAGAAAATATCCCTCTCAAGTTTAAAACCTTCATTTGGAGATGTTGCTTTGATGCTTTGGCTACAAAGGAAACTTCTTTTTAGAGAAATTCAGCTCCTTCTCCTCTGTGTCCTAGGTGTGGATAGGAAGATGAAGATATCACCTATTTGTTTCTTAGGTGCCCTGAATCCACGGTTATGTGGTCTTAAACTCCAAGGTTCAATCTCCCTGCTAATGTAGTTAGTTTTAGGATGTAGGTTTTAAGCACTATTCATCTCAAAGAAGACTATTTCTCTTCCATGCTGGATATGATTGCTTTGACTTTGTGGCAGATTTGGTTGAGTTAGACTCGCTTGTATTTCAAAATCTGCACTTGAGTGCATCCCAATTAATTAGTGCAAAAGACTCTCTCTAGGGATTTTCTAACAGCCAGAGTCCAAAAGAGTTTCTTGCTTAGTCTCCATAGACCGTTTCCTCCACCTTCCTTCAGGATTTGGGAAAATTCACTCTACGAGGAAGCTCCTACTATTTTCCAGGTTAATGGCACCTGGGATGCTTTTTCTCATAAGGGTGTAGCTGCTTGTTCTTGTCAAGTGGCTGGAGTTCCTTATCAGTAGTGCTCACGAATAAAGCATTGTCCTTCGGCTTTGGTTCCAGAGTTCAAGCAGTTCTTGAAGCACTAAAATTTGCTATAGCTAATTGTATCTGAAGCTGCACAATTCTTACAGATTGTTTACAGGGTCTTCTCATGGTAGCTAATTATAATCCAGTTAATCTCGAGGTTAGAGAGGAAGTCAACTTCATTCGTTGGTTAGCTGGTTTTGTCAACATGTATGCATCTTGAAGGTGTAGCACAGGGCAGTTCATGAAGCTCATAGATTGGCTACTATGTGTTTGCATTCTATCCCTTCTCTTTCATTCCTAAGTACCAAAAAAAAATCTTATGCAAAAACAGAGTGAGATTAAACAATTAGATACTTTTGATGCCTCATTTGGTAGAAATGTAAAGTGAAGGGATTCAGCGTAAAGATGGAGAGATTTGACTTCAAAATCAAAAGAGTAAGTTGCGAAACAGAGCATTGTAAAACAAAAACAGAGCAATTTCGAGCTCTAGCCTCCAACCATTACCAGCACAACAGCGACGTTGGGTCTGGCACCCAAGACCGAAATGTCTCCAGCAGTTTCAAATGGCCCCTAACTTTTCAAAATCCAATGAAGGCAGAGGGAGTCGAGAGTAAGAGAAATGCCGGTTTATGCTTCAAGGCCGAGAGTGAAAGAACGCCGATTTAAACTTCAATGCTGAGGTGGTGGCCTAGGGCAGAGGTGGCTATAAGATGACCAACATCCACAAGTTTAGATTGCTGTTTTGCTTTTTCTAGTTGCCACGACACAAACACCCCCTGTTTTCCATCTACAAATGTTCAGACTCATATACTCCGTTACAATTCTATAGAATGAGTAATGATGACTGCAGGAAAAAAAAAACAAGCAAGAAGAACAACAAAAAAAACGAATAGGAAGAAGAACAAAGGCAGACTCTACCTTTTTTCATGAAATGACATCGGTTTAATTGGATAGGTGGCGCACTCTATTCATTTTAACGCCTTTTACAGTATATATATATGTAAGATATAGATTTTACATGGATATTGATCCAAGCAGTCAATTTTAATAAGCACCCAGCAATACAATAAAACTGAGGCCCATAAGCGGAGTAGCTAGTTTTTCCAATCTTGCTGGTAATTAAAGCCACCTGCCCGTCTTGAAATTGAATTGTGCCATGTTCCAAATTAGGCTCAATTCAACTTCTTTTGAAGATAAGAGCCCTGCCCTGCCCTGCCCCTGCTACGGCCCTCAGACTTGCAGTCTCTTTCATGTCTCTGTAATTCACTCGAGCTTGTGTTCTTGCTTCTTCGTCCCAAACCGCAAAATGCACGCAGTCTGATATCCGAAGTCAAATGCCAACTTTCTTCATTTTAACCTTTTCGTGGGGCACATACCCTAACCATGACAAGAATATGTTTTTTGTCAAACATTTTTCTCCCTCCCTAACCCCAACCCCTCCCTCAAACCATTCTAAATTAGGGACATGTTTGTACTTCACACCAAAATTTTAAAAAATGAGCTATTTGTCATTATTTTTACTTAGCTCTGCCTGGTATATCAATTGAAGTCTAAGAGGAAGTCCGTTTTAACTTAAGTCAATTAATTTTAATATGATTTATTTTTATTTTTATGTCTTTTTTCTCTAAAATTAATTTTAATTAAAAGCCAAGATTATGTAGCTATACTAATCTATTGAAAATATAATTTTTTATAATCTTACTAAATTTTTATGAAATTTTCTATTTTAAGGTATTAAAAAATAAAAATTCATAAAAATTTAACATCATGAAAATCTACTTTCAAATTAATTATTACATTTACATAATATTAACTTTCAAATGAAATTGATTTCAAGTAAAAAAAATGTAAAAATACAAATAAGTTTGTTGACTTAAGTTAAAATGAATTAGCCCTTAGACTTAAAAATTTTTTATCTTTAGAAAGGAGAAGGGGGAGGGGGGCGGGAGATTTGAGAAACAAACATTATAGCCAATTCGTTTTTAATTTAATTTAATTTTAATATTTTTTCTAAAATTATTTTCACATTAAGGTCAATATTATGTAGTTGTAATAATTTATTTAAAGTAAAAATCTTATGATTTTACTAATTTTTTCATAAGTTTTTTATTTTAAAAAAATAAAAAATCATAAAAATTTAATAATGCTATATAAATTTTTCAATCAATGAATATTATACCCAAATAATATTTGCATTCAAATGGAATTAGTTCTAGACAACAAGAATGTAAAAATTAAAAAAAAAAGTCATTTTAAATTAAGAAGACTTAAGTTAAAGTGAATTGGTTATTAATTTTGAGATATACTATCCAATTTTAAATCTTATTTCTTGAGGAAAATTTAGAGATATCTTTTTACTAATATTTATTTTCTTAAAAAGTATTTGCTCCAATTAAAAGTACTTTTTAATACATAAGAACTTTTCAAATAATAATATTTTTCAGGTCCTTTATCTTTTTAAGCTGGAAACTTACAATTACTCCTTAAGGTATGCCCTAACTTATAATTTGCACCCTCTATTTTTTAAAAATTACACTTTACCCCTTATGTTTTTTACACTATCCTATAACGACTTCTAAAACTATATTTAAACTATACAATAGTCATCTTCTAATAATTTCAATATCTTTAATATTTTTTTATAATTAATAGATATTTTAAATTATCAATTTTTTCTTTCTGTAAAATGCATTTTTCTCCCTATAAATGCATGTTAGTATTTTTTAAAAGTTGGTCGACTGTAAAAAAAATATATTAAAAGTCTTAAAATTATTGGAACATGATTATCAAATAGTTTAAATTAGGATTTTAGAAATTGTTGTATAACACTATAGAGGAAACAAAACATGTGGTAAAGTGTAAGTTTTTTAAAACAGAGAAGGTAAAGTGTATATTAGACCAAATTACATCGGTTTTTTTTATTTTGTAATTTTCCCTTTTAAAGCTCAGCAAACATGTTTCAGTTACTTTTTTGTAATAACATATCATCAACAACAACAACAACAACAATAACAACAACAACAACAATAATAATAATAATAATCATGGGAACCAGAAAAACCGCTCGACTGTTCGCTTGGTCTTGTTTGCGCTTTTGCTGGTTTTGAAGTACAGCGAAGGTCCAAAACAGAATGCAAGAGCGAAGCTCCCGTAGTGGTTCTCTTCCTTCAAGATGAAACCCATGTCGCAAGTTTCTACGAAATCATATTTTGCAGCTCAAATTTAAAACCCAAGTATCTAATTTGTAACTGCCAGGTAAAACTTCCAGCAATGGAACAGGTAAAAGTTTTTGGTGTCGAGTAGCACTAATCATTGTACTGAGACTTGGTCCAAGTTTAACCTTAAAATATTCTTGCATACGAACCGTTTCTTCAATTTCAACTGAACAATCATACACACTAAAGATTAAGGGGAAGAAAACATAAAAATGAGCTCTCATACAGCCTTCACAAAGCTTAAATTAAATGGCTAATCATAAACAAGTGAATCGATGAACATAAACGAATTGATAAATGCAAGTTCAAAGTCGGGAAATTACAAATGCAGCCGCTAACGAGTTACAACGCCTGTGACTAACACAAGTACATTTAAATTGATGCAGCATTAAACTCAACAACGGTACAAGTACAACATAATTCCGAGTATAATATTTCCCATTCCACCGTATCGAGATGGCCCTTTTGTGACTGAGATATTGTTTTACTTTGGAACACCCCGCGCCTTGTACATGCAGATGTATGCCATATGCCAGTCACCTATAAAGCACATAATGTTAACATGGTAACAGTTCATTGTATGCAAAAGCGCAAACCAGAGATGGCCATCATCCAACAAAATCTGTCCACCATTAATGTTGAAACAGACAGACAGATCCTTTTTTTTTTTTTCGGGTAACAAACAGATACTGATGGATCATTCGGCACCTCTTCTGACATTATTTTTGCAAACATTAAGAAGGTTGTCATCGTTATATGCATCAATGTAACATTAGGAATACCTCCTCCAGACAGTTTGATGATGTCTTCTTCCCGCTGTGGAATAGGGTTGTCATCATCAAACTCGATCCATTTCCCTGACAAACAAACAGCTAAACCTGTTAATTGGTTCAGAAACTTCAAATCCATGTGTGATTCAATATACACAGTTGGAATAGAATAGATTGCTTAAGATGGCATACCATTTTCTTGTTTGACCCAAGCAACATAGTGCCCTGAATCCGCACTTCTCCCTTTGTGGGTCAGAACAGCAACCAAATCATAAACTCCAGTTAACTGCATTTCATTCTCTGAGGCAGCACCTAATTAACAAAAATGAGTCTCAATCTGCAATATGATTATCAAGCATTCAAGTTGTTGGGGAAAAAACTTACTCGATGCATCATCATATCTTTTAGGTGTACAAAGTACCAATACAGATGATCAAGAACTTGTCAGCTAAAAAAACAGTAGGAGTAGAACATAAGGTCAATGAAGAGCTTCACCTTCTTGAGATGTGCTAGCAGATGATTCACCATTTGCATTTGATGATGCCTGTGCAGGTAAATGTTAAGGGAATTACGTCAGTGACAATGACTTGTGCAGTGGACGCAAGTGGAGCATCAATCATTATATCATGACTTACTGTTGCATCAACCATTTTGACGTCATTATCTTCTGACCCAGAAACCTTCTCCTTGGCTTTAAGGCCAAGCTTCTTACCTTCCTCATCCCTCAGAAGCTGAAGCAAAAGCGCTTGTCATGTATTCATGCATTGCAATTTAGATCAATATTTACCATATGAAAAACCAATGACTACCTGTCGAGGAGCTTCTAATTTTTTCTTAAGCTCATCTGAACAAAAATCATAAACGTCCAACTCCAATGGATAATCCACTTTCTACAAAGGCAGACAGATATTTTGTCACGAGATGCACTTAGTATAAGTTTGGATTACTAATATTCTTTAGTTGATTGAAAAACAACCTTAGTAGTTAAAAAGAAAGGAAACAAAACATGGAACAGAACAGAACTACTAAAACCAACGTAACCAATCATGATCCAAGCAGTTTGATACCCGCAATATTTTTGCCTTTTGATTTGACTCCCTTTTCCAAAAGAATCGCACAAATTGAATGGTCACGTACCTTCAAATACAACAAACACAAATTGATTCGCAGGCTTTCCAGACATGCAGAGGACAATCAGAAAGCATGATACGTGAAAGAAATTAAAGAAAACAGAAGTTTTAGGTGCAGGGATACGCATAAGAAGTAAAATCCTTACCTTGGCAAGCCACTTATGCGCGACTCTTTCACATAAATTGCACTGCGACCTAGTGCAGGAGAAGCCTTCTCCAATTCTGACTTCAAACCCTATCCAGACAAAGGTCATTAATTTCTCAGCTACCATAAAACGAAAAGCTGATTCACAAAGGGGTAGAAGGAAAACAGAAGGAAACAGTTTAAGAGGCAATTAATTGTCTCGCCCAACAAACTCCATCACAACGTGATCATCATCTGCATCATCATTCCACACCATAATCCCCACACAAGTTAGGGCTGGTGACATAAAGTTAACAGTCAATTATCTTAAGCGAGCCACACTGATGTTATAAAATCATGCACGAAATTGAGCCGCAAGTCCTGATGTCATTCTTGATGCAACCCTCTTGTAAAAGAACAATGAGATAAAAGTTGCAGTCACAGAGCTATCAACACTGTATGTTTTACCACGAAAAGATGGAGAAGTTTCCAGATCAAGAGAAATAGTTACTCTAGAGTGAAATGTGACATCAACTATGGAAAGCCTCTCACTTTGCTATGGCAGCAACAACCATGACAAATACAATAAGTACCAGAGTTAAAAGGCTGATCTACTAGATAATTCCACTAGAAATACCAAAATTATTAGATCACCGTCTCTCACCAATGGGTTAATTCTATGAATATTGGTAGGTTGGAAGGTTAGGACTTGGAGGTTTCACACCAAAAACCCTTACGTTGCACTTCATTAAGTCAGCCTAAATAACTTGGCACCTCATCCCATTCATTTCAAATAAGCTTGAAGATTAATGAGTCACTGCTTAGCAAAATTATCTGTCCTCCCCAAGAACATTGAAAAAAAAACATGCATAGCTCAGAAGAACCCTGAATTCAGTAAGAAAATACAAATTGTATAGCTGGTTGAACTTACATGCTTTAGTCCTTCATGCAAGTGGTTCACTTCTTGTGAAATATGGCATTTGAGTGAATAAACTGATTCTGTCTCTGAGCTTTCTTCACCACTTTCTTGGCAATGCATTCTGAGGATCAAGAATCATTGAATAAGGACACAAATTACAAATTGTTCAAGTGACAATAATACAATGGACATGAACCATAACTGATATATTGCACTGAATCACTCTAAATGTCTTTAGTTCATCTATTGCCTACACTATATGCAGTTTCTAATCTCAGGTACATAAGCTCCATGTAACTAGCAGAAAATATCATATCACACATCTACATCACGTGAATTCTCTAGTGGAAGCATAAAAGATAAACTAGCTTGTACACAACAAAACTAGGGTTTAAGAAACGAATTAATCACTCCCGGAAAAATAGGCAAAGCCATGGAAGGGAGAAAATTCTATGAAATATTATTGCTGGAATTCTGATTATGAGACTTGAACAATAGCCCTTTATATAGGCCTAGTCTATAGCTACTTCAATCAGGTTTAGGACTATACTGTTTCTAGTCCTATTAGGCTTCTACCATTACTAATCTTAAAAGAAATAGGAAACTACACTAACAGCCAACAACCCCAGTCATAATCCTTCTAAGAATAACAACTAGAGTATTAACTAAAGCCTAAAAGGGCTAGGACTTTGACCAAGTAAAATCTGAAAATAATATTCTGGAAACTTAGAACTTATTTTGCCTTCTTTTTAGATTTATTATTCCCATATCTTTGGAGAAAAGATTCAGCTTGGTGCTCTGCATAATCATGAAACAATCCACCCTATCTATCATATCAACGAAACGATTTGATTCATTTTTATCAATTTATTTTATCAAAACAATACTCACATTTGCAAACTGCCACTGTCAATCACTCCCCCCCCCCCCCCCCAAACAACCCTTCTCTCTCTCTCTCTCTCTCTCTCTCTCTCTCTCACACACACACACACACATATGAATTTCAATCCAAGCACAATGAAGCTCTGTAGCCACTTTGGAATAATTTGGGTTTCATCCAACAACCCAGATCAAGGAAAAAAAGAACAGCTTAAAATGCAAGAATAAACACATGTTGCCTAGGTCACAAAAACTCACTGCATCAGGGAAATCTCAGAAAACCTCCAAAAATATTGTGAAACATAATGGAAAATCATACTGTTACAGTGCAGTCACGTTTACAGAAATTGCAAATATCAACCTGCTTGTAAGCTCGATGCCAAATAGGGACTTCACAGTTTCCACAGTTTCACTGCAAGGGAACATAATATACTGAGGAAGAAATATCCATGCACAATGAATTGATGAGGCAGACATATGCTACATGAACAATATAATGTCTGAGTCCAGAAAAAGGAAATCATCATTACAGTAAATAAAACAAGGCAAGAATCTTGAAAATCATACATAATGACAACTTTTCTTGAAGTGATAAAATGGGCAAGTAGGAGTTCCTTTGTTTTTATAAGGAAAAAAAATAAAGAATGAAAGTAAGAGAAAAGGAGTCCCTTATGACTCATCCAGCAAAGGGTAACTACCTGGAAGCAGGTGATTTAAGAGACTGAGAAAGGGTGTACAAGAGTTGGGTCCAACATTCTTCCGCATCCTGTTAAGAGAGTCAGAAAAAAAAATCAGCCTGATAACATACGTAAAGCACTAAAAGAAAGTTCTTGTCACTTGGAAAAGAGAAGCAAACATAAAGATAGTGTGATATGACAAAGACCTGCTGCATAAAGACACCATTATGCAACTGGCCAAATTGAGGGTATTTTTTACGCAGCACCTGAAAACAAAATTGAACTGATAAATGAGCTATCAGTATAAATCAAGAAACAACCCATAACATATTACCTAAAACTATGTTTAAGGTCCACGTCTCATTCTCAATTTGTAAAGCTTATTAATGCTATTCAACAAAATGCAGTCGAATAAAAAAGATACATATTGCCTCAATCATTCAGCCAAGAAAAGGGCACCAACAGAGAACCATCTCTTACAAAGTAAAAATGAAAATAAAAGCTATGAGTCATCAAAGGAATATGCAAACAACATACATTTATGGAACCAATCTATAGCAGAAACCTAAATAAACAATGAAACCTCAAAAAGAATCATATGCACTAAAGCTATACCCACGAAAGCACAGATCCATCCTAGAATAAATTCATAAATATATTTTTTATTTCTTTATGAATCACAAATATTGGTAAAGGGGCAAAAACTTGCAAATTAGAATACTGATACTGCAATTCAAGTAATTCATGGCATCACTGAAATTGAAGTAGTTCATAGTAACAATTGCATTTTACAACAATATTACTTGAGATAAAATTTATATAAAATCCAAAAATATAATGAAGCTAAAATAGAAGAAATTATTTTGGTGCTCTCCTTGCATGCATTATGAACCAAGAAAAGTAACAACATGCATGCTCTACCTAAATATATCTTTGTACCTTTTATGTTAGGAACTAATTAGTAATTATACATTGGTAATTCAATGAGCAACAAAAACACAAAGGAACAACCATCCAAAAGTGCATGGGAGCAACGGGCTTGGCACTTTTATCAAGTTCACTAAACAAATCACGTGTTGCAGCAGTCAACATATGAGAAGTCTGATCCAGATCCCCACTTCTTGCAGATTGTGGATACCTGATCAAAAGAAATGTATCATACTTTTTTATAAGAAAATATAACAATACATAACTAAAGGAGCACCAAGGGGTGGAAAACCTTACAAAAATTAGGAACAGAAGAATAGCTCTATTAAATCTAGATCTTATGTATCTTTACAAAATAACTTACCTGTCTCCCAAAGAGATGTATCATACTTTTAATCATTGTCGCTAAACTATTGAATTATGCTTAGCTAAGCAATGTTATTACTTAGCAGTATGTTCACAAACAACAAAACATACTTTAATAAAGCAGACTTCAATTCTGGAACTGAATGTAGGCACTGAACGGTTGAATTCATGTAGCAGGTATTTCCCAGGTTAAACAAGCCAGCACTATCTCCCTGAAAAAACAACCATAAAACAGTAAGAGCGGCAATAAAGAACAGGAGCAGGAAAACATTCTGGGAGTGTAATTTGGTAAACATGTCAAGAAGGTCAATGAGACAAGTATTACTTACAACAGCAGCTGCTTGTTCTTCCTCTGGAAGATCTTCCACAAAAACAGGGCCCTTTTCAGGGGCCTTCACAATCTCATCTGCAGTTCCCATCATCATCAACCTTTGGCCCTGCAGAAGATATGTTGCTAATAGAGAATTCTGAATGGAGGAACAGGGGGAAAAAAGGAATACAAGTGTGATGGGGGCAGGAGAACAAATCATTACAAAGATCACTCACTTGTTTCACTCCCACTGTTGACCAGTCTGCATCATCCTGCATTGTTCAAAAACTAATGTCAGCAATCCTAAGAGCAATTATGGCATAAAATTAATAGATCCAAAATACAGCATATAAAATTCAGGTAAGCATCATGCACTAAGCGAACAGCATAAGCATTTCATGAAATGATTACAAACACTAGTTCTTGTAAACTTGTGCAAATACCTTTAGTAATCCACCCTTAACCATAATCTTTTGCCTTTCCGGTGGCACTCCAGTGAGATCATACAATTGGCACTTGAAAACATAAGGTGATTGACTCGTGTCAATTTCCACATTTGGAAACAGCTCCTTTTGCCATTTCACGCTTACTGCAGCATTAGGAATTTTCTTGCCATGAGAACAATAAAGAAGAAAAGGATAACCACCCAATCAAGGCACCAAATAAAGGATCAAGAAAAAGGAAAGAAATAAATTTAACTTCTGTTAAGCCTCTACCCGTGGAGGCCAGAACAGTATCAGATAATAACCAACACAAACGTTTATATTCAAAGTTCAAATGCTTCCTAGATTTTACAAACTGGACTATAGTACATAAACTATCTTGATTCAATATTCACTGGAAACGGGTATCCCTTAACAATTTGGCACACAAAAAGTTTTTATTTTTATTTTTTTCTTTCAGGCATAAGATAGCAGACTAAACTAGTACTTTTTAAAAGAATTGCATCCTCTGACTTAAGCGGATTTGCAAACTATTTAACACTGGCATAGATGCGTATCATTCACTAACTTTTTACATGACAATCATTCACTACTAATTGTACGCATTGCTGAGGGCAACGCTACAAATATTAGAAAAAAGAACACCGCAAATCCGCCTCAGCAAGCAACAAGACGCATTTCACTCGGCCACAGCCCCTATTAGCCAATTGATGCGGTAAAAGAAAAGGACTGCCCAGGTACATAGCATCGACCAAATCAGCAATTTACACAGTATAAAAACCAGGAAAAATCAGCCCCCGGGTACCCAGATAGAGAAACCGAGAAAACGAGACGATCCAGTTCCCCAAATGCCACTAAAATCGCCGGTACCGGATCCGATTGTCAACGTGAGCGAAACAAAAGAAAACGTGAAAATAGAAAACCAGGACGCGGATTATAGAGAAATGAAGCGTTGATTAGAAGCGAAATAGATAAAGCAGGAGCAAAGCACCTGTGAGCATGATTGAGGATCGATGCAGCTGAGCAGGTAGTGAGGCGATGAGGGAGTTGTGGGCTTTTGCTTGAACAGGAGGAAATCAAATTCTCGACTTCTCTTCTTTCCCTAACTTCTTGTTCATATATACTCGACCCACGCCGATTAACCCGACCCGAATTATATCGACCTGGCCGGATATACGATATTCAACGAAGGAGCTTTCCCAAGCCATCCAAGCCTAAAAGCTACTGTTCGGGAGGCCACTTTACTTCCACCCAAATATATTTAAAAGAAGCCTCTAGCAGTAGCAGTAGCACTGCTATGTAGTATATGTGATTTGATGTTCTTCAGATCAGATTGACCGGTATGATCTTTTAACTTGTATACAAATATAAACTCAGAAGTATGAGTCTAAAGTTGTATTGATTCACAACTCAAATTCTTAAATGATTCAATAGATAAGGTTTCAAATGTTATTTTATATTTATACCTTATAAAATTAATATTGTGATTCACCGTTATAAAAGAAAATAGCAAATGTCTAACTTTGTTCTCATAGCTTCCTTCATGATAATCTTTGGCCTCTCCCCCCAACTTCTACAACAATACAAGTCACTCTAATAAACAAATTAGAAGTTTCAATTAAAAGTTGGGTAAAAAAAAATTTAGAACCTTCCATTAAAAGTTAGGTAAAAAAAAATTAGAACCTTCAATTAAAAGGTGATATTTGATTTCGATCTTTTTTTTTTTCCAACACCGTCTTGATCCTACAGAAACGAACATATTGTCTTAATTAACCCCGACAAAATTAATCCCCAACATTATCGATCTTTCTTGCTTCATCAACCCCCACAAAACCTCCAACCTTGATCGATGTGTTAATCAGATCTACACTCGGCATCAGCCGCCACAAGGACATAGGCATCTTGAGCATTCTTTGTAAGATGATCTCAGTGGGCTACGGTGAAAAGGAAATTTGGCTTTTTTTTTGTGGTTTTTGTCCTTAAATCAATGCTTTTTTGGAATTTTGAGTTGATGTTGTTCATCCGGTATTAGAAAATTAAGTGCTTGTTTCTAGTTGGGACTTGGCAATAGGATAGCTAGGTAGTCACCGAAGATTGAGTGAAAAAGAAAAGTTCCGTTTTTAGGTTCCCCTCCCCCCCCCCCCCAAATATTGAATAGAACAAAAGTTAAACAATTTCCAACCTGATTTGCTTCTGGTTTGTCATATCTAATTGTTGAAACAATGTGGTGGATGAGGGGTAACGAATGAGTAGGGGTAGAAACGAGTTGAGCTAAGGACAAACACTTAAGGCTCGAAGCTCAACTCGGGCTCGAGCTCAACAAGCTAGGAAAATAAGGCTTGAAGCTCAGTTCGAAATAGTTTAGGCTCAATTCAGTGACTCAATAGGATTAAAGCTCGGTTCAATGTTTGAGCTCTATTCAAGCTCAATCAAAGTTTGAGTTTGATTTTAGCTTAGTTCCACGTTCAAGCTCAATTTGAGAAATATCAATCAAAATTTTAAAGTTTAGGTGAATTGAAAAAATTAAATTAATATTATTTTTATGTTAAAAATATTGGGCTTGTTGTGCTAGATAAGAGTTTGAATCGAACAATACCATACTTGAAGCTCAGCTCGTTAATAATTCGAACTTAAGACGTAGCTTGAAGCTCGTTAGACTCGACTTAATAAAAAAGCAAATTAGCTCGAGTTTGAACTACTCGATAAAGACTTGGCTCATTTCTACCTCTAAATCGAAGGCCACTACTATTCTGACAATACTTGCAACCGGGTGCATATACATCTATCTTTTTCTCTTTATACCATTCTTTTTTGCATGGGGTGGCAATTTGAATTTATATGTTGATCTATTTACTTGAACTTGGGTAATGATCTGAGAAGATTGGACATCTATTTAAAATTTTTGGACAAGGTGGAGAAGGGAGGTTTTGGTTGACAGGAGGTTGAGATTGATGAGGTAGCAACAATCGATGGGGAGTGGATGGTGATAGAGATGAGATCTTAGGTGCAGGTGGATGAGGAGGGGAGTGGGGAGGGATGGAGGGAGATGTGTCTAATTTATTATATGCAGAAGTTGGTAAGGCAAAATGTTTACGAAAGAAATGTAGAATCGTAAAAGTCTTTTCTATCATAATGGTGGGTGACGAAGTTAAATTTTAAATGGGGCGACTGTAAGTATTTAAAATGAGGAAAACACAATTGTAGAGTAGCCTATATCTCAAGGGTCTAGGCAAATTTTCCTTTTTAGAGAGGAGGAGTGTTAATAAAATATATTTAATTATTAAATATGATTTATATTACTAATACATATATTTTATTACATCTTGCCGTTGCATTTATTCTCTTAATAAATTGGAAATACAAAGTTAGAATTATTTTAAGGTTTGGATTCTAAATATAGTTGAAGTGATTTAAATGTCAAATGTTATATCGGGTCATCATAAATATATTTATATAATGTCGACTAATTGGTATGCATTAAATAATAGTATCCATTGAACAATATATATTTAATTTTTATTGAATGGAAATTTTCTTAAAATATCTCATTTCTACACCAAATAGATTTGCTTGTTTCAAACTCAAATTCCACATAATTAGTATAATGAAGATTTAAGGGAAATTGTTATGCGAATAACGAAGGACCAATTTGAAATAAAAAAAATTAAAACATTGTAGTGAAATTTATTATATAGTAAAATATAATTTCCGAATAACCTAAAAGTATTCTAGTATATTTCATACAAAAATTTTGAAATAAAAAAAAATGTCAAACACATCACTTTCTACAGAGAAAGGAAGTACAACATATGAACCTTTTTGAACGCAGCATTGCCACTCAATAATGTGTCGGAAAAAACATCCTTGTTAATCTTCAAGCAACTGAAGAGTGATCTAAAGTAAAGAATTAAGTTACTTTTCGATTGCTACTGCTCATTTAATAACAAAGTTGATGCTCGGTTGGTTTCTATTTATAACTGTAATTAATTTGTTTTTTTTCATTTTGATAATTATAAATACCACAGAATTAGTAATACTTATGAAACAATAGGATTATGATAAATGTCAGTTTGTGGTAATTGAATGATTAAATTTAAATACCAATATAAAAAAATGCATAATAGATGCTGACTTACGAGTTCATAGATTTATCAATAGCTAATAGTTAACTGTTTTCGTAGTGACATAATAATTAGTTCTTACAAAATTTTCAGAAGATACGAGAAATTTAAAATTTGACTTGTGAATGGTTATTGTGAGGTTTGGGGTTTATATAGTGATCTTGAAGAACATGTATAATAACATACATTTTAATGTATTTAAATATATACTAATGTCAAAATAAATAGCTTGAATTGATTTTCCTTTTAAAGAGAACTAACGATTTCAAAGTGCTTACTAGTTCACGAATGGGTGTATGACTTTTCTTGTTTGTTTGTTTTTTTTAATTGATATTTTATTTTAGTCACTAATGAGTCAAATGACATCTTATAAACTAATGACATCAGGGGCAGATCTAAAATTTTTTTTCTATGGGGTCCATATATAATTATTGTTTTATACATAATGTACTTATAAAAGAAGAATATAAAATTTTAATTTAATTCCAATGTATTTATGGAAAAAGTAATTTTAATTATTCATGTTTTTATTTCATTTTACTTATTTTCTTAAATTAATATAATCATTTAATAAATTTCGATTGAATCCATCTAAAATTTACTTAATATTTTCTAAAGAAATAAAAATCTTAGTAGGGTCTGTGGACCCTGCAAGATTATACACAGATTGATCTATAAATGACATAGAACATTAAAAAGCAATAGGAATATATAAATTGACCAATACAAAACTACACATCCATGCAACACCAAATGAAGGGAACAAAATTAGATCAAACCAAAATCTTTTAGGTAAACTAAGATAATAATAGAGAAATAAGTCATAAATAATTAAAAAAAAAATCAGATAAATGACAAGATAAATAAAAGAAATAACATATAATCATCTTGATTTATTATTCGTAAATGCCCCATTATTTAAGTCTTAGCCATTTTTTATGCCTATTTGATCTTCTTGTAGCCACTAACTTAAAAAATGGGGCACTCAAATATGTCTATCGTAAAGTATTGGACTAATAAGATGATGTTTCTATTAATGATGGTGCAGAAATTTTGTGGAAGAAAAAAAACAGTAAAAGTAATTAAGGATAATCGGGTGAAGTAATATTGAAAAATCAACCAACAAGATCTAGATTGGTTTCTAAGTTTAGCCGGATCTACATAGAACAAAGGAAAGAAACAATAGGAGAAGAAGAGAGGGTGTTGCAAGCTTTAGGGCGAGTGATTAGGAATGGGTATATGTCTAAGAGTTATTGAGTCTTTCTTTATAATATACAAAAATAAAGCTAATAGTGTAAACGATATTTTGATTACCCGTACATTGTTATAAGAATTTAATTCAATAAATTTAGTATTAAAATAAATTTTTATTAGAAGTAATTAAAAAATTTTCACCTATAAATTTATATTGATCAACTAAAATTTTGTTTTATTTCAATTTTGAGTTGGGTTCTCTTTACATTATATTCCTATAATTAAAATGATTAGTTACGATCAAAACATAATACCGTGAAACAAAAATTTGTATGTGCTTTAAATCTATGCATATTTTATTTGTTATTAAAAAATAATTTACTACAATTTTTCATCTCTTATTAATTCAAACTCCAATTTTTAATATCAATGAAAAATTTATCTAGAAAATTTTACTTTAAATTTTAGCAATTATAGACCAAATTATTTTAGTTAATTATAGACATTAAAGTAGATAATTGATGCTGCAAAATTTAATCATCAACAATAAAAAAAATGACCGAAAACAAAAAACTGTATTTAACTTATGTTAATTAATTAATGGTTTAACTATTAACTTAATAAAAATAAAAAGAAAAAAAATGACTTCAGCCAAATCAGCCAGAACCATAGTAGGCAAATTATAATTATTAAAGTTTCATTTCAGAAAATAATAATAAAGAAATATGACAAAAAAAGTTTGGACCAAGATAAAAACTAAAAAAAAAAATTATGTATTAAAGGTTTAATAATTGATTTAATAAATTAAAAAAAATTATTTAACTAATAAACTATGGTGACTAATATCTTAGTTTAAAAGATAGAGTAAATTTCATGAATGGTCCCTAACATTTAGTCATTATTTCCTTTTAGTCTCTAACCTATTAAATATTTTGTTTTAGTCCTACACCTGTTAAAACGTTTCATTTTAGTCTTAAATCTATTGAAAATGTTTTATTTGGTTTTAATTTGATGAAATTTGTTAACTCAAAGTGGTTGTATAATAACAACTTTTTAGATCAAAATTTAAATTATCCGGTAACTGTCTTACAATAAATTTAATATTTATAATAATTTTTTTAGAGTTAATGAAAAATTCAAAACACTTTTTTTTCTCTGTGTAAATTGAACTTATTTGATTCAGAAAGAAAAAAAATATTATTTTAAATTATCTATATATTGTCAAAAAATATTAAACTGTTTAAATTTACTTAAAGACAGCTACCAAATATTTAAATTAGGATTTCAAAAGTTTCTGTTAGATAACATTTCTAAGTTAATGAATTTTATCTAGTTAGAAACCAAAATGAAATAATTATAATAGGTTTATAACCAAAACAGAACATTCAATAGGTTAGGAATTAAAAGAAAACAATGACCAAATGTTACAGACCATTTATGCAATTTACTCTTAAAAGAGAGTATATAAAAAACAAAAAAAAAAGTTTAGGGACCAAGAAAGCAGATAAAAAAAATTTAGTTCAATAGTTACTAAATTTGGGGACCACAATGAAACACGGATGGAACTTAGGGACTAACTTCTTAAAGAGTGAAAAATCAGAGATTGAAATAGCGTTTTAACCAAGACTAAAAATGGGAAATTGCAACACATACTCTCAAAAAGGTGAATGCCTTGTGAAAAGATAATCAAACTTAAAAAAGAGTCAATGGCATCCAATAAAAGGGGGGAAAAAAGAGGCACTATTAATGTACAATAAAATTCACCATAGATGAATAGTACAAATACTGGTTTCTTCTAGAGGTAAGCGAGATATGTAGAGACCTGTGTAATAATGCAAGTTATTGATAGAACAATATCAAAAATAAAACACACTTTAACATTAAATAAAATCCGAGTATAGATAATTGTATATACACATAATAGATAAATGAAGATGTGTTTACATATTGTAAAAAAATCATTAAAGATAATAGACGAAAAATTGTCAAAGCAGTTTCATTAACCATGTCAAATGAAACCATCAAGAGAAAGAAAAAACTTTTGGTATTTATAATGTAGAATAACACTGCACAATATATATGCATAAGTTTTTCCAGATTTTTACTCATTAATGAATCAGTGATAAAATGAAACTTTTTAAGAATCAATCATCTATGCATAATGCAAATTGTGCACTGTTTTAACTAGTCAAAACTCTAAATCAAACCCCATGACCCCTGTAAAAGCACTCGTACATTCTACAAACTGTGTATCTGTTTCAATTAATTAAAACTTTAAATCTAACTTATCTAACTAAACCTCTGAATAAAAACATGTAAGAGAAAAAAAATTTGGTATTTAATAAGGTTAATAAAAGCATGTCTCTAATTTTTATTTAAGGCTCTATCATTTTAAATTTAAATAAACCATCCAATTTTTTTTTTCTAAAGTTTCCAACATATTGCAAAATTGGGGACTAGTATGGCAAAATTGTTATATTGATTGACCAAAAGGGGGATTTTAACATTCCCCTAATAAAAAATAAAAACATCGAAACGGTTGAAGGGGTCTTGCCATAAAATGGACAAATATATCTTCAGTTTCTAAATTATGGATTCTTCAAGTATCAGCCCCATACTTTATTATCTTCCGATCTTACCACCATCAACATACAGCCTTTACCCTATTCGTGACAGAAGGAGAAAATGGGGGATTAGTATGGTAAATGTGAAATATTCAGAGATAAAAATAAAGGTTTTACCACAAAACCGGAAAAGGCAAAAAAAAAACAAAAATTGCGGCAGCTTGGGGATACTGTTGATGAATAGTAAAACATTTTCTTCTTTATAATGTAGTATAATGTATCGATAATCAAAACATAAGATCAACAATGTGTTGTAAGTTGAAGATAGATAACCATTTACATAATTAGTTGTTGAGTTTTTCCCTAAAGAATAAATGCCACAAAGGACCCTTAACTAGAGGTAAACATTGGGCCAGGTCGGGATAGGTCCAGCTCGGGACCGACTAGCGTCAAGCACAGCCCAGGACTGGTCAAGCCCGGCATGACACGGGCTCGGTTAAAATTCGGCCAAGGGTGGGCCGGTTACGGGCTCCAATGAGGGAAAGGAGGCATGTGGGCTCGGCACGGCCCAATTCGCGATTGGGCCTGGCACAGAGCCCGGCACGGGTGGCGCGCCAACGGTCGCCTGCCACCAACGGTCCAAAATTTTTTTTTTTTTAAAAAGGCAAATAACACACTTAGTCCCTGTAACAGTTGGCTGCCGTTTTTTAACCCCCAGAATTTACTTTTTTGCCCCCCTAACAACTATATTCAAAGGGTTTTTAAGTTAAAAAAAAAAAAGGCCTTCCTCTATAAATAGGGAGGTCATTTCCACCATTTCTTCACACCAATCTTAGCAATCTCTCATTCTCTATTGATATATTCTCTCATTTCTTTCAAGCTCTCACTCTTATTTTCTTCAATTTTTTTTAATCATTCCTTAATTACTTTAGAATCTCGTGCTGTTCTCAATTTATTCTCACACAAATGGCATCAAGAGGAAAGAGAAAAGCCTCAAGCTCTTCATCCCGCACCGGTTTGAGGTCTTTTTTTCGTGACCTTTCCCGACCGGCGACCCGTGGGGCTAATATCCAACAAACTGACAATGACGAGTAATTCGATATGAGTCAATATGACTTGGGCCTCGATGATCAACTTTTCGATGATGACGTTGAAGAGGTGGAGCTAATGGCATCACAGAATGTTGGTGGAGGATATGGTTCTCAACAAACCCTGACAAGCCATCAACCCGAACTTCCACCAGAAGGTAAGACGTCGAGGCTCACCGCATGGGTTTAGGAGCATTTTGACCAAGTTTTCAAAGGGGATGCTCATGGAAACGATGCGAGGTTCGCACATTGCAAACATTGCAAGCAAAAGCTCTTGCCCAAGAAGAACTCTGGCATAGGAACGCTGAGATGTCACATGGAACATAAGCATCCGAATTTATGTCCAGATGCAGCTGCTAGTACCGGTGGTCAGACACAACTTGCAAGTACTACCGACAGATCAGGGATTTTTAGATTTAATAAAAAAGATTGTAGATGAGCCATGGTAGAATGGATGATGTTAACTGAAAAATCATTTACACAATCGGAAGATAGGCACATGGAAAAATGGATAAAATCACACTTAAACCCAGCTTTTAAAAGAACATCTAGAACTACTACTAGGATTGAGGCATTTAAAATTTATAAAGCTGGTAAATCAAACTTACAAGCATACTTCTCTGCTTTTGATCATTCTATCTCATTCACTAGTGACATGTGGACTTCACCACTAGGTCAAGATTATTATTGTATAACTGCACATTAGATTGATAATAGTTAAGTCATTTAAAAACATATCATTGCATTTAAGTGGATGGAGGTCGATCATACTGGTTGGAACATATTCCAAGTAATTTCAGAAAGTTTAAAAAAATTTTTTTGTCATGACAAGGTTTTTAGCATAACATTTGATAATGCATCAAATAACGATGTCGCGGCTAAGACATTGAAGGAATCACTAGAACCTGTCCGTGATGCCGCATTTTTTCATATTAGATATGTATGTCATATTTTAAACTTAGCTTTCCAAAAAGGTCTTCAAGTTTTGAGTACTGAAATTATTCTAATCAGGTGGGCAATCCATTATTTTAAGTCAATGACCAAAGTTTTCAAAGAATTTAAGCAATATTGTCTGGAAAATGGCCTCGATTTTAGTTGGAAACATTTTAAACTTGATTGTCCCACCCGATGGAACTCCACTTACAAGATGTTGATGGATGCGATACCATATGCTGCATACATGACATGTTTTATAAATGTTAAAGAAAAGAAAATGATTTTGAAATAAGAGATGTGGGATAAACTGTCAAAATTAGCTGCTGTGCTGTGATATTTTTATGATGTCACTGTTTTTTGCTTCGGTGTATACTATCCCACATCGCACAAAGTTTTAATGCATATGGTCAACATTGCATGAGTTTTTAACCAATACAAAGATGATGAGTTCTTAAAAGACACAATTAAGGTCATGAAAGACAAATGAATTTTTTATTTCAGTACTATGCCCCCGATCTATTTACTTACATCTGCACTAGATCCGACCGTCAGAATCACGGGTACACAGCAGCTACTTGAGGGTTATTATAGTTTCTTAGAAATGACACATATTTTTGTTCACGCTATAACTGACACTATTGATGAGCACTTGCGATAGTTATTTAAGATTTATGCCGACCGGTAGAAGAATAAGGTTGCGAACACTACTTTATCTACCATCGGGTGTTCATCATTGTCGGGCTCATCATCATTCAATTCGGCGGAACAACTCCTCAAACGGCCCCGTGCTGCAGCATCCGGCCTTAATGAAGTGGATGTATAACTCAACTTGATTTGGGAGAATAGTGATACCGACATTCTAGAATGGTGGAAAACAAGAAGCAACAAATTTTTAATACTCTCCTTAATTGCCAAAGAAGTTCTAGCTGTTCCCATCTCAACCATTGTATCTGAGTCCACTTTTAGTGCTGGGAAGCATGTAATTTCAGATAAACGCGTATGATTATCAGCAGATACAGTTGAAGTTTGTATATACAACCGTAATTGGGGTCTTACAGCTTTAAGATTACAAGACCAAAAGAGTTCCGACGAGGAAAACCCCGATGAGATAGATGATTAAATCCACAGCTTGCTCATTATTTTCTTACTTTGTATTTGATTTGATTTTGCTGTTTAGCACATATCGTAGCTTTTATTTTGCATTTACTTTTATGGAACGTTTTTCTATTGACTTATGTAAAGCCCGTTCCATGTTATGTAAGTGTCGTTTGGCTTTAAAATTAATAAAATTTCATACCGGTGGTGGTGTTTTACTCTTAAAACTAGTAGTTTTAAAAAATTTTGTATTAAAATCAATTTTTAAAAATATAAATTGAAATAAAAATAAAAATTAAAATTAAAATAAAAAATTGCGGGCCAATGACCGGATTTGGCCCAAGCCCGGGTTAGGACCGGCACGGACCTGGCACGCCTCAACCCGGGTCGTGCCCGGGCCCAATAAACACAAGACCGAGCCCGGCCAATCCGGTCCGGTCCCGGGCCGGGTCGGCCCACTGTGCATCAGTGCCATTAACTTCATTGGTGTATTCATTGAAAACCTATAAATATTAAATAGTTTAAAAAGATCAGAAATTATTGCTCTTTTTATTTTGGTGATATATGCTCATTCGCTAGTGTTTAGGTTTCTATTTTATATAAAAATATAAAGATATATATCATGATAATCGAGTTTTCCGTCGTGATTCAAAAAATACATGACAAACCAATTGTAAAAATAACAAGTATATGATTAAATTGGTTGTGATGTTAATTAAAATGTACAAACAACTCCCATAATGATGCATTCGATCAATTGTATGAATAACTATAAGATGAACATGTCAAAGTTATGTTTACTCTTAAAAGTGAGAAATGTTCAAGTTCAACTATGAAGATAATTTTATTAGCACGTATTTACAATCTATGGGAATGTAATAGTCTTGGTTTTATTTTTATTTGGTTTCATAATCTTGCATTGCTTACAAATTTATGTTTAATAGTCACAAACATATAGTATGTTGATTATTAGATAAATATATTTGAATTTGTAGTTGAATTAGTTCATAGCCATTGGTAGTAAAACTACTTGTGGCTCCATGCCGAATGGTGGATGCACATAATCTCTAGGCTGGCTATGGTCACTTGCATGTGAAAATAAAAAGAAGGGCATTAGGATGACCCCCAAGTGTGAATCCATAGGTAGGCTCCTTCAATACTTAAGTTAATAATGTGGTGATAATCTATCTTCTAGAGAAAGAAATAGATATTCCCCATATTTATAATGAATGGTTGCTCTTCATAGACATTTGTCATAGTTTACAAGTTCATTTGGTTGTATTGGCCTCATTCCATTTATTTGGTATTTGGGCTCAATAATCTTTCGACTGTCGAGTTTATTTTGGGTTATTTGTATTAAAAGCCTCTTCCCCTAACGAATGTGGGGAGATCAGGAGTCCCTGTATTCAAATATGAATATGTGTTGGACGCAGTGCCTCAAAAGTATATAAGTAGTCGGAGTCACATTTACCCCTCGTTTAGTTGGGTTTCTATACAATTTGGTTCTCACAATGAATTATTTAATGATATGCTTCTTCGGCATTTAAGAAACCATTTCTAATAAGCTTTGCGGTTTTTTAGTCTATACTTACAGCATATCACAACAGGTTTTAACTCATTTATTAGTCATGAAAGTGCTTGCTAGGGTTGATTTGCCTTTAACCTTCGACATAATCAACCTATGGCTTTGGTTTGTATAATCCCATTAAGTATAGGCTTCCTCGAAGCTATTTATTAAATAATGCAAATCTATAAATGCTCCGCTTCTCCATAAAAAATGATGTCATCCCTAAATGATTGAGGCCTTCATATTTTTATAAGAGATCATATTGTCGGACGTAATGCTGGTCTTAGCTTGAATTATATTATAAGAGATCATATTTATATAAGAGATCATAAATTCAAAAAATGATACCATCCGTAATGGTGGTCTTAGCTTCCATATAAATATGAATATATGTCGGACGTAGTGCCTCAAAAGTATATAAGTAGTTGGAGTCACGTTTACCTCTCGTTTAGTTGTACAATTTGGTTCTTACAATCAATCATTTGATGAGATGCTTTTTTGGCATTTAAGAAGCC
Source organism: Aquilaria yunnanensis (assembly GCA_039654915.1). Taxonomy (NCBI): domain Eukaryota; kingdom Viridiplantae; phylum Streptophyta; class Magnoliopsida; order Malvales; family Thymelaeaceae; genus Aquilaria; species Aquilaria yunnanensis. The sequence goes on along the minus strand of CM077600.1, from coordinate 27,739,016 downwards.
ATTTCTAATAAGCTTTGGGGCTTCTTGGTCCGTACTTACAACATATCACAACAAGTTTTAACTCATTTATTAGTCATGAAAGTGCTTACTAAGGTTGACTTGCCTATAACCTTCGACATAAGCAACCTATGGCTCTGGTTTGTATAATCCCATTAAGTTTAGGCTTCCTCAAAGCTATTTATTAAATAATGCAAATCTATAAATGCTCCGCCTATCCACAAAAAAATGATATCATCCCTAAGTGAATGAGGCCTTCATTTTCTTTTATAAATGATCATATTGTCCCTACCATAGGCTTTACTAGGCCTTTGGGAGGTCATGTGGCTTTCTTTTTAACGTAGACCACAAAGACTCGTACATTGCTTGATAGCTTAGCTTTTTTTAGCCAAAATAATCCTTAAAAATAGGGTCAGGATATTTTAGAAGCTCATCCTATAAAGGACAAAAACGATTTCAACATTCTTTGAGCTTAAACCTTAAAGAGTTGATAGAAGCTGGAGATTTTCAATACTTTAAACTTCCATTAATACCTGTGAGACTACAAGCTTAATTCTTCGAAACATCAAATAGAATAAAAATATACCCTTGGGAAGCCGAGACATGTATGGGTGGATTTCAGCAAAATGCAAAACTTTTTTATGGTCCCTTTGTTTCATTTGTCGAGCCTTCATAAATGCTAGTATATAGGTTACAATGCCAGACGCCAATGGCACCATGGTGGTCTTAACTTCCATATAAATAGACAACTCACAAATGAAACACATCAAGATGTTTTTTGAGTCTCAAATGTTATCTTCTTACAAGCATAATGCACCTTTTGGGGCTTATGGCCTTTAATTTACTTCACTTCGTAGGGTATGTTCGAATTTCATTTTGCCATAGAGCTTTAAGTAATCCTTTGATCTTTAATAGCTTTCTAAGCTATTGTAAGCACACAGAAGATCAAGGCTCTAAAAAAATTCTAAGGCATATGAGCATTCTTTTGTATAACGAAACCTTAAAGTTTCTAATTCAATCTTTAAGGGTAATTGGCCCCTTTAAAGAAAATTTGCCTCTTGGACACTTCATATCAACTGCCTTCTAGTGTCTATACATCAGTACATGACTCATAGGGAAATTTTAAGTTCCCTCAAACTTAAAAGGTTAAAGGAGCACCTAAACTTTCTTTTTTCAGAGCATTAGGGACCCCAAGGTATGTCACCTTATAGAGGCCACTTGGATTTTCAAACCAGTGGTATGATGATAGTCCATTTCTTAGAGCAATAAAGAGATGCTCTCTATATTTGCAAGCTCACTTGGTTTTATTGAGCTTCGTACTATTAATCTAGTGTTTGGGCCCAACAACCTATTGACTATAGAGTTTATTTGAGTTATCTGTATCAATTATTTGTGTTGTATTTACAATTAGTTAATTTGCTCTAATAATTTATCCTTCAAAAATAAAACTTTTGATATTAAATATTCACATAAATTCTTATACCTGTGTTGCTAGAGAATTATGCTAGTATTTTTTTTTTAATAGAGAAGCTAAATATAGTCATCATCCATATTAGGAATAAAATTCATCAAACCTCGAATTGATTATATTGTTGTAGGTGCCCAAAAATTTGTAGCAGCAAAGACATTAACTTGTTAATAACTCAATTACATATAGAGAGAGTATGTTTCTGGTTGTAAGTAAAAAGAATTAGCAATCTTTATATATAGTAATTTTTGTTCAATTTGTATATTACTTGGAATTTCACACTTTAAAAATCTTGAAAAATATTATTTTTATTAGTTTTTTTTATTCTTTCATGCAGGATGAGAAAAAAATAAAAAATCATTACCTTCTAAAAAAATATTATTCGTGTGATTATTAGGGTAATAAAGTATTAGATTTCACTCTTGAAATAAATATTGATTTTAAAGGGGAAGGGTCAACAATAAAGTAATATATTTTTATAATGCAAAAATAAGCAAAGATTCAGCTGAAATTTTCTGTTGACAAATACATATATTTTTACATCTTTTAAAACCCAAAATACACTTTGACACAGTGGTTAATGTGTGAAGGGTACCTGAAAAAGGTCGGGGATTTGAACCCACCGCGGTCACTTTCCCCCTAAATACCCTGTACATATGCTTCTGATTAACAAAACAACAAAAACCCAAAATGGCTGGGGACTAATAAGTAAAATAACAGAATAGAGGTACATCGTTGCAGAAATAAGAAAACGAGGGGGGCATTTCGTTAATTTCTGCGATTTCCACGTGAGCGAACTCCATAGAATAAGAAAACTTGAAACGCGAAATCCCCTCCTCTCCCACCACCAGGACTTCCCTTCCCTCTCTCGCCGGCTCTCTCTCTCTCTCTCTCTCTGAATACTCAAAAATCAAAATCAATGCGAGTAACTCCGTACAAAATTGTTTGATTTGAATCCATGTATATGCGAATTCCTTAATTCCAGCAAACCCCAATTTCACAATGTACAGCAATACGTCGAAGTTCGGGCGCGGCGGCGGCGGCGGCCGAGGGGTAGGCGTCCCTCGCAACCGCACCTCATTTCCTCCGCCACCTCTTCATCGCCCTTCCTCCACGGGCCGCCTCTCCATCGGCTCCGCTCCCCGCAGCCGCGGACCCGCCACCGCCACGCCGGCGGCGGCCGCTCAGTCTGTGGAGGAGAGCTTCTCCCTTGTGTCCGGGAACAACCCACTGGCCTTCGCCATGATTATCCGTTTGGCGCCGGATTTGGTGGAGGAGATCAGGCGCTTGGAGGCTCAGGGTGGGACTGCGAGGATTAAATTTGATTCCATCGCGAATAATACCATTGGAAACGTAAGTAATTGTTTGTGAGCTGCTTAATTTATCCAAATTTGCGTGTAGTTTGCCGCTGTGCGGTTGATTTTGGTGTTTTTCTGGGTTTCTCCGAGTAGGGTGATCTCTGGCGTGTCTCCTTGAGTAGGCTTCGTCTATGAGAACAATGCTAAGATGAATTCAGTTGCTTGATTCTAGATAGTTTTTGCCTATGTCTGATTTGGTCAATTTTGTGGACATGTCGAGTTTTTTTTTTTCTCCTCATTTATTTTCGGATTTCTGTTCTTTCTCTTGCTCTTCTGATACTGTTTGCGACATTCTGGACCTTCCGACTCTGTAACATTTGGGTTGCTTGAATTTTCCCCCTCTTCCTACTTTTATTTTTTGAAAAAATTTTGTTTCCAGCATGTTGACATCATGTAAAACTCCATGATTTTTTTTTTAAATGTTCCAGTTTTCTTTGATTTTTAGAACCCAATGACATATTATGCAAAAAGACTAATGTGATATGATATGAGATATCAATAGACCCTGCAATCCAAGGCTAGTCAGGTCAGCTACATAAGTTTCGTTGTCTCCTTTTGGCCAGATTGGAAATATGTTCCTCTGAGTGGATCTTCGCATATTCCATGGATAGTTTGGTCAAAGGGCTATTGTTTAGATTGCTTGCGTTAAAATGTAGGAGTTTTTAATGTATTGAGGTTCCTATTCGTAGGGTGAAGAACAATTATTTTTTGCGTTCTTGTTTATTGGATTGCTGGAGATTATGTGATTATTGTGCCATTTAACTGAGATTTTGAGTCATTTGTCTTGAAATGAGTCGTTTGACTGTCTCTGGTTACCTTTACAAAATTTAATTTCATTACAAAATGGAGATAGGCCTTTCTCCTTGTTATGTTATGACCTACTTCAGGAAAAATTGTTTGTCATTGGATTATTAGTCTTTTGACAGTATGTATGGTAGGGTCTTTGAATTAAAATTAAAATCAATCTGATGTTTCTTAACAGCAACATTTGAATGAAATACAAAAAGCAGGGAGACTAGAGCAAATGAGATTTAAAAACTTTGTTCTAGCTGGTTATTCTGGAGGGGCTGGAAATAATTTAACTATTTGGCTGAAAAGCAATGCTTTATTCCACACGGATGTCAAACTGTTAGTTTGGGATGCAAACAGCAGATTGCTTGGGGAAATTGCGGAGACATATATTCTGAATGTCCTTTATTGTAGATAACAAACAGATGTAACAGCTTGTTTCAACTGATAACACTGAATCTTACAGGAGTGATACTCTATGTTTTGGTTGTCAATAATTGTTTTTGGGGGCAAAAAAAACTGTAAAACTTGCTTTTACAGCTCCAGTAAGATAGCTTGATCTATGTCATGTGAGAATAATGTTTATGCTTGCTTGCTGCTTTTGCATTGATGTTGACTGCTTTTTATTGTTGGTTAATTCAGAGGGAATGATGTTTTACTTGTTCCTCAACACTAGGTTATTGATGTTGGTGGCAAGGAATTCAGATTTACATGGTCAAAGGAGTTTGGCGACCTTTGTGACATATATGAAGAACATCACAGTGAAGATGGAAATGGCTTGCTTGTTGAATCTGGCTCTGCTTGGCGGAAGTTAAATGTTCAGCGTGTGTTGGATGAGACAACTAAAAAGCATGTCAAGATGCGGTCAGAAGAAGCAGAACGCAAGCATAAGTCACGCCAGTATGTTATTTGTTTTTGATTTTAAGATTGTTCTTTTATTCAACCTCCCTATTTCTTTTAAGCATTTATCTGTGAAATACATGCCAGATCATAATCATCTATGTTTGAGTAGTGTGTGTTAGTTATTGGTTTGTAGTTGCTTTCCTTGAAGGATAATTAGCAACTATTCCAGTGTGTAGAATATTAAAAAAAACCCTTGATTCCAGCACATTGGTGGTTGATTGGATGTTGTCTCTGTTCTACTTCTTATTCTATATTCTATTTACTGGCTAAAGAATCATGAAACTTGTCTTCTGCTTCATTTGTGTAAAACAGCTAGATATTGCCCTCTCTCTGATATCGAATTCTTTTTCTGGTTATTTGTGTTGAGAATGCCAGCATTTGTTCTTTTTTGTTTTGTGCCATTACTTGTTTGTTATCTTATGTTAGTATGTCTTTTTACCCTGTTCTTATCAATCATTTGTTTTCTTGATGGAGAGGGACTTGGCATGGGTATTGGCTTGCTGTTGGAGCATAGCTGAAGTTATAGATATTAATTCTGACTTTTCTTTTGATCTTTATGGCAGAACTGTTATAATAGATGAAAACCCAGCTACAAATAAAAAGCAATTAGCTGCTGTTGAAGGTATGTGAGGCAAACTACTTTGTGTGACAGAAGAAATAAATTCTCTATTTAGTCTCTCTCTCTCTCTCTCTCTCCCCCCCCCCCCCCCCCCATATGATCACATGCTTGTCTTTATTTTGTTGTTAGGAATACTGGAACAGCTTATCAGTGTGTTTGTGCATATCAAAGTACCATATAACTCTAGTTGATGAATAAGTTGCTCAAGATAGCTGTTTGTCAATAGAAGTATTTGAAACTTTGATGTTGGAAGAGTTAGATCAAAGAATTTATATGTGCAACTAACAAAATTTCTTGTTTCCAGCGTCTACATGGAAATCACATTTTAAAAAGAAGGAACCTCCAGTGAAGAAGCGGAAAGTTGAGCCTTCTCCAGGTAAAGGATCTGAAAATTATTTAATCAGAACTAACAGTGACTTCGTGAACTTGATACGTTTATGTCCCTACAGACAAAAGATACAATCATGCTTATGGAAAGTTTTCAGAGCTTTCAATTGATATTGCATTGTTTTCATGTGCAACTTTTGGAAGTTCAAGTAATGATTTTATCGCTTCTACTTTACAGTTGGACCGCCTCCTAAAACTACATATAAGTCCAGTCTCACTTCAACTGCAAATGCAAAAGGTAGACTCACAGCTTCACCTGTGCCATCTCCAGCTGACCACTATGGTGCTCCAGCATCCCCTTCTGGAAGAGGAAATGTGCCTAAGAGTCAGATGGCTACAGATGATGACATACATGCTCAGTCAAAGAGCAAAGAAAATGCTGTTAGCTCTGATAAAGAAACTCAAACTAGGTCTGGGGCTGCTGGTTTGGTTCAGGAGACACCAGCAAGCAAGTTAAGTGTAGGTGCCAAGTCAATGGATTTGAAGGGTATGCTGATCACTGTACTGAAAGAGAATCCAAAAGGGATGACTTTCAAGGCAGGTTTTGGGAAACTCTTCAAGTTCACTGATCTTCACGTTCTAGTGTAAATTGATTTTTTTTTGTTATGTTAACTGAACTCTTAGAGTTCACCTGCCTTCTCTCTGCCCTAGGCCTTGGAGAAAGCTATTGGAGATGCTGTTCCAGATGGCACCAGAAAAATTGATACCATCCTGAAAAAAGTGAGTCTGATAGCCCCTTGCTGTAACTATTTATAATTTCCTTGTTGTGGCTGGGATTTAGAGCACATTTAATAATGTCTTTGTATTTAATCCTTGAGCATCAGATTGCGAATTACCAAGCTCCTGGAAGATATTTCTTAAGATCAGGAATGGAGTTGGAGGGCCTCAACAACCCTTCATCTGAAAGTGGAAGGTACTCTCATCTTCTTGTGAAAAATTTCTGCAGATTCTCCTCTCCTGCTTAGCACTTTATTGTATCACAGTTCTACTTATTATTGTTAGGTGAGTAACACACTTTGGTATTCTATTGCTCAGGCGTGGATGTACTAGTATTTTATTTGTCTTTTACTTTGCCTGCCTCTGCCAGAAAACTGCAATCATTTTTTTGTAATACATGATGAAGGTTGCAATAAGATTACCAGAGTACCTTTTATGATAGGGCTTCACACTCTAGGGAAACATTGTTTTTAAACCCTCCACTGGGTATTTATTGTGTGTAAATATTTTGCCTTTCTGTACTTTCTAAGCAACTGCAATTTATATTTTTGAGGAGAGGATGGACTTTGAAAGATGACCAAACAGGTGCCACCCACATGCAAAAGAGCCATTAGCATTTAGCGTCTAGCTGCATTTCAGAAAATCTGATAGTACCTTGCTGCTTTGTTTTCTTTTGAAGCCTTTGACTATTGCTGTACAGCAATGGTTACTTTCCCTCCCCATTGTCTTCTCCTTATGTCAATCCAAAATGTAGCAGATGGTGTAGATTTACTTCTTCTTATGTTCATCAATTAGCAAATTGTTGAGTCATTGGGGGTTCCATTGCTCCTCTTCCTTCCTCAACCTGCCCTTGTGGCCTAACAACCAACCCTGGTATGGATTGTGCCAGGGAAGTAGATATGACTCATTTGTTGGTTTTGTGTGACCTAAAAGCATCATGTTTTGCATCAGTGTGGCCTTTTGAGTTTATAATGCTCTATTGTTTTATGCCTACAGTAATGCTAAAATTTCTCAACATATTCTTCAAAATTCCAGGCAACTGCTCCTAATCTTGGTTCTCTAGGATATGGTTTTGGATTCTAATCTGATTTCTCTAACTGATGAACAAGCCTTACTTATCTCTAAAGCATTATTTATTTCGTTTGAGGCACCATTGTAGTTTATTATTGTTATCTTTAGTTCCAGTGGAATGACTGGTAATAACTCTACTTACCTTAGGGCAGTTAAAAAATTGCTGGTATGAGTTGTCATAGCATTTTTTCTCCATTTTATCTGATTTTGTTGAATTTTCATTGACGGGTAGTTACACATATGGTTAAATTTATTCCTGCTTCAACTTCTATAATTTATTGTTTAACTACTCCCATGTCCTTTGCAGTTCGCCTGAAGATAGCCATCCTCAAATACCTGCTTCTGAAGATAACCATCCGGGAACACCTGCTCCAGCAGTGGAGAAATTTTCTTTTGTTCAATCAGAGGAACAAACTGAATTGAAGTTAAATATCCTAGATGAACAGAATATGTTAGAAACAACTAATATGCAACGATCACCCAATATAATTGGTGAAAGAAAAGCCTCAGACAATATTGACACACAGGCAGGTAGTGCTAGTGATAGTGGAAGTGATAGTGATAGCGAATCTGATACCAGTGACAGTGAAAGTAACAGTGGAAGCCATAGCCGGAGCAGGAGTGGTAGCAGCAGTGACAGTGAAACTGATGCTTCTTCTAACAGTAAAGAGGGATCTGATGAGGATGTGGATATAATGACAAGTGATGATGACAAACAGCCACAGCATGGTCTGCATGCTTCAGAACCTGGGACCTTGACATCACCTATATCCTGCCAGCATGATGACAGCAAGCCTTCGCAGCGAGCAACAAGTGATAATCAAGATGCTGATGGATCTGCTGCAATTGACATTGAAGGTGCAGGATCTGATGCTGTTGATATTGAGGGTCAGGGATCTGATGCAGTTGAAATTGAGAAAGACTTGCCTGATGGTGAAGAGGAAATTGGACTGGTCACTGGTGCAAGTAACAAAGAAGAGGAGAAACTTGCAGAAGGTATGATGCCCTCTTCATTGTACCATGATGAACTCCAGGAGCGTCAGAATATTATAGGGAATTTGTTTGATGATACTGAAAATATTGTCAAGGATACATATAGGCATGAACAATCTGACAGCTCTGAGAGAATTTCTAAACTCAAGAGGGGATTTGATATAAATCATGTCGATAAGAAATCGGAACAAAGCAAAAGATCAAAGGGTGAAATCTTTGTTCAACCTTCAACCGCGGGGAATGGAGAAGCTCATTTCATTGGAAGCCACTATTATGTTTCTCCTAATAGGCCTCCAAATGACACTAAAAAAGCATCTCCTTTTGTAGACAAAGTCTTTGGGGAAGAAAATGCTAACTTTGGGTCTCAAAGGGGATGCAATGATGTTTATTCTGAAAAACCTGTGGCAGATATCAAGCGATCAGGTCGTAGGCCTTTTGATCAGACTTCAGAACTGAAGGCTACAGCTACCGAAGTTGTAGGAAGGCCTGGTAAACATTCTGAAGGTTCAGGTCATGGCCGAAAATTATCAGAGAGGAATGTGCATGATGGTTATTCTCTTCAAAATGAGAATATTTATAGGGATGGTCAAAACAGTGATGGTCCCATTAAGGGCAAAAAGTTACAGAGAAACCTTAAGGAAGGTGGTGCTGTTGGGAAACAGTTGCCCTCAGACTTGCATTATCAGAAACATGTTGAAACTGTTGGAAGGTTGACGGAGGTGGGGAAGTTTTCAAGCTTACAAAGAGATTCCTCTCCGAAGGATAATAACAAAGATACTGGAGATGGAGGTCCAGTTAATGGAAGAGCTACCATGCTCCAAAGAGAACTTTCAGACTTGGAGTTGGGTGAATTTCGTGAACCATTACCTGATGAGACTCCTATTAAGAGGCAGTTTGACAGGAAAGCTTCATTTAAGCTGAGTGACAGCAAGCCGAGCATGTCAGACTCAGACTTGAGCAAGGGAAAACTGGGTGGTCGGAAAACAGCTGGAGATATGAAAAAGACCTCTCCACCCAATCTGAATGCTTTGGTTAGGAGCACTCCAGAACTTCATGCTGAAGACATGCCCAGATCTCACAATGGGTTTGCTCCACCGCAGCAACTTTCAAGAGTGGATAATGCTGACTATGGATCACATTTAAGTAAATCAATTGATGTAAGTAGTAAATCCCGACAGAATGAAACTAGTATGAGACTGAATGCTGGTGTAGAAGGTTATGGTGAAAGCCATAGGAGAGTGCCCAATGGAATGGCTCAACAGCAAGACTCTAAACGAGGACCATTCCACTTGACAAAAGAGAATAAAGCTCTAACAAATTTAAGAGATGGATGCATGGATACTGCATCGGGAGATGCAGATGTTGATGGTCGAAAGAGAAAGGTAACTCCATCACAGGAGGACTGTTTTTCCAAGTATGAAAAGGAAAAGGCAGAGCACAAAGGACCTATCAAGGATTTTTGTCAGTAAGTATTCATATTTCACAATTGTTTTGTTGCTGTATTTCATATATATTTTTTTTCAAGAATTTTTTACTGCCTATGTCACATCTAAGTTGAGTCATATGTCCTATGATCAGGTACAAAGAGTTTGTGCAGGAGTATCGTGATAAATATGATTGCTACTGCTCTTTGAACAAGATCTTAGAAAGCTACAGGTAGCAGGGATTCTCTAGCTCATGTTTTGAGTTTTGCTGCATTTCGTTTCCTTTTTTTTTTTTTTTCCCCTTCCTCTTTTTGGTGTTATTTTATATATCCACATTTTTGTCCTTTCCCATTGGTTGGGCTTATTTGTTACTTCACCTTCAGGAATGAGTTTGAGAAACTGGGTAAGGACCTTGAATCTTCAAAAGGGGGGGACAAGGAGAAATTTCTCAAAACTTTGGAGCAAATAAAGGAGTCTTATAGACAATGTGCACCGGTATGCCTATAGTTAATTGTTTTATTAGTTTGTTCTGGCTGACCACACTTGCACGTGCTCATGCATTTTAGTTTAATTAAGTTTAGATACCAAGGTCATGTTCGACTGCTGCCTCCTGATGATATCTTTTGTTCTTAACATAATCATTTGAAAATTTTGGAACAATGCTAATGGTCATGATGATAAGGACCATGATGCGTTTACTATAGGCAGCTGATTAGGCCAAGTTTGTCGTAGTGGCTATAGCTTGTGGTCCTACTAAGGTCCAAGGTTCAAATTTTGGATAAATTTCACTAACAGTCCCTAACATTTAATTATCATTCTGTTTTAGTCCCTAACCTATCGGGTGTTTTGTTTTTGTCCTAAATCTATTAAAATTGTTCCGCTTTGGTTCCTCACCAAATGAAATCCATTAACTCAAATAATTTGAGCAATGAAAATTTAAATTAGCAATTTCTTCTTCCTGAATGAAATAAGTCTGATGTACAGAAAGGAAAATTGGGTGATTTGAAGTGTCCCTTAAATATAAAAAATATTATTGTATAAATTTAATTTATTGAAAGACTGTTTCCAAATAGTTGAAATTACAATGTAAAAGTTCCTATTAGACAATTACTTTGATCTAACATATTCCATCCAATGAGGACCAAAATGAAACATCTTTTAATAGGTTTAGGACTAAAATAGAACAGTCAATGGGAGGAACTCAAAAATAGAACTATAATTGAAGGTTAGAGACCATCCACACAATTTACCCTTCAAATATTTCCTGGCATCATGACATGTTTTAGAAAAAAGGAGAAAGATCAAGCTTTCATATGATATAAAATAGTACTTCTAGATTTGAAAAAGCAAAGCCCCTGCCTTGTGTTTTTTGTTATAATTTTCCAGATAATTTACGTGGATAGTCCTAACCTTTAATTATTGTTTTGTCTTTGCCCCTAACCTATTGATTGTTCTGTTATAGCCTTATACCTATTAAAAACGTTTCATTTGGGACCTTCATTGACTAGAATTTGTTAACTCATAATAATTGTATGCTACCAATTTTTTATATTGCAATTTAAGCTATTTGGAAATTGTCTCTAATAAATTTAATCTGTACAATAATTGTTTTTATAGTTGATAGATACTTCAAATCACCTGTTTTTTCTCTCTGTAAATTAGACTCGTTTCATTTAGGACAAAAAAAGCTACTTAATTTAAATTGTCTATCGATTATTAAAAAAAATTGTTACATAGTTTAAATTTATTAGAAGATAGTTATCAGATAGTTATCAGATATTTTAAATTAGAATTTCAAAGCTCGTGTTAGATAGTTGCTTTAAGTTCATGGATTCCATCCGGTGAGGGACCAAAGGGAAACAATTTTAATAGGTTTAGGACAAAATAGAACAGTCAATAGGTTAGGAACTAAAACAAAACAATAACTAATGTGAAAGTTTACCTAAGTTTTCTATTAAGCATTAATTCATGAGGTTCTGTACCTGTAATTTTCTGGTGGCAGACTCATGGCTTTGGAAATGCTTTCTAATGGTGTTGAATATCTGAGTGTCTGGTCCCGAATGAAATTGTTTTCTTTTTAATTTCTCTTTCTAGTCAACTTTCTTTGCTGATGTCGCTTATGATTAAAATACAGAGGCATAAAAGGCTGAAGAAAATCTTTGTCGTGCTCCATGAAGAACTGCAGGTAATTGTTGACTGCTGTTTCGGTATCTCTGTCATGGTCTCTCTTTCCATCTCTATCTGTTAATCAGTATATCTATTCTCTGTAATTGCAGAATATTAAGCAGAGGATTAAAGACTATGCTCTCTCATATCCCAAAGACTGAGGAGTTGTGTAGTGTGAAAGATGGACCCTCCATGAAATCAAGTTTTTACATTTTGCAAATCATCTACTATAATTCAAAGATATCTGATTGCCAATCATGAGAAACACGCTGCAAGCAGCTGTAGCTGTTTCAAGGTGATCAGAACTCGTCCAGTCATTCCTCGCTACTCTGCGCCCTGGAAAGGCTAATGTAGGCAAGTGTACGAGTTTCTTTTATCATCAAAACATAGTGTAAATGATTTAGGAAATTGCCGTTAGCTCCAATTTTGCTGTAGATGTCCCAACACCCTGACAAGGACTGTACAAAAAATGGCAGGACAGGACTAGTTCTTAGGAAAGTTGGCTTGATGGGTCTAACCCATTTAATGTAAGCATGGATGAGCTAACCATTTCGAAAGATATCTGTTGTATAGAAGCTCAGGAGCCCTAAACTTTTGCTGCTTTCTACCTGGGGGTGTGAGCAGGTTGTTAGTGGGCAACGTTGTTGCGGTTTTGGTATGGTTATTCATTTCCTTTTCTGCTTAATAAATTCTTTTGGTATAATTGAAAACTGTCGTTGCATAATGACTGAAGCCATGAGAATGAGAATTAGAATGACATATCATATGATTATAAAAAAATCTACCTTTTACCATGAGATTATGAGAACGAGAAATTATATGTCCAAAGCCAGCCACCTAAGGGAAACTATGATTTCGAAAGTATGGTCGGAAACTGTCATTTTCGTGATGAGCAACGGTTAAACCTTGAATAAAATTTTGCCAAGCTTTTGTGGAGTCTCAAACGGCCTCGAAGAACTGTGGAAGTGTTAGTTTTCCAATTGAATCCAAGTATCGTCTGAAAAGAAAAATACATATTTAGTTATTCAATCCAAGTGTACCTTCATATATTTTACCATAGCCGTGTTTAGGATAATATTTCTTACAAAATGAAGAATATCTTTATAAAGCTGTTACCACATCTAAGATAACATTTCTTATGAATATGAATAACATTTTACGAAATAGCAAATTTGTATGAATGTAATAATATTTCTTATTGAATAATACAATATCATTTCTAGAATGGCATTTCTTACAATATGAAAAATATTTTATGGAACAACAAATTTGTATGAGTGGAACAAATTAATTTCTTATTAAATGAAACACATTATTTACAAAATAACATTTCTTATGAAACAAACAATATTTCATAGAACATCAATTCTTAATAGTAGTCTAATCAACTCGCTTGAATTCAATTAACTGCTCTCTACTTAATTTTTAGGGACAGGACAAAGAAACTTTCACAGGCTTGAAATCGATTCCATTCTAGATGCAAATAGCGTTAAACACAATTTTTTTCCTTTAATCTCTTCAACAGACAATAACTCGTACAAAATACCTTTGGTCCATTAAATTGGGGGTAAGCTAATGCCTTTGCTGAAGTAACTAACCAGATCAAGGGGATTTGCAATTAGTAGGTTTAGAGTTTAGTCTTAAAATTTCACATCTTCTCTTTGCTAACGATAGTATTCTATTTTTACAAGCTAGAGAAGAGGGTGTAAGACATCTATTGGCTATTCTAGAGCTCTACGAAAGTGCCCCAACTTAGACGGTTAATATGAGGAAATCATCTTTCTTCTTTAGCCCATCGACTATGGAGCAAAGCATTCTGAATTGTTTGGGAATGTAGGCTAGCTTGAAAGTGGGTTCCCTTGGTTGTTTGGGCGGAAGAAAATAATCTAGTTTGAGTTTCTCATTCAACGGGTTAAACAAAGATTAGCAAAATTGAAGACCTATTTATTGTCTCAACTAGTTGTTGTCTCCTTATTAAAGCAATCATCTAGGTGGTGCTTACTCATCCGATGAGTTGTATCCTGATTCCAACCGAGGAAGGTGATAGACTTCAATCCCTTACTACTTGGTGTTTCTGGTCTTCAGATGTCGAGGATAGGAAAATTGCATGGTGTGGGTGGGATAGGTTGGTTGGGAGGCCTTGGTTCTAGGGATGTGGCTGCTTTCCACGCTTTACTTGCAAAACAAGCATGGAGATTGGTGCAAAACACCTCGACTTTGGTAGCCAAAGTGTTAAGGGGAAAGTACTTTCCCTTTTGCATCGTTATCTAAGGCATGTATGCCTAACTTCCCATCCATCGTATACAAAGGCATTTCAGTGGGTGGGGCTATTTTTCAAGTTAGTGCATTATGGAGGGTGAGAAACAAATGAAACATTTTTATATGGGGTCATAATTGGCTGTTAGGTTTGAAACTTAAGCCATTTATGTCACGCCCCAAACTGCCCCTGGCCCATCTGGGCCCGATTATCAGATTAATGCAGCGGAAGTTATTCATACTGAAGGGGCTTTATTAGCTAGTTATGAGCACCTATGGCGTGACTCCAGGATCTATTCTGGTACTAGCTTGTTACTTAAATACTTTCAATGTGTTGTCAGGGTGCTCTCCAGGAACAAGCTAATACCTATGTGGAATTCTAGTGTTCCATTTATGGACTTTACCACTTAGCCGGTTACACACACAAGTCTTTAGATGCCATTTCAACAAAATCCAATAAATCCAGATTCACTGGAAGTCTTCCCTTAGTTACACACATAATCAGCAAATCATACTTGCAATTCAAGCAAAGCATACACTTAATCCATTAAGTGCATAGGATGTGTGTCCATCAAGTGTACTAATCCAATGCATGGCAACAAAGAAGCCCATCTCATTTTCAACTTTGAAAACCACATTTATATATCCATGAGCATCAGCCAAGTCTAGTACACATAACATGAATATCCATCATGGCATTTCATCAAAATTCATCCTAAGATAATCATGATCACAATGTGCATCTAACAAGCATCTCCTACTTGGAAAACATACCAAGGATGCTATATGTCCATAACTAGTTAAGTTTAGGTTTTACAGACCAAGTTCTTATGTCTACCCAAACTTTAACTCAAAACCTGGAACTCATTCCAGCTTAATAGACATTGTTCCCACAACTTCTAGACTCCACAAGCCTGCACAAGGAAGTCCAAACCATTAGCTTGTTCCACAAGTAAAATATACCACATAAGTCACTTAGAGTCAAATGAATATATTAAGCAACACTAAACTCATACCCAACCCTTTAGCAAAACATAACGAGTACTCTAGTACTCCCTACTTGATCTATCAAGCCATCCAATCCACTTCCTGAAAAAAGTAAAGAAGGGCGGGTGAGTTATAAAACTCAGTAAGGATCCAGGTGTGAGGTAAGTAACTCATGACTTTCATAGTCATATCCGGCTTAAAAAGCCAAAATTGTGCCAAGAACGTAATGGCAATGCCAAATCAGAATGAGGTAATCTCTCGTGACTTTTGTAGTCACATATGGCTTCCAAAGCCTATTCTTAAGCCAAGAATGTCATGGCAATTAAATCCAATGCCAAGAATATCATGGCAAATAATCCTGTTCCTGCAAAGGAAAACACTAAAACAAAGAAAACACAAGATACAGCACAATAGCAGCATCAACAATAATAATAATAATTTGGGTCAGCATGCACAAACAACAACGGTTCAGAGAAGCACACAACACACGCACTCAACCACAAGTTTTCCTGGGCAATCACTACTGCCACCCACTACTGGCACTCCTGGCCAGACTGGCAGTACTGGCACCAATGGCACCCCTGGCACCACTGGCACCCCTGGCAAGTGTCCAAGGCTTTAAACCTCAATTCTCCTTCTTAATCATACCACCCGTTCCCCTAGAGCTCCGAGTTACATAGTAAGTTGGCCATTCTTACTATAAACTCTAACACTTGCCTTTATATTGATTAGCTAATCAAACCATATATATATCCAGAATTGCCCATTATTCATATCCATAGTTGCCGAAGCAACAATCCACGTCCAATATGCACTTACGTGCCCAAAGTTGCCGAAGCAATGATACCTCATCAATTATGCACTTACGTGCCCAATTATTAAACTAAGAAAGTAACATGAGCCCTCACACAAAGAACAACTAACCCGCTGCACACCTATGGTCACTTGGTACTATGACCATCACATAGGGGCATTTATACTCACAAACAATATCATGGAAGAACACCATGCAATAAGTGAGTAAAGGATCCTTACCACCATTGGTGTAACCTTTTGCTCATTGCCTTTGCTTTGCTTTGTTTGTTGTTGGAACTTTGCCATTTCCTTAATGGACCTCACTTAAGGAGGTAAAGGCCCACTTAGCCTTTTTGTGAACTGAGGCCCATATTAACCTTTTCAGGACTTGGGCCTATATTAACCTTTTCAGGATTTAGCCCATTTTCCAATAATGCCATTATGGCCCAAAATAGCCCATTTCATAATTTATGGACCAAGAACACTTGGTTTTCAATTTGGGTCTTCAAATTTAACTTTTGGCCCAAATAGCCCCATCATTTCTTTTTCTTGCTTTTCTTTCATCTTTTGCTTGTTTCCTTCCTTGGAATGGCCATATAAGCCTCGAGGCACCAAGAACACTTGGTTTCATGCCTCCAAATGCCATGTATACTCATGGCCGAAACCTCCATCCTTGCTTTCCATGGCTTAAAAGTGCCATGCATATAAAGAGCTCTTGAGTTGAGCTCAAGAACAACAATATCCTTCCATGGCCGAAATATCCACTTGATTTCCTTGCAAAAATCCAACATGGCCAAGTCATTAGAGAGCAGCATCTAGCTCAAAATACATGAAACTACCAAGAAAAACTTGGTTCACTTACAACCTTTAAATGGCCGAAATTTGAGCTTCACTTTCTTGGAGTTCGTCTTCATCTTCTTGCTCTTCATGGCTTAGAAATGCCATGCATGTAAGGAGCTCTTGAGGTGAGCTCAAGAACACCATTTTATCCATATGGCCGAAACTTCACAAGCATTTCTTCATGGGCTTTCTTTGATTTCTCACTTTGTTCTTGGTCTAGATGGGTTTAGGAGCTTGAAAGCTTCAAGAAAATGTGTTTGCATGTGCAAGAACATGCATTTCTAGCTATGGCCGAATCTTAGATGAAGAAAGAAGGAGATGGAGTTTGAAGAACACCATGGCTAGAACTTAGAGAGAAGGGAGAGCTTTTGGTGCTAGAGAGAGAGTGGAAATGAAAATGAAATGAAAGTGGGAGTGATGGCTGGTTATGCACTTGCAAATGAAAGAGAAATGAAACTCAAATGCATTCTAAATGTGCATTAAACGTATATTCAAAGAAGGTGGGTGGTCATGGTGCTAAATGAAGTGAAATGCACCCAAAATGCATATCAAATGCATAATTTGGAGGTATGGACGAATTTTGAATGAAAAAGGTGGGAGAATAAGTCAAAAATGATGGGCCAATATTTTAATGTAAGTGGGAGACAATGTAAGTGGGTGATTAAAATATGGTGAGTGGGATTTGTAGTGGGAGACAAGGCATGGGTAATAGAATAGTCAAATTGGGAAAGTGGGGGACAAAAGTAAGTGGGGTAATATTTAATTGGTGAGTGGAGGATGTAGTGGAGGGATTAAATAATTATGAGTGGAATGTGTAGTAGGCCAATTTTAAATTGGTAACATGGGGTGGCCGGCCATGCATATATTTTTCATGAAAAATGGCCAAATTACTCACTTGGTCCTCCATCTTTCTCCAACTTTGCAATTGAGTCCCTCAACTTCCAAACTTGCCATTTTTTTTTATCATCCAAACTCTTGGCCTTAGCCAAGCATAATTCTCAGAGTGTCCAACACTCATTAATGCCCATTCCATAAATAATTCAAAGTCTCTACAAATAATTTCGCTAAGTTTCCAAATTAGGAAACTATTTATGCCACTAATCCACTTAACCCGGTAATTAATCATTCATCACTTTCCGGGTGTAACAATTTACATGCCCAATCCCGGAGATGAAGGAATGGTAGGTCGGTCATCTTATAAATCATTTGGGATTTCAGTGGAATTATGAGGTTATTGATGCTATTTTCCATCTGGCAGATGCAGCGAAGGTGAAAAGAATCCTGCTTTTTTGCCTCACCTCATCGAGAATGTGCTTACTTAGGAATGAACAACAACATGAATTTCACTATGTAATCGACATATTATCTGGCTTACGCAATATTGTATGGTTGTGGTCCATTGCTTTGCTTTGAGTTTTGGACTTGGTTATGGAGGTTTTTTTTGCCGCCTCATATTCACTTTTTTTTTTTTTGTGCCTATGTGTAGGACTACCTACTTAGGACAATCTTATATGACGAGGGCTAAATGTATTGCGGGTATGCCCAGTATGTGCAAAACAAGAAGATTCCACTACTCACATATTATTTGCATGCCCATTTTAGTGCAGCTTAGACAAGACTTGAACTTGGACCTCCCTTTGTTGGAGCTTGACGAGCATAAGTCCCTTCTGACTGCTAACTATGGATGGTTCATATGGCTTAACCACAATATGGTGGTGCACAAGTTTTTTTGTTGAAGTCTTCAAAAGGTCGCAATATTTATTAGAATTATGATTAGGAGATGGCTTTAGCACGGAAAGTCTTCGTCTCATGTGCCAGAAGTATGTTGCCATGTTCCATGAGATTAATGTCGATGCTTCCATGGCCAAGCAAGAAAGGAAGGAAGTATAAGCCTTGTATGTTGGGATGTGTCAGTTACAGTACAATTTGCTTTATCTTATAGGTGGCATATAGAGGGGATCCCTTATAATCAGAAGTGCTTACCATTCCATGGGGTCTGAAAGAGATTCGTCGGTTTAGATTGATTTTAGTAATGTTAGAGTCGAACTCTCTGCATTTAATTTCTGAATTACAAAAAGGGGTCTCCCATTCTATGTTTTATTTTGAGATTCTATTAAATGAAGCTAGAGTCTTAAGAAAATGCTTTTTATTCTTTTTTTTTTTTCTTGTTAAAAGGTAGGCAAATAAAATCACTCATGCCATAGCAATAAGGAGCCTAGGTAGAAAACCTTGAGTTTCTGTTTCTCAATTGGTTGTTGCATGCATTGAGTTTGATTTAATGTATCAGCCTTTTCCTATAAAAAAGAAAAATCTCCCTTACTTACCTTTCATAATCATATAATAGATAAATAATAGAATAGCGTTTGAATTAGGTAGTAGCCAAATTCGTACCATGCATAAATGATAGGGAAAAATTACCTAAACCCCCCATTGAGGTATACCTATCATATACTTGTATCTCCTCTTTTATATACACATGCCCCCTTAATTGGTTAGCTCTGTTAGTTAGTTTATTACCTTAATAATTCAGTTGACCTTTATATTTTTATAACTGTGCACATTAAACCCCAACTTCCAAACACTATCTCTCCAACTTGATGCTCCGGCTGCCAGTTCTGTGCCCCTTCCTTCACGGCCGACCCCGTTTTCTCCTTTCATTGCCTTGCCCTTTGCGACTCCAACAACCTTGATGTTTCACTTTCCTTTCGTTTCATGCCTCTTTGTTGCCACATCTCATCCACCAGCTCCTTATTCTGCTCCTATCTCATCTCCCTCCCTTATGATTTCAAATTCGGCAGAAAGCACACGGTTCAAAGTTCAAACTAGCAAGAAAATGGTTCTACGCCACCAGTTCTTGGATCTTGCTTGCTGCTAGAGATTGAGAGGCTGAAAAATATAATTGTTTCTGACATTAGTTTCAATCAGTTGACGGACACATTTGATTGTGATCGTTGTACCGATCAATAACTCTGCCATGATTGTAACCTCTCCCAGTGAAAATCCAACATACTCTGGCACTTAACCAAGGATGAGACGACCTATCCATTCCCTGCCTTTGTCTCCGTCCTTTCATCCGATACACAATTAGCCCTCTCTGGTTTCTTGGACAACAAGCTCCATCTCTAAGACCTCAACGTTGGTACATCTGCTCATTGTTTTATCGAACAAACAAAGGAAGATTTCTCGGTCATGTTCGTCCTGTCAGCCTTTCGTAACCAAAAGATCAAGTTTCAAACTAGATTTCCTCGTTGGAGTTGTTCTTCCCCGGATTATTTTCCTATTTCTTCCAGGAGACCCTCACATCTCTCACCTAGAGGGCATTGCCATAGTCAATCTTGTTGGTCTAAATTTGATTCTAAAAGTTTAACCCGCCACTGACACGAGAACATTAACAGCACCTAATGTTGCAATTCGCAAAACAAAGAGAATCAGAAGCCACTTCTTCTACGATCAATGACTACGTTGCCGACTTTCAAAGAAAGTTGACAATATTAATCATTGATAAGCAGGGGAGGTGAGGTGAGGATGGGGATGGGGATGGGGATGGGTTTAGTTACGGACGAGACCTAACTCAGTAGATGCAAAAGTTGGGTGTAAGGATGGTAATGCCACGAATCAGGTACTGATCCCCCTTCCGACTGCCCCTGTCCATTTAATAAATTGGTTATTTCATTATAAGGGTTGAAATGAGACGAACGATTTATTAGATAGTTTGAGCTTGAGCTTGAGTCCTCTTTTTTTTTTCGTTACTGAGCTGAACCTAATGAGCTTTAGGCCGAGTTTCGAGCTTCATCTTAAATTTGAACCCTTAGCAAGCCAAGCTTCAAGTTTGGTGCTGGTCGGTTTGAACTTTTATCAAGTCTAATATTCTTTTAATATAAAAAGTAAATTAATTTTATTTTTAATATATGTAAATCCTAAAATTCTAAATCTTTATTCCTTATATTGAGCTTGAATCTCAAACTATGCTCAAACCCTCAAATTGAGCTTGAATTGAGTTTCAAAACTATCGAGCCATCGAGACAAGCCTGAACATTTTCAAACCGAGTTTCGATTCCCATTTTTTGAGCTCGATGAGCTTGAGCTTGAGCTCAAGCCGAACTTCAAGCTTGGAGTGTTCAGGTTCAACTTGGCTCGTTTACCTTATTTCATCACCAACAACCCTAAAAAAGATGAGATGATGGTAAGCAACGAGTTCTTTTCTTTTTTCTTTTACTGAATTACTCAATTTAGTTGGCTTGTAGTGTTGGTGAGTTGCAGAGTTCCTAATAGCTAAGTTGGTAAATAGAGACTGTGAACCGTGAAAGACACTGGTGAGCAAGATCATGAGAGATGATGCACATTTGTGAGCGAGAGCGAAACCAATATGGTGAAACTGTGCAGGGCAAAGATGATGGTGATGGTGATGCTGATTAGGGTTGATAATAAGACCTAGAGATGGAAGATGGAAAGGCCCATTAGCGGTGACTCTAAGCAATGAAATCATGAGGTTGAGAGGGCTGGGGTTGCTCGTCCGTATGTGAATCGAGGATTTATGGTGAGTAGGTTTGGTAATTTTTTTGGGTAATTTGGTTATGGATGGGTTTGGCCAAGAGAGAGGGATACAGTTGAGATTTAATTTTTCTAAGGGTGTATAAGGAACATGCACCATTATACATGGTGAGTTTAATGAGTAGATGGGGCAGACTTATCCATCATGGATGCATTAAACTCGCAACCCGCCCTTTCTTATGGGATGAGTGTATTTTTGTTATCCATGTCTGCCCCATTGTAGATATTTTTACCTTTACTCCCACACATTGCGGATGGATAACCACCAAATTTCCATCCTTAGTTAGGGGGACAAAGTTTCTGAGAAAGAAGACTATGATGACAATATCGGGTCTTTCTGTTTTTTTGTCTTAGTGGTGAATCACATAGTTAACTTTTTAGGAGATAGATGCAGTTATTATAAAAAGAGGGGAGACAAGTTTTAGTTAGGAAAAACTTCAAGGGGTTTACGTAATTTTTCCTAAATAATAAGTATTGCTCATACGCTAAGGGTGAACATGGGTTGAGAAAAACTGAAATCCAACCTGAATCACCCATATTGGGTTAGGTTGGGTTGGGTAAAAATTAACCATGGTACGCGGGTTGGTTCCACATATGTAAGAACTGACGGTTTTTGGGTTGGTTCTAGTTTCACATGGAACTAATCCGAGATAAAGTCGAATCGAAGTTATGATATAACTAAATTATCCATACATTAAAAAATAAAGGATTATGAGAGTGTTTTATTCTTTTATATTAAACCATAAAACTAATATTCCTAATCTTGAATCTAAATTGGAATAGGGGATAAGAAATTGTTTATATTTTCATATTGTAAGAAATTACAATGACATGGCGGTTGGTTTGGTTTAAGTAGACAGTGGATATGTATCAGATTGAATATTGTTTTCTTTGTACAGATAAAAGAAAAGAGATAAAGTATCTAATCAGTAATCTTTCAAAATTTACAAAGGCATTTTGTGAAATTGCATGTGAAACTCTTTGAATATTATTAAGAACGTGTGTATTTAAATATGGATTTAGTTGTGTATTATGTCAAATATTTCACAAACTAGTTGAGAATAAAATTTTATTGAATTTAAATATTGTTATAGGTATATTACATAAACCGAAAAGTCCCAAAACCAGAACAAAAAAACCTAGAACCATGGTTCTGGTTCTTTTCGGTTATTGGTTCTTAGGTTGGGTAAAAACGTTTTGAAATCAAAGCCCATTTCGGATTGGTTCAGTTTCACCAAAAAACCGACCCAAGCCGATCCATGTTCACCCCTATCACACACACACAAACACACATATTTGTTTAACTTTAATATATAGTTTGTGCAAACTCTACTCTCGTCCTAAACCATAAATTATAATGACCAATTAGTTTTAACTTAAGTCAATTGGCTTATTTTTACTTTTACATCTTTTTTGTTTGAAACCAATTTTATTTGAAAGTCAATATTATGTACATGCAATAATCCATTTGAAAGTAAAATTTCATGATGTTAAATTTTTATGAGTTTTTCTTTTTTAATGCCTAAAACTAGAAAAATTCATAAAAATTTAGTAAGATTACAAAAATTGTATTTTCAATAGATTATTATACCTACATAATATTGGCTTTTAATTAAAATTAGTTTCAGGTAAAAAAGACATAAGAATAAAAATAAACAATTTAAAATTCAATTAAGTTAAGTCAAAATGAACTGGGGGCAAATTGTAACTGCATTTGAAGCAACATTTCTTACCAAATGAATAACATTTTATAAAAAAGAAAAAGAAAAAGAAAAACTCATTGTGAATGGTACAAGTACAACATTTTTTATTGAAATGAAATAGATTTGATACATGAAGGACAAAAAGCGACATAACATAAAGAACAAATCTTGTTACTTAAATATACATATAGTCACATTTCATGATATCTCGTAAATGACATACTAAATGAACAACATTCTACATAACAACAAAAATCTAATGAATAGAACAACATTTCTTACTAAAAAGAATAATATTATATGGAATATTAGTTGTTTGTAAACGAATAACAATTTTTCTGAAACAACAATTGATATATATAGAACAACTATGAGAGAACCTAGATAATAAATATTGTTTACTTGTATATATAGTAGAACATTTTGTAATACTTATCGAGACTGTAATTTTTATTCATTTAGTCAATATTGTTATTAATTTTATCTTGATTGTGTTGCTTATTTAGTTGATATTGTTGTTCCAACTTGATATTATTGTTTTTTAATTGATATTAGTTGTTCATTTTGCCAAAACTCTCAATGTTGTTCATTTAGTCAATATTTTTATTCATTGTATCTAGTTTCCTATTCATTTACTTAAATTGTTGTTCCAATTTGAGATTGATGTTTTTTTTAATCGATATTATTGTTCCCCCGCAATAATTGTTTATTTTGTTGATATTGTTGTTCATTTAATCGAATTTGTTATTCTATTTAATGAAAATTATCAAAAACCCCTCAAGATTTGTCAAAACCTACAGCTGTGTCCCTTATTTTTTAAATACCTATGCTTACCCTGAAAACTTAACACTATTATTAACTGTTAGGCAGAAAAGGGAAAAAAAATATTGCCCTCCTAACCTATATAAAATTTGCTACCCAGTGTCTAAATTTAACGAGGTTACTCTCCGTTTCCGCCCCGGCGCCCTTCGCCGGTTCCACCTCTCTCCTCTCCGCCTCTTCCCTCTTCTCCCTCCTCTCTCCTCTTCGTCCTCTCCTTCCTCCCTGCCTTCTTCGGCTCTCCGACTAAGGAGTCGTGATTCCGTACGACACTCTCGATTCCGTCGTGATTCACCCCCTCTTCTCCGACGGTGCGATTCGTCTCCTCCTCGCCAGTCGCCACCGCCCCGTCTGCCTCTTCTTCGTCGGTGCGATTTGCCCCCTCTTCTCCGCTTCTTCTCCCAGCCGGCGTGATTGGAAATTGTTAGAGCTGATTCATCAGAGAGTAGAGATTCAGCCGCAAACGGGACATTCATCTGCTCGTCGATTCCGTCCGCTTTTGAGTCTGACCTCCAATGCCGCCTCAATCTTGCCGCCGTTCCATCGGTCAACGGAGCACGAAAGGGCGGCCATGCTCTTCCCGACGGCCACACTCTCCTCTATTCAAGATCCCAGCAGCAATTTGACTTCGTTGCCGTAGTTGCGATTCGGCGTCGTCCTCGCCTGCCCCAGCCGCGATTGAGTTCTATTAATTGGCGGTTGTACGTTTCTAGTTAATCTGCGAACGAGTCCGATTAATTCGCCCTCATCCAAATATTTTTTTTTTTCAAATTATTGGTTTGATTTGAAAGGATTTTCACTGGTCAGAGAGAAGTTTTTATGGAAGAAAGTTACGAGAGCAAAAGTAACCCGGAGAAAAAAAGTGTATTTTCTCTGTTTTTTTTTTTTTTTCTCTTTACGGTAAATAACAGTATTAATGTTTTAAGGGGGCAAGTGTAAATATTTGAAAAATGGGTGATAAAATTATAAATTTGAGCAAATCTCAAGGAAATTTTAGTAATTTTCTTTTTATTTATGGTTCTTGCATTTTAGTTTATATTGTTGCTATTTTAGTTAATATTTATTGTTCATTTTATCTAGTTCTATTGTTCATTTTGTTGCTATTGTTATTCCAACTTGAGATTATTATTTTTTTAGTGGATATTGCTTTCATTCACTCCTGTAATTCATTCAATCAATATTTATGCTCATTTTATCTATATCGATATTCATTCAGCCAAGTTTGTTTTTCAAATATACAGTTTTTTTTTAATTTTAGTTGATATTGCTGTTTTTTTAGTCAATCTTGTTGTTCATTTGATTGATAATATTATTCCTTTTAGTCAAGTTTGACATTCCATTCACAACTCCTCTATTTTAGTTGAGGGAAAATGTGCAAACTTACCACTAATATATTGGTCATAAAACAATTTTGTCAGCGAGCCTCTTTTTTCTTTCAAATTTATCATCCTTTTTTTTTTGTAGCAGCAATTTTATCACTATCATTTTCTCATAAAGTGATTCTGCCATCGATATTTTTTTTCTTGCAAATTTTCCATTGACATTTTTAAATGACAGTGGTAAAATTGTTCCAATAGAAAAGATGAATGATAAATTTAAGATGAAAAAAAGTTCAATGGCAAAATCGCTCAATGGTCAATATGCTAATGGTAAATTTGCAAATTCTCCCTTTAGTTGATATTTTGTCTCTATCCAATATTATTGATCATTTTACTATTGTTCATTTAGTTAATATTGCTATTCTTTTACTCTAGACTCAATGTTTTTAAAACTGGGCTAAATCGGCTGGTTCAACTAGTCTAATTGTGAACCAACAGTCTCTAAGATTCGAGTTCCAGCTCAATTACACCAAGGTCAAAGGACTGCCCAAAACCATGAACTGAAAGTCATTTAGAACGACTTGCATGGAGACCAAAAAAGGTAGAAATAAAAAGAAAAAGCAGCGCTAGTGGTTTGCCTAGGAAAAAAAAAAGGGGGGGGGGGGGGGGGGGGGGGGGGGGTAAAGCTATCTACATTAGAGTTTGTAACTTAATGTATTAGACAAAATGTTAACTTATCCTTATACTATGTACAAAATTGCTTTTTAATCTCATTGTTTTCATTTTTGTCATATCACTCAACACTCATTCAACACAATTATAAAAATGCAAAAGAACAATAAAATGACAGTTCAACCAGTTGGACCATAATCTGGTGACCCTGACAGTTTGAAGTATGATTTGGTCTTAAAAACACTATCCAGATTATTGTTTATTTAGTTAAAGTTTGACGTTCTATTTGCAATTTTTGAATTTAGTTGAAATTAATTTATATACCTGACATTACCTTTAGATTCAAATGTTTTTTTAGTTTCAAAAAATTATATATATCTAAATAAGATATAAATATATTATGATCAAAATTGTTATTAAACCAACAAATATTAAAAATATTATGCCATCACAATGAGTTTCCCCAACATATCTATTATTTAACACGAAACATATTTGTTATAAACACCAATGATTCACATACATGCTAAAAACATTTTTTTAAAAAAAAATTGGGCTACATGAAAAAATTATAAAAATTGTAAAAGGAAGTTTGCCCAAATTGGCCCTTAATAATAAATTTATTAATTTTAAAAATAAATAATTAAAGGAAAAGTTTTGGGCTACATGACTACATGAAAACATTGTAAAAGGAAGCTTGCCCAACTTGGCCAAAAATAATAGACATATTAATTTTAAAATAAAATATGACTTAAAAGAAAAACTTTTATGACTCCACAAAAAAAATTGTTAAAGGGAGTTTGCCGAATTGTCCCGAATAATAAATATATTAAAAACAAATATTTTTTTAAAAAGTATTGGGATACATGAACAAATTGTGTAATGTAGTTACTCAATTTGGCACAAAATAATAAACCATTTAATTTAAAAATTAACTATTTTACAAACAAATAAATTTTGAGATGATGAAAAAATTGTAGAATTCTAAAAAATAAAGTCATTTTTTTTAGTTTTAACTGAATAAAACACCCAAATTGGTTTTTGAGCCAAGCAAAAAAAGCTACACTTTGGGCCAGTTCACAAAAAATATAAAAATAACAAAAATTGGGCCATATAATAAAAATTGAAAACAAAATGAGCCCTTTTTTGTTCTAACCCAAAATTAAGATTCATTTGTGTGCAACTCCTTTCGCAACCAGACTTGAAAACTCAATACATTGCTTGACCACGTCTCAAATTCTATGTACTCAATTGAAATAAATTTAAAAAGATAGAGAACTGTTGGCAACCAACCCAACTTGTAAATTAACCAAAATTTCGTTTCTTTTACATTTCTCGTTTTTCTTCTCTTGTCTTTTCTCTTCTGCTATCTTCTATGACTTCCAAACTACTTGAAGGTTGTTGTCACCTTACACTGCAATACTCTTCTATTTTTTTCTCCTTCTCTTTCTCTACCCAAAGTCAAATGCCTCAAACCGTTGTTTGAGCTTTACTTACATATTTTGAGTATTTAAGTTGAACTTAGTCAAACTCCACCCTTTTTGTGTGATCATTGAAATTTAATGTGTTTTGCTTCATTTTTTTTCATGTGAGGTATGTAGTTAATATATCAACCTCACTATTGATATGCATGCAATCAAAACTCCTTTTGCTTCTTTTCCTTCTTTTTATAATCTGAGTTTTCTTATTGCCACCTTCACCTTTATCAATGTTGTTGCAAGTTTGCAATCGGTGCATTGCCAACCGCAACAGATGAAAGGAAAAAAAATAATAAAAATATGAGAAGGGGGCAAGAAATGTTAACTTCTATGGTTACTTGACGTCAATTATCCTAAAATTTCACATTTGAGGGTTAAATTAAACTATTTCAAGTTCAAGAGAAAAGTTGAAAATGATATTTATCTTCTTTCAATAACAGAGAAAACAATTACTCACCTAGTATACCAAGTATTTTTAAGGGGAGTTAAAGCTATTATGTCAGTCAATGCGATTGATCTCGAAATCTAGAACTGAGAGCTTGTTTTCTCCGCCCAAGGTTAATTATAGTCACTTTCACCATTATTTTAGGAAACATCCAATTTAAACAATATTGTTAAAATTGAATAGATAGCAAGATATTTTTAACAGTTTTTGCTAGAAAAGAATACTAAAACAAAAACTTTTATCATATACACAAATCAAAGACTGACAAAAAAAAATTAACAAAGGCGGCCAAGTTGAAACATCACATCACACGATCTAAAATGGCCAAAATTGAGACAATACATGCCAAGTGTTACATAAAAAAATCTTTAAAAAGCATAGTAGCAAATTCGAGCCTCTAACAATTTATTTTCAATTAAACAAATCCAAACATACAAATCTAAGCATGTTACTCATGGGAACAATATGCTAAATCGAATCCAGATATCAACCACACCACAACATTCAAATTAAAGAGAATTGGAGAGAATGTTTGCCTTCACTTTCTTTGCCAATCTATGATTCCTCACTGGAAGCACCAGCCAAGCACCTTGCTTAGCTACCATTGGCATGGCCTCTGCTCCAATCCCTGGCATCTCGCCTGTTCGTACATAAAATTTTTAGATGAAATCAAGCAACACAAAAGATTATTGAAGGAAAGAAAGGATGTAAATATTTGAAATTGACAGTTATGAGTCAATTTCGAATAAAAAAAATAGTACCCGTGATGATGGTGGTGATGGAACAGAGGTCACCAGAAGCTTTAATGACCCTATCAATGGTGGACTTAGAATGTAACCGCTACGCTTGTGAGGTGTTTGACGGTTCCGAGCATTCATTTCCTTGGTAAAGTGAGTTCATTGTTTAATGACATTGCCATCTCAAACTAGGAGAAGCAGAAATTAATATGAAATTCTAAAAAATCCATGAAAAACATAAATATGAAACTCTAAAAGAATACAATAGTAACAAGCAAAAGAGAAAAATTTAATAAATAAAGATGCTAAATCTACAAAAGAAACCTTAAGTAAAGATAAATACGGTTGGAGAACTAACTGTCATATTCTAAAGTCAACAACCCTACTGCTTAACTGATAAAAAACATCAAAAGTTGCCATGAATCCAGGAAAAAAATATTTTGATCTTTTTTTTTTTTCAAAAACTTAAATATCTTAATTCTACTTACAGATTTTCAAATGGAAGAGGTATGAGAACTGAGAAGAACGATTGCTTTGTCAATGAATTTGGGGGATAATCATCAGGAGTCATAAGTGGATGAGAAGACAGAAGGGGAAAGGACATTGGAGTCTTCCATTGTCTTTGGTTTAGGAGTACAATGAATTTAAAATTTTCATATTTTTGGTTTATATAGGCCACCTCATTACTAGTTTTTTTTTCAAAAAATAAATTGTCAGATAATATTTATATTGTCTATTAATGAGAGGAAATCATTTTAGATGAGATTATAGCATTATCTTAATTATAAATTATTTTAAATTTAATCCTATTTTTTAATTTGCAATTCAGATTTTAGAGATAAATCAATAATTGTAACTTTGATAGCCACATGTCACTACCCTATTACTTTATAGGATATGAGTTTATTTGGTAGACTGTGTGTAAAAGATTGTCGATAATTTACTAAAAAGGAAAGTGCGTCATATGTCAACTTCATAATCACTCTCATTAAAGAAAAGTCAAAATCACCTTTAGATGTATCCTGTTATATATATATATATAGTTAGGTAGTTGTTCATTTTACTCCATATTGTTCTTATGTTTTGTTTAAAATTATTTTGAACTTTGAGCTAGATTTGAATAACATATATGATCATAGATACAAACAATGAGTTAGATCAAAACATGAATTCTAAACCAAATCTAAGTGAAAGAAGCCAAAACAAAACAATAAATGAAATCAAAGCAAGAATTAGAAAAACAAATCAGATCCAATAATTGGGACAAAAAAACACAGTGAAATTGAAATCCTAAACAAATCCAAACTTAGACAAAAACAACGAATCAAATTAAAGTATGAATTATAAACCCAGATCTAAGTGAAAAAAACAAGAAGCAAAATAAAATATAATTACAAACCTGGATCTAAGCGAAAAAAAACAAGAACATATCTAAACCCTGGCCATGAGAAGTGGTGGTGATGATCGGCCAAATAGTGGGAGGAGAAGTAGAAGAAGAGAGATAGAGTTAAAAGAGAGGGGGGGGGGGGATATTGCAATTGTGTTTTTTCTTAAGAAGATTGAATGACAAACTTTAAATATAGGCAAACTGAGATCATAAATTTTGGTCTGGGACTTCTTGTCACCTCCTAAACAAAGCTTTGTGCCCTCTTTCACAAAGTCCTTAGTCTCTCTACTACTGTGGATTTGTCGGTCGTTACTATGTTTAAGAAGATACTTTTGTCTCTGCTGCCGTGGATTTGTCAATTGATTCTTTGTGCCTTGACATCTGAGCTGGTCGGAGATTCTCTGCGGAGATAGTGTATCTGGACTTCTTTGAACAAGTGCCTCTTTGAAAATGTTTTGAGGACTTTTATAGTTTTGTCATCAAAGAATCTGGGTTCATGGATCAATTCGTGATGTTTTCCAAAGTTTATGGATCAATCAATATTCGCTGACCAACTTGGTCGAGTTGCTTAAGTTTAGGGGCCAAATGCATAGTTTGGCCAAATTCAGATGAAAACGTAAAAATAAAAAATAAAAAAAACATCCCATTGTTCATCGCTGCGGACCGTCGATCGGAGCCCATACTCTTGCCGTTCATCCCCGTTAGCTCTCTACTTGTTCTCTTCCCACCGTCGTTCTTTACCTTCATTGCCTTCCAATTTGATGGCAAAGCTTCAGTTTCTGTCCTCGATTTAGAACAACGCTAGCGCAAAATTGTTGCTTGCCTGGCTGAGAACCCAAGATTCGAAGCCGAATTACAGTTCATAAACCTGGTGTACGTTCTCTCCTCCCTTTCTCTTGCGACTTGATTTTGTCTAGGTTTTTGTGATTTTGCGGATTGGTGAGCCTCGGTTCGCCTGTTCTGTTGTTGGGTCTACGAAAGAGCGCACCTTGTTTCGCGCAAAACAATGTCTAGCTTGGTTTCGACCTTTAGTAGGAAGCTAATTATCTTTATCATATTAGTTCGGTATTGGAGAATGGGGAGCTGCCTCTCTTGTGAGCTTTTATTAGCTTGAAGAGCTTTTGGCTGTGATAATTGGTCTTTTTTCCGCGTTGTGATTGTAAATCATTGTAATTCATTCGTAACTTGTTCTCCAACCGTTAGTCTTGATATATCTATCCGCTTAACGTTTTATTTAGCATTAGGTTGTAGCTTTTCACATATGAAGCGATGCCATGTCAGGTGAGTTAGATTCTGAATGTTATTTGCGCGATATAACTTTGGATTAAACATGTTAAATTCTTATAAAAAATCAATTTGGTTGATGTTATGGTGCCATTTATGTAAGTAAGTTTTGAGTCGCCAATATATTTTTTCTGTCCTTTGTTTTCCTTTGATTTCTTTTCTCAAGTTTTACCTGTAAACAGAAGTGATTCTCAATGTTTTTAAGACATGAGTTCCATTTCTTCCACATTTTTTGTAACAATTTAATGGATTTTTATGTTACCAGACCCACATAGCAATTTATGCCGCTGCTCAGGTGCCATGCTGAATGCAGCTACCAGTTGGCATATTGACAATGAATTCGTCTATGGATGATATGAACTTGATCCAGGCACAGAGGCACCTTGTCAGGGATCTTGGGGAAGAGATTGATTTGGAAATTGGACCTGGAGATGATGAACCTTCCTTTTCGAACACTCCTTTCATTGGTAGTCATTCACAAGTAGCTTCTGCCGATGACCCTAACGAAAACAAGCAAATGGGGCTTGCTTCTCAACTTTCTAATGATGACCAAGATATGTGTAAGGTCCAACCAGCGAAAAGAAGGAAGAAGGTGGTAAAAAGATGGAGAGAGGAATGGGCAGATACATACAAGTGGGCATATGTTGACATTAAAGAAGGAACTGCCAGGATATTCTGTTCTGTTTGTAAAGAATATGGTAGAAAGCACCGAAGGAATCCTTATGGAAATGAAGGTAGTAGAAATATGCAGATGAGTGCACTAGAAGAGCATAATAATAGTTTGCTTCATAAAGAGGCTCTTCGGCTCCAAATGGCCTCACAGGATAAGATCGTTCTTGATAATCCCATATGTGTGAAAGGTTAGTTATATTAGCCTTATGCTTGTATATGAACTTTACCAATCTTTTTTTTCCTTGCCTCTGTGTTTCTACTTGTTGGCAAAATTAGCATTGGTTTTTGTGATTTGTCTTATTGTTTGGAAGTAATCAGTCAGTGTCATAATTAAAAAAAAAAAACCTTTTGGGGGGAAGTATTGTGCTCAACTTTTAGTTGGCTGTGTCATGGATAACTATTGCTTGTAAACCTTGTGGAGGAAGAATGTAAACTATTGCTGCATATGTTTTAACATATTGGCTGGGATTTATAGGAGGCAAAGCAGGGATGCTTCGGGCCTTTAAGCAACCATTTTAGTTTGGGGGCTGACAAGAGGTCTTATTCATGTGGCCTGTAGAATAAGAACCAACAATGAGAGAAATTGGAGTTTAAAATACGTCAATAAAAGTCTGTATACAACTTGATTGCTCCAAAGATTTCAAGTTAGTATTACACTTGCTTGATCACGTGTCACACACACTTGAAGTGAATTTTTGTTATGGAAAAATTAATGATAGTACGGAAAGTGCCAATGGGCTGTAAAACAATGTTAATCCATCAGGGTTCTTATTCAACACTTCAGGATACCATACTTAACCTGTGCTCTGTATGGATTGATTTAGCAATTAGAAACTAGTTGAGGCATACAATTGGAGCCTGTTAAAGCCTCTTTCATATAAAATTTAAAGGTCAGAGACATGATCGTCCTAATACTTAAATCGTATCCAAGTTGTGGTTGGTCGCTTGAAGTTCATAACATCAATTTACTTTTAAAGAGATATCCATTAACTAATCAATCAATTACGCCTCAATCTCAACTAGATGGGGTGGCTACATGAATCTTATGTCTTCATTAACTTTGATTGGAGGCAAGTTCCACCACAAGCTTTAGAAGAGTAAGAACTCACTTTATTTTTTCTACCCAAGTTTAGTTCTACACTTGCTTCCTTTCACCCTCTTAAGTCTAGCCTATCACTTTTACACCCCAGTTCTTCTACTGGAATATATTGAATATTCGGAGACCATCTAAAGTGACTTTCCTAATCTTGTCTCAAATTGGGGTTACTTTTATCCTCCCCCTATATTTTGTTTATTTTCATCCAAAATTTTAAGTAGATACATGAATGAAGATTACTTTGAGCATTTGTGTCAAAATTTTGAAATTGGGCATCAACTTGTTTGGTTTTAATTTTCTAATCTGGTGAAGGTGACAAACCTTTCAATACTCCATGAATTTATGTATTGATGTTGTTCTTCCTCATCAAAGTGTTATTCATACGGGTTGCACTAAACCCTTTTCTTATCATGTTTTAACAATTTGTCATTTTGCATAAACCAAGTTCATGAGTTGGAGATAAGCAGATTCAAAGAGCTGACATTTGACACAGGGTGAACAACCACCTTTGATTTATAATATTGAAAATCGGGAAAGCTTTGATACTGGATTGGTGGGAAAATTTGGGCTTCTTTTATAATTCCTAATTATGACAGTAGAATTACTAATATTGTTCATTAGTATAATGGTTTCTCTCTTAAGACCTACACATAGCCCCAGGCAAACACATGCTACACTTGCTCACTCCACTCACAAACACCCTTTCTGACCTAGCACACTTTCTACTGCCTGACTCACTCATCTATTCTGGGCACACACATATGAATGACACGAAGTAGTCAAATAGATTGATCAACCAAGTTGGATATTGGCCTCTTTCATTTCACCTTGAATGTTTACACCCAGTTTGTTTTAACTTAAGTTGATTGACTTCACAATGACTTATTTTTATTTTTATGTCTTTTTTATCCGAAACTAATTTTTAATTAAAAACCAATATTATGTAGTTGCAATAATCCATTGAAAATATAATTTTTGTAATCTTAGTAAATTTTTATGAATTTTTCTAGTTTAAAGCATTAAAAAAGAAAAATTCATAAAAATTTAACAATATCATGAAAATTTACTTTTAAATGGATTATTTCATCTACATAATATTGGCTTTCAAATAAAATTGGTTTCAGACAAAAAAGATATAAAAGTAAAAATAAGTCAGTTGACTTAAGTTAAAACGAATTGGTTCTTAGCATGGCAGCTCAATCCCAAGATAAATATGGCAAGTTGTCCTGAATGCTACCTAATTTTGTTATATTATCATTAGAAGGATAGCTTGAGAATCCTAATGGAAATTCTTGAAGTTTGTGGTGAATTTTAACATTACAGTTAACATATTGCACATGAATTCTAGAATTAGATAAACTAAGAAAGGCATCAATCTAACTTAATCATTTTTGTTATTCTTGGGAATTGATTTGCATTGAAGCTTTTATGTCTAAAACGGCTGGCTCAATCATTCAAGCTGCATTGAGAAGGGACCCTCACGAGGTTGAGTTCATACAATCAGTTCAAGAAGCTGTTCACACTTTAGAAAGAGTGATAGCAAAAAATTCCCAGTGAGTTATGCAGAGAAGATCAAAGATATTTGATCAAGGCTCCATTCTTTTAGATATTTGATTCTCACAACTCATTTTGCACTTATATTTGGCAGTTATGTCAATGTGATGGAGCGTTTACTGGAACCTGAGCGTATGATTGTTTTTCGAGTTCCATGGGTGGATGATCGAGGTGAGATGCATGTGAACCGAGGCTTTAGGGTGCAATTTAACCAGGCTTTGGGTCCATGTAGAGGTGGTATCCGTTTCCATCCGTCAATGAACCTAAGTATTGCCAAGTTTCTTGGTTTTGAGCAGGTGATATATGTTTCTTCCATACTAAACTCTGTTTTCTTTTACTCCTTATCGTTTATTCCAGGTCCATTGTCTTGGTTTAATTATTAAATGATTATTTTCATTTAAAGGCTAATAGTGTATTTACCTGGTTATTGCTTGGGAATTTTTTCTTTGTGGAGAAAGAATTAATTCTTCATAATTTTCTAGAGTAAAAAAAGAAAAATATCATAAAGAATATATGCTACTACAAAAAAAAGGTGCTTTCTGGGACATCTTGAAGTGTTGTCTTTCAAAGGTGTGCACATTTCTCAGAAAATAGGTAATATATCAAAATAAAATCTTTTAGTCACTTAAAAATAATCTCTTTGAAACCCACCCCTAAATGTAACAATACTAATTATTACTGCCTTCCTAGGTTCTTTGAAACACTTGGGTTTTGACATGGAGATTAAGAAAGAGCAAAAAGTTGTGTGCTGTTTCCACTTTTGCCCTTCATGTTTTGCATGTAAATCAAAAAAGATGGAAAAGGTAAATGTTGAAATGATAGTTTGAGGGCAATACGATAAAGTAATTTGCTAAATATGGAAATGTTGCAAAGATTTGTAATGTCACAAAATAGTAATTGTCACAAAGAATGTGGGATGGAAGGAGTATTACTTCTTAGCTCCTATGTTGTGTGTACATGTGATTGCTGGTGCTTATCAGTTCGCCGAAAAAAGAAGGAAAAGATGCTTCTAAAATTGCTAACCAATTTGATTGTTCATAAAAGGAAATGCTTTTATTTTACCAGAAGTAAGTGGAAATAATAAATTGGTATAGTTTCTTAGAAATGTATTAATGCTATATGTAAGTTCTGAGCCATCTTCTTTTTCAGACGTTGAAGAATGCCTTGTCACCATACAAACTAGGTGGCGCAGCAGGTGGAAGTGATTTTGATCCTAAGGGAAAAAGTGACAACGAGGTAAGTTTGTTATTTTCTAATGTTAAAATCTGTTATGCAGTTTGACCGGATTCAATGAAGCTTTCTTACAGCTGCTTTTGAACTGAAAATTGGTAGGTCATGCACTTTTGCCAAAGTTTCATGAATGAGCTCTATCGATATTTGGGCCATGACAAGGTAAGATGATAATGGTTTACCATATTGCACCATATAAATCCCGTTGCCAATATCAAGTCTCATGGTTTTCTTTTGAATCTTTTCCCTTCTCTCTGGGGTTTGTTATAGGACCTTCCATCTGAGGAAATGGGTGTTGGTATTAGAGAAATGGGTTATCTCTTTGGACAATATAGACGCCTAGCCGGTCATTTTCAGGTAGTTGAAATACTTTGTGAAGCAGCTTCATTCTCTGAGCTAATTTAGTTTGACATTATATTTCTTCCTTTTTTTTTCCAGTTTAATGGAATCTATGTCGTTGTAACCATTGCATGTTGACTTTCATATCCAGCAAGCTGCACTTATTTCCAGTGAATTGAATTTTTTGTAAGAATTCACCAATATGGGGATTGAATCACTATGTACAATATACTCAATAATTGCCCTAGGAAATTGGCCGAACAACAAATGTGAATTTTGTATTTATCTTTTTTCTATACTGGATCTTCAATAATCTTCTTTAAGAGTCAAAATGTTATTTGCAATGATCAAGAAATAGGTATGGGCGACCAAACTGAAAAGACCAGAAAACCAAACTGAACCTTGAATTTGGTTCTGGTTCTTTTTTTTTTTTTCTGCCAAAGTGCGGTTTACTGAGCCCAGATGCGGCACATTTTTTACTTATTGTCTTAGATTCTTATATTATAGATTGATTCATGATGTGTTTCATATAATTGTGGCAAAATTAACAATATGAAAAATAATGGACCGGATGCCTAATAATAGATTTTTAGGCAAGTTTTGTTCAATCTGGCTCTGGCTGTTTTCAGATGTACCTAAACTGAAGCAAACTGTGAAAACCCTAATGAAGAATGCTTCATGGCAGGGCTCTTATGAATTAGATGCCAGACTTTTGGATTACAGCAAATCAAGTGGAGATTAGCTTCTAGGAGAGTTGTATTGTAAAAGGAAACACTGGGTTCTGAAGCAATAACAGTCCTTACTTTTCTTATCAGTTGCTTGTCTGACCATGACTGGAGCATATCTTGGTTGTCTTAGCTGCTATTTGTATAAATTATTGTTTTTGAAATTACATATCATCACATATATTCTCTGTTCCTTGGATCACATTGGGAGCTAGCCTTTTTGTATTATGTGTCCTGTCTTGCATGAACTCTTCAATCATCATGTTACATGGGTTCCAATTTGGCAGGAGAGAGTTGCTCTGTATGTCTAAGTTTATGCATACATAATCTGCCAACAAACGCAATATGATATGATTATCTAATTACGATGCTATCTGCTTTGCAAATATTTCCATAATAAAAAAGGTTATTGTCTTAATTAGCTAGCCAAGACTTTGAGAAGAATATTCTGAGTATTGTGATCTTTCACCCTTTTCTCAATGGTAGGGGACCAGGTATCTTGTTCTAGGATAAATTTTGGCTGTTTCTTTACACTCAAAGACTGATATCATTGATTAGCTCTTTTCCCACAAAAGCTGAACATAGAAAGAACATTATGAGTTGTCTTTATGGCTTCATTTCATACGTTACTCATGCAGGGAAGTTTTACAGGGCCAAGGAAATTTTGGTCTGGCTCTAGCCTTCGGACAGAGGCCACTGCTTACGGGCTGGTACTTGCTATCACTGCTCTTCAGTGTTTCATTTGGGCTAGACAAATCAATACAGGAATGTGCTTTTGTTTCCCCAATTTTGCACTTCCAATGATACTTTTAATTTTGATGCAATCCTCTTGAACTGGTGATTTTCTAAATTTTCTGATCAGTTATTCCCTCCACCCTCTCTCAAGAAAGAACTTGTCCCACAACTCAACTTTGTGACATCTTGTTAACGGAAGAAGCAAAGTTAATATCGCACTGAGGTTCACCATAGCAAAGATGCAACAGCTAATCTTTAGAGAAATATAAATACAGTTTAGAGGTTCATAGTAGAGTGTAAGTTTAGTCAAGCTAAGAGTGGCGATAATGACTTTGTGAAGGCCAGTTAATTCCTTTAAGTTATTCTTTTAAGTATTTAGGCTCAGTTATCAAATAAGGAGTGGGAGCTTGAACAAGTTGTCAATCGTCGAATCATGGCAGGCTGGACAAAAATAGAGAAGTGCCGCAAAGGTTACATTAGATAAGTATGTGTCATTTATGTTGAAGCGTGAAGGAGAACTACCATAATATGGCCACTTGACCTACCATGCTTTACTCAAAAATGAGTTGAACAATGAAAAATAGCTTGCAAACAAGATGAATTTAGTTGAAATGGGAATGTTTTCTTGAATAAGTTAACGTGCACTGAAAAATAGAATTGGAATTGAGACTACAAGGGTTAAGGTAAAAGTAGCGTAGACTGAGGGCAAAATTGAGGGAGGTTGCGTTAGATGGTTTGTTATTATCTAGTTTAGAAGAATATATGCATAAAGAGTAGTAAACTAGATATAGGAGGAGAGAAAACAGGTTAGTGTAAAACTAAATTTGGGTAGAAATAGTACAAAAATTTCTTGTTGCTTACAGAAAATTTACCTCCAACTGAGTAGAATGGAAAAACAGGTTTATCTGGTGGCTCCAACTAGTAGGGCTTAAGGCTTAGTTGATTGGTTGATTTGAGTTGCCTTTTCCGTGGATTAACTTCATAGTGTGCTCAATGTTTTGTTTTCGTCTTCTTTTACATATTTAGAACTTGATTAAGAACCTATTTGTTCTGCAGGTTTTCTTTGCTCGGCTTGTCCTAGCAGACATGAATAAAGACATAAAAGGACTGAGGTTATGCACCCTACTTGAGCTTCTATGAACATAGTTTTCTTCCCTCGTTACAAGATTAATTCTTAACAAAATTATGGCCATGAACTTTTAATCTTTGGTGCCATTTAAATGAGACAAAGAACGGTTTTAGTGAAGCAAATTAGTTACCCTTTTAGTGAAGCAAATTAGTTCCAAGTAGAAGCAAAAATGAAATCACTAAATTTTTTACTTCTCGTAAGTATAGACTTTTAACTTTTAAGTTTCTACATAAAATACAGATGCTGGAGAGACTGGGTAGGATACTAGATCCTAGGTCAAGGCAAAAAACTAGATAGGAGATTATGTATAAATAAGATCATCCTCAATCAACTGAAGATTATTCTAAGCACTTGGTTAGAACATTCTTAATTTTGTCTTGCTGTCCTTCATTCATGCTCTCTTTAGAAGTCCTCAAGTTCTTCTTATCTTGGAGGATGAATAACTCATCTTGGAGCTGATTGATGTTTGTAATTGTTTAGCATGTTGTTAATATGAATATATTGGATTTTGATTGAGATTTCAGATGCGTTGTTAGTGGTTCTGGAAAGATTGCCATGCATGTTCTAGAAAAGCTTGTAGCAGTTGGTGCATTGCCCATCACGGTGTCAGGTATTTCACCATCCTTTTGTACATGATCTGATGCTAATAAGCATAGGATTTTTTCAATTACATAAAGAATGAATGCAAGGATCCATGCAGTTTGGAGCTTTTGGTAAGCAGCAGTTCTATCTGTTCCCGGAGTAAACTTCACAACTGTCATAGAGTGTGCCCAGTGCACCAACTGAAGTACACTACACAAACAGCACAAGCTCATGTGTACACACACGTGTGTCAGATAAGATCAATCTAGGGATATTCAATTGGAATCTTTTGCTAGCATGGTTGTTGAAGATTATTAGTAGTTCTATAGTTTCTTTTCTGCAAATGACAAGTTTAACATGATGCTTCAAATTGTAATTGCGGTTATTCATCTTCAATAGTTTGCCCATTTGAAGTTTTTCGACAATTTCTTTTTCTTCTCTGGAAGTGCACAGTAGGTGAAATTTGTTTAGTCGTTTACTTGCTAAGTTCATTTATCCTAGGCGTGTCATTCGTCAATCCAGTGGCTCTGATACGCAAGTCCAGTATGTAGTGGTTGAATTTCATTGTAGTTGTGGGTGTAGTTGTATGATAGGATAGTGTGAAGGGGTAAACTTGATCAGGATACCAGGAGTCAGAAGAGGACTGGGTTGAAAGAGACAGACAGCCATTGACCTAGGGTTATATACATGAAAGTTAGGGATTAAAGACTGGTAGAGTGGGCTGAGACTAAAATATTGTTGGTCAAGCTCAAGATCGGAAGTTCTAGATGTTGGGCCATCAGATGCAGATCAAACTAAAGTAAGGAGATCGATTGAGCCAACTGAGTCACAGACTCATAGAGCTTGCATGGTTCATCAAAGGTCTACGATTGTTGAAAAAGTTTTAACTTGGAAACACATTATCAACTCTTGGAAAGAAAGCAGTGGCTAAGGGAAGAGATGAGAGGAGAGATTAGAAGCAGGATTGCACAGTGGCAGATGAATTTTCTATATTCAATCTCAGGGTGGTATATGGAAAGCTTAAAGTGCAGAATAATATTGCATTCTGGGTAGAGGGGAAGGAACCATGTACTTGTCAATTGGACAGAGGAGATGCATAATACATGATCTGAGCCTGATATTAGCAGCAATAATGCTGGTTTTTCATTTGCTTGGCCAGGCCAGATATGCCAAACGGCCTTTCAGAGGAACTATGATATTTCTAGTTAGGACAGAAGAAGACTCATAAAAGCAAATTTATGAATAGTTTTGGACAAGTGGTCGTTGATGTGTGGCTTGTTATGTGTGACTTTCAATGCTTTGGACTTCAAGCAATAGACTAGTTCTCTAGAATCAAGGACAGTTTGGGGGAGAGAATATGGTTGACTGAAGGCATATTAGCCTCCTTCAGTGAAGTTCACTGGTTTTGGGTAGTCTGGACTTTTTGAGGATGATTGCTTTGTCTGGGTATTTTGTTTCTTTTCAAGTCTGGTTTAGTAGGGTGAGTTTGTGTACATGAATTGGTAATCCTTGGTAGTGCTCATAAATAAATTTTATGCTTACAAAAGCACAAATGAATTAAGAATTTAAAAAAACATTTAATGTTGTTTAATTAAAATGTTTACAGATTCAAAGGGATACTTGGTTGATGAGGATGGTTTTGATTACATGAAGATATCATTCTTGAGAGATATCAAAGCTCAACAGAGAAGCTTAAGGTGTGCAATCAGAATCAGTTTCACATGCTTTACATGAGATTGCATTTCTTTTTGGCTGCTACAGATTGTGTATTTCTCATCTGCAGAGATTATTCAAAGACTTATGCTAGATCCAAGTACTATGATGAAGCAAAACCTTGGAATGAAAGGTGCGATGTTGCATTTCCTTGTGGTTGTCAAAATGAAATTGACCAGGCTGATGCCATTAATTTGGTTAATTCTGGATGCCACCTACTTGTTGAAGGTAGTCTTCCTTTCTCTGTTCAAAAGCTTATTGCTTTCTCTTCATTTCTAGAAAGATGAACAATATAAAAACTAAACTGTTTGTGTTAAATTATCATGTTCAGGCTCAAACATGCCCTGTACTCCTGAAGCAATTGATGCTTTGAAAAAAGCTAATGTCCTCGTTGCTCCTGCCATAGCTGCTGGTGCTGGAGGGGTATGAATTTCACTTGGCTCACAGTGTTCTGTAGCTTTTTTCATAGTGTTTCTTAGTTTTCTTCTGGCCCGTATGATGTGTCCAAAGGGGTATGAGTTTAACTGGTGGGCTTTGGTTGGACTTTTGTAAATGTCTTAATATTAACATTCTTGATTCAAATGGGTCCGAAATGTATGCCTTCAATTCACATCTTTCACATCAAATACTCTATTTTTTGCATGGAAACAGATCTGCTCAACTTGAAGTGATAAAAGTGAACAGAAAAAGTAGAAATGGTAGAATTCAGGGTTAAATTTTAAGTGCTTTTGAAATATCCAAAACCCTTTTAGCGGTTGAGATGGAGGCCTGCTGAAGGAGTATTAAAAGGATATGCTCACAAGTCAATTTATCCATAACTAGGACTTCAGGCCTCCTATTAGTTGTTTACTTTTATTTCTTTTCTGTGTTTGGGCTTATGGCCTCTCAATTGCTACCATCAGTACAGATTATCTTTCACCAAATCTATATAATTATGTGATCAAGGATATCTTCCATGTTGAAGGGAACTTTTCATAAGCCAATCTATATCGTCCTCTCTTGGAAAAAAGTGTAGTGAGTTCTTATCTAAATTGTTCTGAGATAAATGGGCATATCAAAGGTAGCAAAACTACTTAAATACAATAATCATGCTCCCTTTTGCTTTAGGGTTTGGAGATCGTCAATTCTGACATACAACTTTCCTGAGATATATGAGCATCTTGAAGGTTGCTAACTGCTATGCAGTTATTATTTCCATTCTGCTTTAGTATGAGATGGGCGTTTATCATGATTTTTCTTTCTGGTTAATCATTACCTAAATGATGTTCTATATTTATTATGTCCATTCTGCTTTAGTATGAGATGACTGTTTATCATGATTTTTCTTTCTGGTTAATCATTACCTAAATGATTTTCTATATCAATTCATTATCTAAATATAGCAGCCAATTCTGTTAACAGTTTCTTGCCACAGGTGGTTGCTGGAGAAATTGAATTGAATGACGAGTCTAATGTGATGCATTGGTCACTGGAGGATTTAGAATCTAAATTACAGGTACACTAATATTTGGCATTCAAGCGAGGAACTTTGTTGTGCATTGTTGAGAATCCATCACTTTCTATTTGCAGGAAGCTATGAAACATACATTCGATAGAGTTCTTAAGGCAGCTAATGATTTTGGTTATCAAAAAGAGAGTCCTGAGTAAGTGCTTTCCCTTCTCTGTCTCTCTCTGTTTATGCCATCTGTTTGTCTGTTAACCTCTCATCTGGTTTGTATGTTGATCATGTTTACCTTTTAACTTGTGAGCTGAGAGAGAGGGAAGGTAGAAACCAAGTCAGGGGAGGGTGGGTTTTTGGCCTTCAACAGGCCATTCTGTAGCCTTTAGGCCAGAGGCAAGCCAGTGTATCTGCAGGTCTTCAATCTAGTTTGCTGTCAGTTGAGCACTTGGTCAAGTATTGTTCATTTTAGTAGATGGCTCACAATTAATTGATCAATTGTAATTGCATGCTTAAAAAATTTTTCAGAGCACATACCAGTCAATACTGCAAGTGTTTGGGGGAAAATATTGTGTAGAACCCGTTTTTCCTTTTCTTATTTTGGGGTGGGGGTTGGGTTAGATCATATTATGAATAATGACGACTCTATGGGAATGAGTTGGTTTGTGGGTAAAGGCACATTAGACCCTCCAGCGATTGTTCAGATTCAAGTCTGTTCAGCGTTCCTAGCCTGAACGGAAGCAGTTACGCTGGAAAATTCATTTGATTCTTTACCAGCCATGCAAGGGACAGACAATACAGCCACTTTTGTTGCTACCTGATAATTTTTTAGTTGTTCTGGTTGGAAGTGGTTACAGGAAAATGGCTGTCACGGTATCGAGTTCAAGTTTTTTGCTACTTTGAACTTTGGAGATTGCACAATCCAGAATGTGATTATGTCGAGTAACATAACTTTTTTGATTATCTTGAGACGTTTGAATTGTCCCCTGCTGTCCACAGTTTTCAAGTGTCAGGTCAATGAACCTTTTCCGTGGTCTTTTCTGCTCTGTGTGGCTTAGCTGGTACTTGTAAAGATGATAATTCTGAAAGCTGCATGACTGGGAAGGCCACTGCGACTGATATTGCAATACCTTGATGTCGTTCCTATCAATTGTTCACATATTTGTTCTTGTGTGCAGTGCTTTGCTAAACGGGGCGGCCATTTCCGCTTTTATGGCTATTGCTCAAGCCATGAGCGACCAAGGATGTGTATAGAACAATTGGGCGGTCTTAAGAGTTGTTTGAAGGTGCAGGCTGATTTATATGCTTGAACGGCCCATTGATGATACCTGGTGTATCCCACGTCAAAAAGCTGGACTTTGTTGCTCGCTCCTGTGTTGGGCTGAATCAGATTTACAATGTTGATTTGAAGAATGCAGGGTCGATAGTCGAAGTTCGGCCCTGGAGCGGGTATTGAAGATAATGGCCGATTTCTATGTACCATATATGCACACAAATACAGCTGAAACTAAAAAGAGAAAAAAAAAAAAAAAACAAAGATCAGTAATTATGTTAGAAACAATGTGCCAGGATGAGATTGGGATAGAGGATAGGCTTATGGTTCTTGGTTAGATGCTTGGTGTGGGAATAAACATTGCCCAGACTGCCTCTTGAATGTGATATAACATGAAAATGTATTGGGTAAGCTTGAAATACCAAAGCATCTGGTGTATCTAGTCCCATGACCGGTTAGATATCACTAATATTCTCACCCTTTTTGTGAGATTTATATAAATATTTTAGATATTTACTCAAGGCAAAACATACTGAGTTTAACTTTTGCGGTTTCAATGTTTGCGTTGTCCTTGAAACCAACAAGAGTAAAGCATATGTATGCGTCCAACGGGTTAGCCTGTGTGTGTTTGGTTGTGCGTTTTTCTCCTTCCATTGGGTCTTTTACTATAAATTCGATCCAATAGAAACACATTAGAAAACTGCTTGTGCATAATACCCCTAGAAGACATGTATTAAATAAGATGTCTGATTAGAAAAACCAACAGCTCAACACACCCAAGATAATGACCTTTCCCTACCTTAAGAGAGAACCATGCCTGAGGAATTACAGAATGAAGAGTTTTCCGTGCGAATAATGGTCAAAATTTGCAGTAAGAATCCATCTTCGGAGAGTAGCGCTTTCATGAGATACTGCTCCATGTATAAAATCTGATTTAAGAACTGGCCTCAATTTTATACTTTACACAGTTGTCTTTCCAGAATGCGAAGAATCAGCCTTCTCAGCCAGATAGTGCTCGAGCATGTCTTCTTCATCATCTGCATGACAGCCAAGTCATATCACTAATTTATGCATATGATGATGTTAGTCTCTCTCTCGATCAGAATATGAAAAATGAAGAGGGGTTCACCTTCAAAATCATCATCATCATCAAAGTCAACGTCTTCCTCATCTGATCCTTCATGGGGGGAGGTTGCACCTTTCTGCAGAA
Organism: Aquilaria yunnanensis; assembly: GCA_039654915.1. Taxonomy (NCBI): domain Eukaryota; kingdom Viridiplantae; phylum Streptophyta; class Magnoliopsida; order Malvales; family Thymelaeaceae; genus Aquilaria; species Aquilaria yunnanensis. Next base: position 27,694,155 of record CM077600.1, on the reverse strand, counting down.
TACAGAAACAAGGCCAGCGTTAGCAGATGAAAAGAATACGCTTTCTGTCACACAACTGATCTATAATTTTAAGGATGGCCTCGAAAGAATGACAGCAAATCAAAGCCTCATCACTATTATTCTGAGGAAGTGTTTTTCCAAAAACTGCTAATCAAACTCTCTTTGGAATTTTTATCTTTACATATTACAAACTCATAACAAAAACCTGAGAAATTGCCCACTAAAGAAGTATGAGTGATGCGTATAACGTGTTAGAAACAAAATATTAGGTTGATTGATATCAACATAACCTACAGATTCCTAACCACTATTATAGTCAACCATTTATGAAGTTCCAGAAAGAAATAATTAACAGTAAAACTTACTGGTGCAGCTCTTCCACTTTCAAACCACTGCCTCCCAGTGAGCTTCTTCTCTTTAGGAGCTGTGAGAGCGGAATCAGGCATTAACCTGAATATTTGAGCATGCCAAGGGATCAAACAACAGTACACAGTCCAACTTGTCATTGAAAAGGACAAAAAAAAGACGACGAAAAAAAAAGCACGTCATACATCCATTCCACACAGAGACAGGGGAAATGCATTAGTTGGAAACAGACCATATCAGCAAATGACATCAATAGAGTTGATTTATCCAGACAAACTTTGCAGTGAACCAATCAAAACAAGAATCATAGTCAATCAAAATGTTAGCTTCCAAAATCAAGCTCCATGCAGCAAAAGATGCCTGGACAACACAGAGCAAGGCTAACTAACAAGACAGATGGTGTAGTTAAACTCAAAACCAGTTGCATTTCCCTTACCATGCCCGTGCTGTGAAAGATACAATTTTTTCATTCTGTTCGAGAAATTAAAAAAAAAAAAAATTTTGAAAAGATGAACTAATTTAATTATCAGGTCATCGTTTATACCCCATCTACCATTTCACTGATGTAAGGAAAAGAGAAACATGATCATTAAATTTTAAGTCCCATACGGTCAAACACCCAAACGGGTTGGCTTAATGAATTCTCCACTATTGAGTTCACAAGAGGTCTCTAGTTAAAATGCTCATGGGCCAGCAGCAGGCTTACTTCAACATTTCCATCAAAAGTGGATGGAGATGCCAGGTGAGCAGAAAAACGAAAACAAAACAAAACAAAAGACAACGAGATAGAATAACAATTACATTGCTCCACTTGCAAGGATCAGAACTCAATGAGCTGCATTTTTAATAGACAGCCAGCAATGAAACCAAATCGGTAAAATCTGTTCAGACAAATGCATCAAGAAATGGCAAATTCCCAGCAGACTTACTTGGCTCTCTCTAGTGCCAACTCTGCCTCAAATCTCTCTCTCCATGCCAAAAAAGTCTCAACAGTAACAGGTTCTCCATGTGGTACAATGACCTACAAAAAAAGACACGAAGTTAACCTCTTGCAAGAAAGCAACTATAAAAATTAATAGAGAAAGTAAATAGTCTATCCAAATGGGAAAAGCTCCATTGGAATTTATTTCTCAGATGATGGATGTAAAACAACAAAAAAGAAAAATTTCAACTTATCAGCCACTTTTAACACTCAAGAAGATTGACAAAAGGGAATGAGACAGCTCTATACCAACTGTTTCACGTGCTTCACCTCCATCACAGGGAAGAATCACTGGTTAGCTGAAGGCAGCAAACAACATAGACAAGGCAGATATACATATGGACACCATCCCCTCCTCCCCCAAGAGGCCCAAACAAAACACAAAACACAAGGGAGCTGATGAAGCTGAATAGCACTCAATCAATCAGCTTGGATCTGAAGTGCAAAGTAGTTGGGATTTGCTACATGAATTTTATATCTCCATTTTGCTCAATTGGTGAAGATGAATAGCACCATGTTCTCAAAATTGGTGGTGTCTGGAACTCAGCAAGTTACAGATTTGAGGCACTTCAGCAGTAGGAACAATTAAATGTACTGACTGACAGTATTTTCCCTGTTTACTTATAAGTTGACCAGCTAGGACATGCTACAGCCTACATTTACAGAAGATTTACAAAATTCTCTTATTAAACAATCTGTCAAACAATTATAGCAGTTTAAATTTAAGAGGATGATATTTGCAATTTTCATCATTCTCTGCCACATAATGATTAATAAAAAAGTTTGTAGAATTCTTTGCATGTATAGCATTTTGTGACTAAAAAACTCATGTTTCCATAACAACTCAAAGACAATAGCCCAACTGATTGAATGCAAAAAATCTAATCAAAATAATAGTCATTTCCCTCCACCAAAGAGCTAACAAGGAAAACAGAGGCCATAGAGAAAATAGAAGCACCTCATCTTTTGCAGCCACTTCTTCTGCGGCAATGTCAGCATTTGTGTCTTGGCCATATTTTTCTGACAGCCACTCTTTAGCCAATGTAACCAAAGTATAAATCATGGCCATGCCAAGATTCTCAGATGCCTGCAGTGCAAGTAAACCAATGAAAATGTCAAGAACTGGAAACGCTTTACAAAATGCCATGAACTGCACAAGTCTGTGCACACTTATACTATTTTAAGTGTGTGAGCGCGCAATCGTGTGTGTCCCCTAACAAACAGACAAGCATTATTTTTTAAAGAAAACTATGCATGTTTAAGAATGGTTGGCTTGCAACTGATAAGCTCTATTCTAGAGAATAATTATACTACAATAAGAAACTAAAATAACAACTCCAATTAAGTTGTTCATTCTATGATATCACAGAATCCTCTTGATCTCAATTTGCAAGGAGACTTCTAATAATAATAATAATAATTCATCTAATGCAACTAATCCACAAGGTGAACTACGTTGGTTTGTTGCAGAGAGTGGTGCCACAATGAATTTCAGTAAAACATGATCAGTCTTTTAATCTGGTAAATGGAGAGCTCAAACAAAGGAAAAAAGTGCAAGAATATAAAAGCAACAAGGTTCACCTCTTGCTCAAGCTTTGCCAGCAGAGTCTTAAGATCACCTGATTGTATCCCCCTTACACTGGAAACAGGAAATCCAGGATTAAATTGCATGAAGAAAGACTATGGGAACAGGTACTACAACTTACAGTGATTCAAATAACCCTGTAAGAATCATAAAATTGTAGCTCATCTATAGCACGGCCAAAATACAGTTGATCAAATTGGTCAAACATCATATACATTTGAAGTTTGTAGCACCGTGAATAGTAACCAACATATCATAAACAAAGGTTAAAAAATAACATGCACGTGCAAAAACAGTGACATGAAATTTCAATCAAATCAGCAGGCTAATCATCAAATAATCCTCTAAAGCAGTCAAAGTTTGGCAGTTGACCCAGAAGTTATTTTTACAATATATTGCGGAGTCGCTCATTTTTTTCATTTGTTGATAAAATGCATTGCGGAGTCGCTCATTTTTTTCATTTGTTGATAAAATGCATTCTGGATAGGATCTGTTGGGATCAAATGATACTATTAGATGCTCGATTTGACCGTTTCTTAATGTAAAGTAAGATTTGATACAGATTTTATAAATTCTGAATTCATTTTATATAATTAAAATCCCAAGACTGTATTAAACTTAATAAAGCTAAATATAGCAAACCATCCAAATATCTTTTTATATCTCATATTAGGTGTATTGGCGCAACAAGCAGTCAGAACAGAAAGCTCATTATTTCATAGACTAAAATATAGATGTAAACAGATTCCTAAGGAAAATACTTGATTGGGAAAAAAAACAACAATAAGATGTCACTAATTTGAGGGCTTGTTTGGCAGAATGTGGTTTCAGCCAATAGACCATCATCAAACGAAAAAACATAAGGCAGTACTTAGTGAAAGGATACACCATCTGCAGCAAAAAATATATATGACACACCCAAAATAAATTGTAACAAACAATTACTTCAAGTGTTAAGCTAACATGCATTCTAAACTGCACAGTAGCACAGTGCAGGAAATGAAGACTTGCCTTTTGACATTCAAAAGCGGGGCCTCATCTGGGTATTTTTCCGTGTGGGAGAATATTAAAGCCAACTGAACTGAAAAGAAATTTCTAAATAATAAATTATGCTGGAATCTTGAATCCAGAGACCGCCTGAGGGGACTAATAGTACATCAGTACATTATGCCAAGGGACATGTTGTTTGTGTTTGAAGAGTGTGAAAATCAACAGACGTTCAACTTTGTAGAAAAAAAGGTTACCTGGAGTCGAGGTAGACTGATCTACATCATCATCCTGTTGAAAGTAAAGCAAGGAGCCAAAGAAGCAAAATTATTTGACAGGGCACCAAACAATCTGCCACGGACTAACTGGACACGTACTAGACCAATCTAATTAATCTGCCAACATAATTACATCTTTTCTCGGGATACTTGGGTACAATCATTCGTTAAGGTTTGCTACATCTTTAACGTCGATACAAACTGGACAAGCAAAATTGAAATGCTGAATCACGAAAAACAATCTAAGAAGGGGAGTAAAGCATCATCAATCTAAAAGGGCATAGCAGTAAAAGGATGGAACCTAAACCATACAGCATAAAATATCCAAGAAACAAGAAAATGTAAAAGATTTATTCCCAACTGTTATTAAGTGTGCAAAGAGGTATCCAAGAGTTCTTCCTCTCCTATCAATTATTGCAGTCGTTTATATATAAAGTGAAACCTCTAACCTCTGCGTTGGATATTACTTGAACATAAAAAGGAAAGGGAATAAGATATGCCCATGCCCATTGGTCTGCATGAAAGAGTGCTAGGCCCTTAAGAAGGGAAATGTGTACCTGAGGAGACAGTGTTACTTGGAAACACCTTTTTGAAGTATTTAGCCCACTCTCACTAGAGTGAATTTCTGGCAGAAAGCATAGCCCATAAGTTATATCTATGGGTAACAAGGAAAGGCAAGAACGTTAGTTAGGACAGCTAGCAATAAAGGTTAGAGGCAGAAAACCTTTGAAATCATCCATAAGTATTGCTTCCAGTGCTTCAATTTCCATCTCCTGCTCTTGAATATGATAATCTGCAGAAATTACGGCAGTCAATACAAAATCATGTATATAACTTGAGTAGCATGATCAAACAGTTCCGGAATAGAACTTTCAGCAATCATGCAAGCCAATAGATGCAGTACCAGTGTACTGAAGAAAAATAGCCAGTCTGAATCAGCACTGGGATAGAATGGAATGAGTATAGCTACAGCATTATAGACCCCATGATCACAATTCTGAACTTTCTAATTGCATAACCAATCATCCCAAAGCACCAGAAAAAAAAATCGTACTTCAAAACTTTCTGAGTAGCACAATTCAAATCTGGAGCTAATTGAAACCAGGAAGTATCCGATTCTGCTACGAAATTCCACCTCCCAATACTCGGGGTTAAGCAGCCAGACACATTAACCGTTTACGGGAGATTGCAGAGATAAAACAGCAAAAAAAGAAAAAAGAAAAAGAAAAAAAAAGAGAAAAAAATGTGTCTACAAATAATTGCACACTGAAAATAAAAACTTAAACTCAATCATGAAATCAAGACTGAGAACGGTTCCAGAAAGGCAAAAATCTATTGATTGAGGGAAACCGCAAAAGCTATCCGTACAAACTCACCCGTCGTTTCGCTCATCTTCAGACAAACTGATGCTTACTTCAGATGCTTGTTCCTTCTCTGCTCGGAGGTTGTCCGAGACAGGTTCAATCTTCCATGGCTACACTCCACCAGCTGCGATTAATACCTCGTCGCTCCAAGTTCGTCTTTACTTGGAGAAAATTCATTTTTAGTTCTACATCTTGTCCTACTTTTCTGTTTGAGTCTAACAACTTTTAATTTTTCTAAATCAGTTAAAAAGACATTGTTGAAGTGTGAATAGTTAGTATATACTTACGGAAAAACAATTACCGAACAATAATAAGATTTATGTAGAGGAAAATTAATTATTTACATACTCCATTATTTGTCAAAAAATTACTTCACATTTTAAATTTATTACAAGATGATTACGAAACAGTTTAAATTGTAATTTAAAAAAATGGCTTAAAAAAGTGATTAGTTGTAAGATTAATTATTTGCACAGTTATAAAGTTTTGAACTATTTCAGAAGAATGAAAAAGTTTTAGGACTAACTATTTATACATTGCAACTCAAATTGGATTAAGGCTAGTGATCATTGCCTTTGCTACTCCACTGCAATTGAGATCACTAGTTATTTCACTGGACTGTCTCTACCATTTAATCTTGATTTAGACTAGTGATAACCATTGCAACATGACTTCAGACCACAGTTTCTAATTCTAGCACCAAACTCTAGAAACTAGTGAAAAGATCGCATTGTTGGCGATCTTTCATACCTAAAAAATTAATTTTACATATTGTTTCAAATTCCTTTGCATATTTCTTTAGAGAAGTTTAGATATTCATTCAGATATTTTTATCTCTAAAAAAAAATATTTACACATTACTTCAAATACTCTTATATATTCATCGAGACATTATTATTTATTGTTTTAGACACTTTTATTTCTAAATATAACAATTTGTCTGCATATTGCCTAGACACTTTTACATGTTTCACCTAGTCACTTTTATATATTATTTCAGATATTTTTACTTACTCCTTTAGATACTTTTATTTCTAAATAGAATAAATTGTTTGCATATTGTTGTAGATATTTTCATATATTACTTTAAACACTTTTACATATTCCTTTCAAACATTGTTGCATGTCATTTCTAAAGAGAACAAATTGTCTTCATATTTTTTTTGGACACTTTTACATATATCCTTAGACACTCCTACCTATTGTTTTATACACTTTTGCAATTGTTTTCTGTATATAATTCAGTGGTGGAGAAGAGGGATGAGTGACTTATAGTGGCTTGGAGTGGCAATGATAAAGGTGAATGGGAGGTGAAGACTGACATGATTTTGAGATGATAATTGACACGATCTAGAGGTGAAAATTGGTAAATCTAAAGGTGAGCAAGGTTGGCACAATATGGAGACAATCAGCAGCAATAGGATCTGGAGGCAAATGACAATTGGCGTGATCTAAATAGAACAAATTGTCCATATATTTTTTTTGGACACTTTTACATATTTCTTCATACACTCCTACCTATTATTTTATACACTTTTTACAATTGGTTTTGCATAAAATTTGATGGTAGAAAAGAGGTATGAGTTGCCTATGTAGCTTGGAATGGCAACGACAAAGGCAAATGGGAGGTGAAGATCGACACAATTTTTAGGTGATAATCAACGAATATAAAGGTGAGTAATGATGGCATGATATATAGGCAAACGGTAATAGCAAAATCTAATGGTAAGTGACAATAGGCGTGATCTATAGGCAAGCAATGATCAGCGTGATTTGGAGGCAAACAATGATTGACGTGATTTAAAGGTGATGATTGGCTGGTAACAATTGGTGACAATGAGATCTGGAGGCGAGTAGTGACAAGCAACATGATCTAGAGGCAAGTAGCAATTAGTGACAATGATCTAGATGTGTGATCTAGAGGCAAGTAGCACGATCTAGAAGTAGGTAACAATTGGTAATAGTGAGATCCAGAGGTGAGGATAGTGAGATTTAGAGTCAATGATCAGCTAAAGAAGGTGCAATCCAGAGGCAATGATTGGCTAAATAAGCTTATAAAGGTGATGAAGTTCCAGTGGCGGCAATTGCCAAGGTGTAAGGTAGGGTTTTGGAGGGGAAATGGAGAGTTTTGGTTCATGGGCAATTTGGTTAAATTTTGGATTGAGTTTGTGGGTTATATATAAAGAAGTAAATGAAGATTAGTATATTTAATTAAACATATGTCTATAATATAATAACTAGTAATCATTTGGTAAGAAAGGATACCTCATTGCCTTGAGGGCAACTCGAAATTCAACCTTCAGGGTAGGAATATCTACCTCCATGAATCAACTTCAAATTAACAGTCTTATCATTGACAAATTTTTTTTTTTTAAAGAATTAGTCTCTTACCTCAAATTTATAGTTGGATGGTATTTTCTTTATTGCTAGACTATAAAACTTACTTTTTTAAGAAACAAAAATAGCCTAATTCTTGAGTTTTGGAATTGTATATAACTTTTGAAGTTGTTATTGTAAATAGATTATTATGAATGGGAATCAAGAAGAAACAAATAATTTAAAACATATCTTTGCTAAATGTTTAATTTCCGTACAAACACTCGAAGTAACATTCCTTGAACAACCCTCACATGCAAAACCTCCGCCAAATAGAAGACTGACAAAATAGTATCACAGGTCATGTTCCAATTATTGTAGTCATACATTCATAAGAGCTGAGTACTTGGGTTTTTCAGTTGCATAAAAACAAGAGTTATCTTCTCAGCGAAAACGCACAAGATAAGTGGTTTTGTGCCATTTAAGCCCTGAAAACTGAAAGTACATTTTTATCCCATCCCATGTGGAAGGAGGTCCCATCTCCGTCTGCCCTAAACTCTCCCTTCTAAACCTCCCTCTGGACCCTCTCTCCCTCAAACTCTTCAACGCGGAGAAGAAAAACCCACTCCACTCGTGAGTTGTGAGCTGCTCCAGCATTTGCTGACATTCTAATTGGAATTTTTCTAAAATTTCCGAACAGAAAAGAGGATTAAAGTAAGGCACTTGAGTTGAAAAGAGGAAGAAAAGAAGAAAAAGAAAAACCCAATATAAGCATTCTGGGAAGATTATCAGGAGAAAATCAGAGAAAGGGGGGAAATTTTTCCATGTCAGATCGGTTCCCGGGTGTAATCGACTGATCTTGGTCAATTCTCTCTCTCTCTCTCTCTCTCTGTTGCCTCTTCTTCCTTGGCTTTTACTCACATGCGGGATTAAGGCTTCATGTCCAAATTTATGCTGGTTTTTTTTTCGTGACTGGTGATTCCATCGAAAAAAAGCTTCAAGTTTATGATTTAGGAGATTAGAAGAGAAGCTCCTGGGTTTTGATTTTCTTTTTCTTTCCGTTTCTGGGGGGTTTTCTATGGGGAGCCCTGATGAGCCGAGAAACAGGAAAGCCATTGACGCCTCTGTTGGTGGGCTGGTGTGGGTCCGACGCCGAAACGGTTCCTGGTGGCCGGGTCGGATTGTCGGGCTTGACGAGCTCTCTGAGAGTTGCTTGGTCTCTCCAAGAGCCGGTACTCCCGTCAAGCTCCTCGGCCGTGAGGATGCCAGCATGTAAGTTCTTCTTCCATCGTCGTTTTTGTTCTTGACCTTGGCTGTCGACATTTTATTTGTTTCTTTTTTTACAGGGAAAAAAAGAACTTGTAGACTGTTTAAACTTCGGTTACCATCACTTTATCAATAACATCTTTAAATTTGGGGCAAGAGGAGAAGAAAAGATAGAAAAACTAGTTTGGGCATGCTTAAAGAGTACTCACATCTTCAGAGCTTATGGTGTTTTCATGTTTTTACCATACTCATTCTAATCCATATTTTGTTGACCATAGCTTCAGTTTCTATCTGACCAAGTTTGTTTCTGGTTTACTGCTCGTGTTTTTTTTTTTCCCTATTGTTTCTTGTTTAATAAATCAGTCAGTCAAAATGAGCTGCTTGTATTAGGTTTTATGAGCTTTTCATACAAGAGATGCCCACTGCTTTACATTTAGCTACCTCAAATAGTGGTGTACTGGATCTTCAACGCTCTTATCAATTGCCACAATTCTTGTGGTCGATATGAAAGAGGAGCAGCATCTCCATCTCATCATTCTCTGGCTCTTTTCTTTTTGCCCCTTAGGTTTCTATTTGGTTATTTCTAATGTTAAAACTCAGGCTAAAAGATACAGTAAACTTTTGCCCTGTTGAAATGGCAATACCCTTACTGCTGTGTATCTTGGCCATGTCAATTTTACTTGTAATTTGTTGCGAGGATGTTAAGGTAACAGGACCATTTAGCGCTGTGTTTCAGAAATAATATTCAATGTGTTTTCCATTTGGCAACATATTTCAGAAACTGTAGGAAGTAAAGATTACATCCTATAATTTCCAAAATGTTGATTTTTGTTTTCAAAAACTGGAAATAAAAGTTGTTTAACAAAAATGTAATTGTAGTTTTGTTTTCAGAAAAAAGGGAACACAAACAAAAAAACTGGAAGCAGCAACAATGCCAAATGAGCCCTAAACTTTCCATGTCTTTTTTTTGGGAGAAGTGGCTTCAGGATGTTTCCCCTGAATACTCTCCCTGCCACCTCCTTTACATGTTTGGAATATAGTGGATGTAGGTTGGTGTGGATAGGGAAAGTCTGGAAGAGATCTATATCTGCCAAGTAGTGGTCTGGTACAAGTAATTTATTTCAGTGGCCTTCAGCAACTATCTTCTTTCATCTATGACTCTGCTGTGTTTATAATTCTGAATAAGTGGATATGATTAAGTTGGAAAGAGGCTCATTTAAGCAATTCTCATGCCCTAGATGAGTACGAATAACATATTCTTTTTCTTGTTGATAGATCTAAGTTGATGGTTTAGAGACTGTCAGTTGTTTAGCTATTAATTTTGGGGATATCATTGTTGTAAATGTGCTTGTCGTATGTAGTAATAGTTTATTACATTTATCTGTTCAATTAACTTAAGTTTGTCTTTGTTAAACTGATTTGACTTTTCTTTGTATTGTTTTAGAGACTGGTATAATCTCGAGAAATCCAAGAGGGTGAAAGCATTTCGCTGTGGGGAATATGATAGATGTATTGAAAAAGCAAAGGCTTCTGCTGCAAATTCCGGTAAAAAAGTGGTAAAATATGCAAGAAGAGAAGATGCAATTCTTCATGCTCTTGAGATTGAGAGTGCACGTTTGGGAAAGGATCATCCTGATTATTTTTGCAGGAGAGAGAATTCAGGTGGTGAGCATAAAAGTTCAGCCAAGGACTCACCTAGGGTGTCACCTTCTGGACAGGAAAATGGAGAAATGACAGATGAAAGAAGTGAACTGGGAAACATGTTAGTTTCGGTGCTTGAATTATCACGCTCTAAATTTTCTCTTGAAGAACCCAATCATATGAGTGCTAAGGTTCAGTCTGCAGATCAGGTAAAGAGAAGAAGAACCCCAAATGATTCAGAGGATGATGGAACTGAAGGAATCCAGCGTATGAGAGGACTTGAAGACTTAGGAATGGTTGTGGGTTCTAAAAGAAAGGTCCAAGCTGGTGGTATGCTTGGTCTAGTTCAGCAAGAACGTACTTTGCTGTGCGACTCAAGTGCTGGCAAGTGTTCATCTCTGAAAAGAAAGAGATCTCAAGTAGCAAATGCCCATGAATCCTTAAAAAGGAAAAATCGTCATCGACCGTTGACAAAGGTTTTGGAGAGTACTGCTATGGTGTCTGTTCCAGCTTCTCACAATGAAGTTCCAAGTTCAGATGGTTTTCTTCTTAATGGATTATCTGAGAACAGAGTTTCTGGAATAGATACAAATGAGTTGAGGGAAAGTTGTTCTATGCTTGTCAATAATAATATCCACTCTGACTGTGCTGGTGTTTCATTAGAGAATAACAGTATGCCCTTAAATGCTGATGCAAATGTTGGAGATGGCAATCATATGAGAAATATTAAAATTTCCTGCCAAACTGGGATAGCTGTATTGGAGAATGCTTCTTCTGATAGGTTATTTGATGTGCCACTGGTGGTGGAAGATAAACCTGCTGCAGGTATTGCTCAAAAGCCTTATACTTGTTCTTCAACTATTCCTTGCATAGATGTTTTGTTTGCTGTTGAGTAAAACAGTGGATCATCTCTTTCACCCTCATCAGCGTACTGGTAATTCTTGTTATTATATTGAATCAGTTCTTAAGGCTTTTGTTGCAGACAATGAGTAAGAAAGATGATGAAAAAAATGTTTGTGTCTTTAATGGTTCTGTTTGTCTTTATGCATGCCAAAAAATTGAGCTGCACATGCAAGCTCCAGTTCAACTATTTAAGATGCTTGCTTTGCCTGTCTGTGGCCCCTGCTGTTCTTATTGTAAGATGCTGTTTCCCATACTCTATGATTCTTGTCTAGTTTTTATTAATTGATGTTTTTCTAGTGAAAAGAGTAGGGGCTTCCCTGTTTCTTAATATGCTTATTTGATTTTTGGACTCATTCTTGTGCTGGTTTTTTATGGGGCTTTATTTAGTTTCCTTTCAGTTCTGGTACTTATAGAGACTACTCTGGGCAAACCTGGTCCTGTTGCTTTTGTACTGCTGAGGAACAATCATTGTTAGAAAGTTATCTGTTCCCCTAGGTTTTGGATTGGATGGTGATGGATGCTCTTATGATGTTGTCCATTCTTGATCTAAGTGGGCTAAAAATTTCAAGAATCTCTTGCCCCTCTAACATTTCTTGAGCATGTAAAAAGAATTCCCTTTATATATTTATTTATTTATTTATTTTTGAGACAGATTTACCAATGCTTTCTAAAATTTCATCGTTAACTTCACCCCAGCAGTGTTTAACCATTTCTTTTTTATACCTTTGTACAGTTTGACCCGGTACAATTTTAACCTTACTCTTTGTGAATAGTTGTAGACCCCCTCTTCCTCTGCTTTTGTCTCTCTGTGCATGTGCCGCTGATTTTTTTTTTATTGGAATTTTCATTGTGTGGAACTCTATTTCCTGTCTTTTCTGTCTCCATTCAAGTTTTGTTGGGAGACTGATTTCATGTTGATTTTCTTGATGTCTTCCTTGATGGAGCTGCTGCTTATCAAGTACTTCCTCTGTCCCACACTCTTCGCAACATTTACTATTTGGGTTGTCCCAAATTGTTGCAACATTTGCATATATAATAGATTAGTTTATCATATTACCCCTTAAACTATCATTCCAATATTCACTTTTTCCATCTTCTTGATTGGCGTGCAAAAAGTGAAAGGCAAAAGTCGAAACAACAGACTATTTTTTTTTTTTATCTTTCTTAATATCAGTGCTAAAGCCAAATGTTTCCAAGAATTCAGGATGGAGGGAGTGCTTCTTTTTCCATCATATTTACTAATGAATGCACAGAGTATTAAATAATGTAACATCCTACTGGTACTGATAGATTTTGCTTTCAGGTTTTTCTTCTATAACGGTGTCTTGCCCATCGGAGATGCCTGAAGCAGGTGGCTTGGAAAGGAAAACTTCCAAAGCTGCCGATGCTGAAGCTGTCCCATTAAAGGGTGAAGGGCATAATGAATATGCTCCTATCAGTTCTGTAGATTTACATGCTGGTGATGTCAGCAATAGGATAGAGGAAGGTACTTCTAAGTGGCAGTTAAAAGGGAAGAGGAATTCAAGGCAAATCAGTAAAGATAGAAAAGGGTACTCGAGGAAGGTTTTCAGCATAGATGGTGAATCGGATTCATGTTTGGCAGGTGTAAAGCAGTTGGATGAATTCCCACAGGGTTCTGGTGAAAAAACTGATTACAGTAGTGTCTGCAACAGTGTACAAGGTTCTGCGGCCCCTCAGATGACGAATTCTGCCATAAAAAATTGTGGTAGAGATCCTCCACTCTATGATGTAGTGCTTGAGGTGGAGGCCAGCTGCAGGCCTCAACGTGTCCCCTTGGTTTCTCTAATGTCTAAATTGAATGGTGAACCAATTGTTGGTCACCCTGTAACAGTGGAAGTTTTGAATCATCGTTATTGTAGTGAGTCAATTGATGGGGCTGCTGAAGGGAATCATTCAGTTCGGAGAAATACGGGAAGCAGAAAAGGTGCTAAAAAGCGTAGGAAACTGCGGCCACATTTTTCCTCACATAAATCATCAAAGCTAAGGAAATGTGGGATATTATCCAAAAAGACACGTAAATTATCATCTTTGAGTGGTCAGAAGCAAGGTGAAGGCAACAAGAATCATTTGTTGGAGAAGACCGCGAATCCTGTTGTTTCATGTGTTCCCCTTAAGTTGGTGTTTGGCAGGCTAAATGAAGCACTGAATGGTTCAAGGAGACCAAAGAGCTGTACTTTGACTGCAGGCAATTCATGAATACAGCTGACTGTTAGCTACCAAACAGTGGTCGATCCATGTGCAGTAAATGCAGTGTTAGCTGGAGGCATCAAACTGGGCGCCTTGTTTTTGCAACATGTTGGTTCATGTTATGGCCACAGGTGGACTGCTACCCTTGTAAAATTTCAGGTTCAGGTGGATGGGTGGGTAGCAGATGGGGAATGGTTGGTGCCTGTAGTATGAAGGCTTCTGTGTTTGTGTACATAAAGATGCAACGGCAGAATTGAGGTGTAAAGGTGTGGTGTAGGATGGTGCTGGGCGGATTCAGGTTGATTGGGAGGGCTAATAAGCGGCAAGTAATAAGTGGAAGAGCTTTGCTGGTTACTTGTACGGATTTTTTATTATTACATAAACCTTTGTAAGGTTTGTCATGGAAAAGCTATTAACATCGCTTTGTTGAAAAGGAAGCTACAATTGTATACAGAAGGACAGAAAGTAGTGATCTGTTGATCCTTGCTCTGTGGTAGATATGATAGTGGAATCGGCTGATGTTGGAATGTAACGAGAAATTGGAAAGTTAATACGCCATTGCTTGTAAGATTTGGTGATTAAACTTGAACTAGGTCCTCTCCTCTCCAAGATTTAAGACTTGGCCGGCAAGGCAAGTAGTGGCCCTGGTTCTGGCATTTGCCCATCCAACTTCTTGAAACCCAATCGTGTACGCTTCCCAAAGACAGGAATATTCCACCTTTGTTATATTATTTGTTTTCTTAAAATTACTACGCGGAAAATCAAGTCCACTCTGGATCTTGGAATATCTCTATTACGTTCAGTGTCCATCACTGACAAGCAACAACCCCCCTCCAACCAAACCCAACCCAAAAAAAGGGTGAAATAATTTGTATATGGAATCTTTTTCCGTGGAAATTTATTCAATTATACATTTAAATAGTACCCATAATTCAAAATGCAATTTTCTAATGGACTCAAATTGTAGCATATGGTTTTTTACCAGGCTAATGACCAAGAATGGGATTTCCAGAATGATTTGAAAAATTCCAAAGTCAATCGAATATGGTACAAAATGCCACACGTTTGAGGAAATAGAAATGGTGTTGCTTGTACCACTTTAGTTCTCCATCCCTATAAGATCCTT
This sequence comes from Aquilaria yunnanensis, assembly GCA_039654915.1. NCBI lineage: Eukaryota > Viridiplantae > Streptophyta > Magnoliopsida > Malvales > Thymelaeaceae > Aquilaria > Aquilaria yunnanensis. Next base: position 27,679,133 of record CM077600.1, on the reverse strand, counting down.
CCTTCCACTAATCATTTTCTAACACCATCTACCTGCTCGACCGTGGCCACCCCGGAGGTTGACTGGAGCAAGACGGCTACCTGCATGAAGATGAATGGCGTTGAAGCTGTACAGAAAGAAACTCATGATACAGAGGACACAAATGGAGGCGGAAAGCGCAGGCGCCTCCTGAAGAATGGATGCCTTCCATTCATGGAGATCTCCATGGAAGCGGGGAGCTCCTTACGTGACGTGGACTCTGTCCGGTTCAAGGTTGAGATCAGGAGGTGGGCGAAGGCTGTGGCAGCATACGCACGTCAGGTTAGCAGCCGGTTCGGTAGTTCCAGACACAGTAGCCGTTCTGGCACCTCTGATTCGCAGGCTTAGATGGCTGCAATGAATTTCATGCTGTCCGGACATGTCATGGTCTCGGAAGATTGGAAAGGTTGAACAGATTTTCAATCTATAGATTGCAACCCTGAACATAAAAAGAAGTTGGCCAACCTTTGGATCTATATGCATATGCTGTTCATTTAAGGATAACATGTGACCTCAAATGTTGGGTTCCCCAGATGATTCACGAAACAGAACAATTTGGAAATTGAGCTGATAAAGAAAAATGTAGATAAATGAAAGCACAATGAGGCTTTTTTTTTTTGGGCAATGATGCTTATCCTCAGTCTGCTTCAATTGGTTTGAAGGTGAAAGATTGCAAGTTCGAAATGGAACCAATTACTTCATTTTCCTTCTATTTACATGAAGCTCTTGGAACACACTGTCGAAATCTCAACAATGAGATTGAGAATGAAAAAGAGCTCATAAAATCTGTCCTGTCACGAATCATCGTTGTCTCCGCTTCTTTAGCTAGTAGGCATCCAGGAACGATCACTTTGCCATTTTTTGTTCAATCTTTTTTGAGTCATCACGTAACTTCTGTCATGCACCTTCTCCCCATCAAATATGCTCCTTAGAATCCTCTTAGAGCACATAACTTGTGCTTGTGTTGCATTCCTCATCCGCTTTGCTTTCACCCAAGCAGGCTCCTGTTATACAGCAGCGTTTATTAGTCTTTATGCAGCAAAATTTTCAACAAGAATTTCTTTATTGACCTAAGTCCTTGCCTCAGGAACAAGGTGGGACAATGCAAATTTGATCAACAAGAGGGCATGTTCCATGATAAGAATTCCTGCAAGACCAGGCTCTATTTTCCAGTTACCTTCCTGGTCGTACAACCACACTAGCAACGCAGAGTTGGTGCATATTGACATCACAATTAGGAACTGAAATTCAACATGAGCTTGAAGTGTCAGTTCTCAGTACAGAAATTGCAGCAAATTCTTATTCAAAAACTGAACCGGAATATGAATGAGCAGTTCGAAATTGTCCAAACACCCTGATGAAGAGAAGCAAAATCAGATACAAAAATTTTATTTTCTAGAATATATTCTCTCCTAAATGCCATGAGAATTGCAGGAGTCCAAGTTTCCGTATTCAGAGCTGATAAAATGAATACTACAATTTCTTCACATATGTATCCAGTGTACATCACATTACATCGCCCATGTACCTGAAATATGTTATGCCAAGCTCCTATTGTTGCAGCGGCACGAGGAACAGGTCTTTTCAACATTACCAACAGCTTAAGTGCGTCTGCTCTAATTTCTGTGAGGTTGTTCTGGATATTCAATATCCATCTTCAGTCCATGTTAAGAAGGCTCAAAGTAGCAACTTATGTGCAATTAGGTGAAAGTACAAATCAAATTTTATACCACGGCGAGAAAGACAAAACCAAGAGGGAATGCACAAGCAAACATCATGACCATTCCAAATTGTAAAGCCAACTCCAGAAAATCTACAGCCAGTAGAATTGCGATTAGGAGAACCAAATCAGTATGCCAACTAAATATTGATTGGTTTTTGCTCCATGATTGTATAATTCAAACAAAATGAGGCAATGTCTTTATCTTCTTAACCTTCTAAAGTAACTCGCACACCACAAATATATTCGTTTTTTGGCACATACCATCAAACAGCCCATCTTCTAGTCCCTCACCAATGCTTGCAGAATAATTTGGTTTCATGTATTCTTTCTCCACCCTGGAATTGAATTGGAATTTCCCAGTTGATCCTTTCTCACACTTTTTCTTGTTTCTTGAAGGCAAAAAGGCCATTAGGACATGTTTCATTAATTTATAAGGTGAGTACAGTTAAACCCTATCCAATGCCGACGAGTAGTGTAACACACGAGAAATTTACCTGACAGCACTATATTTTTTATACTTGTACTTGAGGTATGGTAAAGAAGTTTCCAATAAATTGTCAAATACCTGTTTCAATACCATGTAACTAAATACACATATGGTAAAATTAAGGAGCTAAGATAGCTAGAAATCTCAAAGCATTTTACCTCTGAGATTATTAGTCGCTGGAGCAAGACCTGGCGGAGAGTCCTAAAGTTGCGGTGTAAGAGTGCATGATAGAAAACACCAATATATGATTGCATAAAATAAACACCAAATACCTACAAAATAACTGAATTTACAATACAGATTCCTAAATGAAAGGTAAGATAAACATATGGTATTAGTTTCTATATATTACTTTGTAGACCAAGCTGTCAGCTCTACACTCAGTATTGTCATTTTTCTCCGACTTTATGAGCCTCGTTGCTACCTTGCCTCCAATTGTTGTAAAATTTTGAATGGCGAATAGATAAACTGCTGTTAACCCAAACCTGAATAAAAAAACACAGACAGAACTGAAGCCAATAGTTGTCTGAATTCGAGAACTGCATGAATAATAATATGAGACTGACACTGATTTATCACCAGATGTAATCTTTCTGCCTTTTATGACTTAGAGAGAGAGAGAGAGAGAGAGAGAGAGAGAGAGAGAGAGAGAGAGAGAGGTGAAATGCTAAAGCTTACTTCAGCATGTCAGGTTTAATAACTGCATAAAGATGAGCATATGCTAACTCAAACGGCAACTGAAGGCAGACAATGCTTAAGATAATGATGGAATCATTTCTGAATCTCATCAGGTAACTGAGCCATTCATGCCTTTGAAATGCGTCTTTATATCTTTGAAATGCTTCTTGTCTCCTTTTATCGATGGCGATATTTCTTAAAAACTCTGGAGGGCACTGTAAGGAACTCTGCTCCATACCTGGAAGTTTGTAATCCTGGCCTGTGCTGTCTGAACAATTTATCTGCCATCTGTCTTACCATATGATGACAGCAAGGCATAAGAGATCAAGAAAAATGAAAAATTCGTAAGGAAATAATTTTAGTTATTATAACATCATTGCTATAATTATAAAAAGTATATGCTTTATTTACCTTGCTAATAGGGCAGCATTTTTTCGTTTCCAAAACTGAAAAAATAACACAGCCCATAGTATGATGCTTATGAAGAATATCGGAAGTAGTTGCAATTGCAATGATCTGATAAACAAACATTGTATGAAGATTCGTCATTTAGATGCAAAGATGCCTCTGATGCACAAACCAGATAGAAAAAATAACATGGAAGTGTTAAAATTGAGTAATACTAACCCAAAATCAATCAACTGCAGTGTAAAACCAAATAGAGCTGGGAAAATTAGCCAGCGTGTGTACATACCAAGGAAAGCAAAATAAACTGCAACCTACAAAGTACAAATGCATAGTTAAACAATTGCAGTATAGATGAGCAACTGCACAGAAAATTTCATCAGCTTTCATAGCATATCACCTTCGTCCCAAAGTAAGAATAGACCTCATCAATTGGCTGATCTGTAAGTTCCTTAACATTTAATGCCCAACTCCTCAGAAGTTTCTTCCTCTTAATTTCATCTATAGCCAGTATCCATCAGAGTGAAGACAGATTAAAAATATTGGTAAAGCATTAACACACTTAAGTTAGCATACCATGCAAAGGGAAAACATGTTCAACAATCCCCTCAGCTTCCAACCTTCGCAATAATGATTCCCCTGGTTCCCAACGAATCTCTTGCCCATCAAACTTTAAAGTTACATCTGATTTATTATCATTGACCTGCAAGAATTATTATATGTGCCATCAATGAGAACCTTATAATACATGAGGGGAACATGACTCATGAGATTTAGCATTTAAGGTTATGTACACAGGTTGGGCACATCTTACTAGAAGCAAAACACGTACTGATGAAATGGAATGCTACGGAGGAGCAATAACAGTATGTAAGAGAGTAAAAGTTGACACTTCTACTGTAAAATCATGTGGAGGCTCGGAGCAGAACAAGTGCACCTCCTTTGTGGAAACAAGTGATCCTCAGCCTTGAAAGCACAATGAAGCATTCATGCATCTACATGTGTGTGTGTGTGTGTGAGAGAGAGAGAGAGAGAGAGAGAGAGCAGAAGAAAAAAACACGTATTGGGACTTACAATTCCATATATCAAGTGAACATAGCATTGGAATCGCTCACACCAGCTGAACAATGACCCATCAGGCTGCCTTAGAAATGCTTCAACTTCGTCCCATTCAAATTGTAAATCCATTCCTGAAGAATGATTGCAAAGTCGCACTTCTTAACAGTAGAACCAAAAGACTTCTGCGGTATAGTTTTAAACATGACAGTTCCTACCAATATGAGTAGGCTTCTTCATGTGCAACTCAGCTGCAGCACTTCCCAGGGTCTCTGAAGTTGCCGCAATCTAAAACCCAGGTACATGTTAGCTTATGCTGGAAATGAAAGCTTAATAGAAACAAGTAAAACAGGAAGAGTAGCTTGGATTTGAAGTAACATTGGGAAATGAATCAGAAAAGACCCCTAAAAGAAATTCACAACAGTATCGGGAAGCATGTAATTTGCCCTCCATAGGTAACTAAAAGCAATTTCAAGCATAAGCAACACGAACTAAAGAAGCAAATAAACATAGATAATAAACAACGGAGTTTTACAATCAACAGGCCAACATAACATTATGGAGATCAAACAAAACTACCAGAGCAAACAAGCAATAGCAATAAAGAAAAAGTAAATCATAGCATTGCCTCTCTATCAACATAAAACGTCAACACTTAAGAACGGTAAGCTTTTGCATGGATTCATACTGTCAATATGACTTTAAATAGTGGTGATTGAACCTTGAATCTTGAGCTAAGAACAGTAAGCTTTAACACTTAAGCCAAACCCTGATCAATTGACGTTATGAATTTGATGCCTATTATCACAACCTAGTTGGATATCTGTCGAATGAGGAGACAAATTGCAAGGAAGAAAATATGAAAGATGAAGCCAATGCAGACAGAAAAGAAGGGAAATTACAGACCTTGACAAACTCATCGGTAAGGCCAGCAGCTCTCTGAACAATCAACCCTACTCTTTTCAATTCATTGATAAGAAGATCAACGCAATCATTCTTTTCCCCGTTTGAATCCCCTTTCGAGATAGCCACTCCAATCTCGAACGCATAAGACGCTTCGTCGCGCCCATTCCTCTCGATACCAGAAAGATAAGATGAAGAAGGAGGAGAAGAAGAAGACATTCTATTCTTGACAATTCTGTCAGAATCAACAAGCCAAAATCTGGAACAACTTAAAAAAAACTCCAGTGAGTCGAACTCTGTACCCAAACGATCACACGGTTATCTCAAATTGCAAGCCAACATGCTAGTTTCTGGAATTCAAGATCCAAGTGACCTACATTACATTGGAAGGGGAAAAATGAACTGTTCAAGAAGGCAACATAAAGTTAACATTTCTAAGCGAAATCGCCAATTGGGTCTCTCTATCAAAAATCAAAAACGAAACTTTTCAGCTGCACCAACGAACCATGCAAGAAGTTGCGCGAACAAACGATCTTTTTTTTTTTTTTAACAAATTAATCCTCCTTCCCTTACATGGAAGCCGAAAGGTGCAACTTTCTAAACATGCAGGAAGATAAACGGGGAAACCAATTTTGCTGCAGAAGAATAGGGAGGCCTGGGGGGTGAGTGGGAAACCGGAAGGACACATAGGATCCCTCTGAGAGATACACGTGGCCGCTGACATGGCAGTTTTCATCCCATTGTTTCACCTGGACCCCTATATTTTCATTGGCCAAACTATAAAAACAGTCCTCCAACTCGATCAACCAGGCAATTCTTCCCCTGAACCTCAAATCGGTCTAACGCAGTCCCCAAATTAGCCAAGAAGGATCAGTCAACGCCTTTGACCAAGTGTGCGAGGATTGAGAGTCACTGATAAGCTTTGTACATTCAATCTAAAGCATTTTGAGCTAACCAGTTCAACTGGAGGTGGAGGAGAGCCTCAGTCATGTCGTTGGATGGATGAATGGAGTACCACGTTGCAAAGTTGAAGGGGTGAATTGGATCGAATTAAAGTTAAGGGGGTTAATTGTCCAAGTTACAAAATTTAGGGGTAAAATGTGGTCCATTTAGTGGGCGTGCAGAGATGTCTTCTCTTGGAAGCAAATTGAAGAAAATCAAAATGAAATTCCGTACTCATCATTTAAAAAAAGTGAAAAAGAAAATCCTAACAAAGTCGTTAAAACTTTTATCGTCTCACACACGCGCACAAGTCTGAAACGCGAGCGACAGAGAGAGAGAGAGCTTATAATCGCCAATCGGAAATCCAATTCTGAAGCCAATCCCGAACCCTAAATTGCTCTCCCGATCAACGACGACAATCATGGGCAACACCGAGAAGCTGCTGAACCAGATCATGGACCTCAAATTCACCTCCAAGTCGCTTCAGCGCCAGGCCAGGAAGTGCGAGAAGGAAGAGAAAGCCGAGAAGTTGAAGATTAAGAAGGCCATGGAGAAGGGCAACGTCGACGGCGCTCGGATCTACGCCGAGAATGCCATCCGAAAGCGCACCGAGCAGATGAATTACCTTCGCCTCGCCTCCCGCCTCGACGCTGTCGTCGCTCGCCTCGATACCCAGGCCAAGATGACGACCATCAACAAGTCCATGGCCAACATCGTCAAGTCCCTCGAGTCCTCCTTGGCTACTGGTGTGCTGACTTCACCCCGTCCTTTTTTCTTTTTCATCTTTTCCCGTATTTCTTTTTCTTTATTTTGCGACACTATCATCTCTGAATTATGTTTCTTTGGTCTGGTGATGCTGATTGCTGGTACAATCTGTTACGTTAAAGGATTCCTTTTCCACGAAAGAATGACATTTCTATTGTGATTTTTGTAGCGAGTTACTAGTTTGATCGAGAGTTTTTGGGATATTAAATCCGACGGGTAGGGGGGATTGGTAGCATTTTCCTGCTTGGCTGAACCTTGGCGAGATGCTCTCTCGTTGCTGCTCTTCTGTTTGATTTTTGTTACTCGAGCTTTTCTTTGTCAGCTATTGGTGGTTTATCTGATTGGCTGCTGTTTCCTTTTGCCTTGAAGAATAATACTCGTAGTGGTTATTATTATTGTTGATGATGATGCTCTTGCAGGTAATCTGCAGAAGATGTCAGAGACAATGGATCAGTTTGAGAAGCAGTTTGTGAACATGGAGGTGCAGGCAGAGTTCATGGAGAATGCTATGGCTGGGTCTACCTCATTGTCCACGCCTGAAGGTGAGGTAAACAGCTTGATGCAACAGGTGGCTGACGATTATGGGCTGGAGGTCTCGGTGGGTCTGCCACAACCAGCTGCACATGCTGTGGCTCCCAAACAACAGGAGAAGGTTGATGAGGACGATTTGTCCAGGAGGCTCGCGGAGCTTAAGGCTAGAGGTTAAAGAGATGATGATGCGGCGTCATTGATTATGTTATGTATGTGATGTATATCAACATTGCGGGGTTTAAATTATCATGAGCCTTGTCCCTTCCGCTAGAATTAATATTGAGCCATGACCATTGGGAGGACTTTGTGTAAATTTGACTTACTTCGGGTTTGGAATGCCATAATATAATTCTATCTGCTTGTTTCACATATGGGCAGGCTAAGGCTATAGCTAAACAGCCTTGGTACCAAGGAAGGAACGTTTGAATGAAGATAAGCAAATCAAACAATTGTATGGCAGGATATTGGTTGGTGATAGAAGGTGTTGGGGGCTGTGATCCAGTGTCTGAATTCTGAGAATCTATGAGTTGATTTTGGAGTTAGTACAGTTTATGTCTTCAATTATGTACTTGTAATTAGCAATTACTGTGTTCCTTGGCCGTCTTGTCTTGATAAAGGAAAAAGGTTGAAGATGAGACCACATAACTAGCATATGCCTATTGATCATTCATTCGTTTGATTTGAGACGAGTCAAGGTGGAGGAGAGTGTATGTTATGTATTGCTTTACAACATTATTGGAATTCATAAACAAGACCGTTACACACGATTACGTTTAGTTACTTGAATACAATAATATAAAACTGCCTATGCAAGGCCATAAAGTGGTGGCAGTTGGGGGTTTAAAAAATGGTGCTTGTAAGCCTCTGAAATCCTTTCTGAACCTTCTTAATGAGCTTTGTAGAGGGAGCACGTGACAGACGAAATCCAATGGAGTCTAGATACCATCCACTTCTCCCGTTAAACCCAACAATTCGGCCTCCATCCAGTGAGAATGTGAAGGGCGTTCCCTCTTCCACCCCAAAGGGCCCAAACGTCCTTCTGTTGCTCTTCAAGGTCAGTGATCGAATCACAGGGCTACCTCCATACACCACTGGACAATAGTGACCGCTGACGCTAACCAAATACTCATCCGGAAATTCAAGCTTGATCTGCAAGACGAGCATAGTATGAACTAAACTAGAGCCTAGAGGTGCTTTTTATCAGATAGGATAGGAGTCCTGAGTTGGTTTGTTTTTGTACCTCGGTGGTCTTGGTTCCTCCAACGCCTCCATGTTTCTCGGCCTCCACTGGCTTCCTGTTCTTGTCATAGACGACTCTAATGGAATCGATGCAACGGTCATACACGAGGCTTATTTCTCTAACACCATCATGGGTTCCATCATCCCAACTGGATCCTCCATTTCCTCCCCATGGCCCTACGACTACCATCATCTTCTTGCTACTTTTTGGGCGATCCTGCAAAACCAATGCTTTTAGTCTCTAGCTAGATTGGCTGGATACGAGTTCATCCTTGAATACCAACAAACATGCATACTCAAGCTAGCTGTCTATTATCGGATTGATTGTGATTTTGAAATACTTTTTGTTGCAAACTGAACCAAGTAAACGTAACCTTATACTCGAATCTATCAGGGAAAGAATAAACTACTATTCATCTCTTACCATGAGAGAGGAGACTGAGAGCAGGCAGGGTTGCAGAGCTGCTGCTGCTGCTGGAGTTCCAAAGTTGGGCGGATTGACAAGTATTACTTAGTATTGGAAATAAATTTGAGTAGAAATTATTACCCCATAAAAAAACAGCTGGTAGTGGGAGATAGCATCTGATCCTGAGTCCACTTCTTTCTTACTTACAATCAGGAATTCAAGATGAGGAATTTCGCTTCTGCTTTAAACTTGGGGAATATCTTTTCCTTGTTGAAAGATTAACTTGCTGAATCTGAAGATGTGGCATGCTTCTCTGTACCACCCAAGATGAATGCTTTCCCTTTTGTTTTAGAAACGGCATCTGGAAGCTCATACTTTTGCTACCTTATAATCGTTTAAATAATAGTAGCATTTTCTTAAAATGTTACGAAGTAGCTGATCGAGATTCTTAAAATGTAGGATTTTCAATTGGCCTAGAGTTCTACACGCACACACAGACAAATTTCTTGTCACTTTTAACCCAGAAAAGAAAAACAAAAACAGAACACATACACAGTAAGCCCCAACGGTTGTTTGGTTTTGTTACAAAAAGTAAATACTCCTATCAAATTATCCGAAAAGAATCAAGTAAATATATGCATCCTTACCAAAGAAGTCACTGGTAACAATCAAAGAGAGTCTGGTTTAGCCAGCATCTTTCATATGTTTGCTCGATTTTTTCCAGTTAAACCAGAAACAAGTGATTTTGACCTTAATAGCTGGATATGCTCTTAACCAATCAGCAAATTGCAGCTTGCTGTTAGTCTCCCTGGTACTAGTACTGCTACTGTGATTAGCCAGTTTCTCGATCTTGACATTCTCCAGAAAGTGGAGCCAACATTTGTTACAAGTTGTGTTATATGTGCAGCAACCCGGCTTCTTTTCTCTATTCACAATCTTCTCATGTGCTCTCTGCATGATTATATGGAGCATATAAAAGAGCAGCTGAGATTAGATACCCTATCAGTGCTTGTAATCTGAATCCCCAAAAGATGCACCCATTCTCTTAAAAACCAATAAATGTCATACCTTGTGGATGTTGCTTCTAGGAGGTGATATTATTGATAGTGTTCCTGGGTGCCAAACTCGTAGAACATTGTCTAATAGATCTTCAAAACTCATTGCTGACTTGATTACGTCAAGCTTAAGGTCATAGAACGGAGGAAGGAAAATCCTTGTTGGTTCTTCATAAATGATGACATTCTTTAGAAAGAATTGCAAGCCAAAAACAGGAAAGGGTAAGTGAAACCTTCATTCCAAATGCAAGATTAATGGTGTCTACATGACTAAGTTTGTGTAAACAAAACTAAACTCGCAAAGGATGTTACCTTATTGAAGCGAGCCACCAATTTCAATCCTCTGGAAAAATCAAATTTCTCAAGATACTTTTCCAATTGGAGAAAATGTGCACGACCACTATCCTGATTTACAAGTCCAGCTGGCTGTTCTTTTCGCTCAAAGTAAAGCTTAGCTTCTTTGAGATTTGAAGGCTTGAAAAAGGTGAATGGCATAATATTTTCACCCTTGTACTCTAAAGAGATAAGGTTTGGGGTATCAATGTCGGCAACCAATAAATTTCTACAGTTTCTCAGGATTAGTGTCTTGAGCCAATAGCTTGAAATTGTTATGGCTTGCAGGGAATCGCACTTGCAGAGAACCAACTTCTCCAGAACAGGGAAAGTAGAGAGATAGTTCTGGAACAACTCATCTGTCATGTTAGCATCCCGAAATGTCAAGTTCTTGAGAGACTTGCATGCAGAAAACTGGAGTTCACAAGGTGTCGATTTCTTTCCATGATACCAAAAAGCTTCAAGCTTTGGAGCATGAATCTCAACTTGTTTGAGTCCTTGACAGAAGTGAAGGTCTACCCTTTTGAGTTTAGACAGAGTTGTAAGTTGTAAGTTACTCAACCCAGTACAGTCAATGAGCCTAAGATCCTCAATTAAAGGACAGCAGCAAATCAGAAGCCCAATCATATCCTCGGTAACATGAAGTTTTCCCAAACATAGTTTCTGCAGATGAGAAAACTTCACATCCCTGCAACTTTCCAACTTACACCCATGAATCCTTAAGGCAGTTATCGTTTTGGCAGCAAATATGCATGGAGGCAAACTGTAGCGTTTATTCTTCTTAACTGGGATACAGAGACTCAACTCTTGAAGATCAATTTTAGTGGCTGCATGGATCCACTGGTCGATATGGCAAGCTGCTTTCAGATTATAGGAAGTCAGATGAAGCATGAATTTCTGGATACTAGGTCTCTGTGCAATATGCCTACGCAAGGTGGCATGAACATATTCTTCAAATTTCATAATGACTTCCAGATTTCCATCTTTGTGGTGGAGACGAGAATTCCTTACTTCATGCTGGAACTTGCGCTGATCAAAAATTAAATTAGAGAAAGAATCCAACAAGTCTCTCCACCTCTTAGATAAGATGCAGGTTCGAGCAGCATCCTTTCTACACCGGAGGAGGTCTAGGATATGGTGAATGATATGATCAGGCAACTGCGAGATATAGTCCACGGGCTTGACAATTTTCAGCTTGGTACTTGCACCAACTCTTCTGTGTTTCTTCTTTCTATTCACAGCACCCTTATTAATGGTGCTCCAATCTCCTCTCTTCCTCTTTTTTTGAACCCTTGACTTGTTTGATGTCCATTTACCCAATTCTTGTTTTTCATCTATTTCAATCGCACTTCCCTTCTTTTTTTTACTATCAGAAGGGTTCTGGCCCATGACTTCCTCCTACCTTCCGCTTCCACCCAACTCAGGTGCTATCAGCTAGCAAGAGGCCAACGCGATTCTCATGCATAAGAGAATATGATTTTCCCCTCTCTGGCTGGGAACATAAATAATAAGGTTAAACCGTAATAACATTAACAAGAAAACTAAGTGCTAATTAGTCACCACTAGTTTAATTAGCTTTTTTTCCTCAATGCAACTGAAAGTTTGCAGAATTCTTGGTGCTATTGTTTTCTTACAAGTTACAATCAGTAGGGTGATAAACAAATTCGCACATGCATGATCAAAGAGCAACCAAATCTTCCTAATAACCCAGCAGCCTCCAGCAATCCCCTTGATATATATGAACTGAATTTCAGGTTTGGATAGACCCCGAACCTCAATTTAGACGCATTTTTCAGAACCCCAATTGAGATGGACAATTCAAAAACCCTAAAAAAATATTTATGTTGCTATTCAGCTTTCTCGGCACCCAAACAGAGGAAAAACATTCCGTAGCGCACAATCGCAGAAAAGTTACAAATTTGCAATGCGAAACGGCGTCATGAGAAGCGAGAGAATTGGGAACCTGGAGGAATCCACCGAAAGCGGAGGTTCGCGACTGCTGACGAGGCAGGAAGGGACTTGTACTGTTGTACAGGCAGATCAGACAATAGATATAAAAAAATTACAAAGACCTCCCTGAGGTTTGGCGAAACCTCTAGTTTTATCATCACTGTTTCAAACACTTGCAACTACCCCTAAAAGGTTAACATATCTACACTTGGCCCCTCCAACTTTAACTCTGTTAATGACCTGTTGAAACAGAGAAGAAAAAACTCGTTTTATCCCCCTAGCCTTCTTATTTCGATAATTTTTCCCCCTTTAACTTTTGCATCTAACTTTGCCCATTAAACACAAGAATGATCTCTTCTCCTATCTTCTTTTTTATCTCTCTCTTCGTCACTTTTCCCTGTATGACTCACTGGAGAACAAATCATCAAGGGTGGCATTCTAATCTTACAGCAATTTTAATTGTAAGGTGTTCTAATCAGAGAGAAGGGTGACGTTCTAATCATGCGATGTTCTAATCGGAGATGAGGGTTGTGTTCTAATTGTTCAAATTGGAATAGAGAAAAAGAGAAAAGACCGATGACCGATGAGGAGGAGAGGACGAGAGGGAAGACTGATGACCAACGAGGAAGAGAGGGAAGACTAATGATTGACAAGAAAAAAAGGGAAAACCGATGACCAGCAAGGAAAAGTGATACGAAATGGGAAACAACTAATTGATGAAAGAGCAACTAGGCAGCTTCCGCCCAGGGAATCACAGAGAATGAGTGGATCTCGAGGTAACACAAGACCCACAGCCAGAGAAGGAGAGAGGAAATAGACAAAAGAGATGTGAAAAGGATATCATTCATTCATCATGATTCTGTTGTCTGCATGTCTCTACACATATAACCGAATACAAGAAAAGTGTACTGACGTCATAAACAAATGAGCAAATTGAAAAATAAAAGTGAATAGAAATGAGCTGAGTTAGCATGCCCTATGACTAACTCACACATGCAACAAGTAGCTATTCTCATGCATCCCTTGTTCCCCAAGTCATCCAAGAAGCCTCGTATTAATCCCTCCTCTTTAAGCAAGCTCTTGCCCCAAGAGCTACTAAAAGTCTAGATAGTGTTGGACAAGGTTAGTGAGGTTTCCCAGGTAGCATCTTCCGGCGGGGAGTTAGACCAATGTACCAACACTTTGGAAACTGCTGCATGGCCCTTTTTTCCATCTTTTGGTCAAGAATGGTGATGGGCTTTTTTATTACTTCATCCTCGTAATAAGGCAGTTGAGCTTGCACCTGGGCATTTCCAACCTTCCTTTTAAGCAAGGATACATGGAAGACATTATGGACACAGACCACTAGCGGAAACTTTAGACAATAAGCCACTGGACCAATCTTCTCAATAATCATGAATGGGCCGCAGTACTTAGGTGACAGTTTGTGGGAAGAACTGTCTCTAAGTCCATTTTGCTTATAATGTTGAAGCTTGAGATAAACCCAATCTCCGATAGAGAAACTTCTTTCAAACCGATGCTTGTCATCTTACACCTTCATCCGGTGCTGTGCCTTCATTAAATCTTGTTTAAGGGCACAAATGAGTGACTCCCAAGCTGACAAGCTCTCGTCAAATGAATTGACCAACGAGTCTCCAAATATGTATGGAATATGAATAAGTGGTGGTTGTCCATATAAAATTTCATAAGGAGTATGGTAAGTGCTAGTATGGTAATTTGTGTTATACCATCATTCTGCAAACGGCATCCATTTCACTCATTCTTTAGGGCGATCCCTTATCATGCAGCGCACGTAAGTCTCCACACAGCGATTCACCACTTCTATTTGGCCATCCATTTGGGGATGGTATGTGGTAGACAATTGAAGCTTGACTTTTAGGGAAGCCATCATGTCCTGCCAAAATGTACTAAGAAAAATAAAGTCACGATCACTAGTAATAGATCACAGCATTCCATGGAGCTTGAAAACATTATCAACCTAAGCCTTAGCTACTGTGGACGCTGAGTAAATGTGAGCCAAGGCAATAAAGTGGTTGTATTTACTGAGCCTATGGACAACCACCATGATTACTTATTTGCCTTTTGATTTTGGTAACCCGCTGATGAAATCCATGGATATGTATTCCTAAATAGCTTCTGGAATCGGCAAGGGCTACAATAACCCTGGGTAAGCCGTATTGTCCCCCTTAAACCTCTGGCAGCCATGGCACTCTTGGATAAAATTTCAGACGTCCCTAGAAAGTCCCCTCCATAAGCAAAATTGAGTTATTTTTCTTCTAGTAACCTCAACCCTCGAATGGCCTCCCATGGCTCCGCAATGTATCAAAGAGATGATTTTTTTCTATAACTCTAGATCACGGTCTACCACCAGTTTTCCCAATCCACTTTAATCTTTAGGCATCAAATGTATAATGTGAATGTGAAGCAAGATCAGTCCTTATGTCACGTGTGATTCGTTTAAGTTCCTCATCTCTTAAACAACTTTCAGTGATTTCGTTAATCAATGGTGTGATGAAGGTTGTAATCACCATCATGTTGAGCTCCTGAGTAGTGAATCGTGAAAGGGCATCAGCCACAGTGTTTTTTTTCGCTTTGTTGTATTATACTTCATAATCGTATGGAAGTAGTTTGATGATGAATTTTTGTTGAAGGGTGTGATGATCCGTTGCTCTAGCAAATGTTTCAGGCTCTGCTGATCCATCTTTATAATGAAATGGGATCCTAAAAGATAAGATAGCAACTTCTCCACAACATATACAATGGCCAAGAATTCCTTTTTGTATGTTGATAACCCATGTGCTTTGGTCCTAAAGGCTTGCTGATGAACGCAATGGGACGTTTTCCTTGTTACAAGACTATTCTGATTCCTTCATTGCTAACATCGGTCTCCACAATGAAAGGTTCCTGAAAATTCAAAAGGGCCTAAACAAAAGCTTGGCTCATGATTTGTTTCAACTATTCAAAAGCTTCTTGAGCTTCCTGGTTACAAGTGAACCCATCCTTCTTGAGCAACCATGTAAATGGCTTACTAAGGATCCTATAGTTTCGAATGAAATGTCAGTAATAATCGATAATGCCAAGGAATCCTCGCAACTGTTTGGTACCCTTGGGCTCTGGTCATTCTCTCATGGCGGCTATTTTACTGGGGTCAATTGTAACTCCTTTCCCACTGATAATATGCCCCAGGTATACCACCTCACGTACTCCAAAACTTCATTTGGCCTTCTTGACGTAGAAGGAATGTTGTTGAAGTCGACTAAAAACCTAGCAAATATGTTGCAAGTGATCTTGCCATGACAAACTATAAATAAGGATGTCGTCGAAGAAAACTAGCACAAACTTACAAAGGTAGTCCCAAAATATAGTGCTCATCAAAGCTTGGAACGTGGAGGCCGCGTTTGTGAGCCCAAATGGCATCACCAAGAATTCAAAATGGCCTTGGGGGGTTCTGAACGCAGTCTTACTAATGTCCTCATCACACATTCAAATTTGATGGTACCCTGCCTTGAGATCTAGCTTTGTGAAGTATTGCGCCTCATACAATTCATCAATAAGCTCATCAATAATAGGAATGGGAAACTTATCTTTGACTGTAACCTTGTTGAGCTCGCGATAATTGTCACAGAGACGCCATGATCAATCCTTCTTTTTCACCAAAACAATAGGAGACGAGAAAAGGCTAGTGCTGTGTCGTATGACCCCAGCTACCAGAAGCTCGTCTTCAATTCTCTTAATGACATCCTTCTATAGTGTGGGATAAAGGTAGGGTTAAATGTTAACTGATCCTACTCCTGGAAGTAGAGGAATGTGATGGTCCTAGATTCTCCGAGGTGGCAACTCAACAGGTTCCTTGAAAATGTGATCGAACTCGTCCAAAATACCTTTTAATTCTGAGTCTTCAATCAACAACTCAGTTTGGCTCATCGACCCCCCTGTATGTGCAAACCCCAGAAGTTGTAAAGTGTAAACCTGAGCTCCTACACAATGCACGGCATTCTGGACCTGCTTACGTGCCTTGTTAGGCTCAACAAATTCAAATCTGCTCTTGTTTGTTCTATGCACACAAATCTTTTGACCCATCCATTTGAAACTCATAGTGAGAGTTTCAAAGTTCCAGCATATATCCCCTAAACGATATCACAAGTCCTCAGAGGAATGAGATAAGCATCTACAATGAACTCCACCTCTTGTAAACTTTATTTAAGGCCCATGCACACCTTGTTTGTGGAAATAATTTGACCATTAGCTACAAAAATTCCAATTGGAGTTATTGGCTTTATCACACACCCAATCTTTTTAGCCAAAACTTCATCCATAAAAACATATGTACTACCCGAGTCTATAAGTATATGTAGAGGATGTTTGCCCACATGTCCTATCACTTGCATGGTAGTAAAGGTGGACAAGCTTTGGATGGCATTCAGAGATACATGAAAGGCATTTAGTAAGGGTGGAGTTTTTTCAGATTCTGACTCTTTATCTGACTCATTCATGTCATTTTCGTCATCGACTTCTATTTCAAAACGGTGAAACTGCCCCTTCTTGCACCTATGTCCAGGGTTAAAGCGTTCATCGCACCAAAAACAAGTCCCCTTTCTCTTTTTTTTCATTCATTTCTTTTTCAAAGAGTTGACGGGTGGCACAGGGAATCATTGAGTTCTTTTGTGGAGGTATGACTGGGGTATTAGTTTTAACTTTTGGAGTAAGGAACAACCCTTTATTTCTATCTTCCCAAAGTTTTCTCCCCTTTCTGTTCGATGAAATGACGGACTCGTGAATATTTGCTAACCACTAAATCCCATGCAATGTTTCCAGTCTAAAAACCTTAATCGCATTTTGTATGTCCTCATTTAATCCCCCCATAAATTGACCCACCACAAAATTGTCAGGAAGAACACCAACCTTATTAAGGAGCACCTTGAATTGATTCTGATATTCTCTGGTGAACCCTGTTTATTTGAGGTGTTTAGATGCAGGGTGCTAATGCTCCTCTCCAAATCGCTTCATAATGGCCGTAGAATAAATGTCCTATGTGGGTCTATGATGATTCGGCCAATCTCACAAGAACCTCTTGTGCCAATGAAGCGCTAGTCTTGACATGTAAATGGAGCCCATGAAGATCTTCTGCTTCTCTGGTACTTTATCAATATCAAAAATTTGATTACAATGAAATATCCATCCCTCAACGTCTTCCTCCGAAAAGTGGGGAAAGTCGATGCACCCAACTCGAGTCACTTCTTGGTGTCCGGCAACCTGTTAATTGGCGACATAGCTGGAACTAGCCTCTTGATCATAGTTCCGATCCTGGTAAGCATCCATGTTGAACTTACGAAGAGTATTGAACTCCTCTTCTTGCTTAGAGATGAGTTGAGCCAGATCCTGCTCATGCTTGGCCGAGTGTTCTTGTAGTGCCCGAGTTAGCTGATCCTTAAGGCTCCTTCGTAACTCTTATAGACGAGTACCCTTTGCCATGGAGATCACGATTTGCTCTAATACCAGATGATACAAAATGGGAAACAACGAATTGATGGAAGAGCAACTAGGCAGCTTCTGCCCAAGGAATCACAAAGAATGAATGGATCCCGAGGTAACGCAAGACTCACAGCCAGAGAAAGAGATAAGAAGTAGAAAAGAGAGAGGTGAAAAGGATATCATTCATTCATCATGATTCTATCGCCTGCATGTCTCTATACATATAACTGAATACGAGAAAAGTGTACTAACATCATAAACAAACGAGCAAATCAAAAAATAAAAGCGAATAGAAATGAGTTGAGTCAACAAGCCCTCTAACTAACTCGCACATGCAACAAGCCGCTATTCTCATGCATCCCTTGTTTCCCAAGTCATCCAAAAAGCCTCGCATCAAAAAGAAGAAAGACCGATGACTTTCAAGGAAGAGAATGAAGATAGATGACAGATCGACAGTCGACGAGGAAGAGAGAAAACCGACGACTGATGACCGGTAAGGCGATGACAATAACCTAGATTTGGCTATTTGATGCCTATTCGATCTTTCTCGTTGTGCCTCTTTCTGATATAATATTCTTGCCTCGTGACTGTCCGATATGAGATTTATGCCTCTCTCCAATCCGAAATTCGTGCTTTTCTTTGATCCGATTCAATGTGACCGAGATTCATGCCTCATGACTATCCTCTCTTTGACTACCCTGTAACTCTCCAGAATCGGACGACTGTCAGTGATAGAAAAGAAGAAAGAGGAAGAGAGGAAAAGAGAGTTTTAGACTTCAGATTGTTAGATGCATAACTTGGGGGCAAAGTTTTTATTAAAGAAGGCTAGGACTAGAAGGGCAACACATGTATTTTTCTCTTTTCAGTGGAAGGGGGAAGTATAGGTTAGATTAGGTGTTTTAACAAATGTTAGCGACGTAATCAGTAAATGTAGGAATTTTAAGCTTTTGAGAGGGGTTAGGGTAGGTTTTTGAAACAGTGAGGGCATAAGTGTAGGTTTCACTAAATCTTAGAGAAGTGTTTGTAATTTTCCTGATATATAATTATATATAAACAAAAATTGAAAAACTAAAATACAACTTTGACCACTAAACTTAGTTGAATTGGACATTCTAATCCAGAATTACAGAATTCTGACAGTTTTTTCTTACCCCGTTGCGACTTGCAACTAGAAAGGGTTAAAGGTCAGGACTCACACGAGGCCATCAATGAATATTTACAGCCCTTAAGCATTCATTCAGTGCCCTCAGAAATAAAAGTGACACTTCAGAGAAGAATGTATGTATGTATTGTTTTACAATTTTGCAGAACTTTCAAGTTCAACCCCTAATTTCTTTAGAATCCTTTAGTTAATCAGGACTTGAGGATAGATAGGAATCCAGTATTGCCAAGGAGTAAGATAAATGGCGTGACGCGTTGAGTGGATAGGTGTGGCAACGTCGGGTTTTCGGGAGTCGCCACCAATCTGTTTCACCTAGGTCGATTGGACACCTTAAAATTGGTCTGCGAGAGTTCGGGGATCGGGAGTACGGTTACGCTAAAACAACTTTGTTATAGCGCCCAAAATTGGCACCTTAGTTGATTTTAATTTTGTTTTGCTTTGCTTTTAGAAAATATTCAGTTAATTTTCAAACTAGAAATTTTAACTGAATTAATCGGATGCGGATTTTTAAATTAATTTATATAAAATTTGATACTTCCGAACCATGGACTCTGCCGAGTCATTTGGACACGGAAGATTTTGATTCCGAACCATGGACTCTGCCGAGTCATTTGGACACGGAATTTGGTGAAATTTTAAACAATTTTATCCATATTGTAAAAAATATGGATTTTTATCTTTTTATTTAATTTATTTATTTTAAAAAGTTTGATATTTTCCAAACCGTAGATCCTGCCGGATCATCCGGATATGGAAATTGATTTATCGTAATTATTTAATTCTTATTATTATGAAATTAACTTTTAAATGGTAATTCTTTTTGTTTATGAATGATTTTTAATACTAACTAAAAATTTATCTTTATATTTTTACTTCTTTTTTTACTTTCTTTCTTTTTCTTCTTTTTTACTTTTTTTTACTTTTTTTTTTAATTTTCTTTTAATTTCTTTTCTTTTCTTTCTTTTTTATTCTTTTCTTTCTTTCTTTTCTTTTTCTTTTTCTTTCTTTTATCTTTCTTTTCTTTTTCTTATCTTTCCTTTCTTTTCTTTATCTTATCTTTCTTTTATTTTTCTTTCTTATCTTTCTTTTATTTTTCTTGTCTTTTCTTTCTTTCTTTTTTTTTTGTTTACTTTTTTTGTTTTCTTGTTTAATGAAAGATATTTATTATTTTAAAGGATTACTCAATTTATAAAAGAATTAAAAAAAAATAATAATTAATTTTTATTTACTAAGAAGTTAATTTAAAAGAATTAAAGAGTTCAAAATTAAAAATTTTGATCATGGTACGGGGCGTTGTTACTCAGCCAGACCCTCTTCACCAGGTGAAGCAGCTCAAAAGCGGGCACGGGACAGTTTCCAGCCAATATACCATGAACTAAAATTTTTTTATTTTTTTTTATTATTTTATTATTTTTTTTTTTTTATAAAAGATTAACCAAAAGTAATTATTTTATTAAGAGAATCAAAATTTTATATGTATATTTTAAACAAAAGAAGAAAAGTTTTGATATTTATTTAATTTATTTTGGAATAAAAGATTATTTAACCGAAAACTTATATGTATTTTAAAACAAAAGTCTTGATATTTTTATTTTTTTATATTCTTCTTTGTTTGATGAAAGATTTTTTTTTTTAATTTTAATTTATATTTCTGAAAATATATCTAATCAATAAGTCAAAAATATTGAAGAGAAAATTCAATTATTTTTGTTTTATTTTGTATTATTTTGAAATTATTTGATTAAGATTTTTATAAAGGAAACAAAAAGTTATATCTTTTAATAAGTAAAATATTACTGAATAAAATATTAACCCAAAATTTTTATTCTTTTCATTCTTTTTATTAATAAAGAAAACTAAAAAATATTATATTTTAAAATAAATAAATAAAATATTATTGAAAAATATTAACTCAAAATTTACTCTTTTTATTCTTTTTATTAATAAAGAAAACTAAAAAAAAGTTATATTTTAAAAGAAATAAATAAAATATTAACCCAAAATTTACTCTTTTTATTCTTTTTAATAAAGAAAACTAAAAATAGTTATATTTTATTATTTTAAAAGAAATAAATTTTACTGAAAAATATTAACCCAAAAAATTACTTTTTTTATTCTTTTTACTAAAAAATTTATATTTTATTATTTTAAATAAAATATTACTGAAAAATATTAACCCAAAAGTTTTACGCTTTTTATTCTTTTTATTAATAAATAAAAATAAAAAAATTATATATTAATAGATAATTAATATATTAGTCTAAAGTTTTTTTTTATTTTTTATAAAGAAAAAATTTATTTATATATTTTATTTAAAAATATTTCCGAGCCATGGATCCTGGCGGATCATTTGGTCATGGAGTTTTAATTTTTTTTTATTTCATTAATTATTAATTTTAAAGATGTATTAAAATAATGATTTTATGTTTATTTATTTATTTATTTTATTTTTGAATTATTTCATTATGTTTGTTTATTAAAAGGAATAAAAACTTTGTTTCAAAATAATAAAAAAAAAAGTAATTTTTATTAGCCTTTAGAAAATTATTCACATAAAATTCCTTTTTTTATCTTTTAATCATAAAAAAATTTAATTAATAAAGTGGGGCTTTTTGGCCATCCACTTTAATAACACAATAATAATAAAAGTTAGCACAATTAATATAGTTAGATTAGTTGGATTAGTTAGTTAATAACAATAAAAAAAGGTTAGTAAAAGTTAGATTAAATTAATTAACAACAATAATAAAAATTAGCCAAGTTTAATTAAATTAATTGTTAACAACAATAATAAAAGTTAGCCAAGTTTAATTAAGTTAATTAATTAACAACAATAATAAAAGAGTTAGCCAAGTTAATTAAGTTAATTAACCAAGTTAATTAAATTAATTAATTAACAACAATAAAAAAGTTAGTAAGTTAGTTGTTAGTTGTTAGTTGTTAATAACAACAATAAAAGAAGGGTTAGTAATAAACAAATAATAAACAAACAAGTAAAAATTAAAACGGTTAGTAATTAATTCTGCAAGAACAAAATAAAAAAGTTAGTGACTCAATAGAAAGAAATTGAAAAGTTGAATGATTAAATGAGAGTTTACCCTTTTAAAATCAATTTTTGAATTTTATGGAAACAGGGAAACGACGACGAACGCAGGCGTGGCTGGGCGTGCAGGGGAGCAAGGGAGGAGGGGAGGGAGGCTGACGCGAGGGCGGCGTGCCAGGCGAGGCGGTACGGCGGCAGGACGGCGACGGGCGAGGCGGCACGGCGGCGGGACGGCAACGGGCGAGGCAGCAAGGCGGCGGGACGATGCGGCGAGGGTAGGGTGACGCGGCGAGGGCGGCGCGGCGAGGCGGTATGGTGGCAGGACGGCGACGGGCGAGGCGGCACGGCGGCGGGACGGCAACGGGCGAGGCAGCACGGCGGCAGGAGGAGAAAGAGAGAGAAAACGAGAGGAGAGAGAGAGAGAACAACGAAGGAGATCAAACGAAAGAGATGGTCAAATCGTAGAAAAATAAAATTTTGAGACTTTCTGGCAGAAGGAGGAGAGGCTAGGGAATATGGCTGTAATTTTATCTATTTTTAAAACGGAGCTCTGAACTTTTTTCTCTGATTTTCTGTGTGTTCAGCACTGAATTTGGGGGGGTATTTATAGAAGGAGCTTAGCTGAACTGTGGACGGATAAATTAATAAAAAATATCAAACTTATCTTTTAAATTGATAAAATGACAGTTTCAGTCCTTTGCGTTACTCCAGCTCTGGATAAGCTCAGAAGCTTCTGATTTTGACAATTTTAACGTTTTCTGTCAATTTGGGCTAGAAACGTCCGTTTAGGCCCAAAATTGACGCGAAAAATTACCCAAAGCTCCTGAAACTTTCAGAATTTGTCAATTTTGTCCGAAACTTCTCAATTTTGTCATTTTTACCTCATACTTTTAATTTTTTGTCATTTTTTTCTGAAATTTTATTTTTATTTCAAACACATACATATTCACACATATATTATTTTAAATCAAATCTTCTCAAAATAAAAATATATTTTAAACTAATTAACATAATTAAATTTTTTAGCAATAATAATAATAATAATAATAATTTTTTAATTAGTTTTTTTTTTTTAAATTTTTTTTAAAAAAAAGGCCGGACGAAATTGGGTGTCAACAGCTGCCCCCCTTTGCATGCTTCATGGGACATGATGTATGCAAAGTAGTTACCAAATTTCGTCCATCTTAGCTAGCCATTGAGAACCTTCTCGCCGCCTAAACTATGTGGTTAAGGAAAATTTTTTTAGAGCCTCTGCGATAAGAACTCTCCTATCGTTGAAGGGAAAATTTGATAATTTTGAGGTTAATGGTCCTACCTTAGAACCTCAACAATAGGAACTCTTCTATCGTTTGAAGGAAAATTGATTGTTTTGAGGTTAAGGGTCCTACCTTAGAACCTCGACGATAGGAACTCTCCTATCGTTTGAAGGAAAATTGTTTGAATGAGGTTAAGGGTCCTACCTTAGAACCTCGACGATAGGAACTCTCCTATCGTTTGAAGTAAAATTGATGATTTTGAGGTTAAGGGTCCTACCTTAGAACCTCGACGACAGGAACTCTCCTATCGTTTGAAGGAAAATTGATTGTTTTGAGGTTAAGGGTCCTACCTTAGAACCTCGACGATAGGAACTCTCCTATCATTTGAAGGAAAATTGATGATTTTGAGGTTAAGGGCCCTACCTTAGAACCTCGATGATAGGAACTCTCCTATCGTTTGAAGGAAAATTGATGATTTTGAGGTTAAGGAAAATTCTTTTAACCTCGACGGTAGGACTTTCCTATCGTTTGAAAATTTGATGATTTTGAGGTTAAGGGCCCTACCTTAGAACCTCGACAATAGGAACTCTCCTATCGTTTGAAGGAAAATTGTTTGAATGATTTTGAGGTTAAGGGTCCTACCTTAGAACTTCGACGATAGGAACTCTCCTATCGTTTGAAGTAAAATTGATGATTTTGAGGTTAAGGGTCCTACCTTAGAACCTCGACGACAGGAACTCTCCTATCGTTTGAAGGAAAATTGATTGTTTTGAGGTTAAGGGTCCTACCTTAGAACCTCGACGATAGGAACTCTCCTATCGTTTGAAGGAAAATTGATGATTTTGAGGTTAAGGAAAATTCTTTTAACCTCGACGATAGGACTTTCCTATCGTTTGAAAATTTGATGATTTTGAGGTTAAGGGCCCTACCTTAGAACCTCGACGATAGGAACTCTCCTATCGTTTGAAGGAAAATTGTTTGAATGATTTTGAGGTTAAGGGTCCTACCTTAGAACCTCGACGATAGGAACTCTCCTATCGTTTGAAGTAAAATTGATGATTTTGAGGTTAATGGTCCTACCTTAGAACCTCGACGACAGGAACTCTCCTATCGTTTGAAGGAAAATTGATTGTTTTGAGGTTAAGGGTCCTACCTTAGAACCTCGACGATAGGAACTCTCCTATCGTTTGAAGTAAAATTGATGATTTTGAGGTTAAGGGTCCTACCTTAGAACCTCGACGACAGGAACTCTCCTATCGTTTGAAGGAAAATTGATTGTTTTGAGGTTAAGGGTCCTACCTTAGAACCTCGACGATAGGAACTCTCCTATCGTTTGAAGGAAAATTGATGATTTTGAGGTTAAGGGCCCTACCTTAGAACCTCGATGATAGGAACTCTCCTATCGTTTGAAGTAAAATTGATGATTTTGAGGTTAAGGGTCCTACCTTAGAACCTCGACGACAGGAACTCTCCTATCGTTTGAAGGAAAATTGATTGTTTTGAGGTTAAGGGTCCTACCTTAGAACCTCGACGATAGGAACTCTCCTATCGTTTGAAGGAAAATTGGCGATTTTGAGGTTAAGGAAAATTCTTTTAACCTCGACGATAGGACTTTCCTATCGTTTGAAAATTTGATGATTTTGAGGTTAAGGAAAATTTTTTTAACCTCGACGATAGGACTTTCCTATCGTTTGAAAATTTGATTGAATGAGGTTAAGGAACTCTCCTTGAACCTCGAGCAAAATTTATATGAAAGCAATTAGAATTGGAATAATTTTCTTCGAAAGTGTGAATTTGCATAATAGGCGAGTGCGAAACTTTAGACTTCGATAAAATGAGTGAATCTTGATGATAACAATATCGCTAACAAATTATGTAAAGGGAACGGATGTTTGGAATCAATATCCAAGGTTCATCTAATATTTTTTTCAGTAAATATAGATTCGCTTGAGAGATATGTCATCCAAATAAGGTTGAAGCTTAACTATCCCAAAATGTTATGCCTAGTAGACCTAATAGGATGCGTCTCAAGAGCAATAAAAATTACTCTTTACTCAGCCATTCCAACCTAAAGGCATTGTCCTATGGTTTTAATATCAGCATGGACGAGACTATCTTATAAGATAAAAAAAAGAAATTCCCTGAGAGAAAAACTAAAACACGAAAGAAAATGCTGATAATAAAACTAAAGGACAAGCAAAACGGATCGGATCACTTCTTCTTCCACAATATTTCAACAGGGTTAGTAGAGGACTATTATGGGATCGAACTGTTCGGGAAAGACTGTCGCGTCCAGTCTATCTGAATCATTGCTGGATCTGGTTCAGGAACAAAAGCTTGTATTTTATCTAGCAATTCTTCAGCAGTTGTTGCGGATATTATGATTCACCGTGCCACTCTTGATATAAAATTCTTCTGCATAGCATAATCCATAAAAGCTATCAGACCTGTAAAGAAATTGTTAACATTTAAAAGCCCAATGGGTTTCTTATGCAAATTAAGTTGGGCCATGGAAGCAATTTGAAAGACTTCTCCCAATGTGCCAAAACCACCTGGTAGAGCGATAAAAGCATCAGCATTTAAAAGCATTTGTAACACGCGCTCTTGTAAATTTTTAACCACTAATTCTTCTCCAATCGTGTCCCCAGAAATAAATTTCAGAGGTCCAGGGATAATGCCCAGAACTTGACTTCCTCCTAGAGATGCTGCTGATGCTACACCTCCCATTAATCCGACACTACCTCCTCCATAAACTAAATGTATTTTTCGCTCAGCTAATACTCTACCCAAATGGTTGGCTGCTTTTAAATACTCTTCATCTTTTCCAGGAAAAGCCCCAGAAAATACACAAATACTTCGGGATTTACGAGTTGGGGTTTTCTCCATTCCTATCCTTACCCTTGTGAGAAAAGAAGATATATTTATAGAGATGAAGAGATAAGGCAATAATTTTATTTTTCAAGAATGGATATATTATTGCCAGCTATTCATAGTAGTCACGGGTATGACTCTGGTCAGGTATGGGTACACTATTGTTAAAAGAGGAGGAAAATTTTCAAAATAGCTGCTAGCATGTACAGTAGTCGCGACTGTAGCTTATGTCAGGAGTAGGTACATGATTGTCGGATGAGAAGGAAAATTTCAAAAGTGGCAGGTATATACAGTAGTCATAATTATAGCTCATGTCAGGAGTAGGTACATTATGGGAGGAAAATTTCAAAAGCGTCAGCTAGCATGTACAGTATCGTGACTATGGCTTATGTCAAGAGTGGATACATTATTGCTGAAAGAGGAGGAAAATTTCAAAAGCGACAGCTAGCACGTACAGTAATCGTGACTTTGGTTCATGTCAGGAGTGGATACATTATTACCAAAAGGGGAGGAAAATTTCAAAAGCGACAGCTAGCACGTACAGTAATCGTGACCTTGTTCCGTCTTCTACTGGCTTTGCGTCCAGTAACGG
The DNA here is from genome assembly GCA_039654915.1 of Aquilaria yunnanensis. Lineage (NCBI taxonomy): Eukaryota > Viridiplantae > Streptophyta > Magnoliopsida > Malvales > Thymelaeaceae > Aquilaria > Aquilaria yunnanensis. The sequence continues at coordinate 27,652,246 of CM077600.1, read as the reverse complement.
CTTCAATGCTTTCTATGAATCAGTGATTTGCATCTCATCTAGATTTTTCACAAACTGGCAAACAGGGTCGTTTAGGGTCAGATTCCTAAGACTGTAACGTTCTCGTTCTTTTTGGAGAATTATCCATAATCCAACAACCTCAAATTGCACTATTCCGCAAGAATGCGCTTCAAGAACCTCTCGGATATCTTCCAGAGATTCCTTACGCAAGCCATTCTTGATGAATTTTATTCTATCATTACGATTTCTGGTGATCACTCCTGGAGAACGACATTTATTGCCGCAAATCCACCATCCACAATTATGACAAACGCCTAGCCTCTTTGCTCTTCTTTTTTTGGCATAAGCGCTTTTACCAAAGCCAGGCATACGGGGAAAGAACGCTTCTGGAACTTCACCAGCTGAACGAACCTTAGCTTCAAATAGCCACCGCACATTATCAGGAATGCCTTTGTGCATAAATAGTCGGATTCGTTCACATCTAGCTTGATAAACATTTTTAAGAACATTTATTGGGAAAGAAGGGAAATATTTTCGTAGAGCAGAAAGAGAAGGCTCCATTGATGAAGGAGGCATTTAAGAGAAAAAGAAAGAAATTAGTGATTGTAGGAAATGGAAATAACTGACTTTGGGAGTTATGGAGTACCGTATCCAGAAGGAAGAACACGCATTTATAGTGATGAAAGGATAATGCGTTTATTACACTTACGGAAGTAAGTACATTATTGCCAAAAGAAAAGACAAATGACAGCTTATATGTACAGCAATCATGACTGTGGCTCTCATCTTCCACTAGTTTATGTCTAGTAATGGCTTTAATGCCTTCATAAGTCGGGGATTTGCTTCCCATCCAGTTTTCTCACAAACTGGCAAACAGGGTCATTAAAAGTTAGATTTCCAAGACTGTAACGATCCTGCTCTTTACGGAAAGTCCACCATAAATCCATAATTTCCCATTGCACTATTTCACAAGAATGTGTTTCAAAAGTTAATAGGATATCATCCAAAGATTCCTTACGCAGGCCGTTCTTGATGAATTTTCTTTTATCTTCATGATTTCTGGAGATGTATCCTAAAAAGCGACATTTAGTATTACAATTCCATCGTCCACATTTATGACAGACACCTAGCCTCTTTGCTCTTCGCTTTTTGGCATAAGCGCTTTTACCAAAGCCGGGCATACGGGGAAAGAACGCTTCTGGAACTTCACCAGCTGAACGAACCTTAGCTTCAATTAGCCACCGCACATTATCAGGAATGCCTTTGTGCATAAATACTCTGAATCATTCACATCTGGCTTGATAAATCTTTTTAAGAACATTTATTGGGAAAGAAGGGAAATATTTTCGTAGAGCAGAAAGGGAAGGCTCCATTGATGAAGGAGGCATTTAAGAGAAAAAGAAAGAAATTAGTGATTGTAGGAAACGGAAATAACTAACACATATTTATAGTGATGAAAGGGATAATGCGTTAATTACACTTACAGAAGCAAGTATATTATTGTCAAAAGAAAAGACAAATGACAGCTTATATGTACAGGAATCATGACCGTGACTCTCATCTTCTACTGATTCATGTCCAGTAATGGCTTCAATGCCTTCTATAAGTCGGGGATTTGCTTCCCATCTAGTTTTCTTACAAACTGACAAACAGGGTCGTTTAAAATCACATTCCCAAGACTGTAACGGTTTCGTTCTTTATGGTAAGTCCTCCATAAATCGATAATTTCACCTTGCACTTTTCCACAAGAATGCGTTTCAAGAGTCTCTCGGATATCTTCCAGAGACTCCTTACGCAGGCCATTCTTAATGAATTTTCTTTTATCTTCACGATTTATGGAGATGTATCCTAAAGAGCGACATTTAGTATTACAATTTCATCGCCCACATTTATAACACACGCCTAGTCTCTTTGCTCTTCGCCTTTTGGCATAACGGCTTTTACCTAAACCGGGCATGCGGGGCATAAATGCATCTGGAACTTCACCCGCCATACGGACCTTAGCTTCAATTATCCACTGCACATTATCGGGAATGCATTTGCGTGTAAAAACTCTGATTCTTTTACATCTAGCAAGGTAGATCTTTTTAAGGACTTTTAGTGGGAGGGAAAGAAAGTATTTTCGCAGTACAGAAAGAGTAGAATCCATTGATGAAAGAAGAATTTGAGAGAAGAGGGAAATGAATCAGTTATTGCAGGAAACTGGAATAACCGACTTTAGAAGTCACGGGGTATCTTATCTGCTGTTTAATCAGAAGGAAGAACACGCATTTATAGTGATGAAAAGGGATAACGTGTCGATTACACTTAGGGGAGCATGTACATCTGTCAAAAGAAAATGCAAATTTTTCCAAATATAACAAACTGTATGTACAGTAATTGTGACTGTGACTCACATCTTCCACTGGTTTTACGTCCAGTAACGGCATTAACGGCTTCTATGAGTCGAGGATCTGCTTCCCATCCAGCTTTCTTACAAGCCGGCAAACAGGGTCGTTTAAAGTCAGATTCCCGGGACTGTAACGGTCTCGTTCTTCATGAAAAATACTCCATAAATCAAGAATTTCACGTTGCACAGATCCACAAGAATGCGTCTCAAGAGTCAATTGGATATCATCCAATGAGTCCTTACTCAAGCCATTCTTGATGAACCGTATTTTATCTTCTCGATTATTGGAGATCATTCCTAAAGAACGACACCTAGTTTTACAAGTCCACCTACGACATTTATGGCAGACTTGTAATCTTTTCGCTCTTCTTTTTCTGGCATAAGAACTTTTGCCAACACCAGGCATGTAAGATGCAAATGTCTCTGGGATTTCACCTGCCAGACGAACCTTGGCTTCGATTAACCACCGTACATCTTCAGGTATTCCTTTGTGCATCAGAGCTCTTAATCGTTCACAGCGAACTCGGTAGATCTTTTTTAGGATGTTCATTGGGAGAGAAAGGAAATACTTTCGCAAGGCAGAAAAAGTAGGATCCATTTTCTAGGAGGAAGTAAAAGAAAGAAGGGGTGAAGGTATCAGTTATTATGGGCAACTGAGAGAACCGACTTGAGAGTCACGGAGTACCGTATCCGCCATTTAACCGGAAAAGTGGATCCTGCTTTATTTTAGTATCATAGATATTTCTTATCTTTGATATCTCATCAGGCATGACATTGATCCAGTCCTTGATTATTGAATCCATTGTCTGCTTTCGACGACAATATTTCTCGATATCCGCACTTATCTTTGACCATAGCTATTTCTTATCTTGGAAACCGCTAAGCTGGCGTCAATTCTGTCCATCCCGGTGTAGCCTCGATTATTGAATTGATTACCAGGATTTTGACAATATTGTCTACTTTATCCTTGAATTGCTGATGGGGCTGGGTCCACTATATCAGCTGTGCATCCAGCGGTAGATTGGTAAAAACGGATGTCACTGAGACGTCAGCTTATACTGCTGTGACTGTGCGGTGGATACGCTTCCCATTTGATCCTTGTTCTGTATGCCATGCATGCATGATGTGAAATGCATGAATGCAGAGCATGTGTAACTGATGGATTTATTTTTTTATATCTTTGCTTTACTGGATCCTCTTTGTAATTGCCTTCTATCGTTGAATCTCTTTATGCTTTCCAACTGTTGTCCATTGTTTCACTTTCCAGCTGTTGTTCATTGTCTTGCTTTCCAGCTGTTGTTCATTGTCTCGATTTCCAGCTATTGTCCATTGTCTCAAAAGCCTAACTCTTTTCAAAAATCTTCTTTCCTTGATTTGTTCTTAAATTTTGGCTTCAATTTCTTTAATGTCCGCCTCGTACTTTATGCCTCTCTGGATAATTGTCCCTGTTGAGATATTCGTGAGTATGATTCTTTCTTGCTGACATGGACGTGTTAAGACTTCTGAAGCGATCATTCAGGCTACCACCAAGGCTATCTTCCAAAGATTTGTTACTCCTTCTTCTTTGTTAGCCTATGTTCTGTGCCGCTCGCAAAGCAGGACCTCAATCTTACCTGTTTTAATTCATAAAGCTTATCAAAGTAATCTACGATCTTTGTTTTTTCTAAGTTTTAATTATTACTATTCTTCCTTCAAAAGTCATAATTTATTGCACACTTAAGGCTAGTAAGAATGTGAGATTTGAAGGAAAAGAACTGGATAGAAGCGACTTTAGCATTTTGAACGTGAGAATCTAAGGTAAGTTAAAGAAAATTGACTTTTTATTTATGAGTAATATGAAAATCTTGGGTACAGATAGATAATGAAAGTGTAAGAGAAGAAAGCTCTCTTTGACAACTTTGATCAAATAAACTTTGGTAACCCTGTATCCACTTCTCCCCTTCTGTTTGAAAATTTCTTCATTATGCAAAGTATTTCTTTACTGCATCCGAATTTACTGGCTTCGGTAATTCTCGTCCATCCATTTCTGTCAGAATTAGTGCCCCTCCTGAAAATGCTTTCTTCACGACATATGGCCCGTCATAATTTGGTGTCCATTTTCCTCTTGAATCATGTTGCATGGGTAAAATTTTCTTGAGCACTATGTCACCCTCGTGAAATTGTCGTGGGCGAACCTTTTTGTTGTAAGAACGAATCATCCTTCTTTGATAAAGTTGCCCATGGCAGAGGGCTATCATTCTTCTTTCATCAATTAGATTTAATTGCTCGTATCTAGCTTTGACCCATTCTGCTTCTCTTAATTGAGTATCCATTAGTACCCTTAATGAAGGAATTTCAACTTCGATGGGCAATACAGCCTCCATACCGTATACCAGAGAAAAAGGTGTTGCTCCAGTAGAAGTACGGGTAGAAGTTCTATAAGCATGTAGTGCAAAAGGTAACATCTCATGCCAGTCCTTGTAAGTGACGATCATCTTTTCAACAATTCTCTTGATATTTTTATTGGCCGCTTCTACTGCACCATTCATCATTGGTCGATAAGGTGCCGAATTGAGATGTTTGATTTTGAACTGCCAGCACAAAGTCTGCATCATTGCATTGTTCAGGTTCGTGGCATTGTCTGAGATGATACATTCCGGCGGCCCATAACGACAAATGATTTCTTTCTTAATGAACCGGCATACCACCTTTTGAGTCACACTTGCATATGACATAGCTTCTACCCATTTAGTGAAGTAGTCAATTGCCACTAGGATGAATTTGTGACCATTGGAAGCTTTAGGGGTAATGGCTCCAATGACGTCAATTCCCCACATGGCAAAAGGCCAAGGTATTGCTGTTACATTAAGAGGGGTGGGTGGAGCTTGGATCTTGTTGGCATATATTTGACATTTGTGACATTTTCTCACGTGATTAATACAATCACTTTCCAATGTGAGCCAATAGTAGCCAGCCCTTATTATTTGTCTTGCCATGGTATGACCACTAGTGTGTGCTCCACATATTCCAGAATGAACTTCTTCCATGATCTTTCGTGCTTCATGAGTATTTACACAGCGAAGTAGCATCGAGTCTGGGGTTTTCTTGTAGAGTATGTCTAGGTTTAAAAGAAAACCCATTAACAATCTTCGTAGAAATTTCTTGTCATTTTCTGATGCTTCTAGTGGATATGTTCGTTCTTGGAGGTATTTCTTGATATCATGATACCAAGGCTTTCCATCCAATTCTTCTTCGATGCTCATGCAATAAGCTGGAGAATCTATTATTTTCATCTCGAACACAGGAGTATGCTCAGGGTCGCTTATCTTGTACATAGCAGCCAAAGTAGCTAAAGCGTCTGGGATTTGATTATCTTCCCTTGGAAGATGATGGAAACTTATACTGTTAAATCTTCGAGTCATGTCTAGTATAAGCTTTTGGTAAGGGATTAATTTTGAATCTCTTGTCTCCCATTCTCCATTGATTTGATATATGACTAATGCGGAATCCCCATAGACTCGGAGATCTCGCACTTTCAAATCCAGTGCCATTTGGAGTCCCATAGCACATGCTTTATACTCTACTATATTGTTGGTACAAGGAAATGTAATTTTTGCAGTGAGGGGAAACTGCTCTCCGCTTGGAGAGATGAGTATAGCTCCGATCCCTTGTCCCAAAGCATTAGATGCTCCATCGAATGCCATTTTCCATGTTTCATTTTCTTCATCGACTTCCTGTTCTATCGTCATTATATCTCCATCAGGAAAGTCCATTCTCATGGGCTCATAATCCTCCAATGCTCTATCAGCCAGATATTCAGTGATCACACTTCCTTTTACGGCCTTTTGGGTGACATACTGTATGTCGTATTCAGATAACAGCATTTGCCATTTTGCAATCCTGCCTGATAAAGCAGGTTTCTCGAAAATGTACTTAATGGGGTCAGTCTTGGAGATCAGCAATGTTGTGTTGTTGAGCATGTAGTGTCGTAGTCGATGTGCTACCCATGCAAGGGCACAACAGGACTTTTCTACTATTGAGTATTTAGCTTCATATGTGGTAAGCTTTTTGCTCAAATAGTAAATTGCATGCTCCTTCTTGCTTGTCTCATCACGTTGACCCAATACGGATCCTAATGAAGAATCCTGTATGGATAAATATAGAATCAACGGTTCTCCGGATCGAGGTGGTATCAAGACTGGTGGATTTGATAGATATCGTTTGATTTTCTCGAACGCTTCTTGGCATTCGTTATTCCACTCAATCGGATTGTTCTTCTTTAGTGATTTGAAAAGCGGTTCACACTTGGACGTCAATTGTGATATGAACCTTGCTATGAAGTTGATTCTACCCAGAAAACTTCTTACTTGTTTTGGAGTCTTCGGGGGTTGTATTTCTTGTATCGCTTTGACTTTACTCGGGTCAACTCGAATCCCGTCCTTGCTGACTATGAAACCCAATAACTTTCCTGAAGAGGCTCCAAAAGTACATTTGGCAGGATTCAACTTCAATTGATATTTGCGAAGTCTATCGAATAGTTTTCTTAGCACTTTTAGATGCCCCCGAGCAGTGAAAGTTTTGGCGATCATGTCGTCCACATATACTTCAATTTCTTTATGCATCATGTCATGGAACAACGTGACCATGGCTCTTTGATATGTAGCACCAGCATTCTTTAACCCGAAAGGCATCACCTTATAGTAGAAGGTACCCCAAAGGGTAATAAAAGCAGTTTTTATCATGTCATCTGGATCAAGTTTGATTTGATTGTATCCAGAAAAACCATCCATGTAGGAAAAGTAGGAGTTTCCTGCGGTATTATCCACCAGTGTATCAATATGAGGAAGTGGGAAGTTATCTTTAGGACTGGCTTCGTTCAAAGGCCGGTAGTCCTGACAAACTCTTAGTTTCCCACTTTCTTTCTTTTCGACTGGGACAATATTAACCACCCATTCTGTATATTCGGCAACCCCCAGGAATCCTGCATCCCACAGCTTTCGAATCTCGTCTTTTACTCTTAAGATTAACTCCGGCTTTAATCTTTGTAACTTCTGTCTGACAGGCTTCGCGCCAGGCTTCAAGGGTATTTTGTGTAGTACTATGTTTGAGCTTAAGCCGGGCATATCTTGGTATGACCAAGCGAATACATCCACATATTCTTTCAATAAATGGACTAATTCTTCTTTTTCTTCAGGAGGGAATAAAGTGCCAATCTTGACTTCTTTTACATCCTGACTGTCTCCCAGGTTGAATACCTCAGTTGGTTCTTGACTTGTTGCTCTTTCTTTTTCATCTCGCTCAATCATTTTTAATAGCTCAGGAGATACTTGAAGATCTTCGTCATCCGAGTCGGTAGTGTTTACAGGATTATCAAAGTTCATTCTTTCATTGTCATCAAAGAGAGTTTTGGGTCTGCATTATCCAGAGAGAAAAGAAAGAGAAAAAAAAATGGCACGAATGAGATGGATGCAAACTGGTACTTTATTTACAATGTGCATAAATCACAACTTTATTGGAATAAAAAGCAATAACTAAAAGGTTCACTTAAACAAAGACTACACTCTATTGATTGAACCTTTCTTTAGGAGGTTTTTACTATTAGATTACTTTGAAAAGCTTTCAATTATAACAGGCAGTTTTATCGCCTCCCAATTGTTCAGCACATCCCGTGGGCCACAAGGTTGAACGAGCTCCTCCTCTTCAGGTGAATCGCTGATGATTGCCTGAATAGAAAGACTTTCAAAAGACTTGTTGATGTTGATAGTCAGCTTGCCTTCATTTTCATTTTGCGGAATGAGACCACCACTCACGAACGTTTCGGTGATTTCAGGGATATCCAGATTTCTTTCCTGGAGAGGATGCCCTGTTAATCGTGCAATCCTCTTTTCTCTCTTTTCAGCTATTGCCTTCATTTTATCATGTCTTGTCGGTGTGAAGCCTAGGCCGTATTTCCCTTCATTTGCGGATATTTTCAATGGCTCTGGGATTCCTTGTAAATCTTGTCCCAAACCTAACCCCGGTGAGTATCCTCCTTTTATCATGAGTTTGGCGACCATGCGACTTGTTTTAGAGATGTTAGGAATGGGTTCTTCTCCATATTCACTGACATAAGCAGCATTGACAATCTCAAAAGACCTGAAGGAGCAATCAGGTATATTTTCATTGACCTCAACATATTGAGCATCCGCAGGTCTAGATAGCAGAATGTCTTCTTCAGCAAAGACTGTGATTATCTTTCCTTCAATGATGAATTTCATTTTTTGATGTAATGAGGAAGGAATTGCTCCAGCCATATGGATCCATGGTCTTCCCAGTAGACAAGTATAAGATGGAGAAATGTCCATGACTTGGAATGTGATATGGAAAAGACAGGGACCAATCCCAATTGGTAGCTCTATTTCTCCAACCACATCTCTCTTTGTTCCGTCAAATGCTCGAACAACAATATGACTGTTGTTGAGGTGTGATGGGTCTAAACCGATCTTATGTAAAGTTTCTAATGGCATTACATTTAGAGCTGATCCATTGTCGATCAGAACTCTAGCCATAATCCGATCTTTGTATTTAATCGAAATATGTAGAGCCTTAGAGTGACCCCTTCCTTCTGCTGGTATCTCATCGTCAGTGAATGTGATGAGATTTTGTGCCGTGATGTTGTTGACAAGGTGGTCAAAGTTGTTCACGGAGATATCTTGTTCAACATAAGCCTTATTCAGGACTTTGAGAAGAGCTTCTCGATGGGCATCAGAACTTAAGAGCAATGAAAGTATGAAGATCTTTGCTGGCAGACGGTTCAACTGCTCCACGATGCTGTATTCACTTTGCTTTATGAGTTTGAGAAACTCAGTAGCTTGTTCATCTGTTACTGCTCGAGGCATCTCTTGCTCTTTAGATGTGTTAATAGGTCCATTTGCTGGATCCGTAACATTCTTCTCTTGTTGGAGCTTGTTCATTTGCTCGGGAGAATAACACCGACCACTTCTAGTCATGCCCCCAACTTCTAACGGAGTTAATGTGATGTTAGAAGTATAGCCATAGTTCCATGGAACAGTTTTGTCTGATTTGTACGGGAATGGCTTTGGAACTTGAATTCTTAAAGGCTTGAGAGCAGATTTTGAGATTGGAATGACTAGTGGCCTTGGCATGATATTGACTTCTTGTTCTTTAATTATCACATTCACGTCATCCTCTTTATCTGACATAAAAACGATGATTTGGGAGGAGTCCATGAGACTTTGTAGACTTTTACGGAATTCTGGGCATTTTTGGATAGAATGACTCTTACTGTTATGAAAGTTGCACCATTCCTCATGCTCGACTTCTTTATTTCCAGAAGACTTTCCTATGATAATCCCTTCTTTCACAAGGCATGAATATACATGCTTAAGAGGGGTTATGATATCATTGACTGTTTTCTTCATCGGCCAGTATTCTTCCATCATATTGACTGGTTTGGCTTGATGAGGACGCAATGGATTATGAGTGACGTTTGGTTTATCGGAAAAGTCCAACCACTTTGACTCAATTAATTGTTGGACTATACGCTTCAATGCTATGCAATTTTTGAGTCCGTGGCCCACGGCACCATCATGATATGGGCAATTTAGTTTAGGGTCATACCATGTTGGATATGGGGGTTCGAATGGCCTTGTGGGAATTGGGTGAATGAGTTGGCTCTGGATGAGTTTTGGATATAACTCAGTATAAGTCATGGGAATCGGTGCGAAAATTTCTCTTGGTCTTGGTGCAGGCATTGGAGGAGTCAGAACAGGTGGCCGTAACTGATTAGGCCTGTTGAGAGGATAATTGTTGGGTCTATTGGGAAGATAATCACTGGGCCTATTTGGAGGATAATCATTGGGCCTATTGGTAGGATAATAATTGGGCCTGTTGGCAGAATAGGATAGGCGAGGTCCGGTAGCCACGGTACCCACGAGGGGAATCCCTCTTCCTCGTCCGATTTGTTGTATTTCTTCATCTTTTCTTCTGGATGGTCCTCCTCTTTTCATAGGATCACTAAAGGACTCAGTAATCTTCCCGGTCCTGATACCATGCTCGATCCTTTCTCCAGACATGACTACGTCGGAGAAGTTAGTTGCCGCATTGCCAATAAGTTTGTCATAATATGGGTATTTCAGTGTCTGGACAAACAAAGTGACCATTTCTCTTTCTGTCATGGGTGGCTGTACTTGTGCAGCTAAGTCCCTCCATCGTTGGGCGTATTCCTTAAAAGTTTCTGTTTTTTTCTTCTCCATGTTTTGGAGAGTTTGGCGATCCGGAGCTAAGTCCATAACATGTTTATAGTTGCCGATGAAGGCCTGAGCAAGGTCATTCCAAGTTTTTATGTTTCTTGGACCTTGGCTTAGATACCACTGTAATGCTGATTTTGTGAGACTTTCCTGAAAAAGTGCGATCCACACCTTCTCATCTTTGGTAAGTGGTTGTAGTCTTCTGAGAAACAAAGTGATGTGAGTGATGGGATCACTCGTTCCATCGTATTTTACGAAATCTGGCACCTTAAAATCTGAAGGGATTACGACGTCTGGCACTAAGCAGAGGTCATCCACTGAAAGGGATCCGAATATAGTGCCTCCTTCAATGGCTCTCAGTCTTTTCTCTATTGTCTCGATTTTTTGAGATTCTGCTTCATCTTTTGGTAATGTCTTCTTCTCTTCCTGTACAGTGTCTTGTTTCAGGTGAACACTAGCAGAGGGTCCTGATTCTTGAAACAGGTTTTCTTGGACTGAGACTCGTTGCGGGGTGAATCCCGGGGGATAAGTGGGATCTTGTACTTCTTTGATGGGGACTTGAGTTGCTTTCCCTTTGATTAATTCCATCAATTGTTTCATCTGTTCTGACATACTTTCAATCTTGGACTCCATCTCCATGAGACGTCCTTCGGCTTGTTCTGCCATTAATCTTGTTTGGAGTCGAGTTGAATATCGGTGTTGAGGTCCAATTTTACCCTTTTAAAGGAATATTTATTTTATTAGATTCTATGTGTGTATGATTGATGTGATGGATGCATGCATGAATATTGTAAATACTTGGTGAAAGAAGAACTATAATGGAATTTCTCAATTACATTCAGCAAAGGTTTGTTTAAAAGAAACGACCCAAAGTACAATACTGCTTTCTGGCCTTAGATATGAACTCCATCATTCTTTGAACATTTACTGATGGAGTAGGACAGCTCAGTTCTTCTAACTCCTTGGCTTCTTCGCCCATTAGTTGGGCTTGTTCTGTAACTTTTCTGACTTCTACCAAAAATGTTTGCAATTGATCTTGAGAAAATCTGTATTGATCTTCCCAGTATCTGACTCTCATCTCTTTTTGATCGGTTTCATCAACCAATTGGGAGATGACTTGTTTTTGGTATTCAACTTTCTCTTCGAGGAGTTGTGTTTTGTGACCGAGCTGTTGCATGTCAAGGAGCATCCTCTTGTTTTTTTCCTTTTCTTCCTCTAGTTCTTTCTCCAACTCTCTTTTCGCCAATTTTCTGATGACCTCTTCAGGTAGAACTATTCCTTCCTTCCGGTTATTTCTCCATTCATAATAAGCAGTGGGAGAAATAATAGGCCCCGACTTCAATATGAAAATTCTTTTCCACGCAACTGAAATACCCATTGCGAGCTTATTTGAATTTGGATCTTCGTGTGAAAATTCCAACTTACTCAGATTATGCGTCATGGGTATAAATTGCATGGACCCAAATTGTTTTCGTACTTGAGCTGGGGCATAACTTGTTCCTCCCCATATACCTAAGAGAGGAACCCACAGGCAATTGCCGCAACGGTAGACAACGCGGGTGGAGGTAGACCAGGGGGCTCTCCATTCAATTTGGAATTCGGTGATGTTCTTGAAATAATCAACCCATGCTTCCTTGCTGTCGTGATGAATGGTTTCACTTTTCAAAAAGGCTTCGATTGGGATGAAGTCCTTTGAAAAGCGATTTCCAAAATGTTGCTTCTCACAAGGAAGGTGGCTTTTGATCCAAATGTTGAGGAGATGTGAACATCCTATGAATTTGCCCCCTCTTTGACGACAAAAGTTTAATGCCTTGATAGTTTCACATAATATTACTGAGGTCGGATTTATTTGAGCATTGCAGATTTGCTCAAATAGTGTAATGATGTCTCCTTCAATGAATCCGACGATTCTTGGGAAGACTACCAGGCCATATATCGCCAAGGCGAAAAGCTTGCGTCATTGATTTTTCTGAGGGAGAACGTGACTTAATTGTTTTAAGTCGATCCAACTGATAAATTTTCGAGATCCTTTTGCTGCAAACTTGGTTTGAAGACTGGAAGCTGGCATATCCAATAATTTTGCTAGGGCTCGATGAGGCTCCGTTCTTCTATCATGTTGATAAGTCTCGATTGGATAGTCGGAGGACCAACCCAAGAGGCTGTTGTATTCTTCAATGGTTGGAACCAGATCCATCTTATCGAAAGAAAAGCATCGATAAAATGGATCCCAAAATTGTATTAGAGCCCGGACAAGTGATGCATCAACGGTAACCTTTAGTAGGCAAGTGATATGACAATATTTTGCCGTAAAAGCTTCCTGATCAGCAGAATTCCAACTATTCCAGACTTGCAATAATTCCGTGGTGTCGTTCTGATTTATCCGGACCGATACCTGGTCCTTAAGCTGTACGTGAGAGTGGGATGTCAGAGCATCTCCGTGAAGCTTTTGAGTCGTTTCGGAATATTCCATAGCTTCAGGCTGAGTTTCGATTACCGTGTCATTCCATGATCCAGTAACAGCCGTGGGAAGATAATCGAGAATATCCATGATAATAGTTCTTTCACCAAATACTTATCTTTAATGATGAAATGTATATGCCGGAAAAATAAGGAAAAATAGAGTTAGTAAAAAAAAAATAACATATAGGATCAAACATATAGATAAAACAAAACCTATGGAAATGGGAACCGAGGTATGGGAAATTCTTAATGGCTGGTTCTAAGGTAGAGTAAGGAATTCTAGATGTAGAAGGTGGTTTATCAAAAAGGCAAGGGATAGTTCCCGAATCCCGTCACTGAATCATAGTGACGGCCCGATTCCTTACCCTCCAGGGTTTATGTAAGGAATGGATTAATTCGAGTCGTAGCTTTTCGTGGGCCCATGCAGAGACTAACCGTCTCAGAAGGCAATACACTACTTTGCTACTTTGAAACCGATGAAGGCTTGGAGACCGTGGCCTCACAAGGACAGCAACACCAATTCCGCTTAGAAAGAATCGTGTTTGATTTAAGGAAGCTCGGGTATAGAGCTTCATTTTGTGAATGCATTATGCATGTTTACTTAAGTAAATATAATATATAAATCCACATAATAGTAAAGCAAAGTAAATAAAAACAAATCAACTTTAGGCTCGACTCACTAACGTCGACTCCCCAGCGGAGTCGCCAAGTTGTGGCAACGTCGGGTTTTCGGGAGTCGCCACCAATCTGTTTCACCTAGGTCGATTGGACACCTTAAAATTGGTCTGCGAGAGTTCGGGGATCGGGAGTATGGTTACGCTAAAACAACTTTGTTATAGCGCCCAAAATTGGCACCTTAGTTGATTTTAATTTTGTTTTGTTTTGCTTTTAGAAAATATTCAGTTAATTTTCAAACTAGAAATTTTAACTGAATTAATCGGATGCGGATTTTTAAATTAATTTATATAAAATTTGATACTTCCGAACCATGGACTCTGCCGAGTCATTTGGACACGGAAGATTTTGATTCCGAACCATGGACTCTGCCGAGTCATTTGGACACGGAATTTGGTGAAATTTTAAACAATTTTATCCATATTGTAAAAAATATGGATTTTTATCTTTTTATTTAATTTATTTATTTTAAAAAGTTTGATATTTTCCAAACCGTAAATCCTGCCGGATCATCCGGATATGGAAATTGATTTATCGTAATTATTTAATTCTTATTATTATGAAATTAATTTTTAAATGGTAATTCTTTTTGTTTATGAATGATTTTTAATACTAACTAAAAATTTATCTTTATATTTTTACTTCTTTTTTTACTTTCTTTCTTTTTCTTCTTTTTTACTTATTTTTACTTTTTTTTTTTTAAATTTTCTTTTAATTTCTTTTCTTTTCTTTCTTTTTTATTCTTTTCTTTCTTTCTTTTCTTTTTCTTTTTCTTTCTTTTATCTTTCTTTTCTTTTTCTTATCTTTCCTTTCTTTTCTTTATCTTATCTTTCTTTTATTTTTCTTTCTTATCTTTCTTTTATTTTTCTTGTCTTTTCTTTCTTTCTTTTTTTTTTGTTTACTTTTTTTGTTTTCTTGTTTAATGAAAGATATTTATTATTTTAAAGGATTACTCAATTTATAAAAGAATTAAAAAAAATAATAATTAATTTTTATTTAATAAGAAGTTAATTTAAAAGAATTAAAGAGTTTAAAAATAAAAATTTTGATCATGGTACGGGGCGTTGTTACTCAGCCAGACCCTCTTCACCAGGTGAAGCAGCTCAAAAGCGGGCATGAGACAGTTTCCAGCCAATATACCATGAACTAAAATTTTTTTATTTTTTATTATTATTTTTTTATTATTTTTTTTAATAAAAGATTAACCAAAAGTAATTGTTTTATTAAGAGAATCAAAAATTTATATGTATATTTTAAACAAAAGAAGAAAAGTTTTGATATTTATTTAATTTATTTTGGAATAAAAGATTATTTAACCGAAAACTTATATGTATTTTAAAACAAAAGTCTTGATATTTTTATTTTTTCATATTCTTCTTTGTTTGATGAAAGATTTTTTTTCTTTTAATTTTAATTTATATTTCTGAAAATATATCTAATCAATAAGTCAAAAATATTTAAGAGAAAATTCAATTATTTTTGTTTTATTTTGTATTATTTTGAAATTATTTGATTAAGATTTTTATAAAGGAAACAAAAAGTTATATCTTTTAATAAGTAAAATATTACTGAATAAAATATTAACCCAAAATTTTTATTCTTTTCATTCTTTTTATTAATAAAGAAAACTAAAAAAAATTATTTTTTAAAAGAAATAAATAAAATATTATTGAAAAATATTAACTCAAAATTTACTCTTTTTATTCTTTTTATTAATAAAGAAAACTAAAAAAAAGTTATATTTTAAAAGAAATAAATAAAATATTACTGAAAAATATTAACCCAAAATTTACTCTTTTTATTCTTTTTAATAAAGAAATCTAAAAAAAGTTATATTTTATTATTTTAAAAGAAATAAATTTTACTGAAAAATATTAACCCAAAAAATTACTTTTTTTATTCTTTTTACTAAAAAATTTATATTTTATTATTTTAAATAAAATATTACTGAAAAATATTAACCCAAAAATTTTACGCTTTTTATTCTTTTTATTAATAAATAAAACTAAAAAAATTATATATTAATAGATAATTAATATATTAGTCTAAAGTTTTTTTTTATTTTTTATAAAGAAAAAATTTATTTATATATTTTATTTAAAAATATTTCCGAGCCATGGATCCTGGCGGATCGTTTGGTCATGGAGTTTTAATTTTTTTTTATTTCATTAATTATTAATTTTAAAGATGTATTAAAATAATGATTTTATGTTTATTTATTTATTTATTTTATTTTTGAATTATTTCATTATGTTTGTTTATTAAAAGGAATAAAAACTTTGTTTCAAAATAAAAAAAAAAAAGTAATTTTTATTAGCCTTTAGAAAATTATTCACATAAAATTCCTTTTTTTATCTTTTAATCATAAAAAAATTCAATTAATAAAGTGGGGCTTTTTGGCCATCCACTTTAATAACACAATAATAATAAAAGTTAGCACAATTAATATAGTTAGATTAGTTGGATTAGTTAGTTAATAACAATAAAAAAAGGTTAGTAAAAGTTAGATTAAATTAATTAACAACAATAATAAAAATTAGCCAAGTTTAATTAAATTAATTGTTAACAACAATAATAAAAGTTAGCCAAGTTTAATTAAGTTAATTAATTAACAACAATAATAAAAGAGTTAGCCAAGTTAATTAAGTTAATTAACCAAGTTAATTAAATTAATTAATTAACAACAATAAAAAAGTTAGTAAGTTAGTTGTTAGTTGTTAGTTGTTAATAACAACAATAAAAGAAGGGTTAGTAATAAACAAATAATAAACAAACAAGTAAAAATTAAAAAGGTTAGTAATTAATTCTGCAAGAACAAAATAAAAAAGTTAGTGACTCAATAGAAAGAAATTGAAAAGTTGAATGATTAAATGAGAGTTTACCCTTTTAAAATCAATTTTTGAATTTTATGGAAACAGGGAAACGACGACGAACGCAGGCGTGGCTGGGCGTGCAGGGGAGCAAGGGAGGAGGGGAGGGAGGCTGACGCGAGGGCGGCGTGCCAGGCGAGGCGGTACGGCGGCAGGACGGCGATGGGCGAGGCGGCACGGCGGCGGGACGGCAACGGGCGAGGCAGCAAGGCGGCGGGACGATGCGGCGAGGGTAGGGTGACGCGGCGAGGGCGGCGCGGCGAGGCGGTATGGTGGCAGGACGGCGACGGGCGAGGCGGCACGACGGCGGGACGGCAACGGGCGAGGCAGCACGGCGGCAGGAGGAGAAAGAGAGAGAAAACGAGAGGAGAGAGAGAGAGAACAACGAAGGAGATCAAACGAAAGAGATGGTCAAATCGTAGAAAAATAAAATTTTGAGACTTTCTGGCAGAAGGAGGAGAGGCTAGGGAATAAGGCTGTAATTTTATCTATTTTTAAAACGGAGCTCTGAACTTTTTTCTCTGATTTTCTGTGTGTTCAGCACTGAATTTGGGGGGGTATTTATAGAAGGAGCTTAGCTGAACTGTGGACGGATAAATTAATAAAAAATATCAAACTTATCTTTTAAATTGATAAAATGACAGTTTCAGTCCTTTACGTTACTCCAGCTCTGGATAAGCTCAGAAGCTTCTGATTTTGACAATTTTAACGTTTTCTGTCAATTTGGGCTAGAAACGTCCGTTTAGGCCCAAAATTGACGCGAAAAATTACCCAAAGCTCCTGAAACTTTCAGAATTTGTCAATTTTGTCCGAAACTTCTCAATTTTATCATTTTTACCTCAAACTTTTAATTTTTTGTCATTTTTTTCTGAAATTTTATTTTTATTTCAAACACATACATATTCACACATATATTATTTTAAATCAAATCTTCTCAAAATAAAAATATATTTTAAACTAATTAACATAATTAAATTTTTTAGCAATAATAATAATAATAATAATAATTTTTTAATTAATTTTTTTTTTTAAAATTTTTTTTAAAAAAAAAGCCGGACGAAATTGGGTGTCAACAATAGGATAGCACTGCAGAAAGAGATGAAGATTGGCATCTACGAATATGATGCTATACCAATGTTACAGTAGCATTACATTCCCGCAACTCTGCTTGGACATGTTCCCAATCCTCAGAAGCAGAGTTGAGGATTTCATTTTCTATACATCTAAAACGCTCTCAATAAGTTGATGTTCGCCAATCAATACCCAAAAACTTTGGAGGACAACTCTAATAGAGGATCCAAGGCGCTTGGAGCAAACTTTCTCGCAAACAGGTAACAAACTGTGGTTGGCTGATGATTGTATAGGCATTCTTGACCTTCAAACATTTTCATGAAAAATCCTTCTGTAATATCCCCCTTACCAAACGTAGCTGGGTGAGCACCGCCCCTCGACCAGTCTGTCCATGTAAGCGTCCTGTTTGCCAACAGATCAGGAAAATGGATGCTCAGCATTGTAGGGAAGTAGTGCTCGTCTACATAACATTTATGTGGACGGCAAAAGTCTCTAAATTTGGGATAGTAGGTGTTATCCTCGATGATTCTAACTGCAAGTTTCCTGTTAATTTCAAACCACTGAGACCCTTTCCGCCATTGGCTAACCACAACCTCTGGTTCCATGTTTGGATCATACCGCCCTCTGCCATAAGGTCCAGGCTCATCAAATGAACCCATAAAGCTGTAGCGAGATCTTGATATGTAGTGATAGATTATGCTGAAGTTGTGAAGTGGAATACACGCCTCAGACACGAGAACAAACCACTCATTAGAAATATCAAGCACTGCATTAGCCAGGAGCCTTCTCTCCGCATCACACATGCTCATTCTTCCCCATTCCACCAGCTGCAAACGTTATTCCCAAAAAACCAAGTAAGTTATTTAGGGAATAAACTTCTTTTGAACTTTTTAACCACAATATAATAAGGAACTAAAAGAAGGGGGGGGGGGGGGGGGGGGGGATAATTTGCAACATATTCAAGTTCACATGAATGATTCAGTCAGTGGCAATGACAGATGAAGAGCCTTCCCATTTTTCATGCAAAAGTGAGCCAACTGTACTTACACATCAGAAAGGTAAAAATGTCCCCACAGAGAACACAGTAACTTCTGATCCCTCTAGGAAAATTTTTAGCAAGCATTTCAACCTTCTCATATGAGACAGTAGGTCTCTTTTTTTTTCACCGGCTAATGGTAGCCTTGGATTGTTGGCAAATTTGTCTTTAGCATTCATGTCATAGACAGACATCATCAATTAAAAGTATAGCAAAATGAATTTAAAAGCAACAGCAGACAATCCAAATAGCAACTTATCAGACGCTTGCCTTTTAATAGATAGAACCAGATTGATTCACCAGAAAAATGGAGCACTTAATGGTGGTTTTACTAAATAGATAGAAAAACCTTGCTCCATACATAAGGCAAATTATGACATTGAAAGGAAGGCAACTCTGTGTTGGTTGTAGTATTGAATTTTTTAAATGCATGAGTGATATATACTCCCCTTGATTTCCTTTCTAGCATCCACCCCAATTATGAAAAGAACACAATGTCAGCACAGAAAAGGAAATGATGTTCTCCCTGTCTTATAGGTAAAGATCTCATACATGAAGCTGGGTTGACATAAAGAAGGCAGCAAGCAAAACAAATACAAACCATGTCAAGTTAATTAAACATTCATCTCAATAAAAAATTAGAATAATATCAACCTCAGCAAAACAATCCAAAGTGTCAAAGTAATGAAAGTCACATGCTCGGGTGTATGTGACAATCATACCAATGTTTAATCAAATATTCTTAACATCATCTCAAATATATTTAAAATCCCATAGGGCTCAACAATAGATACCATGCCCTATTCCCAGCAATAAAAAAACAAGGATTCATTTCATTACAGATGAAGCTTAGATAAGGAAGGCTGTTGGTTACCTGACTTGGGATTTGCCTCCTGTGGAACACTGATGAAGCAGGATATTCGCCAACGTAAGATGGTAGCGGGTGAATGTATATGGAGTACAGTCCTTCGTGCCCCTTGAAGAACCTCTCCCAAAGAGGAGCCAGTGGCAAAGGGCCCTTAGTCAAAAACATGAAAGCAATCTTGGGTACTCTGTCAAACGGATACTCCTTGATTTGAGGAACAAAAGAAGCCTTCCAGAAGAGCTCTCTGTCATTCATGGAATGCCATACGTTTCTGGGAGGTTTAATCCAACTGTCTAAGTCGTTAGAGTCCTCAAAACAAGCACGGATAGTGGATGGTGCCACCGGGACCATTTGCTGGATTGAGAAGAACCGAAATGCATTCATACTAACGAGTGAGAAACCAAGACCCAGAACCAAAAACATCAAGAAGATCTGAAGGAATCTAAGTGGTGAAGCCCTGGATTGGCTGGGTCTGACATAGGAGGCAGCATCCTTGCTATCCTCCTCCATTGCCACCACCCTCGATTGCATTTTAACCCCAAAGCCTTGGTTGTGTTCCGGTTGGAGAGATCGTACTCCCTCAAATATCAAAACCCAAAAACATTCTTCTCATCAACCCTCTCGCTCATGTGCCAAAACCAACGTCCCCAACAGAAGCTCATATCCAGAAACAACAAAGCAAGGTGTGATCTTTCCATGCGGGCATCTAATTTTTTTCAGTGACAATAGTTCCCGCCAAGAGTGAACAACTAGATAGGCCTCTTCAAAAAGGAAGGAAATCTACCTAAAGTTTCTGACAGAGCTAAGAACGTAGTAAGATGCGAGGGAAATTAACCCAAAAAGAGAGAAGTTTGTTACCGTGACCGTGAGGGCCCTGGCTGCTTTCGGGAGGAGTTTAAGGAAGGATGAAATTAATTGGAGAAACGTCTGGCCATAAGATGCATCAGTTCACACTTTCCCTTAAGTTCATCGAATCCGGCAGCTTTTGATGAATGGAAGGGAATAAACGTTGAGAGAGAGAGAGAGAGAGAGAGGGAGGGAGATTAATAGGACTTGAGCTTAGCTGGAAGTGGGTGTTACGGAAGAAAGTAATAGCCGATTTCGAAACGTCTGGGTCGATCAAAACAAATCAAATTCCGAGAGAGAGAGAGAGAGAGAGAGAGAATAAACCTGTTACAAGTCGTGTGATTGAACTAGCAGATTCTTGTCCGGGAGTGCATGCTTGGTGATCTGAATTCTGAGGAGCAGAGAAGAGATTTGTGCTTGTGCAGGTGCAGCCAGCTCTCTCTCTCTCTCTCTCTCTCTCTCTCTCTGAGCGTGTGTTTGGTCGGTTGCTCCACCTCCACGCCCGCTGTTGTTGGAACACTGAAGACTCTTCTTCTGCTGCGAGTATGGAATGGTGCTACAAATTTGCCTGGTTACCGTCAAAAGCTGCCCTATTGTGTTGCTCTTAATCTTGACCGGCTTTTCCAGTCAAACTTTCTCTAGCTGCCCATATTATTATTATTATTATTATTATTACTATTCCATCTATTTCGCAAACGATGGACTTTTTATGTTTTTTGACTAAAGTTTAACTTAAATGTATTTATAATAATTCATGCTATAAATTTTTTTTAAGAGTTCTATTTGTAAACTAGGGTTTTTAAGGTATCATTTTCATATAAAAAGTTTATATTTCTATAAGAAAATTTGAAAGAAAGAAAATAATCAATTAATTGTTGTGAATGGTGAAGGGGACAAATTTTGTAAGACGGGAGGAATATTACTACTACCATTATTACCCATTCTGTCCTAAATTATTTTTATTTTAATATTTTAATATATAAATAAAAAATTTATATATATTTCATTTCACAAAAATTGGCTATTTACTATTAACAGCAATTAATTTATAATTCTATTTCTTTCAAAATTATTATAAAAATATAAATATTTTATATGAAAATGAAAATTTAAAGATTATAGTTTCTAAACATCATTTTTTTTAAAAAAAATCAATACATATTAATATAAATATATTCAAGTCAAACTTCAATTAAAAAAGATAAAATGGTTAATTAATGTGAAATAAATGGAGTAAATAATAAAAAAAATCAGGTAAAATCCACGATGGGTCTTCTTTCTTATTTTTTTTGTCCTAGCTGAGTCACAAAACTTCATTTTGTCATAGTGAGGTCCCTTAACTTATATAACATGTCCTATCTGGGTCTTTTTTATCAGTTGCACTATTAATTGTAATGGAATCTTGATGAAAAATGATAATTTTAATACCTAAAATTCATTCATCTTGCTCCTAGCACCCTAAACTTTGTTCATCTTTCTTCTAACACCCAAAAAGTTACAAATTTAACACATTAACCCAAATCAAAAAAGGACCTAATTTTCTTTGTTTTGTTTTTTATTAACAAAAAAAATAAAAAGGGAAAAAAAACTAAAAGACCTAACGATGAAAGAACAATTCCTTGGCTTCATAGTTAGTGAAAAAACCGATCCCCCAATCGCACAAAGTTCCTATTGATTCCATGAATCAGAAACATACAATAACTTCCTCGACAAATTCGTCGCACTCTTGGCTTTGACTAAATCAAATGCTTTGTAGCGAGACCAATGGCAATAGGTTGAAAGGAAGAGGGAGGAGGTTTTCTTGAATCGGTGGCAAATCAGGCTCTAATGGTGATTTGATAATTGCAATGGGCTTTTTTCCCTCATTCTAACATCAATAAAAAAATTAATATTAAAATGATAGTCAAACATGAAAAGTAGGCGATATAGCATGGAGATGTTTATGATCTTTCTTGTGTTTGACTGTAATTTTCATATATGAGTTATTAGTGGTTATTTTGATTTATAGTGATTATTTGCTCAATTTATATAGCAATTGAAATCTTACACTTAAAAATCAAACAATAATTCTTTTAAACATTTTCAAAAAATTTGGGTATTTTTATTGAATTTTTTTCCTGTCTGGGAACAAAAAATTCATGAAAAGTAATTACTTTATATAAGAATTCAATTGATTATTAATTAGATAGGGTATTAACTTCCAAATAATATTAATTTTACACAAAAAATAATAATAAATTAAAATAAAAAATTATTTTGAATGTATGAGGTACATGATGAGAGTGAGATAATCGGAGTTAAGATCTATAGAAGAATAAGAGTTGCTGGTCAATTTGCACAATTCAAGAAAATTAAGGTCAAGTTGATAAACTCTAATTGTTTGACTGTTAAGTGGGCTTATGTTGTTAGGTTTTTAAGGATATAAATATAGGCATACCAAAATTCAAGTAATCAAGGTAATTTTTACTTGATTTAAAGCTAGCACTCTTCTTTTATATTCTTTCTCCCTAATAAACCATTAAATTTTTTGGTTGGAAAAAGAAAAGACCCAATCTTTTAACTAAGGGGAAGTTTTTATCACCATGGACTAAACTATAGCCATTAAGTAGGATAGGTCATTAACTTGTGGTTTATATAACTACATATTAATAAGATCTCAAATTCATTGCGTAATGTTTGTCATTTTTTATTTTTATTTTTTGTATGTTTAACTTTAAATAATGACATGCAACTGTACTACTTCTTTCATCTCAAAATACTTGTCACTTTCAATTTTTTTAATATAAATTATGAATGTTGATACACACAAGTATGTTGTATGTTCTTTTTCAAATGTATCATTATCAACTGACACAATTACTTTTAAGTCCATTTAAAAATTCTGTCACGATTGCAATTTTGGACTAAAAGTAAAAAATTATGCTAATAATACACTTTTCAAAAGCAAGATGCAATCAATTCAAAAGTTTGAAATCTAGTACAAATTTACACTTTTTTTTCTCTCCTACATTAAAGTATCTTCACATATATAAACTACATAATTAAGAGGTGAGTGAAAATTTTGAAATAAAATATAGCAATATGCAAATGTGACAAACAAATTAGGACACATAAAAAATAGGAAAAGTGGAAAATATTTTTGCATGAAATGAGTAATATTTTATTATTATTTTTTAATTTAAAAAGTAACAAAATTTAAACATAAACAGCATTTTATATATATGAAAGAAAATTTAGGTGCACAACTAATGAACACTTTCATTTTCAGAATAAATAATAAATGTAGAAATTAAGAGGTACTTGATTATCACTATAAAACCGAGTGATAGTCTCCTTGATGAAATACGCCTCTGAATAGATTGTAGAAGACATGACTTGTTATGAACACCCAAAATAAGATATTTAATTAACTTGAAAATATAAGTAACTAAATATATTGGTTCATACTCAATACTCAACTAGAATTCTCTTTATGGTGATAAAGAAATGTGTAGAGCAAAATAAAGCAATTAGAACCTCCAGATGTTATGTTTTAAAAACCTCTTTGCATAATTCTATTGTCTTCTATTTGTAGGGGTGAATTGGCACTTATAGATGGTCATAACTCTTTCATAAAAGAGTCACAACTCTTCATAAAAATGTTGTACCAGTTCACCAAAAAGTGCACCTATCTTTCTATAATTTCTTCCCTTGAAATAAGACTATAACAACATTTAAAAGGGATGTATTGATTTGGCTATAGAGTCACAACTCTTCTAAGAGCTGTGTCTTCTTTAAATCAAGGTCATAACTACCTCCTAAAGATTGTTCAATTTGCCTAAAACATGGGTCTTCACTAAAAATTATGTTATTTCACTTACCAAAGTAATTATGATGTATAACTATTTCCCCAGAGGTCATATATGTTAGGATGGACATATCCTTTCATTTAAATGACATATCCCTTCATAATATGAGTATTTATATGGTGGCTATTAAATAATTATCTCATGTATCAAGGTGTATATATACAAATCATATAATCATCATATGGCATCTTCTTATTGATTCCAACATGATGATGTGTCATATACATGTGCCACATCATCCTAACCACTTAATTATCTTTAGCTAATGTTAGAAGTGGCAATGTGAGTTAGTGTGACAACACCAATATATGGTGTAGTCACACCAATCAATAGTAAAATAAGTATATCTTAGTGCGTCTATAGAATTTAACAATTACTCTTACTAATTAAATTCAAACATCTACTTGGTGGAAGTATGACAAGTTTAGTTGGTGCTTTTATGAAAACACAACTTATCTATGATAACATTTTAGTAGCATATGAACCGATTCACTTTCTCAAACAAATGAGGAAGGGCGAGGATGGATTTTGCAATCTGGATATGTTTAAGGCATATGGTAGGGTGGAATAAGCTTATTTGAAGGTGGTATTGTTAAAGTTAGCCTCATAGGATAAATTAAAAACCCAATCATGGACTATATTATCTCCCTAACATACTTTGTGTTGATTAATGTGTAAAATTTGGTGAAATTCAACTTGGGAAAAAACTTCACCAAAGAGATCCTATCTCACCATACACCTTCATTCTTTGGGGGAAATATTTATCAACCTTATTAGATAGAACTTGTTTGAAGGTCAAATATTGGGAATTCAGACTAGCTATGATGTTCTGTGTATTTCTGATTTACTTTTTTTTGAAGATTCACTACTCTTTTTATAAGGCTATTATCGACAAAGTAGTTACTTTAGTATCAATTCTCCATGAGGATGAGAATGCCTCTTGTTAGTAAATAAACTTTAAGAAATCTGGTGTTTTTTTTTTTTTAGCCCAAGTACTACTATGCAAACCTGAAAGTTGTTCTAAGCCATGTTTACAATTGAAGTGAATTAAGATACTGATAAATATCCAGGGTATCCTTAGGTTACTAAAGTTGTAGTTATTTCATACTTACAATTGTGGCACATGTCTTGCAGTTTGTAGTTAATTCCATTATAAGGCCACAATATGTTTTGTTTTTTCACTTAGACTCTCAAAATATTTCAAAGTTATTACATCACTCTTGAAAACCATAGGTATTTGGTGTTTTTTTTTCCTTTTGGTTTGCTCTTTCCCACTTATATGTTTGGCATGATATATAAAGTGAATTATAAAGAGCCCATAAACTGATGACAACATGTCTAGTTTCATGATTTGACATGAACTTTGCGTGAAAAGTGAAAAAAGTTATGGGAACATGACATCAAACTCTTTAAACCCAATAAAGGGCCTTGACATTGTCAGTTTGTTATATTCAAGCTCCCAAGTATTGCAAACAAAGCATAATCATTACTTCTACAGCATCATAATTGCGTTTGATGTCCTCTGTTTCCATTCTTGATTTGGTTCAAATTTTCACATGTGCCTCTCCCGGAATCATTCTATTTGTATTTCTTTAAAGGGTACCAATTACCGTATGTTTATGAAAGATCATCTTATTTAGGGTACTTGGAAGTTAGAAACATTTACATGTACCATGAAACACTAAAATAAAACAATTATGGTAATGTTTAGAAAGAGCTTTTTATATAGCATTAGAGTTTGGATAATATATTAATGACAAAGATTAAATTTTTAAAGTTAAAAATTAAAAGTTAAATGCTACTATTAGGTAGTTTTTTCAAAAATCTGATGCTAATCACTAATCACTAATCGCTAATGCTACCATCATCATCAAATGAGGCCTCTATCTTTACTGTATTGTCGTGCCATCAATAGAAAGAACAATTTTGTGCCCAAAATTTCACCTAATGAATTCCAATTGGTTATTTAGTATTAACACAAGATCTTTGCTTTCTTACACCATCCTAAAGTTGAGTTATCGACTGAGAATTCCTTATAGCACAAAAAAAAAAGTAACAAAGAGAAGTTATAAGGTGTTGATTGTGTATAGTACTGCATGATTTGTTTATGTAAATTATTATGTGTATGTGAAAAATCTTTTAAAATTTCACTCCATACCACTAAACATATTTTTTTTTGGGTTTTCAAATAAATTAAACCCAGGGAATTAGTGAGAGGATATACTCCAATTCTTCTTACAACAAAAATTTAGGAAAGAAAAAGAAACATGAACCTAAAGGGCTTAATTGCATCCATAGCCTTAAAGCATTTTATGTACCATTTTGGACCTTAACATTAATTTTTTGTATAAAAAATCTCTAATATCATTTAAGTGTTATATTTTTAAATCTTTTGTGGATAGAAACATTAGTATGGATAGAAAATGCCACGGTGAAACAATAAACTCAAAACATCTACCCACATGTCAACTACTATTGAAGAAATAGAAAAGGAAGAAAAAACATAAGACCTAGGTTAGGAAACGGTTCGCAAGTGAAGGCAATTTCATCCTTAATTCCCAACAGTGGCAACGACAATTTGGTGAAAAGCAACATGGGCTTAGAGGGTGGCAGCTAAGGTGGGTTCTGAAATGGTGGCAGCGAGCAGTGGTGGCAGATGGAGCATGGTAGGGATGGGCCGCAAATTGACCTCCTATTCTTTCCTTCGATCGGGTGAATTTAGGGATGGCGCACAATTGGGCTTGGGGTAAATGACATGAGGAAGGGCAACGTTGATGAGAGGTGGGGTGAGGGCATTAGGTTGGGTGGCGACGAAAAAGGAAGTAATGAGGTTGCCAGAGTAGCAAAGTGCGATGGATTTCCTAGAGACTCCTTGGTCGGCTACAATTAGTGATTTGGAAAGGGGTCCAACCGATTAGGCAGAGGAAAGGTGATAGAGCTAGAGGTGGCTGGATGGGCAGATTAGATATGGATCCACCACTCTTCCTATTACCTTGTGCCCATGATTCTAGCCAACCATCACCCTTCCTCATATTCAATCATTTAGCACAATTGCACGTGTGACATGGATGAGTGGATTTAATTGTGATTGTGCCACCATGGCCAATCACCTACACTGGCATGTCACCATGACATTTTTCGTCCATACTAACATTTTTCATTTATAAAAAATTTAAAATGAAACACTTAAATGAGGTTAGGAGTTTTTTATGCATAAAAAAATCAAGATTATAATAATAAATTAGGCGCCATGATACAATTAATATGTTGTAAAAAATAGGATTAATTACAATTTTCCCCTAAAATTTAGGTAAAATTACACTTTGCCTCTCTTATTTAAAAAATATACAATTTATCCCCTACCTTTTTAATACAATCCAACTATAACTTCTGAAATCTTAATATAGACTATACAGTTGTTATTTTTAAGCAATTTCAATTTGTATAGTATTTTTTATAATTAATTAATATTTAAAAAATATTATTTTAAAAATTGAAAGAAATATAGAAAAAAACTGATGATTTAAAATATCTATTAAATGTAAAAAAAATACTATATATATTGAAATTACTGAAAGATGGCTACCATAATGTCTAAATTAAGATTTTAGAAGTTACTATCGGACCGTATTAAAAAATCCTGGCTGAAGTGTATATTTCTGAAACATGAGGGGCAAAGTGTAATTTATTCTAAACCTCAGGGGCAAATTGTAATTATTCGTAAAAAATAAGACAATCGTGGAATTTATGCGGGTTTTGCGACTCCAAACAACGTGGTCCTTTCAATTGATGACGTGTCTCATTGTGGGCCACAGAAGCACCAGGTTTCCACGCTAACATTGACCTTATTTCACACAAAGTGAAAAGCGCTCCGAAGGAAAATGAACAAAACAACATTTTTTTCGCATCAACATTATGGTTATGGCAGCCACACAATCTCTTCTCTTCCCAAGCTACGAGTGGGTGCAACTTTTCTTAACGTAAGAAACGTTTGAATTTTTGCAGACTGCCAGTTTTTTACTTCGTTTTTCATTTTCCCTCGAAGCATTTCATGAGTTTTTGGCGCTCTAATTGTATGGTTTTTGGTCCCAAACGCTGTTTCTTTGAGGTGGGGTGATCGGTTCTGCAAATGTTTTTGTGGGTCTTCAAGAAGTCACAAGCTCTAGAATCTGTGTCATCTGATTGGATAAATTACACAGACATGCTTTAGTCTTAGCGAGTAGGCTAATTATTATTTTTTTTTTCAAAAATTTTCTGATTTTCTTAGTTTTCACCAGAGAACCCCTTCCGTGTCTATGAATGAAAATTATCTTTTTCTTAGTTTTCACCAAAGAACTTCTCATCTTCTGGCATAAGATTGAGGAGGATGGTAGGAGCAAAAGATGAGGAGAGGTTGCTGCCGCCTCTGTTCCCTAGGCTCCATTTGAATGGTACAGAAAAAGGAATCTCAAGATTGCCTCCGAAGAATAAAATTTCTCTCTATGGGCAGCTCTACTTACCTGCTCAAGGATTCAGCTCAGATTCATTGCCTTTTTATCCTCTTCCATCTCCATCAGCATCATCCACCCATGTAAGTTTTGTCGTGTGACATATTATCACTGTTAAATTCCTCCATCTATTTACAAAGCTTTAATATGTGTCTATGTTCAAGTTGGCGTTTCGGTTGAGCTACAATAATGGAGTCCCTGGTGGTGAGTGATCGGGCATATCACCGGGCTCAGGTGGCTGAAGTGAAGATTTCAGTGACTTCTCTCACACAATTCCTAGGCTTAAGCTTAGTGAATTTGTCTCTCACTGCAACCTATAGCTCGCATTGATCCAACCACGCTAATTTTTGTGTTTCCTTGATACTGAAGAAAGTGGCTCTTGTTATAGGTTGAGAATTCTGAGAAGAGTATCCTTTGGCAACATTGGAATTCCCATGAATCATCCACTTGGGTTGGTCTTGGTCAGAAGCGTCATTCTTTCAACTCTTCCAATGGGATGAAAGTGAATATCACAGAAGGAACTCATGAACACAAGTCCCTGAATTCAGTAGACCCAATTCCAAGCATTCCAAGACCATTGCGTTCGCAAAACTTTTCCTACCTTAAAAACTTCATGGGCGAAGATATGGGAGATCAGCACTGTCAGCAAGATGGAGATTGGGAAATTGATTCTGAAGCAGAAGATTCAAAACCTTCCTTGCATTTGCAGACTGTGCATGAAAACGAGGGCGAAGGAATTGATTTCCCAAATCCAAAGTCAAGGCATTCTGTGAAATCCAAACTCCAGGATTTTGGTGAAGAAAACAAGTGTAAGTTAGGGCATGCCTCTTGTGGGTTAGAGAAGACAAGGGAACATTGGGGTCGAGCATATGAGAATGAAGCACATGAGAAAATGGGTTTTTGCTACACTAAGTTGGTAGAAACAAGAAAGAAAAATTGTGCGTCTGGGGTGAGAAGTGAGGCATGTCAGAGCCTGCCGCTTGGATTAGATTGTGAAGAAGAAATGAAGTGCAGATCTTTGCAAGCTAAAGGTGTATCTCCTATGGATGTTGTTAGAGTATTGGGTGAAAAGCATTTCCAGGAAGTAGGAAGATCTATTATGAAGTAAGTATCTCCCTCCCATTGTTGTTTTTATCATTTACAGGATTTTCTTGGTATTTCAAGTACTTGTTCTGTCAGAAAAGAATGACATCTGGGAAAATGTTGACCTCTAAAATATGTGACTGAAGTTCACAATTCAATTGCTTTGCTTTTGCATGAATTTATTGTGTCAATGGGATTTTTAACAGTCAATGTTATAGACCTCATGTCAATGAACACAGCATAGTTGAGATTAAATTCTAGTATGACGTTGTGATGATGATGATGATGAATGATGTCGTTCATGAGGTTGAAGCTCTTTATTTTATTTTATTTTATTTTTGGTAATTTAGATTTAGTCATTTAATACATAAATGAGATGCTAATGCTTGTGTAACTTGTTTTCTAATTATCAGCCATCAAAAGTTGTTTGCTCACCAAGTATTTGAGCTACATAGACTAGCAAAGGTAACAAATACCTCTTTAACTTGATCATCATTCTCTTTCGGTATACACGAATCTTATCTTTCCTTTGCTTTTAATTTTTTCCCCTTACTTTTACTTGCTCCTCTTTGAGCTTTAAAGTATGCTAATAATCTTTTGTTCTGTGGATAGAAAGATTTTCAAGGAAATTTAGTCAATTGAGTTTGAACAGGTTCAGAAGTTGATTGCAGAGTCACCAAGTATTCTGCTTGAAGATGGTCATTCTAGTAGGAAACCATCACTAGAAGTCGCGAGTAAGCTCTTTTTAGACCAAAATTCCCTCAGACCATTCATCATTGAAACTGACAACAATGAACTTTCCCGAAAACCGAACAATCCCTTCATTGAAGGGGATGATGAGCATGTAGTTCCAAAACTCCTTCCTTGTTTAAACAAGGGTACAGCAAGAGGACTTTGGGATCAACATCTGAAATATGCGCCTTATTCGACAACTGCCTCTAGGCCACTGCAGATGAACTTAGGGTCATCCTCGTGGTGCTTCCAACCAACTGGTACCCAATGGCTGGTTCCGGTGATGTCTCCATCAGAGGGACTCATTTACAAGCCCTACACAGCAGCTTCTGGAGTGGCTGCAGAGCATGGCTTTGGAATTCCTCTTGGCAATAGCCCTTCATTGGGGCAAACATACTTTCCAATTTATGGCATGCCTGTACAAGGAAGTGCAGCATTGAAATCAAGCAGTCCTTTCGAAAGAGCTGGGGGGGACGCCCTCCCTCTTTTCCCTATGGAACCTATATATGCCCAAAATTTTGAAGCCAGGGAACACCATACAGAAGTGATTAAGGTTGTGCCACATAATCCTAGACTGCCATGTGAGCCTGCAACTCAGTTTTTTCAATCCATACAAGGAGAGAAGAAAGAACCAGATTAGTAGGTTAGCCTCAGCTAAATGACAATATATATTTCTAACAGGAGGGGAGGAGTTTATGTTATGTGATCGTAGATGGAGAGTTATTATAGGGCCGAGAAATATAGAGCTCAGCTCACTTATATTCTATACAAAGTCAAGTCTTTGCCATTTACTAATTTCGCGGAAGCGGAAACTTCTTTTTGTCCCTACTTAAAAACCAAAAAACTTTGTTTGTTTGTTTGTTTTGTTTGTTCACATGAAATGAAATGGATGGCAAAAATTTTCCCTTGCAAGTCTTCTACTGAAATTTCAAACCAGTTCCGTGGCTTCACTTGGAAAGTTTGGAGATGCATGCACTATATCTATAGATTTCCTTCAAATTGCACAATCTGCTGGAATCATGAAAGAAAACTAAGATTACAAGATTGGATCTCCACACACCTCAGACTCCACAGAGATAAATGTTTCACCAGCAGTACGCACCATTAATTGCGTGAAGTGAACAAATGATCTGAGTGCGGAAGAAACATGATACTCCATATTATGTTCAGTTCAACCAACGGGGCAAGTAAACATCTAGTAATGCCAACAATCTGTTTACCAAACGATGGACAAAAAATACAGGGAAAAAATCCACGTATGAGCTGAGCATCTTTGTTTCTCTACAGAAGCTACGAAATTACAGCCATGTGCACAAGTCGAGTGGCAAGCAGACTTGGGGGGTAAGTCAGCAGGATAACCTACAGTGTCTCTAGCCTTGCTCCCTTTCACTGTCCACATATAATACCAGATCCGTTCAGCTCCTCTGTATATTCACTGCACATAGAGGCTGGTAAGGGAGAATGAGAATCAGTTCACTAGGAGTGAGATAAGCATCATTGCAGAAGCTATTAATGGTGTACTACTAAAAGACAGGAGACTTAAAACCTGAACCTCGTCAGTTTGTGGGTAAAGAATACCCCCAATATTGTCCTCCAGCCTCCCAGTGGGTGCGGGTAGAGCAGGATTGAGCATAGCTGGTTCTCTTCCAGAGGTCAGAGGCAGAGGCACTTGTGGTAGATCCACCTTTCTCGTTGCCTTTCTTCCAGGAGCTTTCCTTTCGTCTTGAATAATTTCCAACCATTTGAACTCGGGGCTGAACACCTGCAGTAGCATATGAAGCAGACTGCAAAATGGGAAGGAAATATCAAATATCACTCAACTGTTGATCGAAATGAAAATGCCATGTGTGATTATAGAAATTAACTTTTCGAACATACTGGCTATGAATGAGAAACTCATTTCAGAGAAACGAGACTGTTCCTTACATATTGCCAGATGTTTTCAAGGTGATTTGGTGCTGCAAGAGGATAACGAACAAGCACATGTTCATTGAAATGGTGATTTGGGAATGTCTGATACGGCATTGCAAATGCATGAGGATAATGGAAGTGACTGTAGTAGTTGGGGTCAACTTTGGAGGGACTGCTGTTGGAGATGGATGGATATGAGAACTGAACTGGGCTGCATTGTCTATGGGAGCTCTGTGATTCTTTACTCTGCTTTTCTTTACACTGAGCTATTTCCAAACGGAGACTCCTCCCTTCATAAACAGCTCCTTAAAAGAATGTGTAAATCATGTTAATTGCAATAGAAGCAACTATATGAAAAGAATGGGAATATAGAAGATAGCTGCAATATGACTCGATTACCGTTAAGACTATTCAAAGCTGCTTTTGCATCATCAGGATTAGAGAAACAAACGAACCCATATCCTCTGCTATTTCCATCATCATCCCGCATTATTTTTGCAGCTTTTATACCTCCAAAGCCAGAAAAAATATCTTGCAGTCTTTTATCATCAACGGATCTCTTGAGGTTCTTTACGTGTAGCTTAGAAGCATTCAACATCTCAGAGTAGCAGTTGAAAGTCTGCTTGTACTCGTTCTTCAATGTCTCTGTCCTCAACATCTCTGTGCTTTGAGATTGCTTTAGAGCCCTTCCAACAGACAAGGTTTTTGAGCCTTGCAAAGAAATCAGATAGTATCACAAAGACTGGACTCTTTCAAAACAATATGAGTTTGGAACCAAATAACGATGTATCATAGAGTGAATTACCTATTTGCAAGCCATTCAAGGCCTGCAATGCCTTGTTAGCTTCATCTGCGTATTGGAAATTGACAAAGCCAAATCCTTTTGATCTTCCCCATTTATCCTTAATGATTGAAGCACTAGAAACCTTGCCATACTCAGAAAACATCACTTTGAGAGAATCCTCCGTCATATCATCCAAAATGTTTCTCACGAAAAGATTGGTGAACCTCACTTCCTCAGAAGCTGCTGCTCGGAGGTCCTTCTTGATGAATTTTGACACATATCTGTAAATAGCAATAGACAATGACCAGTCAAAAAAAAACTTGCTATGAATTTGTAAATAGTAACCTGGGTAAGAAAAAGTAATGGGTAAGTAAAGACAAACTGCAATGAAAACTAAACAGAAGTGAAGCAGGAATGTATTGTAGAGAAGACACCAGTCTAATTTGAACTAAATAGTGGCAAATACAGATTATACTGAATTACAAAGTAGACAAGGAGCAGAGCAAAGACACAAGGTTACTTTCTCCACCTTGCCAACATTTTATGCCTAAGAG
Organism: Aquilaria yunnanensis; assembly: GCA_039654915.1. NCBI lineage: Eukaryota > Viridiplantae > Streptophyta > Magnoliopsida > Malvales > Thymelaeaceae > Aquilaria > Aquilaria yunnanensis. The sequence continues at coordinate 27,618,407 of CM077600.1, read as the reverse complement.
AACCATCAAGAATGAAAACAAAAGGATAATAGTAAAAGTGGAAAGACCCAGAGGCAGAGATGGGAACTATTTGACACACGGGCATTCCCTCGGTTGCAGGATAGCAAGTGAATAAACTTAGAATTCTCTGGCAGGCTTATGATTTAGCTCATTGAGATTGCTTTACTCCGATTGTCTTGGTGCTCAATCACTTCTTTGAAAAGGGGTCCTAGTATTTTGAGCTCAAAATCAACATCGAGCTAAATACCACAATTACTGCCTAATAGTAGTGGCTTTCAGAGGAAAAAAAAATGAATATATCCAGAAACAGAAAGGCGTCAAGGAAACTCACAACTTCTTTCCCTCATAGACACTGCCATGGAGAGCAGTTTGAGCAGCGATTGCAGATTTCTCTGAATCAAACTGGACAAATCCAAAACCCTTGCTCTTACCATTTTCATCAGCCACCTTGCAAGAAAGAATGGTCCCGAACGGGCAGAAGATGCTATGCAAGCGAGCACTGGAGATAGACAGCGGCAGATTCTTCACAAAGAGGTTACCAACACCACTCTTCCGGGATACTGGATCCCTCTGAGACCACATTATCCTTATAGGCTTCCCCCTGAGTTTGGTGTGGTTAAGGCATGCAAAAGCTTTTTTCGCTGAAGCAAAAACAGAGCAAGAAGCACCAACACAAGCAAGTCATTATTATTATGCTAGTAGGGGAAGTAGAAGAAACTGAATAAAATCCCAATACATGAAAGACCTGACAGAGCATCGAGCAAACACAGAAAAACGCAGACTCCAATCTGGTTGTCGAAGATTTAAAAAAGAGAGAGAAGGAGAGAGAAACACGTTTTCTCAGAAGCCCGTTCAATCGCGCGAGCGAATAAAGAAAGGAGGGAAAAGGGAGGAAAGACAAGAAAAGGGAAAAGAAAACCCCCCCAGTTATTCCAAGAAAGGTAATATCAGTAATATCAATGAATGCCGTTTCAAACAAAAGAATCGGATGATCAGGAAACAAAAAATTTGAGCTCTAACTTCCAGCGCAAGAACCACAAGTCCCCAACCATGTACCAGGATTCGAAAACCAATGGAAAAAGCACAGAAGGAGGGGCAGAAAGAAGGGCACCAGAAACAAAAGGAAAGAAACTCGCGAGAGAGAGAGAGAGAGAGAGCTCTGTTCGACTGTTCGTATACCCTGGGAGTGAGAGAAGAAGTTGACATAACCGTAGCAAAGAGACCTCCCGGTGAAACGGCAGCGGCAGACGCGAAGGGAAACGACCGGAGTGACAGCAGAGAACAACAGGCCGAGTTCGGCGTCCCTCACATCCGGGTCCAAATCCCCGACGTACAACGACGATGGCTTGATCGTCTCGGGAAACTCATCGGAAGCTCCTCCGGGCGGCAGAGGCGGTGCCATTCCTGCGTTTTCCTTGCTTGAAGCGTTAAACCCACGGCCCCGGGCAGAGGGAGAGAGGGGGAGGGAAAATGAACGGGTTTTTGCTTTTCTTGGGTTGGTTACAACGGTAGTGCTCGCTGCTGTTGCTGCTGCTGCTCTTATATACTGTGACCCGTGCCGCCCGTAAAGAGTCACGCACCTGAATCGACGTGTACATACGCTCTGGACTTTTGACCTGCGGGTGCGGGGCTCCAAGAGTCCAAGACCCTTACCGCATTCGGACACGTAGCCATATTATAGCCGTGATGCCATAATAGAAAATAAATAAAAATATTAAGAAATATAATTTATCACAAAAAACAATAATCACGTTCAAAATTAAAATAAATAACATAAACAAATATAACATGGAAACATATCGAAGAAGTTTCTCAAATAAAAGTTAAAAGGAATATTAACACATAAAAAATAAATTTTAAATTTTAAAACACAATGAAATAAAAAATCACTTAAATTGCTTGATGTACATCATTCGAGTATCCCTTCACATGCCTTGTGAGATAGAGAAAGCAAAAAACACAACATTTAAGAGATATTAAAACTAAATATGAAAAGCTACACAAGATGGTAAAAATAGAACATATAATCCAAGTTTCATTCAAATAGTGTAGTTCATATTTCATACATAAATTAGCTAATATTCAAAGGATAAATTATCATATGGCATGACCCAAATGTCATATCAATGGTGTAGGATCTCATAATTTCACTCATGAAACACCTTTGAATTTGGATATTACAAAAAAGAAAAAATCATGTTTCCTAGAAATAATTCCAACGTATATCTATATAACTAACATCCTCAAGCAACGTAGGATACTTGTATATGTATCTCTGATTGTCGAGGTGGGAACGAGAATAAAGAAATGTGGTACAAACAGAGAGAACTTATGATTTTTAGGGATTTTAAATTAAATAATATTATAAATTACTTACAAGGAGGATAGACATTTATTCCTAAATCTTCCTTGTATCAAATGGTTGCATTTACAAAAATTACTCAAAACTTTATCTAGACCCAAACAATTGCTAAAATAACCCTACTTGTCCAATAGGTTTAGAATATCCACAAGTCTAAATGAAAATTGGCATCCCTGTCAACTGCAACTACAACTAGTCTTTATTAACCAAAGAATAAAAAAAGATAGCAGTAACACGTTGTTTTGGTGTTGTGCACTTCTTGTGCCCAGGTACTAAGGGTGGTAATTGGGTGGGTCATGTTAGGTTTGGGTCATGTCATCTAGGTTCAGATTTAATCGAGTTAGTATGTATTTAGGTCTAAGTCTGATTATTTTGGTTCGGGTTGATTTCGGATTAAGTAGACTCAGGTTCAAGTTGGGTCAAACCAAGTTTATTTTTGTTTGAATTCAATCGGGTTTGGTTATGAGGTCTTAGACCAGATTCAACTTAATTGTATAGTTTACTAGATTCACTAATGCATGAGTTAAAATGGCTAAATCAATTAAATTTTTTTGTTCAATTTGATTAAAATTTAATTTAACTAAACATAAAAAAATATAAAATTTATGAAGATATATTAATATATAATTTATTTAATAAAATACTTCATATATGCCAAGTTCTTTACAACATTCATTATTCAACAATTAATCTATTATTTTTTATTTTCAATATTTTAGTATATAAATGAAAAATATTTATATTAAATAATAAATAAAGACATATAGTTTCTAAATATATGTTTTTTAATTTTTTTTCTAACAAATAATACTCCTAATATGAATAGATTTAATTCAAACTATTCAGAAAAGTTAAATGTTTTAAAGAATATAGAATGGAAAGAGTACTATAATTTGTAAAACCTAATTATTTATATATTTCTCTTACTTTTCCATTAATCATTTCCCATAACTTTCACTCATTCGTTCTACCACGTAAAACAGATCAACAGAATAGAAGAAACACAATCATATATGTTAAATCATAATTTTAAAAGTTTTTGCAGATGATATAATTTATGTTGATTTAAGTTAAAATCAGGTCTTATCAAGTTTAGTTATTTAATCATTTTAGATTCAGGTTAGATCCGGTTCTGATACAGGTTTTCTCAGGTTCCACTTTAATTGGATTTGGGTTTTTGATTTTTCTGTTCAAATTTGATTAGATCAGACTTGAATTCAAGTAAGTTAGATCAAGTCTTTAGGTTTAGTCAACTTTTGTCATTCCTACCCTACCAGGTACATCAGATGACTTGAAATGGAAGAAAATTTGAAAAATTTCTCACAACTCGTATAAATTTCTCACTTGTTTCCACTTGCTACATCCTGATTGCTTTCTAGGCTCTAACGACACGACTGTTTGTGCTACACTTTAAGTATTAGCCTAAGCTATCAACAAGGGCATGAGAGTGACCTGACGCATTACATCTATCTATACAATGACAATACACACATGTCCAAGTTCAACTGAAGCTGTAAGATGCTGATTTCTTGTGAGCCTTGTGTTTTTGCGGGATTTTGTTCGTCAGAACTTGTGCGAACTTCACCAGGTCAGATCTCTGGGCTGGTGTGGAGCCAGAAGAATGGATACCATCCACCGTCAATCTTCTATGTTCATAAAACGAGCCCAAGTCGCTGTTGCTTCGAACCTTTTCAGCAGTTTTCATATCCGCTGCCTTCACAAAACTTGGTCTTTGGATCTCAAATGAGGATGTAGATGATCTATGAGACGGTGTAATCTTATAACTGTAGTTCTGCTGTTCGGCTGCATGATCAACTGCGGTACTCGAACTGCAACTTGCAAAATCATCTTGTTCCGTGTAATCCATTTTTCCAAATGAAACATGGCTGATACGGTGGCTGTGCTTTCCCAGTACAAGCTTTCTCAGGCTACTGAAAAGTTTATTCCTGCTTGAACTACCGGTTTTGGTGGCAGAGCAAGCATCAACAGAAGACTCATCCCTTTCTGCAGAGTCCGTAATGCAGGAAGCCGGAGGGGACGACCAATTGTCAGAATCTAAATCCATGTCTTTCGAATCAATATCAGCCATTCCTTCTGAACGTGCATATTCAAGCATTAATTGCTTGGCTTTACTTTCAGACCTGGGGCTCAGTGCTTTGCTAAGGTCTCGAGCAACTGTCTTGCCCTCGGCAGGCTGATAATTTCTGAGTTCATAGCGTAAGCAAGCATTTATCCACCGGAGATAGACGAGTTCTTCAGCATCTACGCATCTATCTGCTTGGAGCTGCTCAATTTGCTTTCTCAACTCCTCATTTTCTCCCAGCACACCGTGGCTTGTGTCCCTTAATCTCTGTGCGTGCAAGCAAGCAAGCAAGCATCAAAATATGAAATCATCTGAGATTCGAAAATGATTACAAATGGAGCTTACTTCACCAGTAGTAAATTACCGACCTCATGATCCTCCAGAAGGGAGTTGGCAAGCATTTGGGCCAACTCCAGCCTCCGAGACAATTCAGAGTTTTCCATTTGCAGTCTCCTGTTGGCTCTCTTCAACTCCTCCACCTCATCCTGTATAACCTTCAGCCTCTGCATTTTGGCTTCAATATCACCACCATTTCCAGCAGTACCGAGTTCACGCTCTTGCAATTTAGCTACTCTTTCCTGAAGGGCTAAGATCTGTTCTTTGTTCTGCTCAGCCTCATGCCTAAGTTTCCGCTTGAGCACCTTAATTGTCGATCTCGCAGCATTAAGGTCAGCAACAACTTTTTCAGTATCAGTAAGTTGAGCCTTTAAGCTTTGATTCTCTGCCTGTAAAGATCCAATCTTGCCGGTGAGAAGCTTGGCCTCCACATTGTTTAGCTTGAGCCGGTTCTGGAGCTCCGTTACTGCTGTCTCCTGCTCCTTAAGACCATAATATTCCAATAATTGAACTTCAAGATTCCTCTCCCTCTCTTTTAGCATTCCTACCATGGTTTTCAGCTGTTCAATTTCTTGTTGATGGTTAAACTTGTCCAAACATCTAAAAGTTGTTGCAGAAGAATCCATCTCAGTCATGGGTGCTTCCGCTTCCACATCCTTGTTGGACGAATGCACAACATTAAGATCATCGAATTCCTTGACCAGGGCATCAGAGCCTGGCAAAAGGTCACCATTTTTACAGCTAGGGGAGAGACCAATCGTAGGACCGTCGACATCTTTGTCAAAGAAAATATCATCCTGCCAGACAATAATGTAACATAAATATTAAATATTAGGTTGAAGCGAAAATCAGTATTGCTATAGTTATAGTTCTTCGGTGGTCATATCCACAGACAACATAAATGGCAGGAGATGAAGCTCAAATATTAAAGGAAAAAGGCAGAAATGGATGGCATAAACTTGGGCCTAAGGTCCTTTTTCTTGTATTGAAGACTTGAGCAGATGGAGGAATTGGATGAGCACAAATAAAAAAATCGACTCCAACAAAGGCTCTATGTCTCAACATGGACTGCCACCGCCCTGACCAAAAGAAGAAGGTTGATAGGGAGAAAGGGCTTTCGTTTTACTTTACCTTTGAAGCCTGGTCATCTGCATGTTGATCTTTCTGGTGTAAGTCAGCATTGCTCCGACCATCTACAAAGATATGCAGGGGAAGAATCAATAAATATAAATGAGAATGACCAACGGAAGAACAAGCACACAACACCACAGGCATAGGCATAGCCATAGCCACAAACCTGAAGCAGAGCCACAGGGTGACGGTGATGAAGGAGGTTCCATCCTTGTGGTTCTCGGTCTCAGTCGAGAAAAAAGAAATCCGGCCAGAGAGATGGCTACAGCCACCCCAAATCTCACCAAAAGAGGCTTCAAAATCATGTCGCCCTTGTCTTTCTCCACCATTTCTATCTCTCCCTCTTGGAGGTTGAAACCGGTCCCGGTCAATTCAGAATCAGAAATGAGATAAGAAGGGAGGAAGAGGTCAGACTCAGAGGCCCTCCTCGTCTTATTCATCGGTCCATCCTCTATCTACAGGGCAAAGACGAGATAAATTTAATTTAATGGGGGAATGAAGAACCAGGCAGTAAGAGCTAGAACACAACTGATTCTACAATTACAAGCAAGAGAGAAGTCCTCTACTATCTAAGAAGAAGAAGAAGAAAGTACTCAGCTCAATCCCATCAACAGAAGTCCACAGAATTAAAAAGAAAAAAGAAATGACAGGGTCAGATCAAGTCCCAGATTTAGAGAGGTTGAGAGATAAGAAAACTATTGATAAAACAAGAGGGCTATTTTCATTGCTGCAGGATGGAAGTGGTAGAAATGAAGAGGTGGACAAGAAAAGAGCTAAAATCCCAGGCGGTTGGATGGATTGGAAATAATGTATAGAGAAGGAGGAAGTGAAAATGGAGGGTTGTCGAGGTGGAGAGGCAGAGAGAAAGGGCACGGAGAAGGGAGGCGTGAGTAGGAAGAGTAACTTGTGGGATTGGGATTGGGATTGAAGAGAGAAGAGGAAGGGACAAGGATATTGCCTGCTTGCGTTGCGTTGCGATGACGAAGCAGAAGCAGAAGCAGAAGCAGAAAGCGAAGAAAGCAATTTCAGTGGGGGGTCCGGTCAGGTCAGGTGGGATGGGATCGCCGGAAATGAATATGCTAGTCTTTTGGTTTTGTTTGTTAACCGAGAAAGTCTGTTAGGTTTGGTCTGGTCTCTTCCCACCTTTGACGTCACACACACGAGAAAACAATAACCCTTTCTACTTTTCCTGAACAATAACTCCTTTTCTCCTGAAATTTAACAAATAATATATATATATATTGGCACTCAATGAATATAATAATATACTACCCGTGCTGCTCCTAGATTATCTGTCGAAATTAAAAAAAAAAAACAATAGTGACTAATGACAGCGCTGACTATTAGATGAGCTCTAAGAAGAATTAAATGAAATAATTGACATTATGATTTGACATTTTGTGAACCAGCAAATGGAAGCGTGTTCCAGTTTTCCACACAGACAAAGTACTCGTGTCACAAGCTAAATGAAATTAGACTTTTTTATGTGAGGGAAATTACCAAAATTTACTGTACACTTTATCTCAGTTATTTTCAGAAATTTTGTATTTTAGCGTTACTTTTTTTATATTACTTGATAATAATTTTTGAAATACTAATTAAGCTGCCTCATAGTTATTTTTTAATAATTCAAAAAAAATTTATATTCTTTTCACAGTTAACTAACATTTAAAAAATATTAATTTATATTTTTCAAAGAAAAAAATATATTTACGAGGCATAAAAATTAATAATTTAAAATTTCTACTAACTGTGAACAAAATATTAGAGATATTGAAATTTCGTGAAAATGTCTATTGTACAATTTTTATTAGAATTTCAGAAATTACTATTTGATAGTACAAACAAAAAAAAAAAAGAGCAAAGCGTACATTTTTAAAAATAAAAGAAGTGAAATATAATTTCCCTTAGTTAAATTGGTAGATAGGAGTTCAGCAAAGTTCAAACATGAAAGTTGGTGTGTTTATTTTGAGGTAAAATTTAAATTTGGTCCCATAACTTTTCAGTTTGCTCTATATAAGTCACTTAACTTTAAGTGTCTATTGAAGTCCTCTAACTCATCTGATATGTCCTATTTGGGTCCCTTCTATCAGTTCAGACATTATTTTAAACGAAACTTGCTTACGTGCCACCCATACTGTCACATGACTTCTTCTTTAGACCCAAACTGACATAAATAAATATTCATAACTCCATCTTTTTCTCCAATTTCAACTTGACGCTCCCGATCAAACCATTTTCCCCACTAGATGCTCCAAATCTTTTTCCCTAATTCCAAACCCTATATTCCAACCCCACGCTTCTGATCAGCCATCTCCTCTGCTCTCTGTTAATGAGCACAGTGTCTCAACAAGTTTGTGGATTTGACAATTAAGGAGTTTTGGGACATGTATCTTGGTACCAATATAAAGATGAGGAGTACGGGTTTGCTTTAAGGCACTCACATAAGCTAGAGGTGTGTGCTTCTAGATGAAGATCGATTGCCAAAGTCTGTTGATTGGAGAGCCCATGGGAATGGGTGAGTTTGACTTGCCACTCATCTATTGATTAGATAGCCAAAATGAACAGGTGGGGGCATACAGAACTTATTTGTTTTGTGTTGTGATGATGTTGCCTTCATCTCCAAAGGGTTTGCAGAAGCAAAATGGTTGACAAAGACAGTGGTAGCGGGTTGGTCCTTTAGGTTCGGTGAAGGTGTTGATTGGGATTTAAGATTATAATGAATCGGCCATAATTGAATAATTGAACAAGATTTTTAGGGATTTGCAATTTGAGATTTTGGTATTGTTTGGAGAATCAAATAATCAGATATGAACATGCGATCAAATTGGTGTTAATTAAAAAAAATTGGGGAAGAAGAAGATTAGGGGTTAATGTACATTTTAAGTCCTTATGATTATATATTTATATCAATTTTAACTTCAAATTTATTGTTCTTTCAGTCTAGTTACTTGTTGTCATGAAAATATATGGCCACGTGGCAATGTAGGTGCCATGTAGGCAAGTTCCATATGAAATAATGGCTACACTAATTGAAGGGATCAAAATAAAATATGTTAAATGAGTCAGTGGACCTCAATAGGCATTTTTAGAGCTAAGAGACCAATATAGGACAAGCCTAAAAGTTAGGAAACCAAATTTGGATTTTACTCCTTTATTTAGAAAGACAACTAGCTACAAAGTTTCAGCACCCCTTAACTACTCCATTCAAAATATCACCCTTTTGATGTGAGAACCAAAAACCCAACTCCTGCCCATCAATTAGGGATCTTATGTAAGGATTTTTTTTTTTATAATTAGTTTTTGGGTTTATGTTAACTAAAAAACTAAAAGCCCTACTCTTGTTTTCTTGTTAATGGTTTATTGGTTAATCAGCATAATGGGCATCATTTATTGTGATCAATTAAGATTTAAATTATGGTTTGTGTAAAAGATTTCTCTTACAACCCTCTTTCATAATGCAATTCCGAGTAAAAAAAAATTGTCTCATGTACTATTATTTTGTAAAATTTATAAGTATCAAAAAACAAAAACTACTCCTGCCTTTGCCGAACTCACTATGTAGTTTCAAAAATCTTAAAACTAATATTTATGTGTATCATACTTAATAGACCAACTCTTTTCCACCACCTAATCTAATTGATAATAGGAATACTCTGTCCTAAAAATGGCCAGGGTTTGAAACCATCCCCCCCTTCAATCCTAAACAATGTCACTAAATATTAGTTTGGCCGTCTCTCTTATACCATATGAATACCTACTTAAACACTATACTTATATATATTTGAATAAAAGAAAATTACTATAGTGGGGTTTGGGTGTGTGAGTTTTTTTTATATATATATTATGTCCAACATGAGCTCTTTTGTCTTGCCCTTTTATTCTATAAGGGGGCTTGTCACTAGTTGTGGATGGTTTAAACACATAACCAAAAAAAGATTAAAAAAACTCAACTTCAACCTAGACTATGGTGTTAAATATTATTGCCACTAGGTATATCATACCTCATATTTTTAAGGTATACAGCACAGTATACCGCACCACACACTGTTACCGTTTTCATAAAAAAATAAATGTTAAAATATTATTTTAAGATGAAATAAATTAAATAATTTTTTATGCACATCTTTATATGTATTCTAATTTTTCTCATCATAATTTGTTTAATATAAATAAAATATATGTGATAGAAAATATTTTTTATACAAAAAATATAAAAAATATTATATATAGAGAAAAATAAATGTTAATCAGAAAAAAAACTAAATTATTGGTATAAGAGAAAAAAAGAAACAATAATTTAATAACAACAATATATTTTCTAATATAAAAAAAAAAGAAAGCAAAAGTAAAAGAAAGGGTAACCAAAAAATAAAAGTAAATATTTATTTTAAAATATGTGTATTAATTATATTTTGCTATTATATGTATTTATATATGACATTTTGATTTAAAATGACCAAAAAAACATCTGACACATACTCACAAAAAATATAATGTTGTGGTACGTACCTGACGGTATTTGCTGTATATCGTGGTTTTTAGACAAAATGTACATAAAAAGTTGCTAGTATGCAACTGCAGTATTTCATTTGAAAAAGTGATAAAAATGTGAAAAATATTTATACTGTATGCCACTTATATGTAGTAAGTGATATATCCATGATATACTACAGTATTTAATTGATCACCTAGGCTATATTGAAATTTTATGGCGGAGAATTAGGGGGAGAAAAAAAAAACAGAAAGGGACTTTTCCATTTGAACTTGGCGGGTCGTTTGTTCCTCCCCAAATTTCCCAAAACCCTACCTAAACCCTAGATTTCCAGTCACCCTCATCTCGCATGCAAGTCACAGAAATGAAAGCCTTCACAACTTTTCTCGCCCTTAAACACTTCAGATCCGCCAAATCATCCTCGTCCCTCTCCTTTATTTCCCGCCTACACTGCCCTCGCCATTTCCACTACACAACCCACCGTTCGGCCATCTCCGCCCTTGATTCCAGCGAACCTGATCCTGCTCCCAGCCAGACAACCCGACAGAGCTATTCTGTTTCCACTGTTTATGATCCACTCAGTGGCTGCCTCGCCACTCGGAGACTAGATTCTAACGCTTCTGAAACCGAATCGACTTCTGGGAACAGTGAGGACGAGGGCGAAACAGAGAGGTTGTATGGGAATGTGAGGAACGCAGATTTAACTAGTGACAAAGGTGCCGACTTGGGATTATCCAAATCACAAGGCGGTGGTGATGAAACTTCAGCTCATAAGTTTGTGGCAAAGGAAAATCTTGTCAATGGCTGGGGACAGCTATCAACCGTTAGGAACGCGGTGGTAAATAGGAAGAAAGGGAAGAGTAAAGTTGTTTGGGTCTGTGACTACTGTGGGCACTCGGAAGGGCAGTGGTGGGGTATTTGCCGTGAATGTCACCAAACGGGGACGATGAAGCAGATGAAGGAGGTTCTGGAAGGAGGGGAGAGTATGACCAGGGGATCCGACATCTCAGAGAACGAGCTGAGGTCTTGGCTTCCACGGGGGATAGGAGACACGAGGCCAATTAAGCTGAATCATGTCAGCAGTGGGATGAATCACATGCAGTGGCGGATTCCTTTGTATGTTTCACTTTTCAATTTGGAAATTTGAGAAAATCATCTTCTTCTTGTTGGTTATCTCATCTTCTCCCTAGTTTCTTCGATAGCTAATGTTAGTGAAGGTTTTTCTCTGAATTATGGGGATACAGTTTTCACTATATCATCATGTAGTTTTTGTTTTAATCTACACAATATCATCTTGTTGTGCTAGCACTTTGATTGGCCTAATTTGACTTTTTTCTTTGGAAATCGGACTTTTTGTTGGCATTTCTTGTTAGCATTCACATCTTTCGCAACTGTCCTTGAAATTCTTGCTCAGATGTTGTAGGATGATGGTTGTCATTAGCTGTCAGAAAGCTTCCTTGCTTTCTCCGCACTTGAAAATCTCAGACCAGAATATATAGGATGATGTTGTTACATAAATTTACTTACTCTTGCGGTTTGTCTGTTCACTCTCCATTCCACTGTTTCTAATTCAGTAAACTTGACTTAGATCTGGACTCTTTGGGAATGAAGCCGCTAGGGTTCTTGGTGGTGGTCTTGTACCAGGTTTGGTTGTGTATATATATCTTTAATATTTTGTTTTGGTTGCCTGCTGTAGTATTTGAGATGCGATGATATTGTTGTCTTCATATCTGCGCAGACATCATCTGGTAAATCCCTCTGAAAAGATTGCATTATTTTCGTAGTTGGCTTCCTCAAGTCCATCCTCTTAGACATAATCAATTTGTTGAACAGTTCTGCATAATTCTTGGAAAGTTCGAGGGAATCATCTTCTAATTAGGTGTTGTTATGCCTATTATGCTATTCTAGTGCAGATATTTTCACTTTAATTGTATTATTATCAGATGTATATAGTGTCTTTATAGATTGATGTACAGAACCTGCACATGCAAACAGTTATTTATCTCTCTCTCTCTCTCTCTCTCTCACACACACACACACACACCCTGCTGGAGTCTGATGTTAAAGTTTTGATTTTCATGAATGATGAAGTGTTTAATCATTCTCAGGCTTCTTTCATTTACTTCTGAGTTATTTTTGGCTCTTCCTTCTGAATGGAAACTCAAACAATCATTTCATATATAGTTTTAAAAAAATCAAAGTATGTGAGAATGAGTTTTACTTCATAATTGTCAGAAGTTTGATTTTTCGGAATTCCAGAATATTGCTCGGACAGGTGGTCTGCCTGAGTATACCTCTGGTATGGGTTTTAAAAATATTGTATTTCAGTGAGCAAGAACTAACATGGTTATGCAAATGCTAATGCTTTCTTTGTTGTGTTTCTGAGAGTCACAACTTGCTGATTCCAGTTTTGCAAGTAGAGCCTATAGTTGACAGCATATCCTGAATATGTTTTTTGGGGTTTACAGGTTCATTAGTTTTGGTTGGTGGTGATCCTGGTGTTGGCAAGAGTACTTTTTTGTTACAGGTTTGTGCTTCTTGTGGGGAAATGAATTTACTTTTCTAGCAGCTATGCTTTATGAAAATTCAGTTCAGCATTGGTCCACATAATATATGCATATATGTGAACACATGTCTTTTGGCCAACTCATTCGAAATTTCTTAGGAGTTATAGTGGGTGTCTAATGTCATGTTACTTCAAAATGAAAGATGGCTGCAATAATTGCTGAAGGGCGTGACTTTGGGGGACCTGCTCCAGTTGTATATGTTTCTGGCGAAGAGGTTTGTGTTCATTAAGTTATGTGCTGTTTGATTAGTGTTCAGCCCTTAAGTCTGCTTTGCATGTAATTGTCTTTTTGTCCCAACGGTATGAGCAACATATGTGCATATTACTCATTGATTTAATAAAAAACTTGATGCTATTAGCTCATATTTGAGAGAAACTTGATATATATAATTTACAGTATAAGAACTGTTTTTTGATCAGCAGTACTGATGAAAATTGCTTCTGAAGAAAACCGTGAGCCTATTCCTGACATCAGAAGTTATGGTGTCAAGTGAAAAGTTGGCAGCTTATTCTAAGGACGCTATATTGTGCAGAAGTTAATGCTATCATGTATGACATGAAGATGAAGTCTTGCCCAATGATCAGTTCATTACTAAACATTAGTATACTTGTCTCTCAATCCATAAGTTTTAGGAACTTGTGATTTGGGACCTGACTTTGGAGTTGGGATTGAAATTTGGATTCCTGAAACATAAAACTCTAACTAATGCTGCAGTGAATTATGTAACCCTTTAGGCACTAGCTTCTTCGTTAAAAAAAAAAATGGTAGAATGCTAAAGAAACTACTTTTCCCAACTTGATCATGCTATTTATATTCCAAAATTAAATTCTCTATTCTTCTCTCATCCTTTTATGGAAAGAACGTACTTTAATCAACCCTCTTGTGGCAGAGTGCTGAGCAGATTAGCAACAGAGCTGACCGTATGAATATTGAATCAGACGGACTGCTCTTGTACTCAAGTACTGATATTGAGGTAGAGGATCAAAACTTATGTTTAAGTTAGTCTTTCTATTTTTGATTTTTTTTTCTAAATAAAGTTTGTGACTTGTTATTATTCAGATTAATAATGTCTTGACTGGCCTGTCAAAGGGTGCTCTCCTGAATTGCTTCAATATTAAGCATCAGCATGATATTATTTATTGAACTTGGTTACTTTTCCTTGTATAAGAATATTTTGTGCTGCTTGAAGTGAATATCTATTTTTAAAATTATCAGTTTTTGAGTAAGTAAGATATTTCCTCTCTCTCTGTCTCTTTTTTTCCCTGTAGTGTTTTCTGCTAAGATGGATAAAAAACTTCCCAAGTTCCCAACCTATCAAACTAGAATTAGCATTATGCATTACTAATAAACTTAAGTATATATTTTGATTGCCTCTTTCAGGACATCCTGCAAAAAGTTCAACCCCTCTCACCTCGAGCTCTAATTATTGATTCGATTCAAACTGTTTATCTAAAGGCAGTTGCTGGAAGTGCTGGAGTGATTACACAGGTATGGATCCTTGCATTCTTATCTTTATTTGCCATATCCTGCTTATAGGATGTAGAGGTAGAAGTACAACTACATAATATGCCCACACACAGCGTCTCATGTGGGCACACCGTCTCATGTGGGCACACATAGACACACACACAATTGTAAGTTGAATGCAGATTTTTTGCAGTTGAACCCTTGCCACTAACTTAGTTATTGACAGGTGAAGGAGTGCACATCGGCGTTGTTGCGATTTGCGAAGAAAACAAATATACCTATTCTTTTGGTTAGTAATCTGTCATCCCTTGATGTTTGTTGCCCAAAATTTGTGCTTGTACACAACTTCTAAGTTATGTTCTCTTCCTTTTTGTACTATAAGGCTGGCCATGTGACAAAATCGGGTGAGATTGCTGGACCTCGTGCTCTAGAGCACATTGTTGATGTTGTCTTATACTTGGAAGTGGGTATCTTGATTCCCTTGCTATTTTTTTATCATATACATGTGTCTGTTTTAGTTTCTTGAGAGTTTGTCTTGTGTTGCTTTTAGTTTTCTTTCCATGTTTTATATTGTTTTTTTGGAAATTCCAATTTCATCATATTTTTAATTTAAGAAACATGTTGATTTGGGCAGAAGCTGAAGAGTAAACCCCTTTAAAACAACATGTCTTTCAAGTTCTGAATATTGTTAAAAGATTTTGAATTTATGATTTTCGTATTTCTAGTTTTTTTGCCTGAAATTCAAAAAGTTCTCCAAAAAAGAAGAAAAGGAAAAGTTTGCAAAAGGTGACTTTCCATTTTGCTCATTGTACTTTTCTTATTGTTTCACTTCAATGTTCCACTGTGTAATAAAAATATTTTAGTTATAATTACTACTTTAGCCTTTGAAGAAATTGGCACTTTTTTACATATCAAAGCAAAAGTTTAACTTTCTCTATTTTGCCTTTATTATTTCTTTATGAATAAGGGTTTATATACACATTATAGCTTGACAATGACTGCTAGTGATGACCACTTCTTAGCTCCTATGATGCCTTGCTAATAGTTTATATATTTCCATTTATCTCCTCAGGGGGAGAAATGCACAGCCCACAGATTGCTTCGCTCTGCTAAAAACCGTTTTGGGTCGACAGATGAGGTAGGCAAAGTCAGGTTAGGGTTTTATTAGGTTTTTGTTTGTAAAACCTCGTAATGTTTCTTCTATTCGCTCATTTTGTTTTATTAGCTTGGTGTCTTCGAGATGACACAATTGGGACTGCAAGCTGTCTCAAACCCCAGTGAAATGTTCTTAAGTGATCCAAGCTCAGATTCTGATATTTTAGCTGGACTAGCGGTTGCTGTAGTAATGGATGGTACACGTACTTTTCTAATTGAAATTCAGGTAATTTTTTCTTTGGTCTTATGTGTGTGTGTGTGTGTGTGTGTTACTTTCTAGACAGCTGCTTCACTGGCAATGCATTTTAGTGATGAAGGCATTTTACTGGCCATATGGTGATATATTTGAACTGCTTAACATATCACATCAATGAGAAGATTGAGATTTTGACAATTTCATGTATTCATACTTGTTTGTAGTTTCCTGCTATCGGGACCATAAGAAATCCATTTTAAATAACTTTTTCACAAGAAAATATGGCTCTGTACTTTTCCCATTAAAAATAATCCATTATTTTTATTTTTGTTACTTTTTTTTCTAAAACCAAGGCCATTTGAAAGCCTAAACTCTATCTAATTAATAATCACTCGAATATTTTTTTTAAGTAGTTAATTTTTTATGAATTTTTTCTTTCCCAACCAAGAAAAAGAAAAATCAATAAAACTACTTGTTGGACTTCTTCATGTACCAACTTTCAATTGGATTTAATTTTATGTTAGGGTTTTTTTTTTAAAAAAAAAAAAGATTTGAAGATCGCCAGATGACCTGAATAAACACATGACATAGTCACTTGGTTCAGAAGGTGAAGATGCATGCATGTGTGAGAGTGTCTCTGTACATGCACATGCTCATACTCTTGAAAAGTTTCAATCTTTTGTCAAATCTTTGCTTGTAGTTCTGTGTTTGTTTTTGCTCTCTCTCTCTCTCTCTCTTAGCTGAAAAAACAAAACCATATTGAAGATCCACAGGTTAGTTTATTTACTCATGAGTGCAAATTTTAGTTTCACTGTTGTTTAAGGCAGTGGACTGTCGAACTAGCGGATGTAACTAGGTTCTGTTGCTTTAGAAGAATCAGTGTTATGTAATCAGGTCAGGTTTCACATTAAATTGTGAGACACAAAGTAAAAAACTAAAAGTCTTCAAAAAAAATTTCTGTGCTTAGTGGGCTGCAACATCTATACGTGTATTGCTGTTCCAAGATATCATGTTCATGCCCTTTTTAGTTTCCCTGTAGGCGTTGTGCATATCAGGCGTAACGTTTTCGAGAAATGTCAACGGAGTCCAAGCCGGCAGAGCTGACCTAATTATAGCAGTATGTCATGATTATTTGTTCAAACATTTCCTGTGGTTGCCTATGCCATTCATTCTTGGTCATTTCTCAGGTGAATTTCAGGAGAAGTTTTATGGAACTGTTTTGCGAGCTATTTTTTAATTGAACAACTCCACAGTGCTTACTGCTATTTCATTAAATTTTGAATGCTCCAATCTGCAGTTCTGCAGTTATTTTGTTCTTTTTGCATAAGTTTATTCATCGTAGTTTCAAATATGGCTACTACAAATTAATTGCCATTGTGAATCCATGCTACCAGTCAGAGCTTGGTTACTATTCAGGTGCAGCATAATGATGATTTCTTTAATTATTGAGTGAATTTACCTTTATGTTACCCTTGTGTTGTAGGTCCTTGCAAAGCAAGCTGGTCTAAAGATCCAGGAGAATGTAAGTTATCCTTTCTACTACATTCATCTATTTTTCATTATTGGCTTACTCTGCTTGTGGTAATACACACACGTTTCAATGCACAGAGGTTTTCTTTCTGAGGCGAGTTAATAAAGAATTTCATTGCTTGAGACTGAAGCGCAAACTACATCCAGGCAAACTGGGAGGCACTTTCTTGAACGGCCCTAAGGATTTCTTTTAAATTCCTCCAAACCAGAGTGGCACTTCATGAAAGACTCGCACTCCTTGGCAGTCAGAGGACTATTTTTCTGTTTCTCTTTTTGGTTCTTTAGCCATCGAACAAGGGATAAACTTAAAGTCTAGTATCAGAGAGCTCCTGATTGCAGTCAAAAGAGCTTTTCATCAGACTATATATACTCCCTGCAAACAATGTGGTATCATCTGTAGAAGTGATGATATCATCTCTTACTCTTCTTCTTCTTCTTCCTTCTTTCTCTGTTCCACCTAGGTTGAGGTTGTTAAGGACTTCGTTTAGAATGCTCTAAAGAGTCCACCTTCAATTGCACAAAATGGAGAAATATAATACATATAACTTCTCAAATAATGTGAGGTGAAGTCAAGTCACTAGATAACTGGACTACTGGAGTCAAAATATTAAAAACACCATAATGGCCCTTTCTTGTTGGTGTTAATGGTCTTATGTTCTTTTATCATCCGACAGTATGTTCTCTGTTTGTCTGTCATGGCAGCATCAGTTACTTATTTTGAATCTCATCTTTGTATGCTAGGCTGTATTCTTAAATGTTGTCAGTGGGATTGCTTTGACAGAGACAGCCGGGGATCTTGCAATAGCAGCTGCGATCTGTAGCAGGTATATCATTTTCTTGTTCAAATTATCATCCTGTCGTCTGACTTTGATCTGTGATTTATAAGATTTTGCATGTTGTGTTGTAGTGTGTCAAATTGTTCTCAGGTTTCAGCAAATGAAGTAAGAAATGTGTGCTTATTCTCTTTTACAGCTTCTTGGAGTTCCCTATTCCAAAGGGCATGGCGTTTATCGGTGAAATTGGCCTCGGTGGTGAACTACGCATGGTGAGCATGAGCATACTGCACTTGTATTGTTGTGGGCAGACCTTCAGAATGTTTTGCCGCATCTCCTAAGACCTGTTTTTACATTCACAAACTATCATAACAATGGTTTTGGCTCAACTGTATCATATAGGTACCAAGAATGGATAAAAGGTTGGCAACGGTGGCGAAATTGGGATATCAGGAGTGCATTGTGCCAAAGTCAGCGGAGACATTGTTGGGACCTCTTGATCTTGGAACGATGAAGGTACGAGGATGCAAGAATCTCAAGGAGGTGATCAACACTGTTTTTAGAGGGCGGGTGCATTGAACGTGCACCCACACAAATCAAGGTAAAGGGCAAGGGAAGAAGTAGGCACATTCCATATAATGATGCAAAATGTAATAAATGTGTAGATTTTAGGGCGCACAGGTGGATTAGTATTGGGATCACTGGTTGCTATTAATATGATGAACCTGTGAGGATTAGGATTAGGATCAAGACAAATTTTTGCAGTTCGAGCGGGTCTCTGTCTTTCTTTTTTCGTTTCCTGTTTAAAAGAGATTGAAAGTAATGTATAGCTTTGTGTTCGTAAAAGTCTTGTAAGAAACTGGGCAAGAAATGGTTTTTTTATTATTTTTTTTGCACACGTGTGCAAGACTGGGAGCAGTTTTAATTGCAGAAACACCTACACCTATTTAATAGAGTACCATCTACAGTTATGTGTGTCTTGTAGTACGTCAAAATAAACGAAGGATATGATAGGAGTGAAGAGAGTTGAACCTCACAAATCCAGGCCTGTTAGAGTAAATAAGATTAATTAGGATTTGAAGTATATTAATCTCATGTAATACTGATAATACAAGATATAGCCTTTTCTCCTTTTCCAGTTGCTCGTCATCTCCCTCTTTCTTTCTTTCTTTTTATTTCTCATATGGTGCCAGAGCTAACATCATTTAATTTTACTTTCATGTTCTTCCGATTCTGAGCATGTACCCATTCTCTTCTCTGTCATCTTGCCTCCAAAAGCTCTCCACTATCTCTGGATTCAGTGCTATGTTATTAGTAGGGGTGAGCACGGTCGGGTAGAACTGCTGGTTTATTCAACCTAATAGGGGTGAGTAGGGTTAGGTTGGATAAAAATTGAGCATAGTTTGTGGGTTAATTCCTTCTATTAAAAAATCATTAGTTTTCGGGTTAATTTCGGTTTCATATGAAACTAGCTTAAAAGAGAACCGAGCCGAGGTAATATTAATATATTTTAAAATTTATAAGTTTACATATGCATTATATAATATTAATATCTAACAGTAATAATATTTAACACCTCAAAAAAGATTTGTGCCGACCACTGTTTTTCTTCCCTCCAACATAGGTCTGTTTCTTCGGTTTTGGGGTAGGGTTTAGTAGGAGATTCTTATTCTGTAAGTGGATTTTTGGAAGGCTTAACCTGGGTTTTTGCTGTTGAGGTGGGGTGCTCGGGGTGTTCATCTTAACTTTCAAGTTTGTTGGGGTTTGGGAGTTCCTTCCAGCACTTATTCCTAGAAGATGATGTTTAAATGTGTTAATTTTTAGAGTTTATAACATGTTTATTTCTTTTCTATATTTTTTTAAAAAAAAATTGGTAAAATCATACTATTCAATTCGATTATACGATTTATGATTCATAAAAAATAAAAACCAATTTTAGGTAAAATCCCAGTTTTAATAACTTTCATCAAAGTATTGTAGCGCCCAAGGCACCTTATTGTATATAAAAATAATTATCTTAATATATTTTTAAAAATATCAATCAAAGATAAGTGTAGGATTTGTGCATATTTGAATTTAATTCTTAGTAATAATATCATATCAATCAAAGGTGTATAGAAACTGTGCGTTGCAGCAGTTTATATGATCATTATATAAATTTGTAGAAAGACGTAGAGACTTGATATAATAAAAAAATATGCGTTCAACTTTCAGCCCTTATAATTTTTGAATAAAATAATGTTCATATATTGCTAGATGGAGGCTGAAGTAAAAAATGTTCCTACCAAAAACATAAGAAAAACAAATTATGGTTACTAATATTTTGTTTTAGAAGACAATAAAGAAAATGACGAAAAAAATTAGAAACCAAAAGAATAAATGTAGAGGTTTAGTGATCAGCATATTGTAGTGAATATTTTTTGTAATAAATTTTAATAATAAAAGTGCGACACAAAATACATTACATACTTTGAAATAATAATGATAGAAATAATGATTAAAGCTTATTTTAGAAAACAACAATAAAGAAAATCAATAAAAAAAAAGTTAGGATCAAGACAAAAAAAAAATGGAAAAAGTTTAGGTATTAAGGATTTAACAATTGACTTAATGAAGATAAAAGATGGTTTAACTAAAAAATAAATAAATTTTAACTAAAAATAAACAAATTATTGTCACCAATGTATTACTTTAGAAGATAGTACATAAAAAACAAAAAAAAGATATATTTAATTGTGCTTTTAATGGTCGATTTACTCCTCACTTAATGGAACAACTATTTTGCCAAACACTTTTAATTATTAATAAAATATATTTAATTGTTGAGTTGCCAAACATATTGCATATTCAATTATATACTGTGTCTAGCTACTACATTTTAAATGCTACAAGTGAGACACAATTTTCAAATAGTAGTGTTATATATACTAAGTTTGTCCAACAAAGTTTTATTGATCATTGAAAAAAAATAATTTTTGTCACATATAATCTTGTAATCTTTTAATTTTAGATGTCACTTCTACACTCTCAATTGTTGCTCTCACTCTCATTTTTATGACAATTTTACTTACTTAAATTTTAAAGGCTTAAATACCAAATTTATCATAAAAAAGTATCAAAAAGACCAAATTTACCATCAAACTTTTAAAAAAATAAGTAGTGAACAATCACTATATGATTAGCCGTTTTAGATTAGCGTATGTTAGCCTACTCTCGTTTATGCACCAACAAATTTCGACAACTAATGTTTTCATAAAATAAATTTTGTAAAAATAAATAAAAATGTTGGATTTGTTGCAATAGCATTTTCTTTTAATTCTAATGATTGGCTCTTCAATGTTCAAATGGGACCAAAGGAGCAAGTACAGATAGAGCAACACAATCTTAAGAATTTTTTTTTATCGACAATTAAAGACTTTATTAAAAGCAAATAATAAATAAAAGGTAAATGTACTATCATAAAGAGAAAGATGATGACCAAAATACTCTAAAAAACCCAAAGAGCACAAAAACAAGTAGAGCCCAAAGAAAAAAGCCTAAAAAAGACAAAAATTCAGAAATTCACAACCCAAACAACTTAAGGAATAGAATAACCCAAAACATACAAAAATAAAATAACCCCAGGAACAAAACCCAAGCTTAGATTATGCTCACACCTAGAACCAAAGCAGCTCTTTTTAGGTGATTTAATCCCACATTTCAAACTTCTCAACTCGCTTTTCAAAGCCAAATCTTTTAACTTTAAACCTAACTTTTTCACCCCCTACTATAATCCTTTATCTTGTCAAAATTCTCAAGAATATTGAGTATTAGTTCTTCACACACGTTTAATGGTTCCTCATTAAAATTGGATGCTTTAGATCCAATATTATCAGCACAAAGATCCATCCTTCTAAAATTCTTCACTTCATTAACGAGCCCACCAAAATTAAATGGGCTACCAATCTCAGGCCTAATGGAATAATTAAATGACCCATTAGCAACCCTTATTTCCTTTTTTCCCCACATTCAAGCCTTCACCTTCTAATTACTTTGTCTTTTTTGCCACCCCACCCCTTTTCCCTATTCCCTAGATTTACACCACCATTGTTTAATTGCTTCTCCACTTCCCTATCCAACACTTTGACTCTATCATTAATGAGACACCCATTCCCAAGACAACATACCACCTTCAATGCAATGAATCCTTCTTCGCCACGACTGGCCACTATCTTTGACGCCCAATCTCATCTTGAACCGTTTGCTTTTAAGTTGCAATGGCCACATGTCTCGAAGTCCTCTCATCCTACACCAAATGAGATGAAAACCTCCTTGGTGCCATTTGCCTCATCACCAACCTACCTCCTTATCATCTTCTCCTTGCCAACAAGACTTTTTATTTCCTCCTTGACAAAACAATTTCTTTCATTTCCAGTAACCAAAGAACGATTCATTCTCCCTTCCTCCAAAATGCTAATTGCACCTCCTCTAACGTCTTTATAGCTCAAAAAAAGCAATCTGCCTTGCATCCATTGTCATGATCTAAAACTAACAACACTATTTTTTATTAGGACAGCCATCTTTTCCTTGTTGATTTTCAAACAGCACTTAGGTTACCACACCTACCATAGAACACCCTTAGATTGTAACGCCACCATTTGATCTTGATTAGAACGTTGAGTACCTGCCTTTGAAAGAGCACACAACATCTGAACATTTGCTTCAAACTCTAGGAATTTCTACCTTTTAGGGAATATTATGCTCAATCGGCTACCCCTCTTTATTTCCACCAGTTCAAAGAAATTATTGTGATTATTCATTTTTACATAAAAAACAAGATCCCTACTACTTGATTGCATTTGTTTTTGCGTCCCCATTGTTGAAATCTCAGCAAGTTCTTTCCATTTTGAGCAAACCAATGTATTTCAGCTCATACTAGATCAATATATTGCTAACTATGCTACCTAATTTTAATAATACAAATGACACCTTCAAACTTTCTTGGCTAAACCAAAATATTAATGAAAGATTTTTTGTTTAATAGAAATGAAGATTTTGGTATCAAATTTCATAATTCCCTAAAATTTTTATAGAGAGAAGTGGGGAACTTCTCACTCTAACCCCAAACCTCTCATATTCTCCCATTTTTAAAAACTTTTTGCCATTTGATTAAAAGTTCATTATTAAATACTCATTAAAGTGTTCATCATTCAAGAAAAAAAAAAGTCAAGATTTATGCTTTCACTTGTAAACCTAAGCAATATTATTAGAGTTTGTAACCTTGTGAACAATTGAATTTTGAGAATCTTTTGTGTGAGATTTTTTTTCTTCTTTTTCCAAGAGAAAGTGGTTTCAATGATCCTAAAAGAAAATTTTTAGACTAAAGAAAGCACCACTCCATCTTGATTAGTAGATGATGGAGAAACTCTCAATTTGATAAGAGGACTTGGACTATGGTTAGTGGAGTTAAATCTTTATAAATCATGGCTACTTTTTCCATTATATCTCCTTATGTTTTGCTTATATTTGCATGTTTTGTATTAATATTTGATTGTAGTATTTGATTTTGCCAAATCTTTTGAAGAAACTAATTCACATCCTCTTACTTGCACTTGGTCCCGCAAGAATAAATGTAAGGAGAGTGTTACATTTGTATGTGTTCAAAATAACATGAACCTAAAATCAATAAGCCAATCCTCCATAATCCAGGATATCCAAAGACACACACACACATCAACAATTCATGCTAATTTTGCATCAATCTTGTTAAGGTGAATTAATGTCAGCTCAGCATGCTCTAATTTTATGGTGGCTATGAACCGTTTATATACACACTATACATGCCTTTTTTTTTTTTTTTTTTTTTTTTTTTTTTTTAAGGATGGATCCGGCTCTTATAATTATGAGATGGATGGAAGCATGCATATGGACTCCAACCATGTATTGGCCCACACCAGCCACACTTCCTTGCATTGTTGGGTTTCCATCTCTTCATATAGAAAACAACTTCTCATTTCATTTTTTTTTCTTTTGTCTTGTTATTTTTGTCTTACCCATCTGATGATTGACCTTCTGACATTTATCTCCAATCCAATCATATATTGCATAGCTTTCATTTGCTGGGGGGAAGATATATGAGGCCCAACTCAACTACATATGGATTATATCTTGATCCATTTTCTGACTTATTTTAATTTATTCCAGTCATAATAAGTGTCATCTATACCAAGCATTTACAACATTTATAATAAAACATAAAATATTCCACTTTCATATACATTTATAATAATAGCAGTTTTGCCTTTTAGTATTTGTAGTATTTGAGTAATTAAAATATTTTTTTTTGTTTCTCTTGCTTAATTATAAGCTTTGCTTATTTATAATGAGGTACCTAAATAACAACTTGCGACAATAATGTGCTGCCAAATCCACCTGATGTATTGTAGGCAAAATGAAGTTCTCCTGTCGTATCTGTTATTGCGAGTCAGTGGGGATTTAAGCCCAACGGCCACATGATGTGGGCCAGTTCAGCCCGTGATCAGCTAAAGAGTGATCAATTGAAAGCAGGTAAAAGAATAATGTCAAATTATGTTTCCCTGCTTCAAGTCTAAACTCAATTTATGCGCTTGAATTTGACTGCCATAATTATATGAAATCGCAAGACTCTGTAACTGTAAGTGGCTCTCATATCAGGCATATTTTTCGCATTTTATGATTATACAATAAACATCATCAACATTCTTTTTTGGTATAAGAGAAAGAGCGAGGTTAAACAATTGTACAATAAGCCTCTTAATGATAATAATAACTTTTCTAATACTCAAAATTACAACGTAAAACATGATTGAAAGACATATCATATTAGTAAGTCTACCCTATACCACATTATAACGTTTGGTTATAGAGAGAAAACACCTTTTCCACATTGCACGATTTGAGCACTGACTACTGATAAAAAAAAATATGGGTATTATGTCAATTGCCTAACAGGTCATTGAACTCTTAATAACAACTAATACTCTTGGTCACCATATTAAAATTTTAGTTATAAATATCAGCATTCTCAATAAGCATAATTTGTAATGATATCCAACATCACACTGATCAAGAGCGAGTATTCAATTAGTTTGTTTTGTTACATATTTCAACAATAATAATTTGATTGGTTTTGGTTTCTACAAAATAAGTCATACGTCCAAATACAAAATTTTTAAATATTCTGTTAAGTTTAATTGATAACAAAAAAAAAAAAATCATGTAATTATCATCCTACTAGGTAAACTACGCAATTTACTCCCAAAATATATTCATTAATTCACATATATAAGTCCCTAAACCAAGAATAATTACACAATTTTTTTTCTCTCTTATTTTCCTTTACGAATTTCTCTTATTTTTCCAAACAGACACATCTATTTAGGGGCGGGAAGGGGCAGCCACGCCCCTAAAATTTAAAAAAAATTTATTGGGTACTTGGATATGTGATACAATTGTAGAAAAATTAAAGTTATGTGTTTATCTGTATGTTTTATAATTAATAAAGAGCTCTAGTATATTTTATCCATTTAAGGTCTCAGTCTTTTTCTTATTGAATAAATTATGTGATAGTCCTTACTCTTTAATTATTATTTCCTTTTAGTCCCTATCCTATTAAACATTCTGTTTTGGTTCCAAACATATTAAAAATATTTTTTTTTAGTCCTAAATTTATAAAAAATGTTTCATTTTGGTTTCATTGCATGAAATTTGTTAACTCAAAATATTTGTCTGATAACAACTTTTTAGATCATAATTTGGACTATTCGGTAAGTGCTATAAATTAAATTTAATTTGTATAATATTTTTTTATAATTAATAAAAAATTCAAATAACTATTTTTACTCTATAAATTGAACTTAATTATTATAAATTTTTGAATTTAAAGTGTCTATATATGTAAACTGTCTAATGAATTTTGAGTTGTAAAATTTTGAAATAAACTTAGTTATTATACACTTTCAAATTTTATATGTCTATATATAATATTATTTAGTATTTTCTATTAGTGATTGTAAATTTATACATGCTAATAACCTGTCTCATATCACGCCCCCGCCTCCCCACCCCCCAAGTGGAATTTCTGGCTACGTCCCTGCCCACACAGCCAACCAAGATCCCTATTCTCATTCTCTCCATACAAAGGATTGCCGCTCTGCTCTTTGCCATTGCATCACCATCGACTCAGGCGTATTTCGCCACTCTTGCTCTAGCATTGACCAAACGATAGTGATGGTTCTTTAAAGTATTTCATCCTCAACACTAACCCACTCTCTAAAAATGTTTGTCTGGGTTTCATTCTATTCATATTCACTTTTGCATTTGCAAAAGCAATTTGTATCCAAAGACTGAATTAATTGTTGCTTAATTCACCAAAACTAGAAGTGCACAATCAATTCATAGTTGACATTGAAAGACATAGTCACTTAATTCATAAACAAATTGCGATGATTTTCACACCTAATTCCATTCACTTCGCTGTCTGCCTCCTCACTGCCACCATTGTTGGCGGCATCACCACCACTGGAAACCTCATTTTACATGGTGGGTGAGTTGTCGAAACAAATTGAAGATTCCAAGTTGGAGCTTATGGTTATTGTTTTTCAATTGTTGGGAAAACTTGAAAGTTTCAAACTTCCAATAGTTCTATTTGTTTCTAAGTAGAAACAGGAGTTCTCATAAAAAATTTATTCTTTAAACTATTTTCTTAATCTGTTAGGAAGTTTTACCGAATTTTTAATAGTTCCCACTAAGCAATCTGACATTGTGGCACTGTTGTAGCTGGACAAATAGCTAGTAATGGAAGAACTATAGTTTTGGGGGAAAAAAAAGAGGATGGTGGGATAGAAAAAATATAAAAAAAAAATAAAGTTTTTGAGTGAATTTGTAATATTGAATAAAGTTTAGAGGCTAAGTTAGGATAATATGTGTTACATCATCATCAACGTCGACCAGCCATATAGACAGTATGTGTCACGTCTTCATCCCATATGAAACACATCACAGTAGTATGTAAATACATAAAACAGGTAACATTAATGACCAATTTAACCGTAAAAAAACAATGATAATTGATCTGTCTATTCCACAAATAAAAGTGAAATCTTTGCCCGTGTTAACATGCAGAGTTGTTAGTAGGGACGGAGGGGTGGCGACGGTAGCAATTGGGCAGTGTAGCTGTAGGGTAATGCTTTGGGGACAAGAAAGGGCCAGGAGCATTTAATGGTGTCCAAAATTGAGAGAGAGCCCCACGCGACCCAAGAAAATCCCCATAAATCAAGGCCATGATAATGAACACGATCCCGTTCCAGTGTAAATAAACAAACATAAATACTAATATTACCCAGTGGCAGGCAGCTTGTCATAATTGGATTGGGGTTAAACAAGCAAATTAACAATGTAGCAGTAAACCTCCAACCCCATTATTATTTCCTCCAGCTTACGAATCTAATTCCGGCCCCATCCCCATCATTTGCGTGCTAATTTATCTAACAATAGTATCAATATGTAGTTTTGATCGCTAGAGTTTTTGTATGTACACAAAATTCAATACATTTGAAATTGATCTTTTCTGAAAAAATAAATAAACCTACAAATCGAATTTTAGGCAACTCACTTTTCTCTTGCTTCATATAATCCAAGATTGAACAAAGTGGAGCACAATTAATATCTCCACGAACCATCTAAAGGCAAAATTGCGGGCAGTAACAAATGAATTATACTGAACTGAGACAGATTAATTGATTCATTAGATTTGAACTCCTATGTCAAGTTAAACATATTTATCATGAAATGCCTCATTCGAATACAACATAATAAAACCTGTTTCACAGACTATAAGAGTGGAACAGGCATCTTTCTTTCTTTTTTAATTTCTTTTTTTTTTTAAAAAAAACTTAGATTGTCAAATATATATATATATTCGTAAACTATAGCTAAAACATCTAATTGATCTTAAGCCAACTAAAGCCAATAGTTAACTAGTTACATTTTATGCTTATACACTTCTAATACTGACACTTGATATCTAAAAATATTTAGTGGGATGTCCAAGACTTTTAGAGGTGACTGCACCTGAAACAAAAAATAAGGTCAGGAGGCCTCAGAGTTATGTGTCAAAATTAAGACCTTTCGATGATTAAGTCAGTAAAGACATAACAGAAGAGTGTATAACTTAGTCAATGTTATAGTCTATAAGATACACGTACTTCAACCCTTTGTTCAAGTAACCTCTTATAGACCTTAGGTTATGGTGATTGTGGGAGAAATTCTCCTTATTACGTGATCGTCCTTGTGAGTACGTGGTTCTCTTCTCAATGCGTTCTAAGCCTTCCTAACGGTCACCCAATTCTGTTAGTTTGCTGATCCATAAGTAATGCTCCCAATCCCAGGAATTCCTCTATATAAAGCCTATGAGTGAGTCACTAATAAATCTCCTGACTAGTGGGGCGAGTCCAATAAGGGATTGATGCGTAAACTTTTAACAGAAAGTTGACTGTTAGAGCAATTTAGATTTGAAACAGATGACGAACATCCATCTATGAACTAGTCAAAGTATGGTTTTGCCACTAATACTAATATCTTGGAAAACTTTTAATATATAGAGTTTAGTATCTTGTGGCATATGGGCACTGTTGGCGTTCAATTGGAGAGGCAGATAGGAATGGAAATATGGGATGGGTAAGGGACTAATTAAGTGCTGGCCGTTTGGGCTACACAAATGTGAAAGTTTGATGGTGATTATTTGATTTTATCCTAATTAGTCTGGTTTGTCCAACCAACTTGTGCCCTCAGGAGGCATAGAAGAGCATTTGTTAGCCCTCCTAATTCCCAGAGATGATCATTAGTACATTGATTAAGATGGATATTTTTCATGATGTCTAACATACCCTTTACAAGATCACATAACCCAATTTTTTTATTTGATGAAACAATCTCTTCTTATCCGGCGCTCGTGGTCCACCATTTCACAGAGAATTAATCTCTTGGCATTTTTTTAATCAAAACTACAAGATTTCTTATTGCATGTATTGTTCAAGGTTTAGGATTTGCAATATTTAATTAAAGTAAATTTAAGTATAATTAATGGCATCTTTTTCTTTTGAAAAACAACTCGAACTATATGAAATAAACTTTCCAAACCATTCGAGATACCAAATGAAAAATATTTAGATACAGTAACATAAAAAATGCCAAAAAACTGTTGGTTGCATCATAAAATTGATCTAAAATAATTATGGCACAATTTTCGGCACACGGCAGGAACCAGGAAGTCACATAAGAAGTAATCGGCAGCGTCAAATATAATATGCAATTGTTTATTATATTTATTATTATATTTTTTTTGTTCTTGTTGAAACTCGGTAAATCAGGTGCATGGCAGTTTCAAATTTCTCACGAGAAAAAAAAAACAAATAAAGAACGAGTAAAGAAAAGGAGAGAGGAAGGTTGGGTGAACTTAGTAAATTATGTCATATGCATGCCAGCAAAAGGGGAAAATGGCGTTAAACAAATGAGGGTGGGCTGGAAGAATATGGTAAAAAAAAAAAATGGGGGGACATAAAACAACTATACATGAGCTTCATTTGAGAAAAATGTCTTAAATTAGTATTAGAGGTTGAAATAAATTATTAAAGACTGCTATAGTTTTTTTAAATTTCTAATTCTAATACTAAATGCTAACCCTATTTGCGAAATGAAGCTATAAAATAAAATGCTATCAAACGTAAAAGAAATGAGATGTATTGATTTTGGAGGGGTAACTAATATAATATACTAATGTTTTTAATAAAAGTTCAAGTGGACATTAAAAACTTGTTAACATGTACGTCTAAATACACATAGAAGAGATAAACTCTTAGAGTATTGTATTGCATTGTATATTTATGCGGTTCATCAACTGAGGGAATTGCGGGTCTCTGTCCCTGATGGGCTCATCCGATTAGATTTAGATTTTAGATAGATGGAGTTAGTACTTGACTGAGAAACAAAACAAGACAAAACCAGACTTTGGACATATCTCTCTCACTCACTACCACCACTACACACACGACACGGAAACGATATATCATTTGTTTTAATCCTGGAAACTTATTACTCCTCTCTGTCTTGTCCAAATCTTGCCTTGAAGTCTGTGCATGTAAGCTCCTAGCATAAAATAAAATATCAACAGTATCCGCCGAAAGGCCTAAATGTGCCAGTGGTCCCTTAAGTTTGGTGACTCACACAAGTTAGTCCCTAAAGTACGACTCATCACGACCTAGTCCTTTAAGTTTGATAAATATTGCGTTTTAGTCCCTGATTGGATGACAAGATGGATGGCGTTACTTAGCCCAGTCAAACACAGTGGGAGGTATCGGGTTAGGATACGGGTTACCAGAAACCGGTGAACTTGAAAATTTTCCTTTGGAGTCCAAATGCTCCTGAAACTCCCCGGTCACCACCGCTCCTGAAAATCAATAATGCATGACTCGGGTCTATAGTATTTAAGCCGCAAAACAATAGCCCCATGGTTTTAGGTCTCAATTTTGCATACTTTGTTTCAATTTTGACTCTAATCAAATCTGGTTTTTCAAAATTGTTTATGAACCCTAATTTTTATTCTTGAAATTAAATGCTTGTATGCGAAATTGATGAATGAAATTGATTCCTTTATGTTCAGTGGCCTTCGAGGAAGAAAACCTCTCTAATTACATTTTCGTTAGTCCACATTTTCATCGTCGATCGTCGAAGATGGTACTGCCAGAATCAATCGCCAGAGATGGTAGTAGCTAGCCTAGCGACGGCGCTTGTTAGGTAGCAAAGTCGCCGAAGATGGTAGCTGATGAGGTAGGGACATCGTCGGTAAGATTAGGACATTGTCGGGATGTCGCGAAAAGGGAGGCAAGAGGCAGAACATGAACGTTGTCGAGCACATGATAGCACGTGATAGTTGTAAAAGACTACGGAATGTACACTTTCCAAGTTATGGACTAAGGCATGTACACTTTCCAAGTTATAGGACTAAGTCGCAATATTTTTCAAACTTAAAGGATTAAGTTACAATAAGTCAATCTTGAGGGACTTACTCGTGCGAGTCACTAAACTTAAGTGACCAGTGACGCATTTAGGTCATGTTCAAAACCCCTCACTTTATACAACGATCGTCTCTCTCTCTAATGCAATCAATACAAGACTATGAATAGTAATCAACGCATGACGACTGTTCTCCTCTTGCATTTCACTTTCTTGTATACAAATATCAATACAAATACTTGAAATTACTTTAATTGCAACTAAGGTTCAAAGGAGGGTGTTATATATTTCCTGTTTTATGTATGTTTTATCCTTATAATTAATTCTTTATTCTTATTAAATTAAAAATTCTTAATCATGTCCTTATCCTCAAATGAACATTCAGTTAAGAACCTCATTCTCTCCACCATTCATGATTGCAGCGGGCTAGGTGTCGGCAATATCCGACGAGTGTTGATGATCCTCAGATGAGTGATGGCATCACTCAGTCTTTAGGAGTGGAGAGGACAATGTCCGTTCTGTTAGCGGTGGTACCTAGAAGTCTATATCCAAAAACGAGAAGAGGAAGTGTCAATGGGAAATGAGAGGCAGGGATATGGGCAATGAGTGGGGAAGGAGAGATTGGGAGGTAGGTGGCATAGGATGAGTTGTCTACAACATGGCTATGAGGGATTGATGCATGTGGCTAAGTAGAGTTAAGGTTTAAGGAACAACTATCTTTGGATCCCTGATCTTTTTATTTTTTTTAATTGATCCCTTACATTTTTCTAGACATAAATACATGTGAAAAAAAGGATACAAGTAACGTTATGAAGTTATATGCAAACTGATGAATACTTATAAGTGTATTGCTATTAAGGGTTTAAATCATCATTATACAATTTGAGTATGATTAATTTCTATATTCTCAGTATTCTTTCACCGGGTTACTATTCATACATTTTTACTATTCACACACATTTTACTCTTCACCAACTCACTGTTCATACACTTATTCACTGTACATGTGTGATTTACTGTTCATTAATATTAAAATATATATATTAAATAATTTTTTTATATAGGCAAAAACATCACTTGGCGATTGTTCATGAGAAAAATCATATCTGGAGCTGTAGGCGTTGGAACTGAGTGATTCCAAATTCATCTGAAACCCAACACATAGATCTTCAACTCTGCTTCATTCTGCAAGTTAGTTGATCGGTTTCATTGCCAAAATCTGATTATAGATGAGACTATTCGTTCTTTCATGTGCTAAAGAGTAGTTTCGGTAGAAAAAATCATAACTTGAGCTATGGATGTCCGATTTGAATGAGCAAGCTATCGATTCGAAGCTAAAGAAAAAATCTACAAGTTCTATGCTTTGAGAAAGATCTGATTCGATGTCTACAATAGTCAAAAAATTAAAAGAAGTTTTAGCCCGCCTTTATTAATTTGTATTTACCTATATTTTACTATTTCACCCACCCCAAAAACTCTATATATAGGCACCTTGGGGGGGGGGGGGGAGGACGAATCCATGCCATTTCTTAGGCCTCCTTTATGTTCTTGTATCATATTTAGCTTTTCTCCTTTGTTCTTATTCTTATTTTCAATATCGAAGCTCTGTTAAAGTATTTTCTCGTTCTTTTTCTTGTTTTTCCTTTGATATTTTAATCCATGTTCATTTCATCTTTCTATATGTTGTTTACTTTTATCATGGCTAACTAATCTTTTTTTTTTTTTTTGCTAAGGTGAAAGGGTGAAGCTTTTGGTATAGAGGTTATGATTAATTTGAATGAATTACAACGTTAACGGTATTTTCTTCCTTAATCTATTTAACTTCCTTCCTTGTTAAGTGGGAGTCTTGATTTATCATAGTCAATCATTGGCACAAAAGCTACTTGATTCCCTCTATAGAACATGGCTCTGCCGGCTATATTGGAATCTTGAGTTATTGTCGATAAAGGTTGGCATAATAGATACTTGAACCTATTAGCAAGCGTTGGCATTTTAAGATCAATGACAATTAATACTAACTAAATTCTCCAATTGGGACCTCCTTTACGTGTGGATCTCAATTGAGTGGTAAGATAGACTAAAATTAATTATAACCGATATACTAAAAGTAGATCCTCTAACCTTAGCTATTTTAATTGAATTTAAATTTTAATTTACACTTGTTCACACATTGCACCAAAACTTTTTTTTATTAAAAATCGGTAATTTGTATTTCTTAATTTACTTTCCTGTGGTTCGACACTTGGACTCCTGAGATTTTATTACTTGTGATAACCTACACTTGAGTTACAACTGCCAGAGTGCAGCACAAACACACGATAATATAGGAACAATTCTAATATCATATTATAATGTAGATAAATAAATAAACAGAATCATACTAAAATACAATCACATATGTACGAAAAAGAGAACTCATTTTTACATATATGTGACATATCTCTGAACAGGTGTCGGGTTTTAAGACAGGTCAATAACATTCTTCCATGTGATTGTCTGTAATCCTTCAATACTTTTGGATGGAAATGTTATAATTTAAAATGTTAGTCTACTAATTAAATGTTCCACAATATAGGCTAACCTCCATGTAAGTAAATCATTTTTATCTATAAAATTAGTTTGTGCCAACAGTAACCTAAACTTATTTTTAGCCCATCATTTTCAAAACCATTTCATCTATCCTAATATTTTCAATATTCTCTTTATTTTAAAGTCTACATTTTTAACCAAAATTTCCTAATGTTAATATTACTTTAAAAGAATTGAAATACAGTTAATTATGAACTAATGTCTATCCTTGAATTTGTGTGTGTATATGTGTATGTATAAATTGTTAAGTTTAAAAATGAAAGAACACAAACAACTTCGTGAAAGAAAAAATGCAAAGTATTTTTGATTTATTTTAAAGAAATTTATTTTAAGAAATTGATTGGTTACTTATTTGGGACCAATCTAAGTTACACAAAGTGTCCAAAAAGTAGAAGTATGAGTAAGAGTAGGAAATCATCACTTTTAGAATTTAAGTAAGTAAAATAGTTGTAAAAATAATATCAGGAGCAATAGTTGAGAGTGGGAAGGAAAGCGTGAGAATAAGAGTGAGAGCAGCAACCTAAAAGAGTAGTATTATGTGCATTATGTTTGACAATTGGCCCCAAAAAATTAATTGGTTACCCATTTGGGGTCAATCTAAGTTGCACAAACCATCTCAAAAAGCAGGAGAAGGAACTGAATGCTAGAATAGCGACGCGTAAAAAGGTTGCAAAAAATTAGAATATGAGTGACAATTAATAACGAAAGTGGTGATCGAAAAGAGAACAATTTTATAAATTGGTGCCCAATGCATTATACTTGACAATTGGGCCTAACAAATTAACTGGTTACACATTTATGACCGATCTAAGTTACACAAAGGATTCCAAAAATTGTAGCAGGGAACAAAAGTGACAAAAGGAAAACATCACTTTTAAATTTAAGTAAGTAAAAAGGTTATAAAAATGAGAAGTAAAAAGGCTGTAAAAATGAGAGTAGGAAGATAGTGGGAACAGTAATTGAGAGCGAAAGCGAAAGTGATAACCCAAAAAAGAAGGATTATATAACTTAGGGTTAATACATGATGTTTGA
Organism: Aquilaria yunnanensis; assembly: GCA_039654915.1. Classification (NCBI taxonomy): domain Eukaryota; kingdom Viridiplantae; phylum Streptophyta; class Magnoliopsida; order Malvales; family Thymelaeaceae; genus Aquilaria; species Aquilaria yunnanensis. The sequence goes on along the minus strand of CM077600.1, from coordinate 27,583,662 downwards.
CAATCAGACCCAACAAATAATTTGGTTTCCCATTTAGGCCTTATATAAGTTAGTGAAGCATTCCAAAACCGGAGTGAGGAGTGGGAGTGACATCACTTTTAAAATTTAAGGAAAAATATTGTAAAACTGAGAGCGGAAGTGGTGACTCAAAAGAGAAAAATTATTTAACTTAGGGCCCAATACATTATGTTTGATAATCAGACCCAACAAATTAATTAATTACCCATTTTGGGTCCAATCTAAGTTATACAAAGCATCTTGAAAAACAAAAGTTGAAGCTAGAGTAGTAAATCATCACTTTTTAAAATTTAAGTAAGTAAAAATGTTATAAAAATATGAGGAAAAGCAGTAGTTAAAAGTGGGAGCGAGAGTGAGAGCAACGACCCAAAAGATAATAATTATATAGAGCTCAATACATTATGTTTGATAATTAGGGCCAACAAATTAATTGGTTGCCTATTTGGGCTAAATCTAAGTTACACAATGTGTCACAAAAGTAGGAATTATGAGTGGGAACAAGAGTAGAAAAACATTACTTTTAAAATATAAGTAAAAAAGTTGTAAAAATTAGAGCTAGAATGGCAACTGAAAAGACAATAATTGTATAACTTAGGGCCAATACCTTATGTTTGATAATTTTGACCCATCTAATTAACTACTGTTTATTTCATATGTATATACCAAAAATAGTAAAGTCTTAAACTTAAGCTCCGCAAGCATATTAGATATCCCAATTATGCTCAACCTAATATGTATTAACAAATATATATTAATAAAACATTTTAACAAAATATGTTAACAACTAATTTGGTTATATTTAACTATAAATTTATTAATGGTGTAGTGTTTGTTTTTTTCTTTAAAAAAAAAGCATCACAATAGTTTCCTATACAATTGAATATTATACTTGGTGAACATGATAAAAGGTTGCACAATCAATTACTTTTTCAATAACTAAATTTTGTATTAGAAATCTAATGGAAGATAGGGGTTTTAATTAAGCATGCACTAAAGAGCAATTATTTTTTAAAAACTTTGAAAATTTAAATGTTATTATATTAAAGTCTAATGCATTATTATTATTATTTTAATTTTCCAATAAACATATTTAGATCCTAAGTTGAAGTATTTTTTTTCCTAGAAAATAAAAATGCTTTTTAGTGAAAAGTGGATGCTAGAGAAAAAATAGCTCAACGTAAAGTTGTTTTTTTTAATTAAAAAATTATTAATCAACATTCCCATTTAATTTTTGAAAACATTTATCTTAGAGAATATCTTTTATGAGGGTTAAAAGCATTTATTATGTTATTTTTTATTGTTTAAACAAATCTAATACCGTTAGTGATGCCTTTTTTTCATTGACATATATTTGGTAACTGATATATCAACGGAAAAAAATACTAAAAATATTCTAAAAATTGCTATATTGTTTGTTTAATTGCACAATTAACAGTTCTATTTGGTTTGCATAGCACCTTATTTCATGAATTACCAATTTCTGGGAACCATTTTAGACAAACTAGACTACTATTTCTCATATTTTTTTGCTTATAACTTTTCATATGTCTTCTTTGTAAGTAGCTTAATTATTGATTTGTTTTGCACTTTTATTTTTTTTTATTTTGTCGCAATGCTAGGTATCCAAAATAGTTCATGAGTATGATAATTTATCATTTGTAACTTAGAATAAGAAAAAAAAAAAATTAATAGCGCATCAATCATGTGGGTGAACTTCTCAACTTGATTACTTAAGCTTTATCAACTTTTCTCTTTTCCCTTCCTTTTTTTTTTGGTCCTTTTTCACGTTCTCAGATCATGAAAATTCCTTTATCAGCTATTTCTTCTTTTTTTTTTTTTTTTTGTTTTTCCTCTCTCTCTCTCTCTCTCTCTCTTTTGTTTGAAAAAACTCGGTTACACTTTCCCTCCCAGACAAGAGGGAATATTATTTCGAAATACAAAAAAAGCCAAAATGGAAGAGGTTAGCTATTGTCTTTATATTGAATTTAAAATTTAAGCTTGTAAAGCATGGCCAACCGATATGGGCTGCATAATTTGAAAGACAGAGCATTGGGGATCACTCCAACGTGAAATACGAAAACATATCAATGCTACCTTCAAGTACTTCGTCATCTAGATCTTCTTTTGTCATTATTAGCTTTTTCTTCAACTTCTTCTTTCTCTTTTTAAAGAAAAGAAAAGGCATGTGTATGATTTACATCTTATATCTCATTTTTGTCTCCAAACAAGATAACGGCTTATGTTTGAAAATAGCTTTTGTTATTAAAATTTTTTTCAAAACTTTAATACTAACACTAATGCTAAACAAAGCCAATGTCATAAATTCTCTAGAAAAAATACCAAATTTCCCATTATATTTTAGTTTCTAAACCAAACTACCTTATGTAGTTTTCTTTGGTTTTAATATGACCAGTAAAGTTATAGTTTGTACAAGATTGACCATTGGTGTTATAATTTGAGATCAAATATGCCACCAATCATTAAAAACTTAATGGTAATGATGTCAATTGTTGGTTTTGAAATATTGAGGTACTTATTTAACTTTTAATAAATTTCATAAATTTTGTATAATTTAGTATTTTCATTTTTTTGAACAACCACCACTATCCATGACCATATCTACCGTTGATCCGTGTAGAAATGATATTTCTATTAGTCACTGTATTCCAATAATACAAATAGCTCAAATTCTGATAAAATGAAACATACTAATTCAATACTGATGTATTTCTTATTACCGGATTCTAGGTATGGCAATTGACCTATTATAAAAACTAATGTGCAATGCTACCTCATATGGCATCGCCTTCATTGCCTAGTGATGGATCCAGCTACAATCGATACAGTTGCTAGCAAATAAAAAAAATGAAAATAATAAATTGTAGAAATTTTTTAAGTTTGTTAAAAGTTGCATTACCTCCAAAATTTCAAAACTAACAATATCTCCCTTTTGCCATTAGGTGATGAATACTCATAAGTGTATTACTATTAATAGTTTAAATAATCATTATACACTTTGAGTATGATCAGTTTCTATATTCTGAGCATTTTTCCACTGGGTTACTATTCACACATTTTTACTATTCATACATGTTTTTACTATTCACTAACGTACTATTTATATGTGTGTTTTACTGTTCATACACGTTTTCACTATTCATTAATATTAAATAACTATTTTTTTATGTAGGTAAAATCATCACTTGGCGACCCCTCACGAGAAAAATCATATCTGGAGTTGTAGATGTTGGAACTGAGTGATTCCAAATTCATTTGAAAGCCAACACATAGATCTTCAACTCTACTTCATTCTTCGAGCTAGTTTGATTGTTTTCATTGCCGAAATCTGATTAAAGATGAAACCATTTGTTCTTTCATGTGTTGAAGAGCAGTTTCGGTAAAAAAATCATAACTTGAGCTACGGATGTTCGATTTGAACGAGCAAGCTATCGATTCGAAGCTAAAGAAGAGATCTACAAGTTCCATGCTTTGAGAAATAGTTGATTCGATGTCTACAATGGTCAAAAAAATAAAAGAAGTTGCAGCCCGCCTTTGTTAATTTGTATTTACCTACATTTTATTATTTTACCATTTCACCCACCCCAAAACTTTATAAATAGGCACATTGGGGGGGAGGACAGGGGATGCCATTTTCTTAGGCCATTTCTTAGGCCTCTTTTATGTTCTTGTTCATCTTTAGCTTTTCTTCTTTAGTTTTGTTCTAGTTTTCAATACAGAAACTCTGTCTAAATGTTTTCTTGTTCTACTTCTGATCTTTCAATTTATGTTCATTTCATCTTTCTAAATGTTATTTACTTTTATTATGACTAACTAATTTTCCTTTTTCTAAGATGAAAGGGTGAAGCTTTTGGTATAAAGATTATGATTGATTTGAATGGATCACAAAGTTAACGGTATTTTCTTTCTTAATCTATTTAACTTCCCTTCTTATTAAGTGAGAGTCTTAATTCATCATAGTCAATCATCGGCAGAAAAGATACTTGATTCCCTCTGTAGAACATGGCTTTGCCGGCTATATTAGAATCTTGAGTTATTATAGAAAAAAGTTGGCATGATGGATACTTGAACCCATTAGCAAGCGTTAACGTTTTAAGATCAATGAAAGCGTGGATCCCAATTGAGAGGTAAAATGAGCTAAAATTAATTATAACCAATATACTAAAAGTGGATCCCATAACCTTAGCTATTTCCTTGAATTTTAATTTTAATTCACACTTGTTCATACCTTGCACCAAAGTCTTTCCTTATTGCCAAATAATTTGTATTTCTTAATTCACTGCCCTGTGGTTTGACACTCAGACTCTTGAGATTTTATTATTTGTGACAACCTACACTTGGGTTACAACTGCTAAAGTGCAGCATTAGGTTTTTAACGATAGTGGTCATACTTGCCCTAAACTGCAACGTTAATGGTTGTATCAGAACCAAGAAAAACTATACTTGATAACCCGATCTTGGAGCCAAGCTATAGTAGGAAATTTGATACTTTTTCCTTAATTTTTTTATGCTAAAATTTAGAAAATTCATAATTTTTAATCAATTTAATCTAATACGTGTTAGTGTTATTGAGCACTAAAAGTTTTAGGAGGTTCTGTGGGACCGATTTGTGACTGCATTACGCTAAACCACAAGGACTCACACCAATGTCAACTTGGATGACATTGTATGCTTGCAAATGTTGCGTGGCAAATGACAGTTGATGTAATAATGAATGTTTATAAAAGAATCACAGCTCTTTATAAAAAGTTGTATTACTTTGCCAAAAGATGCCCTTATACACCCATAATTTTTTCCTTTAGAATAAGGCAATAACTACCCTTAGAAGGGATGTGTTAGTTCGGTCATAGAGTCACAACTCTTCTAATAATTGTGTCTCTTTAAATCAATGTCATAACCACTTTCTAAAAGTTAATAAATTCATCTAAAAATTGACCACTCATTAAAAATTATATTATTTTGTTAACCAGAATAGTTACGGTGTATAACTACCACTCCAATAGTCATATATGTTGGAATGGACATTTCATTTCATCTAAAAGTCACATCTCTTCATAATATGAGTGGTTATAAGGTGGTTATTAAGTACTTATTTCATATGTCAGGTGTACATATCTCTTGGTTCTAATTTAATTATGCGTCACATCATCACAACCACTTAACTATCTCTTTATTTTAGGTTGTTGCTCTTATTCTCGTACTTCTACTTTCAATTGCCACTCTTAATCCCATTTTACAATAAATTTACTTACTTAAATTTTAAAAAAATAATGCTCTTATGCTTTTATTTTTGCTTCCAGCTCCAATATGAGTTGGGTTAGTTAGCCATGAGTATTGTTGGCTTAGTGAGGGCTTTGTTTTTATTTTTTTTATTTGTAATTAGAGTATGGGCTTGTTTTTGTTTAAAGAAAAAGTTGAGCAAGATGAGATGAAAAAATGTGGCGAGAGGGTAGTGATGGTGGAGGGGTTTGGATGTGTTTGTTATGGCAGGTCTTGTGTAATCTAGTTTAGTCTGGTAGGTGCATAAGGTTTAGAGTTTCCAAGCTTGGGTTGGGACTTGGGAGAGCATTAGGTTGTTAAAGACAAACAAGGCATTGTTTTCAAGTTTATGATTGTGACCAGATTAACGACGTAGTAAATGTTCCAGCACCAGTGCAACACGTGAAGTGATTCAACAAGGTCTCTTTTCCTGCTTTCCATTTCATTTTGCTTCTACAGTTGTACTTAGGTGACATGTAATTTTATGTCTTATTTACCCTATCTATCATCAGTGACACAGATGCATAAGGGTCATCCCTTTAATATGATTTTCATGGATTATTATAATTTGATGCATCAATGAAGGCAAGTTTCACTATTGAGTGAGAAAATATGAAAGCCCACGCCAAATCAAACTTGTCTGCTGGGTTGAAATAAATGAGCTCAAGTATCTTGAATAAAAAATGTTGAGTTTAATTCAGACAATTTTCTTGCTTTTAAGGGCAAGCCGATGTGTAGATGCTTGAACCTCTATTGACCTGACTCATTTAGGTTTGGCCATTAGTGATTTGGTTAAAATTGATACTGCAGGTGTAAATAATCTTAGGTGATGTTATATACTATTAAAGCGTCAAACCTAAAACCAATTAGCAATAGCTAGAGAGGCTTCATCACTATATAAAGTATTGACTTAACTCATTTTCTTAGCCATGTGAGATTTTTTTACTTAACACGCCCTCTCACGTGTAGGCCACTTTGGCACTATCACGTGGGTTATTTTTGACAATGGCTGGGGCAGTCTTGAACTTACTCTGATACCTTGTTAAAGCGTCCAACCTAAAACCAATTAGCTATAAGTGAAGATATCTCATCACTATATAAATCATTAACTTAACCCACTTTCTTAGCCATATGTTTTTCACTTAACACATACACTAAAACTTTATTAACAAACAACTTTACTAAATTTTGTCAATTACAGATTAACTAGTTCCCCAAAATCTAAGTGTAACTAGTTGACTTATTTATGATTAATTACGGAGTCTGACCTTATAAAAAGAAAATAAAAGAAAAAAAAAAGAAAGAAGGAAAGAAAATCATGGGGTCCGACACATAAAATTTAGTAGCATGTTTTGAAGAAAATTCTACGATGTTAGAACTTAATATTTGGTTACCGATACACAATCGCTTTAAAAATGAGCTATTAATTATTAGTTTAAAAAAGAATTGTGGTAGCAATGTATTGTATGTTGGATTTGGGTAAAAATTAATGCTACCAAGCTATTTTTAAGACTGACAAAGCTATCGAACTTTGTGTCATCATTTTCACCGGTTTTAAAAATTCGGTAGCATCATTTCTAACATGAACTTTGTCTTGAATAAGATGAATCATAATTAAACAAACAAGACATATATTAACAAACTATTTTTTTACAAAAAAACAATACCCCTCTGGCCCAACAATCTTGCTTTATTTGAGTTTGTATGCATATTAAGGAAAGTGTATATTTTCTTTCATTTTTCCAATTCTACCCCTTTTTCATCTTTCCAATTCCTTGTTCACCGTGTCTCTCTATTCAGGTTTGCTCAAACCCCTATGTCCCTTAGTCACATTGACTTTACTTTTATGAAATTTTGTAGTATTTCACAATTTTTTTTTACTGTTAGTAAGTGGTATGTAATACAAATATCTTTCTTTAAGAGTTGAGCACAAAGAATTTTATGATGTCAAAACTTGAAAATCTGAATGCCTTTGATTTCTTTAGTATGATAAACTTCGTAAAGTGTTGTATCAATTACTCCATTTGTTTCACAAAAGCTGATATTTTTACTATTTATAGTAATTAATTTATAATTTTATTTTTTTTCAAATTTTATAATAAAAAATAAACTTTTAATATGAAAATGAAACATTAAACAATAGAGTTTCTGAATATCATTTTTAATTTTTTTAATATATATTAATATGAATATATTCAAGTCAAACTTTAGTTAAAAAGATAAAATTGCAAACTAATACGAAATAGATAGAGTATAAAATTTGAGCCACACTCGAGGTTTAGAATAATAAATGATAAGTTTGAAATACTAGTGTATAGCATGATATTTTATAGTACTTTGCTACCAAGTTTTTATATACACTTTTTTTAACAATACTTCAACATTTTACGTGGTCTGTACCATGGTATCAAGTTTACCATAACGTATGTATGAGATATTTTTTTATCATTTACATCAAAATAACATACATAAATATGTGACATAATAAAATATAATCAACACACATACCTTAACATAAACATTAATTTTATGGGTTAATTACAATTTGTCTCATGAAGTTTAAATGAAATTACACTTTGCCCTATTCTGTTTAAAAAATACACCTTAAGATTTTTTTAATGTAGTCCAATAGTAGCTTTTGAAATATTAATTTAGATTATATGATTGATATCTCCAAGTAATTTCAATATGTATAGTATTTTTTTATAATTAATTAATATTGAAAAAAATACTATTTTAAAAATTAAAAAAAATATAGAAAGAAAAAACTAATAGTTTAACATGTCCATTAACTGTAAAAAAAATCATACAGATTGAAATTATTAAAACATAGCTACTGTAACATCTAAATTAATATTTTAAAAATTACTGTCGGGTTGTATTAAGAAGGCAGAGGGTAAAGTGTATATTTTTTAAATAGGAGGGGGTAAAATATAATTTCATCTAAATCTCATGGGAAAAATTATAATTATCCCTAATTTTATTTACAAACAATTTTTAATTTATAAAATGTTGTTAACATAGTTAGATTTAGAAATTATTATAATTTTGCATAGTTTCATCATGTGTCTCATGCATCATGCATAATTGCATAGGAACAAAATTATCAGGTGCAATTTCAAGTCCACGTGATTGCTTAGCACAAATTTATGTTCTTTCTTCAATATGTTACTTTTGCTGAATAAGTTACAAAAGTAGCATCGTTCTTTGAGACAACTTGAGACCCAATGTTGTATTATAAAATGTATTGTTATTATTAGAGTATTATGTTTCTTCCTCATATATCAATAAATTGGTTTTTTTTCTTTATAATATTTATTTTGTTTTATATATTTAATTTTTACATAAAAATATTATCTTTCATATATATTTTATTTTTATTTAGGAAATTATGATGAAAAAATTAGAATACTAGAAAAGGTGCAAACAAAATTATTTACCGTATTTCATCTTAAAATGCCATTCTAACATTTTTCTTATGAAAATGATAGTGGTAATGTGGTACGGTATATCATGCAGTACACATTGGATTCATAGGGTGTTGTATACCTAGCAGTAGTGATATTTAATATATTGTTTAGTCATCTCAACTTCCTTGTCGCCTTGACTTTTTTGTCTGCACTCTTTGACTCGACCCAACTTCACTTGGTTGCCATTCATCACCTTGGCCCAACCTCATCTCGACCACAAAATTGTACATTTCCAAAATTAGTCGAGGCTGAAATGGATAAATGTCTCGTCAAAGTCAAGAAAGATTGTTCTTTTTTGGGTGGACTTCAACGGTGGATGAATTAGGTATCAAAGACGGGGATGTTTGGGGGTATAAGGTTTGATTTAAAGTAGAAAATATGAATTCGGGTTCTTGCTTCAAGACACGAAAGCCTTTATGCAAGCAGTTGGTTTTGGATGTGGCAATGTTAATTTAGAGAAGAGCTCGACAAAATGGCAACGATAGGTCAAATGGATCTTGTTTATAGAGTAAATGACAAAGATTGAGACGGCACACTTCCTTCAATGACAACAATGATGGTGATTATTCTTTATGGTTTTTGTTGGGATTGATAAATTTGGATGTCGATTCTCGAGTTTTAAGAAGGTCAATTGGGCTAGATATTTTGCAGAACGAACAGGGACATAATTATAATTTAAAGGCCTAACTACAGCATTAGCCCTTGAACTTGTCCAACTCGAGCGAGTTGGTCCAAAACTCATTACTCACTAAAACTTAGCCCCTAAACTTTGAAAAACTATGCACTTTAGTCCATTCCCAACAGTAATAAACAAATTGCTTTAGGCTGAGACCAACGAACTTGGGCTCACTGTCGCAACATAGGTTTGAAATCGATGATCGATCCTCCTTCGTTGCAACTCCTCCTCAGCCGAGACGAGTCGCAGCTGACAAGTTCCTCTGTGTGTGGGGACAAAACGCAGCACTGGCAGGGTACCGGCGCATGCTTCTTCCACATCCAATTTTCAAGACGAATTTTTTAGAAGGCGGGAGTGGGCATCCATGAATCGCTCTGTTGCACCTCCATCACAGCGATGATTCGTTTCCCAGGCGATTAGTTGTCCCGAGCAATCAAGCTTCCCAGTTGAATCGTGGTGGCAAAGAGGAGACAACGGTGTGCTTGTGAGGGGGATGACGGCACGCCGATGAAATCGTAACAAAATCGAGAGAGCCGGACGGAATCGATTGCGATGGACTGAATCAAACGAAAAGATGAGAGAAGGGCGGCGGTGACGAAAGCTGGTGGATTTCAACCCCAGGCTAACGCCGTCTGTTCAAATAGTAGATAATGGACTAAAGTGCATAGCTTTTCCAAGTTTAGGGGCTAAGTTTTAGTGAGTAGTGAGTTTTGGACCAACTCGCTCGAGTTGGGCAAGTTCAAGGGCTAATGCTGTAGTTAGGCCTAATTTAAATTGATAGAACTTACCAAATAAAAAAGTGGTACAAAGAATTAGGACAACCCAAAAATAAAGATGGAGTAAATTACTCGAACCAAGTGAATAATTAATTATTCAAAATTTTAAGTAGTTAAACTATTATACTCAGATATTTAGTTGGACATTTTACAGATGAAGGTTAATAGAGTATAGAGGTAGCTAGTTGGTGAGCGGGAATAACTTTTTGCCTTGGCACCATGATCACAGAACAACGTTGAAAAGTTTCTAGTAGCTGCACAGTCTGAGGGGTAGAAGCAGTGAGAGCATTATTGAGGGATAGAGCACTAAAAAGTGCCTGGAAAGTCTTGGAGCAATTTGTCAAAATCGTTATTGAGGGGAGGTAGTGGGTAGCTATATATGTAACCACCTTGTGGATAGCCTAAAGTTTTGCGTTGAGAGTGGATTCACAGTATGAAATGAGAAAACTTTTCTGACTAATTGGAGATCCATTGACACCTAACCAAAACCTAAGCTGTTGCACCCATTTCATTTGAGCTTTGCCATGACCCATCGATGATAACCAGTGCTTGCTTTGTTTGAAGTTGGTTATCCTAACCTTTACCCCACGAGCAACAAGACATGGGGGAGGTGGGATTATATAGAAACGAAGAATATTGTTGTTACAAGTCCCTTGCCAATGGAAGTTGATGAATGAGTACATCTCTTTTGACAATTAAAGATGGGACATGAAATGTGGATTGTCAAAATATGCAAGTTATTAAAATTGACTAAAATGATACATAGAATAAAAAGAAAAAATCTAAGCTAATCTAGGGGTGATGATCCAGCTGGGCTCAAAGCATAAATAAAGTGATTTATTTTTTTTTGTCTCTTGGATTTTCTCGACCAATTTTTTAAGATCCTAAAGCAGGCTGGGACCCACAGAAGCTGGACCGTCGAACCTCACTCTGATTCTTCTGCGATTGTCAAATGGCACAACCTGAGCATACTGTGTTCGGGCGCCGCCTAATTTCCCCCTCCGCAAACGACACCGCTCCCCTCTCGGGTTTCATCATCCTGGCGCCACCCAGCTTTCAATTTAAACCTCCACTCACGATTCCTCCCACCGTCTTCTCGTCTGGATCACTCTTGCAATTGCACTAAACTTCGTGGGTGTTCCGGTAATTTTATCCAAACATTTAATACTGCTCTCTTCTTACAAAACCAAAAGTAAGAACTTTATTAATACTTGTGTATGCTCTTGCGAGTGGATTGAGCCATCTTCATTCTAAAACATTTAACATTTTAAAATCTTATTATTCCTATTTAAATTTCTATTATATAAAAGCCCGAAAATCTTTTAATCCTCATTAATCTCTCGATACACAAAATCAAAAAATTAATCTCTTCCTTTTTTTAATCTAAGCCCGGCAATGTTTTTTTTTCCCCTTTTTTTAAACGTATTTATAGTTTTTCCTGTTTTACAAATTTTTGTCGATGTTTTGTTTGTTATCTCCGCGAAAGGAGAGAGATAAAAAAAAATGTTTCCATTTAATCTGACCCCTCGCGCTCTCATATCGTCTATCTCTCTCTATCGTCCCTGGCTTTCTGATTTTAGGTCTTCTTTTTTGTTTTATTTTCTGGGTGGTTCGTATAAGCAATTTCCGTGCCTTCCAGAGCTCCTTTTTCCCTGTTGTTTGTGAAAGAGAGGAGGTGTAGGGGAGGAAGAAGAAGAGGCAAGAGCAGTGACAGCCTCGTAACTGTTTATTTGTCGGTGTTTATGACTGTTTTTCGATGACTTTTCGCTTTCAGCTACAGTTTATCGACTTGAGTTCTCCCTATTTTGGTTTTGTTGCGGACATGAGACATGTTTCGGCTTTTGATTGATGAAAATTTATTTGCGTTAATAGATACTCTGTGCTCGTCCTGTTCTGTTGTCGTCTTATGTTTTATTTCTTCGGAGAAACTTGAGACATAGCAGTGTCTGAAAACAAGGTTTGATGCAGTAGCTGGTTTCGGATCTTAATGGTTTTGAGCTGAGCTCGGATTTGAGCTCTATCAAGTTCATTCTGAACCGGGTCTTATTTTTTTCGCCAAGTATATCCCTGGCGTTTCTGGTGTAGCAAACACGACGGTGTCTATGATTTTGTTTATTTTTCTTTTTATTGTCTTGCGTTTTCAGAGTATTATTTAAATGATTAATATCTTGTTTAAAATTTGCAGGACTGGAACTGCTGTTCAGATTCTTCACCAACTATTTCAGTCAAATACGTCAAAAAGAAAGTTACTGCGACAAAACCCCTAATCTCAACACCTTTGATTTGATTGACTTTTGTTTGGACGCCGAGGGAAGAGAATCAGCAGGATTTGTTTGTTTTTCAGCTCCTGTCTGGCGGTTCGGATTTGTCGTTGGATCCGAAATCCCAGTTCATCTGTTCTTGTTTTGAGGCCGTTACTTTCACCATTTTGACTTGCTGATTCGGACACTTGAAGAGAGTGTTTGTTTCTATGTTTAGGTATGAGTAGTGAGATTCACTTTCTCATAATCTGTCGTTTTGCTTTTCGCATTTCGTGTGTAAAAACAGTGTTTGATTCTTATTCCCTGTCAATTTTCTGGTTGAAATGATCACTATTCTTGCTTTTTTGGGACCAAAAAGGATAGCTAGCCTTTATAGATCTTCAACTTGGTTCTTTTTTTAAAAAAATTTCCTCCGAAAATTGTTCAGTTGGTTGTTAAATTTGGTGTTGGTGGTAAAGGGTCCTGTCACCAAGTCAAGCTCTGTCTCTGCAGATTTTCTGGAAGGTAATATTTGGCAATGTCAGTAAACATGTCCGACAGCCGAACACCATGGGAACAGACCAATAATGCAGCTGTTTCTGTTTTGTTCGTGCCTATTCCGTGACATGGATTTTGAGGATTGGATCTATTGAAGTTTCTGGGTTTTGGAAAGCATTTCTAGTTTAATGAATCGGGAGCAGCAGCGAGAGAAGCAGCCGAGGACTGGCGCGAATGCGGCTGAGAAGGTTGTGGTTGCTGTCAAGGCATCGAAGGAAATTCCCAAAACTGCTCTTGTCTGGGCGTTGACTCATGTTGTTCAGCCTGGGGATTGCATCACTTTGCTTGTTGTGGTCCCTTCACATAGTTCAGGTACAGTTTTGGTAACTGAGAGGATTCTTGGGCATCATGCCTAGGAGCTTTATGCAAACAGTTTATTTCCTTGATGGATATATAATGTTATTGTTGTTAAATTGGTCCTCTACAGGTAGAAAGTTGTGGGGTTTTCCATTATTTGCTGGTGATTGTGCAAGTGGTCATAGGAAGTCCCACCCAGGATCAAGTTCAGAGCAGAAGCATGATATTACTGATTCTTGCTCCCAGATGATCTTGCAACTCCATGATGTTTATGATCCAAACAAGGTAAAACTTCACCTTTTAACTCTAGCTTTAGTGGGATCTAATCTAAGTTTAGAAAGTTTATCTGATGTTGATTCTGTTTTCCAATTCTATTATCAGATTAATGTCAAGATAAACATTGTCTCTGGATCACCTTGTGGTGCAGTGGCTGCAGAGGCAAAGCGAGCCCAGGCCAATTGGGTAGTGATAGACAAGTATTTTTCTTACACTCCTTTTGTTCTGTAAAGCCAAAAGTTTCCCTTATGTCCTGCTGTTCACTGTTAACATAAAAGTGTTTTCTATGGCATTTGAATTATAGATCTACCGAATTAATATCTTTGCTGGCTGTTTCTTAGGCATTTGAAATCTGAGGAAAAGTGCTGCATGGAGGAGCTGCAATGTAACATAGTGGTTATGAGGCGTTCTCAAGCAAAAGTTCTTCGATTAAATTTGGTTGGATCACCTTGGAAAGAAGGTGAAGCTGCCTCTGATGAAACATCTCAAAACCATACCATAAATGAGAATGGTTCTGCGGATTCTATACGTGTGCCAGTTGTAACTCCAACAACGAGTCCAGAAGGGACACCATTCACTGCAACTGATGCAGGAACATCTTCAGTGTCAAGCTCCGATCCAGGAACTTCACCTTTTCTCATTCCAGAAGTGAATGGAGACATGAAGAAAGATGAGTCACTAATTATTAGGGAAGATCAGAGTATTGAAGAATCTGGTTCAGACACAGAGAGCGACAATTTATCTTTGTCTTCAGCTAGTTTGAGATATCAACCTTGGATAGCGGAGTATCTTACATCTCATCATCAATCCTTGAAGCATTTTGATGGAAGTTCTCCCAGGGGTAATGACAAGGCTCGAGCATCAACAACTAAGGCTTTGCTAGAGAAGTTGTCGAAACTTGACAAAGAAGCTGGAATTGGAGGGTCAAGCCATAGGACTGATATTGAGTTCAGTGGAAATTTAAGAGAAGCCATTTCACTTTCAAAAAATGTACCTCCTGGGCCACCTCCACTCTGCTCAATATGTCAGCATAAAGCTCCTGTGTTTGGCAAACCACCAAGGTGGTTCAGCTATGCTGAATTGGAGCTTGCAACTGGTGGATTCTCTCAAGCTAATTTCTTGGCTGAAGGAGGGTTTGGTTCTGTTCACAGAGGTGTGCTTCCAGATGGCCAGGCAATTGCTGTCAAGCAGCACAAATTAGCTAGTTCTCAGGGAGATCTTGAATTTTGTTCTGAAGTGGAGGTCCTGAGCTGTGCTCAGCACAGAAATGTTGTCATGCTGATTGGGTTCTGTATTGAAGACAGAAGACGGCTGTTGGTATATGAATATATATGCAATGGGTCTCTTGATTCTCATCTTTATGGTACGTCTCAGTCTCCCATCTGCCATGGATTGGATGCCGTGTCTATTTGCTAATGGTTTGTCAAGTAGGTTAGCTTGCCTTGTCTTCTAGAAGTTTAAATCTTATATTGTTGTCATGCCAGCTGATCATATCCTATAGCGTGTTCTATTTTTGAATGAGTGTGATTTCAAGTAAAAAATTGAAGGCTGTAAAAAATGGAGCCTGTTTAGTAGCAGAGGCATACCTGCATAAAGCTGGGTGCACTTATTTGTTGATCATGAGAAAGTATAGCCTTCAGTTGTTCATCCTTTTGAAAGCTAATCACTAGCTGTTTCATATTTGTTAGGTCAAAATCACAAGATCCTGGAGTGGTCAGCAAGACAAAAAATTGCTGTGGGAGCTGCTAGAGGCCTGCGGTATCTTCATGAGGAATGCAGAGTTGGTTGCATTGTGCATCGTGACATGCGGCCGAATAATATCCTGCTCACTCATGATTTTGAACCATTGGTACTGGAATTTTGAACCCTTTATCTGTGAAACTTTAATAAACGATCCTTCTCCATCATTGCATACTCAAGTTCTCCCATCATCTTTCATAGATGTTGATAACTTCCGCATAAAAGAAAACTCTGGATTACTAATGACATTTAGTTTTTCCAATTAGCTTATTGGCTCTCTAGGTCTTCATTCTGTTCCCTGGCAGGAGACTGCCTACTTTCCTGATTTCAGTGTTTTCTTAATTGCCTGGAATATGTAGCGAAATTTCTCTATTTCGGTGATTGACATCTTGATTCGGTTACATGCTTTTGATAGGTTGGGGATTTTGGTTTGGCAAGATGGCAGCCTGATGGCGATATAGGTGTGGAAACAAGAGTAATAGGAACGTTTGGGTAAAATTTTGAATAGCAATTTATTTTCTCCTTTCTACATTCTTCTATTGATGTTTGCCAGATAAATTTATGATTAGCATTTCTTCCTGCAGGTATTTGGCTCCAGAGTATGCCCAAAGTGGCCAAATCACTGAAAAAGCTGATGTTTATTCTTTTGGTGTGGTGTTAGTCGAGCTTGTTACTGGGCGAAAAGCAGTGGACCTTAGAAGGCCGAAGGGGCAGCAGTGTCTAACAGAGTGGGTATGAGTTCAAGAATCTTGGCTTGTGATTATTCTTTTCACAGTTGACGCATGCAATTGTTACCTGTTTTCGTCACAGTTCATGGATAACTGGTTTACTTTTTGTTTTTGTTTGGGAGTAGGCACGTCCGCTGTTAGAAGACTATGCCATTGATGAATTGGTTGATCCACGATTAGGGAGTACATACTGTGAGCAAGAAGTCTGTTGTATGCTTCACGCAGCATCACTCTGCATACGACGGGATCCTCATTCAAGGCCGCGTATGTCCCAGGTAAAGAGCAAAACTTTAGCAGAAAGATATTATTGTTAGTAGATAGTTATTGGTAATTTTCAGCTGAAGCATTGAATAATCAGAAAATTCTAAGATATCACTTGACTTGGATTGCGTTCTGGTTCAGACTAATGAGGTTATGGGCCTGGCTTGCTTACTTTTCCTATGTTCTTGAGAATAGGTGCTCCGCATATTAGAGGGTGACGTTATGGTGGATTCAAATTATGCTTCACCTCCTAGTTATGACGTTGGGAGCCGCAGCGGTAGAATTTGGGTGGATCAGCAACACCAACACCAACAACAACACTGCTGTGGACCCTCAGTGAGTGAGGGACTGGAGGTATTCAGCGGGAAGCTCTCCCTGGACACCCACAAGCCTGCATTATGGGAAAGGGATAACAAGGGCAGCAGGAGCTCTTGTGGAGATAACTTGTAAAAAGCTCAACGGGAACCATGCAGATAACTTTGCTAAGTATGAGATGGCCTCTTTTTTGGTAATTTCACTTTTGTTCCTCCATAACCCAGGTAGATGTTGATCATAGGCAGTAGCTATGGGGATTAGGATTATGGTTTTGTTATTATTCATTTTGAAATATGATTATGTGCAGAGTTATGGTGACAAGATGCATTTGGTTATGTGAATGGAGCAGTGAAGCACATATCCCCTCCCTCTTCTCCCTCCTCCCCTCCCTCCCTCTCTCATCAATGATTAATTGTTAGGGGTTAGTTGGAACTGGCAAGACAGGTACGAGCAAGGAATGGTGTTAAAATATGTCTTACTCTTTTTACTCATTGGCTAGGAAAACAGAAACCAAGCAGAGATCCGAAAATCATTGAAAGGGCAGTGAATTATCGCTTTCCTCACTCAGCTGTGAAATTGTCCTGACGGTCTGTGGATGACCATACCTGAAGGGTTCAGGAACAATAAAAGAGGAAAGCTACATGCACGTGTATGGTAATTAATTGCAATTGGTGGCAGCATGGCGTCAAAACACCGAAACCCTCTTGCCTGTGTTTGTTTGTGGTCCAGTCCAGTCCAGCCCTTCCTGCTGCTGCTGTGCTGCCCTCATAAATTATTTCTCTTTTGGAATTCTTCAGATTTTGGCTCAAAGTGCACAAACTTTTACAATTGTAGACGGTTCCTTGGTTTGATTTCTGATACTGAACAATGCTTTACAGAAGAGTTGTGGTAATTTGCTTTGTGCCAAATCTAAAAACACAGCTTACCACCCTGGACTTCCACTTGCCGGTGAACATGTTATGGGCCGTTCGTACTGCGCAAAAAAGGTCTACTCCAACCATGTTAAAAACAAGGCAAAATATCAAATTTATCACTAATGTATTGATTTGGTATCAAATTAGCCACTAATGTTCCTTTTGTCCAAATCTGCACTAAAGTTATCCTTTTGGACCAAATGTGTCACTAACCATTAAAATGCTAATGGAAAGTGAGAAAAGTATCAGGGGCAAATTTCAAAGGGGGTAAATGGCACTTATTATCCCTAAACTATGACCCATGTTGCGAATTCATCTTGAAACTATAAAATGTAACACCATTTGTCTTCTAACTATGAAAATATTACATTATTTGCTATGTCATTAATTGTAACAACTAAAATGGAGGGAAAAAAGTGAAATTAGTTTTAACCCCTGAAATTTTTTTATTTGCCTTAGAAACCTTAAAACTTTTTCATCCCACGATCAAACCACCTTCTCCTAACTACCCTCCTCCATGACCGCTACCTCCCTTTTGCTACTCCACCATGGGCCTCATTTGACAAACATAAACCCTCAACACTGGAACATTGCTCTGGCAAAGCACAATTCAATTATTCGAGAAATGATGCATGATTCAACTATTCTATAAATGATGCAAAATTGAGCAAAGTGGGGCTGGCTTAGGCTAGGGCTAGTGAGGGATTTCGGCAATTAAGGGGGATTTCACTGCTGTACGTGGTAGCTTCGTCGTTACTGCCATTCTTTGCCTTGTCCATTCATTTCTTGCATCCTCTGCCGTCGATTCCAAGCCTATGGGTTGAGGCCTTACTCTGCCCTCCAGTAGTCATTGACAAATCAACAATAGAAGCCCCCTCAGCCAAAGCTCATGCGTTCTTGCCTACAAATGGGCGATTCCATTTGAACGCTGATAAGGACAGGGTGGTGAATAGCGACATTAGCACGTTGTTATTAAATTCTACGGTGGACTTGGAATCAGTGGCGGTTCATGAGATCGGGCATTTCTTTGTGTCACTCCTCTGTGGAAGAGTCAAATATATACTCGACAATCTCGTCGAGGACAAAGAATCTCGCACAAAACAACATTTTGGTGATCCAAGTCTTGTACCAGAATTACAACGGGTCGATGGCGACTACGTCCTAGGAGAAGGAAAGCAGCAAGGCCCACCATGTGAGTTTCTAGATCGGGTCTTGGATTCCTACTAGTTGTCGGGTTGGTTGCTTTTTTTTTCCTCGTCCATTTAATCAGTTGCAATTAATAACGGAACGAGTGATGTAACATTTTCATAGTTAGATGATGAACAATATAATATTTTGTAATTTCGATATGAATTGAGTCTTAGTTTAGGAACGATGAGTGCTATTTACCCATCTCAGAGACTTTACTCATTTTTTTTTTCTTGTGAGAAAATTTAATAATGTACATGTAAGTTTCTAAAAGAATATGTTTGAAATATCAAAAATTAGGTGAAAACAAATACTCTCCCGTCCCACTTTTTTTACTCAATTTGACTATTTTGGCTAGTTTGACTTGAGTTTATTTATATTATTATTTATTAGAAAAAAAAATAAAAATATGTATTTAGAATCCATATGTCTTTATTTATCATTCATATATAAAGATTTTTAATTTATATACTAAAATTTTAAAAATAAAAAATTATAGATTAATTACTAAAAAGTGAACGATGCAAAAAAATTGGGACGGATGAAATAATTATTTAGAACTATAAATTTAGAGTTTGTTCGAAGGTTGTTTGGTAACATTTCGTGTTTTATGTTATGTGTTTTCTTATTTAAAAAAAAATTAGTAAAATTTAAATGTGAAAACTCAATTAAAGTAAAATATGTTTCACAATTTTAAAATTTTTTTTAAATCACGTTGAAAACAAGGTTTTGATACTTAAACCTCATTGAAGCTGCATAATCATTTTAAGATTTCAAAAATTGACAATTTTCTCGCTTTTCGCAAAGCGATGATTTGAAACAAGATCTTGTCGCTTCGGTACACTTCTAGACAAGAAAGTGAACCTGCAGACTTTATGTCTAGGTTGGGTCACACTATCCCTCATGGTCTCCTCCAACTGGCCTAAACCCCTATACTCCTTCAAGTTGCGCAAGGAGTTAGCGTGAATTCATTTTAATTTAAGTAACTGATTTTTATAATTTTATATTTTTTATTTAAAATTGAATATTATGTAGAAATAATCTATTTAAAAATAAATTTTTATGATGTTATTAAATTTTTATAAAATTATTTTTTTAGTACCTTAAACTAAAAAAATTCATAAAAATTTAATAAAATTACAAAAATTTTATATTCAATGAATTATTACAGCTATATAATATTAAATTTTAATTAAAATTAATTCATATTAAAAAAATATAAAAATAAAATAAGGCATTTTAGAATTAAATTAAAACATACTGGATGTTAGTTTTTAAAGAGCTAGTCTATGTCTTTCTTCGTTGAATGTTCACATGCGCTGAAAGTCACATTTAGTCTCAAGCTATAATATTATAATATTAGTGGCACTTTTGGTTGAAATTATAATTTTAGTGTCAAATCAAGATTAAAAAAAAATTTAGTGCTAAATTTGTACGCAAATCAAAATATTAGTGGCAAGTTTAATATTGTTACCTAACAAAACCCGCTTATACAGTACCGAACACATTAATATCTCATGTCTTCAAAAAAATGACATTTTAGTTATCTCATGTACTGCATGTCTGCATTACGATTTCTAATTAATGTGAATTTTCATTATTTCCCTAAAGCGTATTTATTTCTCATAATTTGTTTTGGGTTTTTTTACCGTTGGCCTAAACTTTGTGTGTCATGACATTACACTTATTTCAGATATGTGAAAGTATATATTACCTCTGGCTTTTTTAATGCCACTGTTAGTTAAAATTATTGATATTTACAATTATATGCCTAATATTCGGAAATATACACTTTTACCCTTATTTTTTTTTCACTATCCAACATTAGTTTCTAAAATTTTAATTAGACTATCGTGTAATGGTCTGCCAGTAAATGGACATTTATTGGAATTTTTTGTCAATCTAAAGAATACTTTTGACAGTTAATAAATATTTTAAATTATTATTTTTAAATAGAAAAAAATTGTTAAAAAATACTAGGTAACTTGAAATAACTGTAATATAATTACTAGATATAGTTTGAATTAGAACTTCAGAAACTGATGTTAGATATTGTGAAAAAAGTAAGGGGAGAAGTATATATTTCCAAACCATTTGGTGTAACTATAATATAAGCAAAATTTCAAGGAGGCGAATTGTAACTTTTAACTAACGGCTCACTGACAATGCCAAAAAAATAGAAGAGTAAATGTATATTTCTAAATGTCATGAGGTAAGAGTAATATCACCTAAAGTTAAGGGATAAATAAATAATTCTTTATTTTGGGTTAAGATTTTAAAGTCATCCTTTATGGAAAGCAAAATTTTTGGGATAAGATTTTAAAATCAATCTTTTATAGAAAGGAAAAGATTGATATAGGCCTCATTTTAGAACAGTTTTCGTGATTAATGTTAGAATTTTATATAATTTATTCAATAATTAAGATGAAAACATTGAAACTAAAAATTAAAAGCTTCTATTAGATAGTATTTATGAAACATGAATGCTAATTGTTGACGTTAATACCAAATGAAACTTAAGTCAATTGATTTTTTTTTTAATTTAAGGTACTAATAAGTTGATTGAGAGATCGCACAAGGATTTAGCTAGAAAAGAAGAGAATAGAAAAACAGATAGATCTGGTGACTAAAAACGAAATTGATGATGGGCCACAATGTCTATATTGAATGCATAAAAGAGGTCAGGTATTGCTGCCCTTGGAATAATGGCATATATGTCGTGAAAGCTCTACGTGGTAATGAAAATTTCATGCAAAAACAAAAAATGGCCTCTCCTTTTCGGCCATCAACAGCCTTGTGGTACCATGTAGAGGTGTTTGCAGTGCGGATTCGATCGGTTTTACCCTAAACCCAAATTGCACCATATATGTGACCGGTTTACATGATATAAAATCAAATCGCGCCGTTTACTACAATGCAGTGCGGATTCGATCGGTTTTACCCTAAACCCAAATTGCACCATATATGTGACCGGTTTACATGATATAAAACCAAATCGCGCCGTTTACTACAAATTCTGATTGAAAACCAAACCGCATAAATGCGGTTTAGTGCGGTTCAGTTTGACCGGTTTATATTTTCTATCCTGTGAAATAATTTAAGCTTCCTCACAATACTTGTTTTAATGTTAATATATTGTTCTGAACACTAAATAGTTTTATAAAACATTAATAATTCTGTACTTTAGAACATTATAAGCACAAAATAGCCTAATTGTTACAAAATACAAAATACCCGAGACACCAGCTTGCACTCAAATCCAAATTTTCCATGAATCCTTCACAATTGGCACTTAGGCTAGGTTGAACATTTAGTGATAACTCTATGGTGAATTAAAACAATTAGGGGTACTTCTTATCACATACCTAATTTTGCTTAATTAGGCCACTAATCTTATTACATACCAATTTGTCTGTTGTCTACAATTTGTTTGCAATAAAGAGTAGGAATGTCCCATGAGTCATGAGCATGGGTGGTCTTTCTCAACAGTCTCTAGCCACGGACTCTACAAAAATACCACAAGCACTGCACTTGCCTCGGTAAAACCTATAGACTAGTCTAGTATGACAGAATAAGTATTATAGATTTGTTTACTTTTACCTAAATCTATTCAATTCGTTTCATTTGATCAATTGGCTCTCATTTTCTCTACTTATTTGTTTCTGTCTTGTAGCTGAGAAGGGGTATGAGCATGAAAATGGGAAGAGCATAGACAAGTGGCATGGCTCATTGCCAAGTCTTTATGCTAGACTCATATTTGATTAGCTCAAAAATGTTCAAGGGGTATCAGTAAAAAACATAGATCAAGCAAACAGTGGTCAAACAATATCAATCAAAATAAATGAAGAGGAAGAGAGGAGAGGCCGAAACCTGAAAGATATGAGGCTGCGATGCCGGTGTGAGAGGCTGTGACTTGCGACTCTGAATGTCGACGTGTCCACGCAAGACTGAAAGAAGAGACGTCAACTTGAGAGAGGTTGCAACTTGAGAGTGAAAGAGTGAGAGGCTGAGAGAGTAGACGCAAGACTGAGACAAAGTAGATGAAGGCAAGGGCGTACGATGTGGATGTGGGGCGTGCGGCAGAGGCGTGAAGGGCCTTGAGCTTGAGATTCTAAGAATGTGAAAATGGAACTATGGAAGGGTAGCTGGGCAGATCATGCTCAACAGGGAAGGGTCAGACCTAATATAATTGGGCTGAACTTAGGCTTGGACTAGAACAGAGGATGGGCTAATAAACTTAAGTTTCTACCAAGTTATTAAGGGTGTGGGTTCGGTTCAGTTTTACTGGGTTTTAAAATCAAAACCCGAACTACACCATATATACATCAGTTTTTATTTTGTAGAATCCAAACCGTACCATAACCCGCATAAACCTTCATAATCAATTGATTGATTCGATTTGGTTTGTGCGGTTTCGTGGGTTGAGGGAGTTAGATGAACACCCCTAGTACCCTGGTAGGTATGTAAGGTCTGCCTTATAATATTGGTACCACTCCCTTCACTCAAGTGTATGTCTTACCCATCAACAATTGATTTCTTTCGGTTTTCGATTCTTTTTTTTTTTTTTCAAATTGGAGAAAATTGCAAAACACGCTTTACGTTTGGGATAAATCTATACTTGATCCATGCTACATTCACAAATCTACACTTTACCCCTATTTCCTTTATACTGCCCGGTGATGACTTTTGAAACTTTAATTTAAACAGTCTGTAGGTAACTATGTCTCAATAATTTAAAATTTTTTTATACTTTTTCATAAGTTATTGGCATTTAAAAAACTACTGATTTACACTTATAAAAAAGAAAATACATTTACAGAAGAAAAAAGTTGATAATTTAAAATGTCTATCAACTATAAAAAAATAGGCCTAAATGCACTATTGATCCTCCAACTTTGTCAACTCGCACGAGTTGGTCCCTCAACTTTGACTCAGTATGGCTTAGTCCTCCAACTTTGATAAACCATGCGACTTTGTCCTCAAACTTTGAGAAACTACGCGACCTGGTCCCTTGGTTGATAGAAAGAGTGCACGAGGAGTCACGTGACCTAAATGATGTTGGTAGGCTGCTTGTCATTCAATCGGGGAGAGCATATTGGGCTAGCGTAGGAGAAAAGCGAGCAGATGAAGGATCTGGCCACGACTGCCGAGCGCAATCGGATCTAGCGATGACTGGCTAGTGTAATTTGATCTCATGACGGTTGGTGACGGGCGACGGGTGATGGGCGATGGGCGACGGATTTGATGAAGAAGATGTGGCGGCTAGGAGCGAGGGAAGGGAAGAGAAAAGGGCAATAATGTCGGGGAGAGGGAGTAGAAGAGGCTGACGGCGAATTCGACGAAGAGACGCTGACGGCGAGGCCGAGGCGAAAAGGCAATGTCGGATTTGACAAAGAGAGGAGAAGAGGCAAATTCGACGTCGGACTCGACGAAGAGAGAGGTGATGGAGAAGGGTGAGGCCGACGGTGAGGAGGCGGGCCTAATTCGACGGAGATGGCCCCAGGTGGTGGTGAGGGGAGGAGAGACTAACGCCGTTTGTTATTCCGTATAACAAGGGACTAACTCGCTCAATTTTTCCAAGTTGAGGGACTAAGTTATCCTGAGTCAATGTTAAAGGACTAACTCGCTTGAGTGAGCAAAGTTAAGGAACTAAAGGTGCATTTTGGCTAAAAAAATATTGAAGAGATTGAAATTAAAAGAATATGACCATCATATAGCTTAAATTAAGATTTTGGAAATTATTGTCAGATAGAGAGTGTGTAAAAGAAGTAAATGGTAAAGTGCAGGGTAAAGTGTAAGTTAGGTGAAACAAGAGGGTGATTTATTATAGGTTTCCTTTTTCAATTTTATTTTCTCACTTTACTTGTCTTTTTTTTTTTCAAAAAAATGTTTTGGGAAAATTTGCAGCTTTCATGTCACGTTTTGTAGAACGGATTCGATTTATAAGTATATAGGTTAATCAATTATTCTAAAGCAACAACAACTTCGCTGTTTATTTAACATGTAACTAGTATTAATAGTAATATTACTTAAATCAGAAATGGAGAAGTGCAAGAAAGGTCCTCAATGTTAAGCGCTTTGCATTTTTTTACCCTCAACTCTTCTTTCTGACAATGGACCCCCTCGCCATTTTGCACTATGTGAGTCCTAAACAGTGTTCTTGTTTGGCCAAAAGAAGAGCTTTTTCGCACCTTTTCGTTATGATTAGCAGTTTTTGTAGTTTGAATTATTCTCTTCAAAAGCTCTATGGTTAAATAAAGCAATTTGCTCTATAAGTATGCATCTTGAATTATTTCAAAATAAATTTATCCTCAATATTAAATATTAGCGTATGAGTTGAGAAAACATGCAACAATTTAATTTGGTGAATTATTTTTTATGAGGCAAAAAACATACATGGTTCCGGAGCATGTGCAATTTTGTGTTCTAGCCAAACTTTTATTTTAAATCATCATTGTAATGAGTATACATACGACGTAGACAAAATTGAACCAAAAACTAAAACAAAGTGAAAATTTAATTAAAAACCATTGTACGCACAAATTTTATGTGTAAAAATTACACATTGAAATTAATTTAGCACAAATTATAAGATTAAAAATTTAAAATAGAGATTTTTGGGGATCGACTCTCTAGCGTGTTTCTCAAATATACAATTCTCTGATTCACGTATTGAGTTTTTGGTGGAGACGCGAATGGCTTTTTAACAAACACGAACTCTAGAGTTTGTCTTGTACGAACACGAACCGAGGTTTCTGCTGCTTCTTTTGGTTTGAGATTTTTCTGTCATAATCCTTGGACTTGAGGGCTTTGGGTAATGTCCACCGCTTTCTTACCACTTTTCTTGGAGTTTGATTTGATGCAGCATAGAAAGAATCTTCCACGTTCCTCGCCGCTTCCACTGGATCTGAACTTGAACTTGAACTTGATGTAGCTTCGTTCCACGTTCTTTGTGTTATTCATTGTGTTCTTCAAATTTGACATTGAAACTGGGATTTGATCTTTTTTTGGCTTGATTTCTCCTCTTGCCAAGCATTTGTGCTTAATTAGCTTGAAGAGCTGGAGAGAGCTTTTTGTAGAGAAATTTTCATCTTCCCTCATTTTGCTTCTCCAATTTTTTCTTTTTTTCCCATATCTTTGGCTTGGGGGGTTATTTATAAGTGTAGAGAGGAGATGATTTGGTTTAAGAAAATCACATGTGATAATTATTGTATATTCTCTCCTTAATTATCCAATTTATTTAATTTAGAAGGATAATTAATGGAATATTTTAGAATGTTCTAAAATATTTGAGCTAAATAATGGGTATGCATGGACTTTAGTCATTTTGGACTTTGAGGCCCAATTTACCAAAATAGAGTTTGGCTAAGATAGCATAGTGAGTCTTTATTTGAGACCTTTGGCTGTGTACTTTTGAGCTCCAGGAATTGAGTTTCTTGAAGATGAAATCTCAAGATTCAATGGACTTTAGAATTTTGGACATTAATTTTGAAATAGGCTAGATAATTTAAATTAAGTTTAATATATTTTTGACACAATAAAATTTTAATGTCTACAACCATATATTTATGGCTTAAGTGTACAACCATATATTTATGGGTTAAGTTACATAAAGTGTCCCGAAAATGGAAGCAAGAAGCGGGAGTAAAAGCAAGAGAGTGACATTTTTTAAAATTTAAGTAAATAGAGGTGTTGTAAAATGAAAGTATGAGTGACAGTTGAGAGTGAGAGTGGTAACTCAAAATAGAGAAATTATGTAATTTAGTTTATGGGCAGAATTTTTTATTATTTATTGTGGGAAGTTATTTTAGTATTAAATGCATCAACACAAATAATCGCTGCGCTGCATAGGCCAATAATAAACCTTATCTCACTATAATTTCTCTTCATCAAATGCAAAATTGTTACATCTAGTTATTCAAACCGAGAGCGTCAAATTGAGATATTGGTAATTTGGAGCTCTACACCTTTATGTTACTTGGTCCTCTACTTCTGGTAACAAGAGTGAAAGAGAAAGACGATGGTTGTCTCCTAGCAGCCATAAAACCCTTCACAAAGAATAATACTCCCTCCGTCCCATATTCTTTGCACCATTTGACTTTTTGGGTTAGTTTGACATGAATTTTTTTATATTATTGATTGTTAGAAAAAAATAAAAAAATATATATTTAGAAACTATATGTCTTGATTTATCATTCACATATAAAAGTTTTTCATTTATATGTTAAAATGTCTAAAATAAAAAATCATAGATTAATTGGTAAAACGTGAATGGTGCAAAGAATTTGGGACGGAGGGAGTATGAGAATTCTATCACCTAACAACCCTCCTTTCGATTATCATATATATGTAACCTGTGTGCCATATTATCCTTACCATTCTTTTAGAATAAAAGCCTAATTCATGTAACTTTTGGATTGTGACACATTCATCGTATTTATCTTTTTCAGAATATATATATATATATATATATAGAGAGAGAGAGAGAGAGAGAGAGAGAGAGAGAGAGATGACTTTAAAGAAATTAAATGTTCATTTATTCTTTTAAACGGTGAGCCTGAGGTCAGAATAGATGTCCAATGGTTTCTAAAGGTAATATGATTACTAATAAATCATTGTTTAAGCTAGTATTTACATTAGAATATGGCTTGAGTTGTGTGGCAACATAAACAGTCTAGTTGGGCTTTGGGTTGAAATCCAAGAACTGCCATGACTGGAAATTACATGGAAGCTAGTTGGTGTTTAATTTTGGAAAATTTTTTAATTAACTTTTAAAGTTTGTTTCATGGAAGTTTGAAAGCACAACATGTCGAAAAGATATAGAAAAATTTGTTTTTTAAATCTTGAAAAACTCATATATTAAAAGGCAAAATATTTTAAAACATTTATATTTTATAATATGATTTTTATATAACTTAGAAAATAAGTTTTTCCTTGTCTTTAAAATAAACGATACACTTAAAATTTTATCAAAAATATTTGAAAAAAAGAAAATTTTCTACATTCAAATATATCCTAATAGGGGAAATGACATTTGAAGCCCTAAAATTTTTCATATTTTACCAAGTTAGTCATAGCACTTCTTAATTCGCCAAATAAGTCCTAAAACATTTGAGCCATTAACTTTGTAAGTCCTAAAACTCTCAATTTTTCCATCTGCCTTACATGGCTTGAAAAAGCATCTTTTCTCCATAAATGTCAATAAAAAAAATAGGACTAATAGTAACAAGGTTGGCAACTTAAAAGTTGTAGGACTTCTTTGACAAATCAAGTAATTATAAGACCAATTTGGTAAAACTTGAAAAGTTTTGAATCTCATCAATGGCAAGGAAAAACAGTCATCGGTGATTGTTTTTTGAGGAGAAGAATTGGGGATTAGGATCTAGTTATATGGAGCGATCAAAGCTACGTGAAGGGGAAAGAAACTTCAAAAATTGTTTTGACATGAGTTTAGATGAATTGCACAATTCACCGTCATATTTTAGAAATTATGTGCCACACATAATAAAAGTGTTGGATCATTGTCTGAGGGGAAGTATCACAAAACTTGGGTATAATTTCATATTAAACTTTTTTTTTCTTCTAAAGATAGACTGTAACATAAAACAGAATCATTTTAAATTGCCCACAATGATGCAATTCTTCTGAAGAAATGTAATAAATGTATTTTGATTTACAGCTATTAGGAAATTTGATTGGCACATAATTGCCAAAATATGAGAATAGATCATGTAATTCGATCAAACCAATGTTAGAACAACCTTTGAAGCTTTTTTCTTCTCCACTTTGTTCTAATCGTTCCATATGACTATGTTCCTAATTACTATTCCCTCTCCTAAAAAAGCAATCACTGAGGATTATTTTTTGTTGTTATGGATAAGATTCAAAATTTTTTGAGTTTTACCAAGTTAGTTCTAAAATTACTTGATTTATCAAAGAAGTCCTAAAACTACTTGATTTGATAAAGAAATCCTAAAACCTTGAAACCGCTAACTTTGTTAGTCCCCTTTTTTGTTTACATGTTAAGAGAGGAAATGCTGTTTACGTACAGCCATGTGAGCATTTCGTTTACCAGATAACAAGATTGAGAGTTTTAGGACTAATAGGGTTGATGACTTAAACATCTTAGGACTTTTTTGACAAATTGTGGAGTCTCAGATACAAAAAATCTTAGGACTAAAAATGCCATTTCTCCTATACTAATATAGGCCTTAACATCTCTCAACGCACTTGCAGAGGGGGCCGGGCCTGAATAGATTTTACGTGACTACTGAGTGGCTGACTTGCCGAAGGTGTGTGTGTGTGTGTGTGTATGTAGTTGATGCGTGTTTCGGATTCTGCAGCTCATCAATAATGACTCCAACTCCAACTGCTCTTCCTCCCTCCCAATCCCACTCCCACTCCCACTCCCACTCCCACAGATTCGATTGATTTCTCAGGCACAATTAAACAGTAATATGAGTATGAATGACTGCTACGTACTGTGTCTCCTACGTTTCTCTCTCACCTCGAATTGATGGCAAAAAGTCTAATCATGACATTGATAGAAAAAAAAAAAAAAGATGGCATTGTTAGAAAATTTTAATATAAGTTAACATTAATCGTGTGTTTTATTAAAATGAATTAAAATTAAATTATATGTATTTTATTAAAATGGATTAAAATTAAATTGATCAACTATAAGATATAAAGAGCCTATAAAAGTTATAATTTGATTATTTGGGCTAATAACTCTAATTACATAATAAAATGTGAGTTACATTGATGTGGGTCTTATAGTTTATGTTGCTGTTAATAGGTAGACCAATGAGACTTCTATATAAATGAGTGATATGTTTCTCTCTTAACCTAATTTATAACGAACATTATGAAACTCTGCCATTAAAAATGCTCTGATTTAGGTATAAAGGAGAAACTGTTAATGTAACTGCTTGTTATAATTTCTTTAATTAGTGTATTTCAATGGATCAAATCAAGTCAAATGTTCATATTCCTTGCATTTAATTCTCGTATTCTTTACTCTCATGAATGATTATATTAGTCATTAAGAAAATTAATATGTGATATATCAGAGCCTATTACATGATAATTGAATATGTGCCGAATTAGATTGGGTTTTCGATTATGCAATTGTTTCTTGTTTTACATGCCGGAAGCATGTGTTAATCAATTCTCATAGTTAGCCGATGCCCGTTTGACCTGGTTTCTAATTTTGTTTTGTTTTCTTAGTTCTATTGTTGAAATAAAACTAAAGGAAATTAGAAACCTTTAATGGACTCTAGTCCATCACGTTGACATCGGTTGGGATATATCGGCGGTGCCATGTGAAGTTGTAGGTGAGTGATGGTATTGGCTGGTCGCATCAGGTCCCGCGACCGACATCCTCACCATCACCGCCATCCACCGGTGAGGCCTGGCCGCGAACCGTGGCTGTTCATGAGAAACGGCCGGAGACAGTGTTGTTTTCTGACTTGGTTTTTTCGCACTCTCCTCGTTAGGTATTGTTGGACAACTAAGGCTGGGGTACGAGATTACATATGGGGATGAAATCGGCCAGTTGCGCATTGAAAAAAAAAAAAAAAGGCTTGGCGATGAAAGTTTCAGAGGCCGAATTGGAGAAGATGAAGTGGAGGTATTATTTACCTTTATTTTGGCTGAATCACACCATAGTCCTCATGGTTTTGTGATTGTGTTGACTTGGGCTCTCTAGCGTAATTTATTTCAGTGCCATCCTGAAACCTTGCTGAAATAATTGTTTGGTTCTTGAATTTCTCTCTTTTGTGTACTTCTGTCCTTGAACTTTTATTAAGACCCTATTATTGCTGATTTCATCATTTTGACCCCAAAAGTTAATTAAAGCCTTATTGAAAGTTATTTTCATACAGTAAAGGCTATATTCACAATAAATATAGAGACATATATGAGTTAAATATCTCATGAAGGTAAAAGTAAAGTGAATATGCATGATTAATATATTTATAAATTGAAGTTAAAGGACATGTTATCAAGTTACATAAAGTTAGTCCATAAGGTTTTAGATTGCAACTCAATTGACCCTAAAAATTTAAAAAAAGTCATTGAAACAATTTTTCATGCAATCAAGTTTAATTTCACCATAGTCAATGGGATATATGAAGTTTCAATATCTCATAAAGGTTAATTAACTGATGAGATATACAAAGTTCTCATATCTCTTAAGGGTTAGTAAATTACTTATTAAGATATATATATGGTTTTGATATCTCTTAAATGTTAATTAGCTAATGAGATATATAACATCTCATATCTCATAAAATTTAGCTAATTAATTATAGGGACACATGGAAGATTTAATATTTGAATACTATCACTATGGTGACTGTACATGATTAATCCATTTTCATTAAAATTAAAATTTTATTCATTAAATTTTTAATCGAGATGCAAATGACAAGGCTTCCTATGGCTGGAGAGAGATCTCTATCATATTTATCCTCCCCTTAAGGTTAAGTCATATGGTTATTTTTTTAAGATCCATATTTCTCAAAATATTGTGATATGTGAGAGGACATAAAGTATATCCGATTGCAAGACAATTTTATGGATTTGGTTAAATTATAGTTACCAAAATGACCCATTTTCCAAGTTTGTGAGATTTGGTCTTGCATGATTAGGGATGTCTTTGATTGAATGCAAAACCATTCAGCCCAAAGGTGTTGGTTGTGCATGAGATCTAGAGATGATATACATAAGACATATGATTGATTCTTGATTGGTTTAAGCAATCTATATATTCAAAGGTGGTAGATTTAGCAAGGATTGAAACAAATTCTTCGAATCATTCTTATGTATGAGGATTTGAGATTGCGTACTAATATCTCTGTCCCATATTTTTTACATCATTTGACATTTTCACATAGTTTGACTTGAATTTATTCATATTAGTATTTGTTAAAAAAAATTAAAAAAAAAATATTTAGAAACTATATTTCTTGATTTATCATTCTTATATAAAAGTTCTTCATTTATATACTAAAATGTTGAAAATAAAAAATTACAGATTAATTGTTGAAAAGTGAATGATGCAAAGAATATGGGACGGAGGGAGTATGATTTTTAGTATCGTTGTTGTCCTACATTCAATAGTCATAGCATTAGGTCATTATTTAAATCATATTTCATGCTCTTACTTTTAAACCATGTATGCAACCTATGTATGAAGAAGTAGTATTTGAAAACTTGCTTTGTGCCTATTAAGGGTCTAATGGTCAAATTCTTGGTGTCCTATTATTAAAGTATTGGATTTGGAAATTGGTACCAAACTTGAGAATTTTTAATTTATAATGTGTAACACAGTAAATATCTGGTTAGGTTAAACAAAATTGGGATGATCCACATCCAATTTAAGCTCAAAGTATGTGATATTTTCCTACTCAATTGTAGCATAATTTATTAAGAATTTAAACAAATTTACCTTCTAAGTTTGAGCTATTTAGGTAAACTCATAATATCCTTGTAAATCCTGGATGATCATTGATATGTTTTACCAAGAATATGGGCAAAAGAGGTGATATGAGATTGAAAATGCTCGAACTGCCTTATTTGTTTTAAGTAATCACAAACAAGTATTAATGTAATTGTGCTCAATTTATTACTCCTTAGATGTTGAAACTTCCAAAGGTCAAATTGAGTGGTGAATGGTCATTAAAAAAATGTCAAGAAGTTCCATTTAGAAAAAGAGAGATCATAAAAAATAAGAGTGCTCTAAGTAAAGCTTGCTTAGAAAAAGTGAGCATAAAGAAACTTATTGGTTTTTTGTTTTAAATGAATCCTCTAGTGTCATGATGTACAACAATTAATTGTTTCACACATTGTACAGAGTCATAAACAAGAAGCTACCAAATAAAGATGTTAAGGCTCATAATGGGCAAAATAAACATATTGTTACCAATGTATTTATAATAAAGTAGTTTTTCATATTGTTTTTCATGGTGTAATATAAGGCCTAGCCACATCTCTAGTGAAGAGTAAAAGGGATGATAAAGAATGACAAATTATTTACTTTTGATAATGGTAACCAAGAGATATATATTGTCTACTTTAGAGATACACTAACCAAGATTAAGGAAATAGGGTATTAGGTGTTTAGTCTTCTTTAAGATCTTGTATATTGAAATTGATACACCATGCTCGTATGAAAAATGTAACCTTAAGCATTTGTTACATTTTATTAATAATTTATCTCATTAATTGTGTAGTTTATTAAAATGAATTAAGATTAAATTAGTCAATTATAAGACATATGAAGCCCATAAAGATTATAATCTGATTATAGTAACTCTAATTATGTAATAACATGTGGGTTATATTAGTGTGGGTCATAGAGTCTATGTGGTTGTTAATAGGTAGGCTCATGAGACTTCTATATAAATGAGTGTTGTGTCTTACTTTTAACCTAATTTATGATGAGCATAATGGAACTCTGGCCATTAAGAGTGGTCTAGTCTATGGATAAGGGAGAGGCCCCTAGTGCAACAGATCATTGTGATTTTGCTTTTTTTTTTTTATCATAATGGATCAAATCAAGTCAGATGTTCTTGTTCTTTATTTTTAATTCTTGTATTCCATACTTTCATGTATGATTTTGTTAGACATTAAGAAAATTAACGAACATGTCATACTGGTGGGTGGGTAGCTGATGAAAAATAGGGGATATATATAAGTAATGAGGTTGTGGCGACGTCGAAGAGATGGTCAGACTGTGTGGTATGGGCGCGCATGCTTGTGAATGAACTTTATCTATCTATTTATCTATCTATCTATCTATGGAAATTAATAATGATGGGAGGCAAAAGTGGGCAGAGGCCAAGGCAAAAAAGAGATCCGGATGGAGGGTAGTGGATTCAGAGATGACGAGGAAGAGAAGGGCAGTGGACGAGCACTGGTGGGCAAAGCCAACAAGGAGGAAGAGCGAGAATGAGTAAAAATTCTCATCGTTTTGAATTTTTTGCCTTGATTAAATCTATTTCATTTTTGTTTTCCTATACATCTAAATGTCATTTGTTTTTAATTTTTCAAAAAATGTAATGTCATTTTCATAATTAAGTTTGATATATTTGAGACTTTGTTTTTTGAAACTTGGAAAATTATGTATTTATATGCCTTTCAACTTTGTTTTTTTTGATACATTGGATCATCTTTACAAGTCTATAGAAAGTTGAAGTACTAACATAAGAAAAAGACGAGGAAATAAATGTTTTAGGTTATCAATCCAACAATATTAGGATTATAGGGCAAAGTGGTGGAGGGCGTTTAATTTATTATCTTTATTCCATCCGATCAACAAATATCATTTTTTTTCCAGCATTTTTTCTTCTTATGCATTCTGCCTCACACTACTAAAAAAAGGCCATTTTCCAACGCAAAGCCGTTGGAAACCAGGCAGTTGGTAAATTATGGTTGGAAAAAAAATTCCAACAGCCCAATGATAAGCTGTTGGTAATTCCAACGGGTAGGCCGTTGGAAATGAGCCGATGGAAGTTTCCAACTTTTTTTTGGGATTGTCTTTTTGAATAGTGAAATAGCCGTTGGAAAAACATTTCAGGTAATAAAAAAAATATATCATTAAATAATTTAAGGCAGATGGAAGTTTCCAATGACTAGGGCTGTTGGAAAAATATTTCAAGATATAAAAATATATATCATTAAATAATTTATATTTATTATTTTAGATATACAAAATTATATTTTAAATTAGTTCAAAAAATTAAAATTATTATTACGTAAATTATATTTACATTATTACAAAAATCTAAAAATCAGAAAAATACGAAATCTAAGAAATCTAACACAAAAATCAATCAAACCAAATATACAAACAGATCTAACCAACATAAAAAAAAAAATCCAAACAAATCTGAAGTAAATATTAAACATACGAAATTAAAAATATAAGAACAGATCTAAACATATGAAAGAGATATAACCAAAATAAAAAATAAAAAAAGGATAGCTCAATAGACCAGTCATTCATGTCATTCATGTCACCTCAGAGAAGTACCCAACCATGTGACATCCTCGATCATCACACTCACAAAGAACGTAGAACAGAAAAAGATCGACATCATAATAAAGGGTCTTGTGGTCAAGAAACAACTTCGCTAAGTAACAAAGGTTCTGGCCATAAACCTTGTTCTTCTTGCCATCAACCTGTTCAAATGATCAATTGAATGATAGAACCTTACAGTATAGTACATGAATGAATGAACTAAATGAAAACCATTATTCTAGCGCACACAGAAATTGCTGCAAACTTAATGAAAACCGTTACTCTAGCATGCACAGAAATTGCTGCAAAATTTCAGAACACTTCAACTTTACATTTACATTAAAAAATTGCCAATGATCATTTGCTTCACTTTCACACAACATTTTTTTTACACTTTTAGAAAAGGAAAACTTAAATCATATCAAAACATGCTGAAACAAACTCTTCACAATAATAAAATAACAATCCCAACTGGAAAAGCAAACATTCTACGCAAGCAGACACACACACATACTAGAACAGAGTATGCGAAGCTTATATTGCAAAGCAAATAACACAAGCAAAACTTTTTACATCATACCTCAAACATGGACAACGTACCACTTCGATATATCTTGTCACCAGGGGGATGCTTCAAATCACACTTTTTCTACATAAATAGACAGGTCAAACAAAGAGTAAATATTTACTGTTGCATTCATGTGGAAAGAAAAAAGTCAAACAGGCAGCTTTTCTTTGCATATATGGAAATTAGAAAGAGTTATAAGAGAGCATGTAAGAGGCAGAGAAAAACAAACAGGAGGAAACCAAATCAAATCATTTGTCTGAAAAAATAAAAGCATAAGGAAGGACACTTGCAAAGTAAAACTCTTATGTTCCAGAAGGTGAGTGCCATCACTAGGCAGGATGGTAATCCTCAATCATACTTCTGAGACATCATATCTCAGTTTCCTATATCAGACATCTAACAAGCTCCACAGATAAAGTGCAAAAATATTCACATCATAGGAATCAGCAGCTACACAAGTCCCTCAAAAACCTCTTGTTAAAGATCCCACCAGACATATGAAAGATCTTCTGTTCTTTATAAAATAGATGCTGCATTTATGGCCCAAAGCAAATGTTGATGTACAACAACAGAAATTCTTGATAAAGAATTATGTGTAGTTGGCAGGTACAAAAATTTAAAAGACCAAAAGATAAAGTAGAATGCTCGCCTCAGGATTTTTAGGATCCAAAGCACTAAGCATTTCCCTTAACACATCTGCCAGGCCATGAGCATTCTGAATCTCAGACAAGCTAGAAAGAAGAAGAACAAGATTAATTTCAGCATAACCATGGCAGCAGAAAACGAAGTGCAAAAAAAGATGTGCATAAAGAGAGTGCAGGAAACTAATACACAAATATCACTCGCTCACTTTCATTAAGCTAATTAACCATGGTAACAGAATAAAACAATTTTTTGATCTTATCTTAACAAAACTCTGCTGAACTTATACACTTCAATTGACTCCTTTTACTTATATGTTTAGAAAGGATAACTTTAGATATGTTCCAGTGAATCAAAACACTGGCATCATAAACTTTTGAAGAACTAGTAATGAATCCACGTGCTTGGCCTCCCCCAGCTAGTTCCAATTTCAAGGATAATGTTCACACCTGTTTTTGCATCCAGGACCATTTTCTATGTTCTAAAGCATGAAAGCACAAATAACATTCGGCATTCCCAAGGCCGAAAGCATAAAGAATGACAGATAATCTACTAAACTTTCCAAAATTTTGCTAACTGGTTTTTAGTGTTTTTTTTTTCATAACTACTAGTACTTTTTATTCGTTTGACTTTGGTCCTTACAGATATGCATAAACACAAATGGATCAGCTAAATACACAACCAACAAAGACAGATTAGAATACTTGAAACGTTAACATGTTTAAAGAAAAAAGAGTTAAGAGGTATGATGAAGAGAAACCTGAGCCAACATCTAAGGCATGCATGCCAGGCTGTAAGTGCTTCTCCAACAACTGAAGGCATGTTGCATGCATATGTGGTGCAGAAATGGTGGCATTGTACCCTATGGGCATAGGACTATCAACATGAGGTGGGTTTTCCTCGGGCACAAATAATGCTCGATCAACAGTCTCCATTACTTCAGCAACCTCGGTTGATGATATCAGACCATAACGACATAGATATTCCACCATTGCCTTGTTCTTGTTGACACCACTTCCACTCAAAAAGATCTAAAATTTAACCCAAAAAAAAAATATAAATATGGTTTTGAAGTTCCAGGCCTCTAGCATGAAAGCAAAGACAAAAAGTGAGTATGACAAAATTAGAATTAGCGCAGCTAGAATGATGAACTAATGAGCAACATCATTGGCAACAGAATTAGCGCAGCAAGAAACAAACTTGTTCAATTCAAGGCTGAGACATGCAGCGATAAACTGAGAAGAAGGAAAAATAATTGCTCAAATGCTCGTCTTGAAAAGCAAGTTTTCCTACAATTTAAGTGAATCATTAAATGAAGTGTTTTTATTCCCTCCCGTGTTTCCATACTATCTCAGCAAGCAAAGTCTTGGTACAAGATCAAAATCAGAGATTCGCGGTAATGGATACCTTCCTGGATATAACAGCTTCCTTTTTGAGAGAGTTTACAGTATAAGGTTCTGAGTCCAAAGTCCGCGTACAAGAAATACTATCCCTAAACTGGCTGCAGTGAACTGCAACTGAAACTGAAACGACAAGCAGAATGCAAAAAAGCCACACTAGTAGACGCGAACAACCCTGTATCAACTACCAATGACTAGCCTCAACAGATGCGTCGCTGAAAGAGGAATAAGCAAGACCCAATTGGGGG
This sequence comes from Aquilaria yunnanensis, assembly GCA_039654915.1. Classification (NCBI taxonomy): domain Eukaryota; kingdom Viridiplantae; phylum Streptophyta; class Magnoliopsida; order Malvales; family Thymelaeaceae; genus Aquilaria; species Aquilaria yunnanensis. The sequence continues at coordinate 27,546,043 of CM077600.1, read as the reverse complement.
GAAAAAAAGAAACATCAACAGCAACAACAACTGTTGAAACAGGAAAGCACAAAGCAAAACCTGATTGACCTCGCATAAGCATCCATCAAATTCAAGCATACGCAAATTGAAAGTCACTAACCAGAAAGAAAAAAAGACAACTTCAGTATTCGTCACAGGACCAGCACACTTGTCCAGTACCAACTTTGCGCTTGCGCCCGAATGATTCCAGTACTAGTAGTTGTGAGAAAAAAAACACTAAAAAAGTGAATTGGATTTCATTTACGTCAGTCCAGATTCATCAGACTGTAGCGAGGCCTGAATTACAGCCTCCTCATATGCTGGATCATGGTGAATTATAGGCTGGGTCTGTGGTGGAGTAAACCTCAACTGATGCTCCGTATGAGGCACTAGCGGCACCGGCGATCGGGGAGGAGGGAGAGGGAGAGACGGAGACAGAGAGGGCTGAAGGATGGAGAGAGGGCCGAGAGGAGGGGGCGAGACGAAGACGGAGAAGGCGCGAAGAAGGGGAAAGGATGAGAGGAGGGGACGGAGAGGGTGAGAGGAGCCGGAGACGAAGAGAGGAGACGAAGCCGAAGACGAAGAGAATGGAGACGAAACGCTGAGAGTAGGGAGAGGGAGACGAAGCGCCGGAGGCGGAGACAGGGTTGGGAGGGTAACTCAGTAATAGTCAAGGTCAGTTAGGTTGGGTTTGGACTTTTTCTGCCCAATAGATTTTTTTTTTGGGTTGAGAAAAATTATATATATATATATATATATATATATATATATATATATATATATATATAAAGGTGAGTTAGGGTTGGGTTTGGACTTTTTTGGCCCACTAGATTTTTTTTTGTTGGGAAAAATTATATAATATTATTCTTGTTGTTGTTTTTATGGTAAATATTTTCAAAATAATTACTTTACTTTCTAAAATTATACAATAAATATGATAAATATTTTATATATGATATACATACATATATATATACATACGTATATATATACATACATATTATAATAAATATTTATAATATAATATATATACATATAATTATAAATATTAATAATAATATTTATAATTATGATATTATATATATATCTATATGATATATATGATACATTTTAACATATAATATATTATATTATGAAATTTTATATTATACTAATATGTTCTGATAATTACAGATTATCACTTATATTATGAAAAAATTATTTTCCAACGGCCAAGGCCGTTGGAAAAAATAAATTCTAAGCAGGACATTGAACTTAAAATTTTTCCAACGGCCAAGGTAGTTGGAAAAATCAAAAAAATTTCCAACGGCTAAGGCAGTTGTAAAATTCAAAAAAATATTTTCCAACAGCTTCAGCCATTGGAAACAATAAATATTAAGATATACAATTTAACTCACTATTTTCCAACGGTTTAGGCCGTTGGAAAAGTGCCCGTTGGAAATTTTTCAACACTTCCAACGGTCAAGCAGTTGGAGATTTTTTTTATAAGGGTCTTTTTTTTTCACAGCCTCCAACGGCTTGGCCGTTGGAAAATTGGCCATTGGAAAAAAATAATTTTTTTAGTAGTGACAAAACTCATTTATCACTATTAACATAGCATTGTTTTTTTTATGCTCTACAATGGATAAATTGTGTGATCTATTTTTGGTGTTAGCAGGAAACGTGGAAGTCAAAGGGTGAAAAACAACATTCATTGATGATGAAGCATTTTTGAAAAATGAGTCAAGTGATGGGTTTTTTTTTTGTTGATATTTTCACTATATATATATAATTTTATTTTGGTTGATCTATTATGAGTTGATTCGCCATTTATTTGGATGGGTCGACTATTTTACTATTTGATCATTCTCTATCTAGGCTTCCGATTATTTTTCTTTCATTCTCTATATGATTAGTTTTATATTCATATTATTTTTTAGAGTCTTACACCATTATTGATTTATAAGATGTCATTTAGCTTACTTTTGATTGTAATGAGGTATCTTATGTAAGAGGAAAAAAAAAAAAAGAAAAACACAAGCTAGAGGTCAAATGAAAATATCAAAGGTCAATAAGATGAATTGGTAAAGAATTATTTTCTTTGAAAGAAATTAACATCTCCTTTAGACAAAAGAAAAAAAATAAGAGGTACAAATAAAAAGCAAAATGGAGGTAAAAGGGTTTTGTGGAGGCAGAGGAAGAATAAATAGTAAGAAAAAAGATGAAGTTGATTAATCGGGTGATATAACAGTATAGTAAATCAACAGATTAGACTTGAATTGATATCCAAACTCAGCTAAGGCATATAAGAAAGAGGAGGAAAACATGTAGAGAAAAAAAAAAGAAAATTTTCTATATACTAGTATTTGAGGTTATTACAACAACATATATATCTGTATTTAAATGTTTAAGTTCAAAATTCAGCGAAGAAAAAGGTGATACGTTTTGAGGGGAGAAAGTCCATGCTATTACGAACATTGAAGGAAAATGAATGTAAATATCATATATCTATGCACACAATTCATTTTAATTTGAATCAATTTAATTTGAAATAATTTATTTTTTATAATTTTTTTTTGCATCAAATCAATTTCATTTTAAAAACTATAAGTCAATATTATGTATGTGTAATAATTTATTCAAATAAAATTTTTATAGTATTACTCCATCTGCTCAAAAAAAGAATGACAAGTATTCATTTTTGTAATGTCACAAAAAGAATGAACTGTTTTCTTTTTGGAAGTTTTGATATTTAATTTACCATACTATTTTCATTGAAACTCTTTCTAAACAAAACTCACAAATTTTTTATTTTTTTAATAATTATTGAAATTCTCACTATACAAAACCCATTTTTTTTTGTTTTAGCTTAATGAGTAAAAATAGAAATAACAACTTAAATTTTACAAGATCTTAATCTTTATGCCCAAAGAAATGTATTTGCTAAAATGAGGAGTAAGTATTAAAACTTAATGAATTTTTGTTTTTAATGTATAAAATTCATAAAAATTTAATAATTTCATAAAAATTTTACAATTAATTTACAACTAAATAATATTAACATTCAAATAACATCTGTTCTAGGCACAAAAGATGTAAAAATAAAAAAAGACCATTTTAAAATAAGTTGATTTAAGTTAAAAAGAATAGGATGACAACCTTTATGAGGTTTATTAACGAAACTAAGTACTAATTTTAATGATAAAATTGAAAAAGGTGTTTTTCTCATAACCATAAAGCCTACAAATTAACTATTTCCCTAGTACTTCTAGTTGTTTGTTTGAAACTTACTTACTTATTACCTGTTTTTTCAAATCACGTTAATCAGAGTTTCTGACCAAATTATTGTATTTTTTAAAAAGCACATCCCAACTAATTGTAGTTTTTAAATATTTCTTAATCACTTGTAATTCAGTCATCCATTTATATTCTAAAACAAAACTTTGCAGACAATATTAAGGTTAATGTAAAATATGAGCCCAATATAATTAATAATAAATTCACAATAAATTAAAAAATAGCAATCAGCAAGAAATTTTGCTACATTAGTTCTATGTATATAATTCAACAAATTTTGCTTAGAGTGAACTAAAAATTTTGCAAGCATAAAATTTTTCAAAATACAGATTTGATACATTTTATTGATTAGATTCTCGTAATTTTTAACACATTTTTTAAATAAAAAATTACAATGGTTTATAACAGTTTTTTTCCTTTTTATTTCTCCCACATATAAAGCGTCTCGTTATACATACTTTACAGCAGTAGCTTTAAAAATTTTGTTTCTATTAACATAAAAATTTCTGGTGTAATACAAAATTGATTCTTTATAAAATTATAAGAATATATAACAGTTCCTAATTGTTACACATCTGTAAATCAATTTCTCTTCGTAAAATAAGTATATAGGAATCGTATGCTTGCACTTCATCCATTTCAATTTTGATAACCTATTTAATTTTTTGACATAATTAATTTTAGAAATCCTATTTTTTTATTAATGCTTTTGCCTGCATGATGCATGGATAATTGTGTTTATTTATTTATTTATTTTGGCTATTTTTTAGGGCAATAAGGTTACTGTATCAAACAAAGAGTTTTTTTTTTATTATTCTCTCAAATTTGATCAATTCCATCATAATATTCAGTATGCTAAAAAATGCTTGGAATATTTTTGCTCAGCCCATTTCGTTTTAATTTTTTTCTATTAAATTATTTTTTTTTAAATTTGAACTTGTGCATAAAAATGTAATGACCTTATGAAAATGTTAGAGATTTTTCTGTGCTTTAAAAGTTCATGCACAGAATTATTAAATTATACAGATAGATGTAACGCGTGCATGAATTTTAATTTACTTATGTGCTTCCATTTCTACTACCTAATTAATTTTCTGTCAATTTTGAATAGTTGATGCTTGAGCTTATTTATACCACTTACTTAATTTCTTGTTAATTGTTAATTATTAAAAACTGTGCTTATTTAATACATCATGGCCATGTTTGTGGTTGAAGGCTGGTTTTTCCATTAACCTTAAAATTCCATTCTTTAAGAACAAACTAGAATGTTGGGCCAAGTGTAACCAAAATGGGGTGAATTTGTTGATTTCCTGAAACAATTTGGAAATAAATGCTTCAAACCCGTAAAAAACAAATCAAAGAACACAAATGATTCCTAAATAGAAAAATCATCACTGTTGTCCTAAATTTTGCTTTGAAAAGATTTTGAAAGCAAACAACTTCAAACAAGAACACAAGCCATTAAGCAATGATCAACCAAATAAAAGGAAGACAAGCTTGCACATAAGAATTTTTATAGAGATTCAGTCTCTCCTCTTGAGAGTATACTCATTTCTTTCACTATTAAAATAACCGACTTTACCAACTACCATTTTCCAACGTGCAGCAGTTGGTAAATTGAATTTACCAATTGCTGCACGTTGGTAACTGGCAGTTGGTATTCGATACGTTGGAAAAATTTTTACCAACGCGCAACTAATAACATGTTGGTAAATTCCAATGTGTAGACGTTGGTAAAATACACGTTGGTAATTACCAACGGTCATGTAAAGGACTCGGTTTCCATCGCGTAGTAGTATTTACCAACTGCCGACCGTTGGTAACTTACCAACTGCGGACAATTGGTAACTTACAGTTGGGTAGTTACCAACTGCCGGAAGTTGGTAAGGTTGTTGTTATGAAGCCGTTGGTACTGACCCTTCGCGGAAGTTGGTAAATCTAGCATTTGTGCTTTCGTATATATATTAAACATTCCAGGTTTCGGTTGTTTCGTATTTTTCCCCATTTCAATCCACATTTAAAAATAAAATACCAATTCAAAAGTACGCCCGGCTTTACTCAGCAATAAACATTACACAACTATGCCAACGTAATTGAAATAAAATATTCTCAACTACAGCATAATTAAAGCAATAACAGATATGTCTGAAAGAAAGCATTCAACATTCAACGGCTTACACATTTCATAAATATCAAGTCAGTCTGAATTAGGTCTAAAAATTATTATGTCTAGGGCTTTAACACAAGAACTTTGGAAATGCGCTAACCTGTTGATGACGCCCATCACGGAGTCCCAACTATCTCCTCATCCTCTGAGTCCGAGTCATCAGGATAATGTGGAACTGGTTGTGCCAGCGGACATGGAAGGTTTAGCGAACGACAAATAATCTCCAATTGAGCCCGGTTTGCCTCCAATGCAGCTCTTTGAGCCTCCATCTCTGCTCTCTGTCTCCTCTTAATCCTCTCGAGCTTCCTCTCGTACTCTGCATCCCTTCGCGCATTCTCCTCCGCCATCATCTTCTGTACTTGCTCGTTGAATTGCGGTGTCTGTGTGATGTCGATAGGCGGGATGGGACCTAGCTGTCGGCGTCCCAGAATAGCACACTGCTCAGATCCTAATCCAAATACACGGCCTCTCCTTCTACCGCCAGATGCGGTACTAATGATTGATAGTTCATCAATGGCCTCTATTCCATCATCTTGCTGTGTTTGCTCCTCAATCTCTGCACTGATACGAGTCTACAGAAACGTCATAAAATACATTTAGTTATGTCATAATTTGTAAAACATAGTAATTAAGTTAAGAATATTCTGCGACCAAACAGTTGTACTACTTACAGCAACTTCTTCACAGCGCTTACTAACATATTTCCCATTCTTCATTTTATGTGTCGCCTGAAGGACTTTAAACAAGCCAGGGTCCTTCTTCTCAGGATCTCTCTCTCTCTCTAATTGAATGAAACGTAACATTAATATGTAATTTAATTTCATTAGTATCTGAAATGTTGTTTGAAAAAACATTAGTGAGATACATACCATTTGCTCTCGATGTGCAGACATCGAGATAGATCCCCCAGCATATGTCGCGCTGCAAGAGTCAGACTGTGAATCCTCGTTAGTCATTGTTGCTCGCATTGCCTTGAACTTCGCTGACTTCTGAATGAACTTAGGACTCGCCCAATATGCCTTCATCTCCGCATATGCAGCATCTGACATAAAGTTCGCCTTCGCTCGACGTTTAACCGGATCTTTCACACGCCGAATTTCTGACATAAAGCTTCTGTAATGCTGTGCTCCCAATATATTCCAAACCCGATACACCTCATTATGGTATATAGGATCCCACTCACAGCTCCTCTGTACAGGTTAATATGTTTAAACTATTAGCATGGGAAAATACAATTCTATATCTTATAACATTATTACATCATTATCATAGTAATATTATTGTCATACCTCAAAAACACGCCACCATTGCTGCAGGTCTGATGGAGAGACGAAGGACCAATCAGAATATGGCTTGAAATGTGTGGTGAAACATGGTGTCACTAACCGTGTCACCGCAGCTGGAATGAATCTGTGACGTTTACATTATCGGACTTTAGTTTCAAAGAATGATTCCATGTAAAGTATTCACTCTCACTAATATTTATTTGTTTTTCTGGTATTTATCACTTACGTGTTACCATGTGGGGATATCCTCATCTGCGTTCGACCTGCTGTCTGTGACATCGATGATGGGATGTCATCAATATGTATATCATCATCTGAAGGATGGGTCGTCACTATGGGGTGCCTCAGGTGCCGCGCACCAGATCTATGTCCAGATGGCGTGCCTCTACCGCCGTCAGATCGGTGCTCATGTGAGGGGACCTGCGTGGGTGGCACTGTTGTTCCCTGCGTCTCGGCACGGACATCCTCCTGTGCCCGGGATGAAGAACCCATCCTATGTCGTTCATTAAGTATTGGTTCCATTACCTCCTTAAACTGCGCAAATGGTCCTTTCCCAGGCCGGCGTTTATAGGTGTTATCCCCTTTACGAGGCATCTGCATTTATTTTTAGGTAAGTTGGTGAATTAAACATAACATATATCTACTGACATATATTGTGCAGTATTAGGGGTACATAAACGTACTCAAATATTTCCATCACATACATAAAAATTACAGGTTACCATTATTCCTAATACATGTTATCTAATCATTCATTCATTCCCACTGCTTTCATTCGACTCAAACTCCTTGGACTCTTCAGAGTCACTGTCATCAGATATAAACTCCTCCTCATCCTCTGTCTCACCATTAGATCCCTCCTCCTCAAGTACATCTTCTTCAATATCATCACCGACACCCGGGTCAGCTAACTCCTCAATTGGGTCATCTTCAATTCTTTGACAATTAACGGATCCACTATCTTGATACACGTCATCCGTGTCCAGAACTGCAGCCTGTATTATTCATCGAGGTTTTATCTTCATAACAGCTGACCACCCGTTTCTTTCACGTGATTTACTCGGATATCGTGTGTAGTAAACTTGGTCAGCCTGTGATGCTAGAATGAAAGGATCAAACTTCTGATATTTGCGGCTATTCCAAATCTCAACTAACCCAAACTGTTTATGCATTCGAGTTCCACGTTCCGGTGTTGGGTCAAACCAGTTCCATGTTCAAATATGTGTTAGTTATTTCCGTTTCCTACAATCACTAATTTCTTTCTTTGCCTCCTTCATCAATGGAGTCTTCTCTTTCCACCCTACGAAAGTATTTTCCTTCCTTCCCAATAAATGTTCTTAAAAAGATTTATCAAGCTAGATGTGAACGATTCAGAGTATTTATGCACAAAGGCATTCCTGATAATGTGCGGTGGCTAATCGAAGCTAAGGTTCGTTCAGCTGGTGAAGTTCCAGAAGCGTTCTTTCACCGTATGCCCGGCTTTGGTAAAAGCGCTTATGCCAAAAAAAGAAGAGCAAAGAGGCTAGGCGTTTGTCATAATTGTGGATGGTGGATTTGCGGCAATAAATGTCGTTCTCCAGGAGTGATCACCAGAAATCGTAATGATAGAATAAGATTCATTAAGAATGGCTTGCGTAAGGAATCTCTGGAAGATATCCGAGAGGTTCTTGAAGTGCATTCTTGCGGAATAGTGCAATTTGAGATTGTTGGATTATGGATAATTCTCCAAAAAGAACGAGATCGGTATAGTCTTGGGAATCTGACTTTAAACGACCCAGTTTGCCAGTTTGTGAGAAAACTGGATGGGATGCAAATCGCCGATTCATAGAAGGCATTGAAGCCGTTACTGGATGCAAAATCAGTGGAAGACGTGGACCAAAGTCATGATTACTGTACATGCTAGCTGTCGCTTTTGAAATTATCCTCCCAATAATGTACCCACTCCTGACATGAGGTACAGTTATGACTACTGCATATAGTTGCCACTTTTGAAATTTTCCTTCTCATCCGACAATCACGTGCCTACTCCTGACATAAGCTACAGTCACGACTACTGTGTATGCTAGTTGCTTTTGAAATTTTTCTCCTCTTTTGATGATAATGTACCCATTCCTGACATGAGTCATAGTCACGATTAATATGTATAATTGCCACTTTTGAAAATTTTCTCCTTTTCCGACAATAATATATCCACTCTTGAGAATAAAATTATCTCTTCATCTCTATAAATATATCCTCTTTTCTTCTTTTCTCACAAAGGTGAGGATAGGAATGGAGAAAACCTCCAAATCCCGAAGTATTTGTGTATTTTCTGGAGCCTTTCCTGGAAAAGATGAAGAGTACTTAAAGGCAGCCAACCATTTGGGTAGGGTATTAGCTGAGCGAAAAATACACTTAGTTTATGGAGGAGGTAGTGTTGGATTAATGGGAGCTGTAGCATCAGCAGCATCTTTAGGAGGAAGCCAGGTTCTGGGTATTATCCCTGCATCTCTGAAATCGGTTTCTGGGGGCACGATTGGAGAAGAGCTAGTGGTTAAAAATCTGCAAGAGCGCTTGTTACAAATGCTTTTTAATGCTGATGTTTTTATCGCTCTACCAGGTGGCTTTGGCACATTAGGAGAAGTTTTCCAAATCGCTTCCATGGCCCAACTTAATTTGCATCAAAAACCCATTAGGCTGTTAAATGTTAACTATTTCTTCGCAGGTCTATTATCTTTTATGAATCGTGCTGTGAAGCAGAAGTTTATCCCTGAGGCAGCACGGCGAATTTTGATATCTGCAACAACTGTTGAAGAATTGCTAGATAAAATGCAAGCTTTTATTCCTGAACCAGATCCAGCAATGATAGACTGGACACAACAGTCTTTCTCGACCAGTTCGATCCCATAATGGTCCTCTACTAACCCTATTGAAGTATTGTGGAAGAAGAAGCGGTCCGATCTGTTTTTCTTGTCCTTTCGTTTTAATTATCAGCATTTTCTTTCGTGTTCCAGTTTTTCTTTTCAGGGAATTTCCTTTTTATCTTATAAGATAGTTTCGTCCATGCTGATATTAAAACCATGGGACAATGCCTTTAGGTTGGAATGGCTGAGTAAAGAGTAATTTTTATTACTCTTGAGACGCATCCTATTAGGTCTACTAGGCATAACATTTTGGGGTAGTTAAGCTTCAATCTTATTTGGATGACATATCTCTCAAGCGAATCTATATTTACTGAAGAAAATATTAGATGAACCATGGATATTGATTCCAAATATCCGTTCCCTTTACATAATTTGTCAGTGTTATTGTCATCATCAAGATTCACTCATTTTATCAAAGTCTAAATTTTTGCACTCGCCTATTATGAAGATCCACACTTTCGAAGAAAATTATTCCAATTTCAATTGCTTTCATATAAATTTCGCTAGAGGTTCTAAGGAGAGTTCCTTAAGCCTCATTCAAATATTCAACGATAGGAAAGTTCCCATCGTCGAGGTTCTAAGGAGAGTTCCTTAAGCCTCATTCAATCAAAATTTCAACGACAGGAAAGTTCCTATCGTTGAGGTTCTAAGGAGAGTTCCTTAAGCCTCATTCAATTAAATTTCCAACGATAGGAAAGTTCCTATCTTCGAGGTTCAAAGGAGAGTTACTTAAGCCTCATTCAATCAAATTTCCAACGATAGGAAAGTTTCTATCGTCGAGGTTCTAAGGAGAGTTTCTTAAGCCTCATTCAATTAAATTTCCAACGATAGGAAAGTTCCTATCGTCGAGGTTCTAAGGAGAGTTCCTTAAGCCTCATTCAATTAAATTTTCAACGATAGGAGAGTTCCTATCATCGAGGTTCTAAGGAGAGTTCCTTAAGCCTAATTCAATCAAATTTTCAATGATAGGAGAGTTCCTATCGTCGAGGTTCTAATGAGAGTTCTTTAAGCCTCATTCAATCAAATTTTCAACGATAGGAAAGTTCCTATCATTGAGGTTCAAGGAGAGTTCCTTAACCTCATTCAATCAATTTTACTATCAACGATAGGAGAGTTCCTATCGTCGAGGTTCAAGGAGAGTTCCTTAAGCCTCATTCAATCAAATTTTCAACGATAGGAGAGTTCCTATCGTCGAGGTTCTAAGGAGAGTTCCTTAAGCCTCATTCAATCAAATTTTCAACGATAGGAAAGTTCCTATCGTCGAGGTTCAAGGAGAGTTCCTTAAGCTCATTCAATCAATTTTACTATCAACGATAGGAAAGTTTCTATCGTCGAGGTTCAAGGAGAGTTCCTTAAGCCTCATTCAATCAAATTTTCAACGATAGGAAAGTTCCTATCGTTGAGGTTCAAGGAGAGTTCCTTAATCTCATTCAATCAATTTTACTATCAACGATAGGAAAGTTCCTATCGTCGAGGTTCAAGGAAAGTTCCTTAAGCCTCATTCAATCAAATTTTCAACGATAGGAAAGTTCCTATCGTCGAGGTTCAAGGAGAGTTCCTTAACCTCATTCAATCAATTTTACTTTCAACGATAGGAAAGTTCATATCGTCGAGGTTCAAGGAGAGTTCCTTAACCTCATTCAATCAATTTTACTATCAACGATAGGAAAGTTCCTATCGTCGAGGTTCAAGGAGAGTTCCTTAAACCTCATTCAATCAATTTTACTTTCAACGATAGGAAAGTTCCTATCGTTGAGGTTCAAGGAGAGTTCCTTAACCTCATTCAATCAATTTTACTATCAACGATAGGAAAGTTCCTATCGTCGAGGTTCAAGGAGAGTTCCTTAAGCCTCATTCAATCAAATTTTCAATGATAGGAAAGTTCCTATCGTCGAGGTTCAAGGAGAGTTCCTTAACCTCATTCAATCAACTTTACTTTCAACGGTAGGAAAGTTCCTATCGTCGAGGTTCAAGGAGAGGTCCTTAACCTCATTTTATCAATTTTACTTTCAACGATAGGAAAGTTCATATCGTCGAGGTTCAAGGAGAGTTCCTTAACCTCATTCAATCAATTTTACTATCAACGATAGGAAAGTTCCTATCGTCGAGGTTCAAGGAGAGTTCCTTAACCTCATTCAATCAATTTTACTTTCAACGATAGGAAAGTTCATATCGTCGAGGTTCAAGGAGAGTTCCTTAACCTCATTCAATCAATTTTACTATCAACGATAGGAAAGTTCCTATCGTCGAGGTTCAAGGAGAGTTCCTTAAACCTCATTCAATCAATTTTACTTTCAACGATAGGAAAGTTCCTATCGTTGAGGTTCAAGGAGAGTTCCTTAACCTCATTCAATCAATTTTACTATCAACGATAGGAAAGTTCCTATCGTCGAGGTTCAAGGAGAGTTCCTTAAGCCTCATTCAATCAAATTTTCAATGATAGGAAAGTTCCTATCGTCGAGGTTCAAGGAGAGTTCCTTAACCTCATTCAATCAACTTTACTTTCAACGGTAGGAAAGTTCCTATCGTCGAGGTTCAAGGAGAGGTCCTTAACCTCATTTTATCAATTTTACTTTCAACGATAGGAAAGTTCATATCGTCGAGGTTCAAGGAGAGTTCCTTAACCTCATTCAATCAATTTTACTATCAACGATAGGAAAGTTCCTATCATCGAGGTTCAAGGAGAGTTCCTTAAACCTCATTCAATCAATTTTACTTTCAACGATAGGAAAGTTCCTATCGTTGAGGTTCAAGGAGAGTTCCTTAACCTCAAACAAACAATCAATCAGTCCATCTTACAACGATAGTAGCTTTCCTATCGTAGAGGTTCTAAGGACCTTTCCTTAACCTCAAACAATCAATCAACCAGTCCATCTTACAACGATAGGAGCTTTCCTATCGTAGAGGTTCTAAGGACCTTTCCTTAAACCTCAAACAATCAATCAACCAGTCCATCTTACAACGATAGGAGCTTTCCTATCATAGAGGTTCTAAGCAGTCCATCTTACAACGATAGGAGCTTTCCTATCGTAGAGGTTCTAAGGACCTTTCCTTAACCTCAAACAATCAATCAACCAGTCCATCTTACAACGATAGGAGCTTTCCTATCGTAGAGGTTCTAAGGACCTTTCTTTAAACCTCAAACAATCAATCAACCAGTCCATCTTACAACGATAGGAGCTTTCCTATCGTAGAAGTTCTAAGGACCTTTCCTTAATCTCAAACAATCAATCAATCAGTTCATCTTACAACGATAGGAGCTTTCCTATCGTAGAGGTTCTAAGGACCTTCCCTTAACCTCGATCAATCAATCAATTTTTATTTAACGATAGGAGAGTTCCTATCGCAGAGGTTCTAAGAAAGTTCCTTAACCTCAGGATTTAGGCGGCGAGAAGGTTCTCAATGCCTAGCTGAGCCGGACGAAATTTGGTAAACGACTTTGCATACGTCATGTCCCATGAAGCATGCAAAGGGGGGCAGCTGTTGACACCCAATTTTGTCCGACCTTTTAGACATTAAAAAAAATATACATATATTATTTTAGGGGTATTTTTATTCAAAATATATGTGTATAAAAAAAAATTGATTAAATTAATTAAAAACTAAAAATTAAAATATTATTAGTTAATTTTTATTAAAAAAAAAAGTGGCTCTCGAGAGGCTTCGGGAGGCTTCTTCCTTCTTCTTTTTTTAGTTAAAAGAGAAGCCCCTGGGCTCCAGCAAGACGGGAGAGCCGTCCATCTCTCTCTCTCTCTCTCTCTTGCCTCTCACCTGCTCTCTCTCTCTACCAGGTCTCTCGGGCTCTCTCTCTCTTCTCCCTCCACCAACTCCTCTCTCTCGGTCTCTCTCTCGCCTCGGATCCCTCCCTCCGCCTTGCCCCTGCCAGCTCTCACCTTCCTCAGTTTTTCCTCCTCTCTCCGCCGTATCTGCCTCCAAGCCCCGCTACCGTTGCTGCTTCCATCCTCCAGCTCCCTCTGCCGCCGACGCCGCAGACTTGCCCTTTCCACCTCGTAACGCCTCTCTGTTGACCAACTCCGACGCTCCGCTCTTGCCGTTGCCTTCCCTGTCACCCAGCAGCCGCCGCGTCGCCGCCGCGATCACTGTCACAGCTCTCTCCCTGTTCGCGTAGCGTTACCTCCGGCCTCCCCTCGCCGTCTCGCCTTGCGCCTAGCTCACCCGTTCGCCCGGCCAGCCGCAACATCGCCCCCTGCTCCCGTTAGCCGCCGCGTCGCCCCCTTGCCGCCAGCGCTCCACCGCTCGCTCCCTGCCGTCCAGCCATCCTCCGTGTTGCCTCCCACCAGCCTCCTTAGCCACCGTCGCTTCGTCGTCTGAAGGTTGAAGGCGAACCAGGAAGAAAACGTTTTTGACCAAATCAAAATTCTATTTCTTTGTCTTTTTGGGTGAACTCCTTGTTAGTCCTCATTTTACTTTGTTTTATTCATTTAAGTCACTAACATATTTTTGTTGCAGATCAATCACTGACAGCAAATTTATTTCTTTGTTTTCCTTTTGTTTCTTTCTTTCTTTGATTGTTTAGCCAGGTATTAGATTTAACTATTAAATTTACATAAGGATGTAACTTAGGATATTTATTTATTTATCTTTATTTTTATAATGGTTTAATTTTAATTCTTGTAATACATCTAATGTGTACCGAATTATTGGTTAAGAAGCATTCAAATGTTTGCGAATCCATTCTTAGTAGGTTTGATAAAATCCTAAGACGGATCATATCCATGTCCGGGTGGTCTGGCAAGATCCATGGTTTGGATATTAAATTCCATATCCGAATGATCCGGCAGTATCTACGGTTTGGAAAACAAATTATATCCTAAACTTCTAATAAAAATAATGATCGCCGCGACATTCAACAAACCCATTACCGGTCGCAAATAAATCGTTCGCCATCGTTCGACATCGAATTAGGGGCAAAATCCATTCGCGAATCCTCAGCTCGATTAAAAGTTGATTCAAATTCATGGTATAATTCCTCTTTAATCCTCCAATTTTTTTTATTTTCATTTATACAAGTTACTAACTTTTTTTATTATTTCTGCAGAACTAACAATAATCTTTATATGTTTATTATTATTGTTGTTACTAACTTACTAACTTCACTAACTTTTATTATTATTGTTGTTACTAACTAACTAACTTCACTAACTTTTATTATTATTGTTGTTACTAACTTACTAACTTCACTAACTTTTATTATTATTGTTGTTACTAACATAACTAACTTCACTAACTTTTATTATTACTGTTGTTACTAACATAACTAACTTCACTAACTTTTATTATTATTGATGTTATTAACTCAACTAACATTACTAATTTTTATTATTATTGTTGTTAACAATTAACTTAACTAACTTTGCTAACTTTTATTATTGTTATTAACAACTAACTTTGTTATTATTATTATAATTATTGTGGAAGGCCAAAAAGCCCCACTTTATTATTAATTGTCTTCTTTAAGTGGTTAAATTTATTTCACTTTTTAATTATAATAAATAATAACAAATTAAAAATTAAATAAAAAGAAGTTTATGTGAATAATTAACTTCATTTTATCTTTTTTTAAAAAAGCCAATTATCTTTTGTTATTTCTAAAACACATGTTTTTATTTATTATTTCTAAACAACAAAAAGTTAACCTTTTATTCCTTTTTATTAAAATCATAATTAAATAATTCCAAAAAAATACAAATCAATTTTTTTAAAAAATATATCTTTGAAGTAATGGTATTTAAGAATTTAAGAAAAATAAAATAATAAAAATTATGATAAAAATTTTAACTCCATGTCTAGATGATCCGCAAGTATCCACGGTTTGGAAAATATCCAAATTTTTTAATTTAATTAAATAAATACAAAGATAAAAATTCATATTTACGATATGGATTAAAATTTTCATCAAATTCCGTGTCCGGGTGACTCGGCAGAGTCCATGGTTCGGAATTAAAAACTTCCGTGTCCGGGTGACTCGGCAGAGTCCATGAGACACGGGTGACTCGGCAGAGTCCATGGTTCGGAATTAAAAACTTCAGTGTCCGGGTGACTCGGCAGAGTCCATGGTTCGGAAGTATCAAATTTTACACAAATTAATTACCAAAAATCCGCATCCGATTAAATAATTCAGTTAAATTTTCTAATTTTGAAAATTAACTAAAGTTGTTAAAAAGCAAAGCAAGACAAAATTAAAATCAACTAAGGTACCAATTTTTGGGCGTTTTAACAAAGTTGTTTTAACGTAACCGTACTCCCGAACCCCCGAACTCTCGCAGACCATATTTTAGGTGTCCAATCGACCTGAGCGAAAACCGATTGGTGGCGACTCCCGAAAACGACCCGCACGTTGCCACACCGGTCTCCCACTGTTGTGTGTAACCAGATCGGCGAGGCAAGAAACGGTTACTGTACATCCAACTACGGGCGGATTCCATTACACACATAATCTGTTCGTAATCATAAACACCTCAATCTATTAAATGATATACGTATTCAAGTTTATGGTTTCACGTATGTGTGCCAATAACAGAAGTATGCTTCAATGTTTACGTACTCAAGTTTACAGTATTTTTAGATAGACATTTCATAATCTCAATCTAGTTGTTGTTATGATTTCCCTACGGTCATCATTATTGTTCGTTATTGTAGTCATTGTTCTTAGTACTTAAATTCATAATTTTTAAAGGATATTTTATTACATATAGGATTTACTAACTACAAAAGGTAATTAATAAAGAAAGTTAATGTTTACCTTAAGGGATGGTAATTGTCCTGATTATTCCTTTACTCGTTGAGACTTTTAAGGTTACAGTTTGAGGGTTTATGATTTGAATTACGAGCTTATAATTAAGGTACAGGTTAAGTCTAGAGTTTTGACAAGATGGGGATTATTTCAGTTCAGATTTATTGTATAGCGTTTATGGTAAAGTACAAATTAGTGTTAAGATTAGGGTCTAAGTTTATGTCTATTAGAGTTTAAACTTAGGTATATGGTTCATACTGCTACGATTATAGACTTATAGTTTAGGTTAGATTTTGTCGTATTTAAGGTTTACAAGTTTAGGTATATTGTGTTGGGTTTAAGTGTAGATGTATGGTCTAAGGTAAAGGTTAGGGTTAGGAAGAAGTTTCCGTTAAAGTCATGTTTCGTACAATCAGGCTACCTGGATTTCTTCAAATTTATTTGTTTTAATATTTTCTCTATTGGTCTCCAAATTCCTTTACGAGGTATTTTTTCTGCATTATTATGGGTAAGTCTTCAGGCTCACAGATGCAGGGAGCAATTGAAAAAGGGGGGGACAAAAACTTAAAATCCTGGTAATATAAGAAATTTCTGAAAATTAAAAAAAGAAACTTTACTCTAAACGCGTAATTTAAACAAAATTCTAATAATTATTATAATTATTAGTATCCTTATTATTAGTATTATTATAATTGCAAATAATTATTAGTTTTATTTTAATTATTAGTATTATTATAATTATTATTATTTCTATTATTTGGAGGTAATATTATTATGAATATTATTTCAACTATCACTAACCAAAAATTTTTATTATTTTCTAACTTACTACTACCACAATCAACTAGTAATAATTATTATTATTACTATTATTATGTTTATATTATTGGGTACAAAAAATAATAATAATAAATTAGTATTATTATTATCATTACTGCTTTGTTTGTTATTTTATCCATACAGAAATTATCCCACAATCTAATTTTATCCAAGATAATTACTAAGAAGAAAAACATTTTAATGACATCACTAAAATTACAATTAATCAAAAATTAATTAACACAAAATAAATGGGAAAGACCGAACTAAATCACCAAAAAAATGTAGAATGAACAGTCATAATACTAAAATTTTAAGTACAACATAAATAAATAAATACATATTCTTTCCCAAAAAAAGAATTAATTCGGATAATTAAAAAAATTT
Organism: Aquilaria yunnanensis; assembly: GCA_039654915.1. Classification (NCBI taxonomy): domain Eukaryota; kingdom Viridiplantae; phylum Streptophyta; class Magnoliopsida; order Malvales; family Thymelaeaceae; genus Aquilaria; species Aquilaria yunnanensis. Next base: position 27,528,451 of record CM077600.1, on the reverse strand, counting down.
AATAACTTACCTCAATCAACTTGCCACACTATTTGAAATTACACTAAATAATTTTACAGATAAATATACAACCTAAATAATTTACTTCCAACCAAATTATTTATTATCCACAAAGTATACAAACTAATTTTACAGAAATATTAAATATACTACCTAATCAATTAACTTACAACTAATTTTTCAAAATTTTTAATTAAACTCAATATTTTGACATATACATATATTACCCACACATTTTACTTAAAAGTAATTAATTTCTATTTTTTATTTAATCCAAAAATTCAGAAAAAACTAATAAATTGCACATAAATGTTAAATTATAATGGGTCACCGAAATAGTTCACATCCAACCATCAACAACAATAAATCACAAATATTTCACAAATTTTACTCCAAAATACAATGAAATAATCAGAATATTAACTAATTTTTGGAAAATAAAAAAATTAAAAATACGTTCTAAACAAACATACCTCAAATCCGACTTCAGTTGCTTCAAATACTTCTAAATAGCTTAAAATCAGCTACAACAACGAAAATCAAAACCCATTATCAACAAACAACCGATCCAAATTTGATAAAAAAAATTGAAAAAATATTTACACTAACCTACAGATCAACGAAATGAAGACCAGATCTACGTTTTACTAAGCTTAACGAAGCAATTTCACCCATTACTTTTCAAATGAAGGTGCTGTGTGTGCGTGTGGGAGGAATTCCTTCGAAGGAAACGCAGAGGCGAAGAACAGAAGAAGAAGTAGACGAGCTGCGTTTCGCGGCCCGGGGGGGGGGGGGGGGGTGTGTTAAAACAGAAAAATCAAAACGCACCGTATCACTTAATAATTTTCCAACGGCTCAAGCCGTTGGTAAAGTTCACTAAAAAAAAAAATTAACCAACGGTTTGCACGTTGGTAAATCACCCTTAAAAAAAAAAATTTTTACAAACAGCTGGGAAGTTGGAATTTTACCAACAGCTAAGACCGTTGGTAATTACCAGCGATTTGCACTTTGGAAAAATTAAAAAAAAACTGTTAAATTTTTTTGAAACCCTCACCAACGTGTGCACGTTGGAAAATAAATACCAACGGTTCTACGCGTTGGTAAATCAGCAGTTGGAAAAGCGTGATATTTTAGTAGTGTTTAAATTCACCACTTAAGATTTTTCTTTCCCACTATCAATTTAAGAGTAAATAAGGCCTTACACTTTTTGGTAGCTCTCTCTACCACTAACTCTAACTAGTTTTCTTAGAGGCTAACTAGAAAGCTCATTAACACTTACTAGTTTTTCTAGAGATGAACGAAAAACCTCACCAACACTTTTTTTTCCAAGAAAAAAAATTCAATCTCACAAGGTAATCTTATTAGTTTGGTGTTTACAAGGTTGGAGGAACAAATGAAGCATTAGTTGTTAGATAAGTAAGTTAAAGTGCTAATTTTTTTGGCTAATCTTAATTTTTGAGTACTTTAATTTTATTTTGATGATAGATTTTCACTTTTACTGATCAAGAGTTCTTCCCAAAGTGTTTTTTCATGAATTTATACTCACTTTGGAGCCAAAAGAGAAGTTGCAAAGCAATTTGAAAGGTCAGAAAAGCTCCCAAGAAATCTGATAAACACTGCTATTAAATTTGACAGTTTTTTACTTTTATTTAGCATTTTCAACCAGTTAGAAATTTTTAACCCTTTGAAATCTAAGTCCCAAATCAAAAAGTGAACTTTTCTCCACATACTAGTATGCTGTTTGGGTTGGTGTAAAATCTACGTGATGATCTTAGTTGGCATTAATTTAATTTGAATTTTTGAAGATTTCTATACAATTTTCAAGTGTAAAACTTTTTTAGGGATCTTCAACTTGTTGATGTATTTCAACTTGTTATTCTTCACTTCTAGCAATTATGGTAGATTCTGTCTACAGAATTCAACCACTTGATTTGTTCCAGCCTATTACGTTGAAGATCTTTGAAGTTAGCATCAACTCGGGTCTGAAATTTCTTCAACATATCAATTGGTTGATTATTTCCAACCCGTTGTTTTTTGCTTCCCTTGAACTTAGCTTCAATAACTTCCAAATTTCAACTGCTCAACAAAGTATCGCATTTACAATTCAATTTGCTACTTCTCTTTGTTATGAAACACTTACAAACAACATATAAATATTGGCTGTTTATCCATATATTGTTCCAGTCATTTTAGCTCGTTCTATAATGCTAAATTTTTTGGTTTAAATCCCAACTTCTTTTTGCCCCTCCTTTAATATTTTACATTATCAAAATTAATTTGCCAGAACTCTCAATGCACGCACGTTCTTTATACTCATTCAAATTAAGGCACCGCTTATCAAGCCCACAAAAAATAAAAGGTCGATCATTTTCAGGCTTAATAGAATAACTAAAATGCCCATTTAAAGCTCAGTCCAGCCGGTAAACCATATATCTCTCCCCATAGACTCATCCTCGCTAAACCCTCGTTACTCAAAACCACTTCCCCAACGTACCGGCGGGTTGACTGTGCACTCCCATTCCCGATGCTGCCTGCTACCTCCGACAAATTGGAATCACCTCCGATTATTTGTCAAATCCTGACTTAAATCGCTTAACTTCCTGACCCGCCGTACGTAACTAGCTTTGTTCGGTGATGCCACAAATTGAGTCCGGCTCCGGCTCTCTCTTTAATTGGTCACAGTCGTACTCACTGTAATGCTGCAACTCCTCCGTCTCCTGTTGCTTGAACCGCTTAATTCCACTCAACGTTATATATATATATATATATGTATAGGCACACACACACACACACACATACTGTACCTTTAATGAGTCTCACATAGGTATATATTGCAATATTCAACAACGTGAATCAAGTAACTTTTCGAAGACAAAACGCACAGAAAAGCATGAAAAAATAAAAATAAAGAAAAAAAAGTATAATTAAGGAATTATACAAGTACTCTACGACCAATTATTAATTACTGATCGAGTAAATTTATTAATTAATAGCTAGCTATAGCCAATTCGAAACCAAATTTGGTGAAATAATTAATAGCTAGCTAGCTAGGAAGAATTGGAAGAGGGAGGTTGAGCACCATCACCATCTCGACCAGCCACCAACCCAGCAACACTCTCTTCATCAAAAAACAAATCATCAACCTTCCGGAACGCCGCGTGTGCCACCACCACCGCTACCCCGATCAGCAGTGCTACCAGAATGTTGAGCGTTGCGTGAGTCAGGAACAAGAACACCAGAGTCAGGACCGCCAACACGATCAGCACCAGCCGATCGTCCACCAGACGCCCAAAGATCAACAGCGGCTCGTCCCGCAAGAAGTACAACAACAGCCACACCGCCATCATTACGAAGAGCACGATCACCGAAATGGGGTGCCAAAGGAGGCTCAGGAATATCACCAGGAGTACCACGATCGCATAGTTGACGCGGAAGTAATTGACATTAGTGCTCACTCTGGAAAGCGCTTCCCGAAAGTTGCCCGGGAGCTTGAAGGAGTGGAAGGTCATTAACATGAGCCGCCACGGACGGCGGGTGCCGAGGCCTGCCCTGAATCGTTCCTTTACGCGGGAGATGTACTCGAGGTTGGTGGCGGGGTCTGGGGATGTGGACGCGGGGATTGTGCCGTACGTGGTCATTTTTCCGGCCAAGGGTTTTACTTTAGAGGCTTTAGCTGTCGGGAATTGAAGCAGAGAGGATGGGAGGAAGAGGGTGGTGGATTAAAGTATTGAATTAATGGGCCGGGGGGTCGGGTTTATATTGTCATTGTGATCATGCATGCATGTGAAGTGAGTGAGCTCCATATCCCTAATAATTAATTAATATGCTTCATCATCCAATGTTTTATAACTAATTATTGTTACTTTGCAAGAGAAATTAAAAAGATCAAATCTTCGATCCTCAGCAATTAACAGTTACAAACACTAGCCACCACCACTATAGACCATACACATACACATGGTTCCTTTCTTAAATTTATGAAATATGTCAGTTTATTTAATTAATTGTTAACTTTTTTTCCCCTGTAATGTAATTAAAATAAAAACAGTAGAGGATTGGTTCTTACTGGAGCTTGACTCAGTTAAACCCTACATAGACATGAATAAAAATACACTTGGATCAACATTTTTAGATGCGTACCTACTTTTCACATGACATGATGAATAAAAATGTACTACATATTCTTCCCAAATCTTTACATGATTTAATATTTACAATAATTAATTTATGAGTTTTTATGTAAAATTTTCATATATAAAGAACACTTATAGTTTTTAAATATAACATTATTTTTAATTCTTTTTCTAGCAAATAATAATATGAATAAATTTAAATAAAAATAAAGTAAAATAAATCAAAGAAGATGGGATGAAAGCAATGCACCATAACAAAAAAAATGTCACTTCCTCCGTCCCAAAACTGCTACAACATATTTTATTTTGGAAAATACTAAATCTTTACAATATTTCCATACTTAATAAATTACTTTTACATTCTATCCATCAAATTATCATTGCAATATTCATATGTTTCTAATTTTCTTAATTTACATAAAAAATTAAGAAAAAAGGTGAAAATAACATGTAATTTTTTTCATTTTCTTGATATTTATACTAAATTAAATGATTCAATAAATATAAGATAATCGATATTTGAAATCCCTAACTTTTTAGTCAAGTGGTTAGGGGTCAGATGGATATGGAAGAGGTTAGGAGCTCCTAATGGTGGTTCGGGGTATTTTTTGAGTTCCAAAAAAAGGAGCCTTTTTTTACTAAATTATGAATTCCTTCAAACATTTATCTATTGTATAAGTGATTTTGATTAAACAAAAAAATGATATTTGGAGGGAAGGTAGGGTGAGTTAGACACTTTGACAAGACCGCGCTCCACTTGGCGTTGTGGGGTGGGGGCGGCAACGATAAGAGGACGGAAGCTTACCGACGAGGCTCTCTCCACGTGGCATGTCGAGGAAACCTTTTTCCTCGCTTTCTCACCCGAAACGCAATCACATGTCTGCAGACGTGGCGGCTGGATCTCAATTACCCAATAAGGCCTCTCCATGTCATGCCAAACTACATGGTTTTGCACGTTGTGTTTTTGTTGTCAGTTGTTAGTGTTGGTATGCGGGTAATTGAGATCCACGGCTTATCGAATCCCTTAATGTGATCTCTTTTGGGCCAATTGGGCCACCAATAATGTCGCCACGCCCAATAAAAGTTGCTTTCTTTTTATTGGTATTCTTTTTCCCAAATGAGTATCATTGGCGGGGTGGTAAATCTAAATACTAGTATTTAGTTATTCTTTTGTTTTCTTTTTAAAGAAAGTATTTAGTTCACAAGATAAAAAGAAGCAAAGTTTGTACATTCGTATTCCGTACTGTTATGTGTCCCTTAGGTTTAATTACAATTTATCCTCCAGGATTTATGTGGTATCACACTTTTTTTTTTATTTTAATAATATACAAAATACCTCTAATTTTTTTTACTGTCTGATAACAATTTTTAAAATTTTAATCATATTGAAGTAATTTCAGAATGCATGGTACATTTTTTACAATTAATGAACATTTTAAATTGTTAATTTTTTCTTCATATAAGTGTAAAATAATTTGTTTTTAAAAGGGTAAATCGTAAGGAAGTAAATGAAAAAATGTATATTTCTGAAACAGAAAATGAGAAAATGTAAAATCAATCATAACCGTTAACCTCGGACTATCTACCAATCAGAGTCCAAACCAAATGGACAATTAATTCACTTGGCTGGGTGTTGAAGCTTTGAGTCGACCCGAAATCACCATCATGAAGAAGATGGTGTCCAATTGCGTGAATAACATAGGCACACACGATTGATTACATCATTAAATTTTCGATGAAATAACTATCATCCGCACAGACAGTGACATCTTATAAAAAAGTTTTGGGAGTGGGAACTTTTATTTTATACATCAATTATTCAATTTTCAACAATACTCCTATGTAGCAGAAATCGACCAGAGGCTGTTTATTCACGCAGAATAATGCAGCGGAAACCTAGTTTCTAACAATATGACCAAGTTAATATCTTATCTCTACACACTTTCAAAATTCCCAGGGGCGGCAGCACCCCTCGCCCCCATATAGGTCCACAGTCCACTCCCCTTTTAGCCATTTGATTCGTTCACCTGGGCTGGCGTTCATTATTTGAAACAGGAGGTTGTACGGTTACATTCTTCATACAGTCCACAACCAACTTGAAATCCTACCCGACTTGAACCTGCAGTCCACCACCTTGCTGGGATCGGATACAACTTTTCTTTCAAATATCATTCACAGCGACACTGCTTTTCTGTTGCAGTGGCCATAGAATAGTTGCCTCTTGTGCTTGCTCTAGGTGTTCCTGGCCATCGACACGCTGCAAACTGCAAAATATAAGGACCCGTTGCACTCAGTCTCATTAGGTTCATATACAGCACCTGGACTTGTTAAACAAACTCAAGAATACTGTTTCATGCACAGGAATTTTTTTTTTTTTTTAAATACCTGCTCAGGTAAGGCACTTGATTCATGGAAAATCATATTTCTGGAGAACAAGGGTGCTGCCTTTCTATATCTTCAATTGTTTCCGCTGCCAATCATAAAGTAACTGCTCGTGAGTTAGTTAGCTCAGGCAGGAAATAGAATAGATGTCCAAACTTGTATTAGAAACATAGCTAAGAATGTGTAACTACCACTTAAATGTACACCACTAAAATGAGGCCTAATATATTGTGGTTGTGGACTTCCCACCATAAGGGACCTCAGTTTTGATGCTTGTCAAAGTATAAACTCATAGTCCATCTGGCAATGATATCAATTTTACCGAAATCCGTCACATTTTCATTTCAAGCCAATATCCATAAAAGTATCCCTAAGAATAAGATTTTAATGAAAGCTTTAAGCATTTATAGCATGCTTTTGCCTTATTATCCTGCACAATATTGTAGGTCCATTCCAACAGTGGCCTGGTTCAACCAAGCCATCTGACTACTAGAATCAATCAAAACTTACTCAGAGGAAGTCCAAGACACAAGTGGTTTAATTGGTAAGCCAAGGTCCAGATCCTTCCACAAGAGGGTTGTTTAGTGACTTCATTACATTTTCTAAGAACCTACAGTTTATAACATTCAAAGGAAAAATGCAGTTCAATCATCAGACAGATCTGAATTAATACAGTAATTACAACCATGAAAAGTGTGTTGCACTTAATGAATTTCACTAACTTGATCTTAGCATCAAGTAACTACCTTGTCTTTTCTCTTGATCACATAACTGAAAAAGCAAAGATTACTCAAGTGTGAATTCCAATATTATAGTGTGTCCAACCAGGGTAATGATTCCTGAAAGAAAAAAAAAAAAAAAAAACCACGCAATGTGAAAAAGAATCATTTTATTGAGTAATTCTCAGTAACCCAAGCACACAGCGCAACTTCATTATATATTAGCAATCTTAAAGTTTTATCCTAAAAGAAATCAAATAAGGTAGTACTTAAATAAAGGAACCAGTATGCTTAAGAGTTTGTATTTCATCAATTAGACTTTAGTCCCTCTGCAAGCACAAAATGTCAGAAAACTCACATGGATTGGAGCCTGTTTGTGATCTCCCCTCTCAATCTTCTCTCTGTTTCTGTGAATGTGTGTTATCTACCTCTTCATCCATTCCAATTCTCCTCTTTCCCCTCTTACATTAGATTGTCTACTGGATTTCATCAATTTTTTGTTGAAAAAGAGCTTTAACTCGGTTATAATTCTCTTTAGCCCTTTTCCGTAGCAGTGCATATTCCTTCAAAACAGTAAACAAGATGTACCTGGAATTGTTGCAGCTACCTCCAAGTAAAAGGTTCAGCATTCCATCTGAAAAAGGTTTGAAGGAAAGGGAAAAAAAAAATTAGGAGGGACCCAGAGTTGCTGCATCAATATATGTCACTACATGTGATCATCTAACCAGGCATGTAAGATGGTCATAGCCGGAAGTTACAACAAGCAATATTTGATTGAACCATCGAAGGTCCATTCAATGACATAATTATACTATTATCAATTTTTCATACTGCATAAGACTTGATAACATAGGCACTACATACTCCAGCTACATAATAATGGCTACCTTAGCTCACTTGCAAAAACACATAGGAATCTTTAAAAGGAAGCCATTGTACTAACAATTCCAGAAGCTGACCAGGCTTCCCGATTCCTAAAGTACCATTACACGCCAGCATTCAAGCAGCAGTTCCATAAAAAGCAAATTAACCCCAAAAATTGCCAGAACATACTCTAACATTCTGCAGCCAAGTACTCCCCACAAATTGACAGGCTGAATGTGCCAGAAACTTCAGAGAGTAATTTGAGTATTCTTAAATTGAAATCCTAAAAGTTGCAGGCACTTGAACATTCAAAGTTAAAAGACTATCCCACAGAGAAAATTGGCCCCAGATTATGAAAACAAAACATTTGACCCGGATACTGTAAACTGCTACCATTTGCTCAGCGCACGCCATAATAATTACTCCCCCCGATCACATAACAGAATAATTCGCTCTGATGCTGTCTAGTCAGTCATGAAAATCTAAACTAAAACGTTTTGCCATGAAATGCACCATCTTTGAGGACCAGTCACTCACCCCACTCCTCTTTAGCTGATATTACTGCCTATAACAGTAAAGGGTCGCAAATTCCTGCAACAAAATCCCCTACCAGATTTTTTTATGTGATAATAACTCCAACTCTGCAGCTGACTAAGTCATGGAAATCTCTACTAAAATGTCACTACAGAGTGCAACATCAACTAGGTGGGCCAGTAACTTGCTTCACTCTTCTTTGGCTGCTAGTACAGCCTATAACCATATGGTAAAGAATTGCAAATCCCGACAAGAAACCTGATCCTAGCTTCTTTGATGCCACTGAGAATATTATACATGGTTCATCACTCAGATCTTGACTTAGGAGCACCCATCCTCAGGAAAAGATCAACCAAATCCATTTGAACTTTCAGATGAATCTAACATCAAAATCATCCTTGAACAATTGGCGGCAGTCTTTCCACAACCACCCAACATCCCGAACTCTGGAGCTAAGAATGCACACTACTCATTGGATCCTGGAACGTGCAAACTGTTGTACAATGCCGTGCATGAGAATATCCCAAAAGGAAAGGCAATCAACGAGAATACTCGTGAGGTCAAATACTAAAGGGAGCAATTCTAGATTTCCAGACAACCATAGAAAGGTCACCAGCTGTTTAAAGTGTCCGATGGTTCGAAAGGCACAAACTGGAACTCCCACTTCTAGCAGAAGGCCAAAAATTAAATCCACAATATTAAGCATGAATATATATCAACTACGTGGCAATGGAAGCATCTAGATTGTTTGCCTAGATTGTTCTTGATGTGCTAAAACATAGGGCCACAAGAAACACATAGCAGAACCATGAACAGAATCATGAGATTAGCAGATCAACATAGTGGTATAAGTAGTGAAATAACAGCTTAAGATAAACAAAAAACAAACTGCAAGTCGATGATTAATAAGGCAAGAAGACTTGCTTACATAAAAGTGGGTAAGTAGTCAGCCTCTCACCCACATGGCATGCTCATCATCCTTTGGGAACTCCGGTGTCGTTCCTGCATGAAGAAGCTGCTACCTTTCATGGAGGTGGTCACCATTTCTTGATAACTTACAGCTTTGCAGCCCATCAGAACGAACCCAAACAGGGAATAGTCCGGCAGTGCAAGTATTACACATATTACCATAATTTTTTGGAATTGCATTGGTATGGAGCCAAGCTATGAGAAATAACCAAGGAAATACACACGAGAGGACGCCACTTCGGCTATGCACTCACACTAAAAGAATATATTGTGGAAGTGAAATTTTCCCAACCCCCTCATAGAAATGAACCATTGTCTGGGTCCTGTTCCCAACCACAACTTGAGTTCAGAAGTAAACCAACAAAGGCATCAACTTCACCTTCCACCCTTCAAGATAGATACTGCTAAGTAGTGACATTTTATTAATCATCCTAATATTCCTTTGAATTTTCAAGATTATCTTGATGATATCCAAGGTGAGTCACAAAGCATAAACAAGCATCAAATGGATATCATTCATGTAAATTTACAACCAATTCAGAAAATCCAGCTTTAGAACTCCACAATTACAGAAACCCCAGGTAGTAACCTAATCTGCATAGCTCAGCACATCCATGGCAGCCACTCTTATACCAGGAAAAGTAAATCGGATCTCAATCTACATCCTAAATCACTCCTAGTGGAGGAGAACAGAATAAGGGGAAGAACATTGGACTGGAAAAGAAAACAAAATGAAATGATGTTGACATCACAGGCACAATTCAATTTTCTTTTAGTAATTGCGCCACCCAATCTTCAGATGCAACCATGGAGCAGATAAGCTAGTTGCATTAATACCGCAACCCCCAATTAAAGCCAATGGGCCAGGTGATACTTCAGAAACCTGGTACCTCTAAATCCATATCATTCAAAAACCAGAAGAGACAAGTCGCTCAAACTTATATCTATAAGGAAATACTAACATATTCTGTGAGCATAATATAACTTTGTTTCGATAGAATCAAACACTGATTCAAACTTGTGTGAAGTGGAGCACTAGTCCACAGTGCTCCCAGGAGTAGAAGAGTGCAGCTGCCCAATAACATCAAAAGTTTGGAATTTGAACTCCATCTCCAAATTGTCCTAACCAGTGGTACTTACATTGTTGAGATATCTGCTTTATTCGATGCAATTGTTTCTCATTACCACTGAACATGCTGGTTCTTCTAAAAGCGTGCACCATCTAGGTATAAAAAGTATGATAAAGAGTTCCTAACTTAAATGCCAGATCACATACATCAGCACTTAACGCCTGATCCCTAACTATTAAGCATGTACCTACTATCAATCTTATTTGGTGCAAAACTCCAGGTAGGGGCTACAAGCATACATCCCAAGCATCCTTACTTCCATCTGAATGGTGCATCAGAATACAAAACTTGAACATGAACATTTCTCAGCAACAAAATGGCGAATGTCACACATTTACTCTGAAGTTTCAGCTACCCAAAATGGTATGCAATCGCTCAATCCTATTTCCTTATTTTTTTAATTGCCATTGTCTCAACTCCAGTGTGCTCTATTATCTAATTAGATAGAATAAATAGTGACCTCATACTTTGTCATTAGAGAATGATGAACTGCTAAACTTGGAACAATAATTCCGCAGAAAAGTATCCTGTCACCAAATTACTCATCAATGTGAAATAAATAAGAATTCCGAAGTTTATCTCCTCATGAGCAACATGAATCAAAGGCTTGTAAGAGTTAAAACTAAAATTTCCTCCGGAGTTGAATGCTCCACACATTCTGACTTTATTCATGTCATATAACCATATGAAAGTAATCACTTTCTGGTCCATAAAACTCAGAAACCATCATGAGACCATTCAACGCAGCTGTTGTTATCCTTATTTTTTACTTGCCATTGTCTCAACTCCAGTGTGTTTTATTGTCTAATTAGATGGAATAAATAGTGACCTCATACTTTGTCATTAGAGAATGATGGACTGCTAACCTTCGAACAATAATTCTGCAGAAAAGTATCCTCTCACCAAATTAATCATCAATGTGAAATAAATAAGAATTCCAAAGTTTATCTCCTCATGAGCAATAAAATTTCCTCAGCAGTTGAATACTCCACACATTCTGAGTTTATCCATGTCATATATCCATACGAAAGTAATCAATTGCTGGTCCATACAACTCAGAAACCATCATGAGACAATTCAATGCAGCTGCTGTTATCCTTAGCATACTACCATTTGCGAGCAAGAAAAGACAAATCAAATCAAGCAACAAAAAATTGAAAAGGAAATGAGCAATTTGGAAAATAACTCATATATAACAGAAAACCACCATGTCTGCCAATTAGTAGGAAGTAAAGCTACCTCTGCGAGTATGTAAAAATCCAACCCTAATAATTTAAGAACTAATGATAAAGCATGCGTACATAGAGCACACGTATTTATTGCACATTCATGGGTTGAACCTCAGAACAGGCAGCTGAAACTACAACCTCATTCTTCTGCGTGAGCAACTATCCATTGGTATCTCAGCGGCGACGTTTATGAGGCTTTTCCCAGGAAGCCGAAGCAGGCCCATAAAAAGGCCCCGTATCAGATGTACCCTGTAATCATACTTAAGTTTAGGGGGGGCAATCCAGCACATAAATCATGATGGGTTAATTCAAACTTGAAAGAAGGGAAAGAAAGAACATTGAACCTGATGAATCCCATATCCATCATATGCAGAAGGAAAAGCACCATCAAGGCTGTTGAATCTCATCCCATATGGACCTTGAGACATTTGATTTCAGGACATAAGATCAGATGCAATAGTAAACATATCTAGAGGTTCACAATAAAAGATCTCAATATCCCCAATCTTTCAAAAGGAACATGCTACTAAGCGAAATACAGCCCTCTGATAAAGATGAACCCTAGGAAACAAAAAAGAAAGGATTAAAAACAATGGCGACCAAGGTTTTGAGCAAGTCAGCATAACTCAACAATGGATCAGCTTTTTGATAACGAAACAAATTAGAAATTTCCTCTCAGTTGTTTCAGAAAATTCATAGAGTGCTCTAAAAACCGATAAGCAGGATTCTGCTTACTGTTATTATTATGAACCAAGAGGATGAGGAAATTGATGAAAAACAAAAAAATCACAACACTGATACCACAATCAGAGTTACAGTATGAGGGAAAAGACTTCAAGCAGGAAATAAGATAGAGAAATTATACCAGAACTCCATGGCCTACTGTCTGCATTGGCAAGTTCTGCACGTAGTTTTTCAACTTCACGTGCCATGGAGACCATATTCTTCTCCATTGCCTGCCTTTGTTCCATTAGTTCAATGTTTGCCTTCTTTTCATAATCAATAGCAGTCCTATTAAATATAACATTGAGTTTAGAATTAAGCACAACTTGCAGAGTTAGAATAAAGGTATTCCACAAAATATCAAACAGAAATAACAGCATAATCATGAAATTCTAATAAAATGACATAAAAGAGAAAAAAGCTTTCTGTACAGACCTAGTATGAATTAACTCCTGCTGCAGTCCATCAATCTCTGATCTTAGAAGAGGCACCTGCTTATTATCAGCTTGTAACCTCACAAGATCTTGTCTAAGAGTCTTAACTTGGTTGTTGAGCTCCTGCTTGATATCATTAAGTTTCTGAACTTCACTACGAAGCTGCACAACCTCTTTCATTATAGGTTCAGTTGCACGAAGCTCACCCTCCATTTTCATTCCTTTCTCAATAAGCTCTCTAGCGTGCATCTCCTGCTCTCCACGGAGAATACTCAAGCGATGAATTTCCTCTTTTGCAGCACCAAGCTCATGTTGTAGAGCCATACGATCCTCACTCAGTCTCCGATTATCACTCAAAAGCCTTCTCATTTCAACATGCTGTCTTTCAAGTTCATCCTCCAGCAAAGCAGGGTGAGGAGGCGGCTGTGCAAGAGGACCACGAGGAAAAGATCTTTCTGGAGGCATCCCCCTCCTGTCAATGAAGGCATCACGATGCATACGGTTTCTCCCAGCCATTTCGGATAAGCTGGGAATAAAACATTTATGCCATGTAAGGCTCGCAAATCAATATTACCACTTTAATACATACAAGATTTTATGAAACTTCTCTAGATCAGAAGACCAGATAATGATGGACCACCTCCTAGGTGGTATGCATACAAGAATAACACAAATGAAATTAGCAAGTGAAGAACAAGGGACCAATAAATGACTCCTATCAGAGGGCTGAAGTTAGTTGTAAAGTGGCACATGTAAGCACAAAGGTTCCAAATAGACAAGCTGCATACACCTCCCCCCAACCAAAAAAAAAAAAAAAAAGAACAGAAGGAAATTGGTGAATGCCTTCAGTTGTGCTTCTGAAAAAGCTGATGATATTTCAGCTTCTTCACCAAGAGCACATCATCACTTAAATAATATAGATGACAAGAACACTATGAATTCATCAAAACTCAAGTGTGCTTCATACCATTTTGGAGAAAATTAATGGACCTTATAAAATCCCGTAAAATCAAACAGAGAGACGAACCCAGTTCTTGCATTCATCAAAACCATGAAATAAACCGAAGCATCTGACAAAATACAAGCAACCTAACTCTGTAAACCGCTCTTTAACGAACCACAACGCAGCCCTAAAATCTGATATGATCATCTTAACCAGATATAGAGGCCCTTCTCTGTTCGGAATTTCCTATCAAACTGACATATTCGCGGCACTAGAGCGGCAAAAAGTAGGAGAATCAAAACTCACATTCCAGTAATCGATCGACCAATTCAGAACAGACGATAAGAGATTAAGCGGAGCGAGAGGATGAGAATTAGTACCAGAGTTTACAATCTCAGGACGACGAACGGATGAAGCAAGCAAGATTCTTCTCTTGGCGCCGTGAAGAAGAGGGAGATGAGATATTCGAAGGAACAGCGCGGAGGTGCCTATGATATTGATCTTGGTCCGCAAAAGATATCTTTCGTGTTCGTCGGGAATGGCATGGGTTTGTGTTTGGCAGAAACGACAGTTTTGCCACCAAACTTATGTGTTTGTGCAAAATCTACTATCCCATGTTTCCTTTTGTCCGATGAAATTATTGGAAAAAATAGGCCTTCTGTTTTATTTTTTTTATGTTTTTTAAAAAAGTGCTCCCTGGCTCTAAAAAGAACGACTGATACTTTTCAATTTTTTTTGAATTTATGCATATGTTCTAATGAAAGTTAAAAAAAAAATCACAATGAAAAACTATTGATGTCTCACAACATTTTTAAAATTTGCGAAAATAATATAAGTGCCAGTATATCTACTTGCCTAACAATTTTAAATTGAAACAAATAAGTACATCAGCAAATCCAAATAACACATGAGATTGAAGAATTTCAAAGTTGTGTGGATGTGGCAAAAGAGGTTTGTTCTTTCTCTATCCATATGTAAACATTACTTATTCTAGTTGATAGTTGGAGATCACGTTTTCGTGATGATTTGAGCATAAAAATGAAAGAGAAAATTGAATCCCAACTCCAATCCCAACCTTCACAGAAGTCAATGGGGGTTGAGTTTGGAAGATCGAGGTTGAGCTTCAACAACCACAACATTTTGAGGTCCCATTTTGCTGCAAGTACCTCTCTGCCTCTGGAAAGTGGAAGCACTATGTCAAGAAATTAAAACCCCAAATTGGGCGAGCTTGGCAAGGTAAAGGTTCCTTGCCCCTAATGCACCAAAAACTCTTATCCCATGTAGAATGTACAACAATAGATTTTACTGAAATCTGTTGGGTGCACCTAAAAAATCGTTATATTGTTCAATATATCAACAGCCATTATAGTAGAAGAGTAATTTGACATATTTGAGCCTAAAACACAAATGACCTATTTTGTGTCAAAAATAGCCCTAGACCACTCTCGAGGCAGTGTTTTTGGAGTCTGGGCTACGTCTTTTTTCCGAACAAGCAACTTTCATCTCCAAAAAGCCAAACAAACCATTGAAGTTAGTGAGAGGTAGAAAAATGGCAACTGGTGGCGTTTAAGTGAGAATGCAAAACCGTGATGTTTGTTCTTCACATGCATCAAAAGCAAAGCAAGACTAAAAAGGAACGATGCTACAATCGTCACTATTTTGATATTACGAAATCACCATGCACCCAATTTCACTTGCTCGCGCACCAAAGAGAAATACTACTAATAAGTTGCAACACACAATCAAATGACAACCAAGCCTGACCACGACCAAACCTAAGTCCTAAAGCAACTTCAACAAGAACCATAATTCAGAAGGTAGGAATTGATTTCGCTCTCATAAATTCTTTGAGAATGGCTTTCTCTTCATCAATGCGCTTCTTCTCTTCAGGATCTTTTGGTTTCAGCTTCCTTTTCTCTTCCAATATCCACTTGAAAAGTTCACGCTGCTGACTCTCCAGCACCGGTTCTTGTGATTTCACAGGCTCTGTTGTCGACAGTGTGGGCAAGATTTTCTCAGCAACTGGAGCTGTAGAGACGCTTGTAGTAAGTGGAGCTGTAGGGACACTTGTAGCGGAAGTTGTAGCAGACGGGACATCACTCGGAACATCTTCTGTTGTGCTCGCATCCTTTTTCTTAGTCCTCGTGAACAAATAAGCTGCAAGAATCATAAAACGTTGTATCCGACCAACATCAGAAAATGATTCCATAAATTTATTCCATCAATAACCAACACAGGCCTTGTGGCATTAAGACGAATCAGTATTTATAATCATACACAAAAAAGGTAACTTTTACTTTGGAAAAAAACACAACCTACAATAAATGTTAAGATCAAGACCATGGACGCAGAGACAAGGGAAGAGGGAGAAGGCTTATAACTGGCACATCAGCTCCAAAATAACAGCTGGAAAAAAATTTTGGTAATAAACAGTTGTTCCTTTTGATCCTATTGAATACTGGCAAGCATTTGTCCTTCACCATCTAATTGAAACAACCATCAGCTTCTAAAAATTGTGGCCTCTCTGTGTACAATGTTACCTGTAGGGTAATCCAGCAACGAGAACACCATAACAGAAACAGAAGATGAGCTCAAACTAACAAAAGCACAGGAAGAAATTACCTTGACGGAGAACACCTACCACCTGATTCTGTATCCCTTCTAGAGGTACTTTCAAGCAACTTACCTCCTCTGGTACATACCAACTCCCTTTTCTATTCCTAAAAAACATAGAACTTGCCAAAATTTCCTTGAGGTCATAAGCCAACCAACCATCAACCTTTGAGCAACACGAAACATACACCAAGCTTACTTATGCCGCATGCATTTCATGGGCAATGATCAAAATTTGAGCAACTACTCCATTAAGCTCAGTTCTTTCGTTTGGCTCCTTGCTGCCAACATTTTTGCCACAGGTGCATCTGACACATGACCTAAATTACCCCTGAAAATTGCACCACACTACTCCATAAAACTTGACCAAACCAAGATCTATCGTGATGTACCATAAAAATACCAAGTGAGGTTGGTTGGCAATCAAACCAAGAAATATTTAAGATACAAACTCAATCATCCAGATTTATCACAACTTTTTATGACATTATCATCTGCAGCAGGTGAAGTGTATTCCACGTTACAGATGCCTCTCATATCCAAAAGAAAAACCTTACAAGAGAGTTCTCAGCACCAAAAGTATGTAGGACATGAGCAAACAACAGATAAGACAAGCACAATCACAAGATTCATCACTGAAGATAAATTGTTCCTTCCCATCCTGAAAGCACATCTCATGAAATCCTATTGTATATCTGAAATATCATGCTATCCATTAATCGTCCGCCGTAATCGCTAAGCACGGGCATATCAAGAAAAATGAAGTTACCTCCGACAGCGAAGTTGACACCAAGTAAGAGCGGCCACAGGAACTTGTAACGCCTGGCAAAGGACTCCTTGGGAGGCTGGGGCTGAGGCGGTGGCGGAGGCGACCCCATTGAATTTGAATACGATGCTGCAGCAGCAGAGGAGGGTGCATAGTAATCCTTGGCCTTCAGTTGAGCTGTTGGTTTCCGAAACAAAAACAAGAATCTTCCGATCAAGCACCGAAAGAAAGATTCACAAATAATTGACTTGAATTAGCTGTTCAATTACATATAAGAAAAGAAAAAGTGATGGACTTGGAGACAGTAGAGTAGAGAAGAGGTTTACTCTTTTTGGGTTTGTTGGTGAAAAGCTTTGGACCTTCTTGATCACTGCTCATCTTCAATGGAGGACTCGTTTTGTGACTTTCGTCGCACAGAGACAAAGGTCTGCTCAGTCTTCATTTACCATGGGCTAAAACCCTGAATAAGCAACCTATGTACACGAATCTTTGATACATAAACCACTCAACAGTTTTCACGGACACATTCATCACCAAACGTCAACATCAGCATTTTGGGATCGGATAAAAATGCCTCGGCCTTTAAACTGATTTTGCGGCGAACCCGAAACATACCATTAACAGGCAATTAATTTTTTTTTTTTGGTAATCAGAAAATAAAACAGGCAATTACTGAAATGCTTAGTTGGCCACGAGGAAGAGGTTTACTTTATTTTACTTTTTCCAAATTTTATCGGCATTTTGGAATTTCATTTGTGAATGGCGAGTAGAAGCATGTGTCTTCTGACTGGGTAAATGATATATCTATCTACCAATTTTAGTTTCTGCTAATTGAGACAGAAAAAGACCTTCAACGCTGTTAATTATTATTTTCATTCATTGTATTAATAACTGAAGTAAAAATTCGTATTTGCTTAAATTTTTGTGTTGCATGGTATTTATATATTTATTTTCTGCTTAAATTTGTGTTTACTCATTTTACTAAAATAAGTGACATTGAAAGTACAAAACACTTACTGTTGTGGAAGTTTCTGATAAGTTTTACCTAATCTAATTCTCTTAAAAGTAGATAGGATATAAATGTCAAAATTATTCACCTAACAGATAATGAGTCGAATGTGGAAAATTGGAAATGCTAGCATCGGATCAAATTCAACCTACTAACATCCCCACCATCTACTTACGACATGCATGGTGGAAAAAGGAGCAGTTGTATCATATATATGCAATCCCTGGAACGGAAAATAGAAAAGTGATCTTTCAAACGAGAAAATAAACAAAATTTCTTTAGAAGAGTTATTTCTCTTTCAGAAGTCCTGAACATAGTTATACACGTAAAGGATAATTTAGAGGATTAGAACACTAACTGCTTTTTCCCAATGAATAAGATATATTGATTGTTAGGAGCGAATCGACCTCCCTTAATATGCGTAAAAAATCACCGCTCAACCAACATTGTTGTTAAATCAAATACTTCTTCTGTCCCATTTTCTTTGTTCCTTTGACTTTTTCAATTAGTTTAACTTGAAATTATTTATATTATTACTTGTTAAAAAAAAAACATATTCAAAAATTATAAGTCTTAATTTATTATTAACATATAAAGACTTTTCATTTATATACTTAAGTGTTAAAAATAAAAAATTATAAATTAATTACTGAAAAGTAAATATTGTAAAAAATTTGGGACACAGTCCACCCCAAAAAGAAAAAAAAAAAATTCTAAATATCATTAGCCTAGAGACTTACTGCTAAGCGACTATATAGGTTATACGCCCCTAAATTATTAGGGAAAATTGGAACGGCTACGAGTTTTGGTGCATGCGAGGGTGTACGCAACTACGATGTTAATACATCTGAGTCTGAGGGGGGAAAAAGAATTACCACAGAAGTACATATACTCGGTCCATTACACAAATCCCAGAAACAACAGCCCTTCACTCATCTAAAAATACAGTTGGACCCACCAATGCTATTTGATTCTTTTATTCATGTTAGCTCCATGATCGGCCGCCACCATAACCCCTACCGCGATCTCGGTAACCACCATGACCTGATTCACCAAATACTGAACGAAGTGAGGCAATTATGAAAGCTAAGCACAAGAAACCTAATTGGACACACTGGCAAGTCATTTGCAAAGGTAGGACAATGAAGTAAGTACATGTTTGAGTAATGGTGAACTAACCTGATGGTGGTGGAGGTGCACCACGTCCCATAGCTGCCAACTCGGGACTCACCTTCTGTCCAGCTTCCTCAAGTATGCCAATAAGTTCCTTTGCAAATCTGGCATTTGCAGCGGTGAAGAAGGTGTAAGCTGTTCCTTTTGCACCAGCCCTACCAGTCCGGCCAATACGGTGCACATAGTCCTCAAGTGATCCCGGGAAGTCATAATTGATTACATATTTAACATCTTTCACATCTGCCATGAAATCAGAAATGTATTGTTATTAAAGTGACCGCGTTGATAGCAAAAGATCGAAACTTTCAACTACTGAAGCTATGCATGCTCAAAATTTGTACTATCGCAATTCATGCAGTCCTTTGTATGCACGCATATTATGGTTATTTATGACATATTATAGCTCATAACCCACACTTATTCATATAAGCCTCAAAAACCTCAAAAACCATACAAAAACTTCTATGATAACATCTCAGACATTCATATTAATCTTTAATCAATAATTAAGAAAACAAAAATTTTGGTAGTCAGAACTCAGAGTCAGAATGAGAGTGCATTGCCAGTACATCCTTTGGATACCGCAAACGTAACATGCTGCAGGGATACTGAATGGATGCAAACAATGCAAAGAAGAAGAGAACAAAGAAATAAACTAAATTCAAGGGAATGAATAGCACATGCAACTTGTATACCTAAACCACGAGCTGCAACATCTGTAGCAGTCATTATAGGACTCTTGCCAGCTTTAAATTCTGAAAGAACCCAGTCCCTTTCTGCCTGACTTTTATCTCCATGAATTGATAGAGCAGGCCAACCATCCATGCGAAGCTGCCGTGTTATTTGGTCACAACCTTTCTTAGTATCCATAAAAATCAGTATCCTACTACCATCCATGATATCCTCCAATAGCTTCACCAGCCTAATATTGGTACAGATAAATAAGTCATCAAACACGTAAATCATGCTTAATGCTTCACATACTAAATTGACAACATCATAATGCACATTCTAAACTATTCCTTACTTGTTATATTTCTGGTTCTCTGAAACAATGTCAACGATTTGCCGTATTGCATGGTTAGCTTTTAAATCTGCAGATCCTATTATCACCTGTTCATGGTCAATGGATAAACCAAGTTATGCATAATCCATAAACTGAATAGCACACCTCAAAATCCTATTGTTTCCATACATATCAGGATGCTTAAATCTAGCTGCCTTCTCCAGGGAAGGACAAAAGAAAGTAGAAACTAATGCAACTAGGCAAAAAGTAACAGAAACCCCAGCAACTGCAGTCGTATCAAATGAGAACTGAATGTGACAACACCTCTTAAAGCTATATCCAGAAAAACCACCAAAGACATGCAGCCCAGCCCATTTAAAGTGAATTGCGTACAAAAAGGTAGGCTAAAAGAACTCAAAAGATAACCAGTGCCAAAGACATATGTAGCAAACAAAAGAGAATAACAATCCTTACAGGCAAAATTATAGAAAATACCACTGCAACAGTTAGCTATCTTACTTTGTATGGATTGTAAAGAAAGTGCCTTGCTAAGTGTTCAACCTCCTTAGGCCAAGTAGCACTCCAATACAAAGTCTGACGATCTGGGCGGATCTGCATAGCATGAAATGTGTAAGAACAAGGGGATAGAAAGATAAATTATTCTCCAGGTCGCAATAAGCATCGTATTGACATTATGACCAAAGCATCTGGCTCCTCCAATACTTAGTTTTGTTGCTCTCAACCTTCCACATGGAAAAGTAGAAGATACAAACAAAATCAATAGCCAAATGGGTACCCTTAAAGCTGCAATAGTTGTGTGTTAATTATCACAAAAGATGACGTGAAACAAGATCAAATGCTACTAGAATTTGTAGAATACAGTTCCATCACACACTTTAAGAATAGTAGCTTCAAGTTAAAATAATAATAATAAAATAAAATAAATAAAAATAAAAATAAAAAAAAGGGGGGAAGAGGCACACACAAATACGCAAGGAAGAGTACTACATTTTACTAAACAGGCCTGGTAAGCTAAGGAATTCTGAAGGAATGACAACAACAACTATTCTCCAAAAAATTTGTTACAAATAAATATGGGCACCAAACCAAATTAAGAGAGCAAAATTTTCTTTACCACCTCACCCACAAATGAAAATGACAAGAAAGGAAAAACAATAAAATGAAATTCCAACCATTAGCTGGAATGGGCACACATTCATCCCTAGCTGGGAAATGGAGACAAAGCTAAAAAAGCATGAGGCAAGCAATGAAAGACCTGATAAACAAGTGCCTAGGAAAGAAGAAACAAAAGTAAACCAAAGAATATGGTAAGAAGAGGACCTGAGAGACAATCTTTCGTATCTGGGGTTCGAATCCCATGTCCAACATCCGATCTGCTTCATCCAGCACAAGGTAAGTAACCCTTCGCAAGTTCGTATGATGGGAATCCAACATATCTATTAGCCTCCCAGGTGTAGCAATAACTATCTCGACTCCTAAACAAGAAACAGATAAAAACATCAAGACAAAGTATATAACTGACAACTGGAAAACCATTTCTTAAATCACAACCATAAAGTAACCAAAAGGACATCACAAAACCACACTATAAGCTCATGAAGATAGAAGAGCAGCAGCAAAATTATCAAGAAAATATTGTAGCATACCTTTCTGGAGATCACGAACTTGAGGTCCCTTTGGAACCCCACCATATATGCATGTGTTTTTAATCTTTGATGACGCACCAAATTTAGTAGCTTCTTGTTGTATTTGAACTGCCAGTTCCCGTGTTGGTGCAAGAACTAAAACAATTGGACCATCCCCAGGAGCTTAAAAATATTCAAAAAGAAGTAAGAGGACTATTGCCCTTCTGAAAACTAAAAACTAAACAAACAAGGGAGGAGAAAATAACTGAAACCCATAAGAGAATTACAGCCATACCTAAGATTGGCTGTGCATTTACATGGACAATTGCTGGTAATAAATAGGCAAGGGTCTTCCCGGATCCTGTTTCAGCAATGCCTATGAGATCACGGCCTTTCAAGGCCATTGGCCATCCTTGGGCTTGTATAGGAGTAGGCTCCGTAAAGCCAGCTTTTGTAATTTCTTGCATCACATAATCTGATATGGCACAGAAAGGTCCATCATGAAAGCATTTTCTTTAGAAGGGTGTGGAAAAGAACTATTTCCAAATGAAAAAAAAATTGCTAAAAAATAATTCTTCAAGTCCAGTAGAAGAAGAAATGCAGTTGGCAATACCACAGTACATGCATTCAAACTTACAGAAAATGTAACAAAATGTAAATACTTGAAACCGTAAGAGTGTGTGTGTGTGTGTGTGTGTACAGGAATCACAGGAATCAAGAGAACCTACCAGGAAATCCAACATCACGAAATGTCTTTACAGGCTTAGGAACTTCACGACCTTCAACTGTAATCTCCCTTTGCTGGCGATACTCCTCCACCTCCCTTTCCGACATTGCTGCCACAGAGGGTGATTCAACATAAAAATTCTTCTCAAAAGGAGTCAAACCATCTAAATCCAACTTCCTAGGTGGCTCGGCTCCATCATAGTCCCTCCTGCTTGAACCCCGGACTGAGCTACCATACGAGGAAGCCCCTCCAAAACCCGAATCACTGGAGAGGGCATGAAGCAGCAGAAATACATAAGGAACTTTCTGATGCAGAATACTTCAATATCCATACAAACAAGGCTGGAAACTAAAACTCCAAATGCCACACCATCTGAAGTAAAATCAAAATGGGCAGCTACAAGCAAACCAAGGACATATAGCTGCCCTTAACAAGACAATTTCCCAAAAATTCGAGATATCATAGGTTGAGATAACCCCTTAATTCGCCTACTAACTACAAAAGCTGCTGGAAATTTATAAATAAAATAAACCTAAGAAAGAAAGAGGAAAACGGCTAAGTACAGAGTTACCTTCTTCGGTCACGATAGGAAGTGGGGTCGCCCGGGCGGCTATCGTAGCGACTCATGCTTCTATGCGCGAGGTGACGATATTATCAGAGCTTGGTGGTGTGAACAAAAGTATAATTTTGATATGGTGATTAGGGTTTCAGTTGAGGTTTTTCTTGCGAGTTTCGATCGAGAGGAAGAAGAAAGCTCTCAGTCTCGGATTGTTTCACTCTCTTCCTCCCGCCACTCAAACGCACCGTCTTGAAACTTTGTGGCGGCATGCCTGTGGCATAGTAAGGCTGAAGCCCAAATTGGACCCAATAAAGGATGAAGAGCCCAGAGCCCAAATCCTTGCATCCTACATTTCGAATTTTTTAAGGCAATAACTTCCAATGCACCGGTCCTGCCACTCAGTTTGACGTAGCCCCTTGATTTGTTTTTCGTAAATATATTTTCATTGTTTTGTAAAAATGTTCTGTTATCCATTTCTTACACTCTTCCATTGTTCATGATATCACTTTTCTTGAAACATTAGCAATTTGAAAGAGTCTTCTTCAGATGCATACTCACGTTTGGCGCAAAATTGTTATAAAGATTCACAAATAGTAGTTGCTGCCTTTCATAGTTATACAAAGCTTTCACATTATGCATTGAGGTAGTCCAGGATGATGTTATTTCTTTATTGAAGGCATTTGAATCATGTCATTTCATTCATGTTCCTTGTTCTGTGAGCTAAGTAGCACATACTCTTATATCTCTGTCAAAAAGTCCTTCAAGTAGAATGGAATGGGTATATCCATACCCTATTCGCTTGACTGAAGTCTTAAAGACTGATTCTTAATGAATTCTTATTTAAATTTTGAAAAAAAAATTATGACACATGATACTTACATGATTGGTGATACTAATCATTAGGGCAGAAAGTACTAACTTATAACATTACTTTACAATTGAATATGAAAATTTGTGTTCAATTGCGAATACAAAAGTTATATCAAGATACTGTCTTTGCATGTATACAATAGTTATACCAGTTTATTTGTAAATATCATGATAGAGATGTTATATATCTAAATATCATCAATTCTAAGAGCTTCTTGTAAACAATGCTTAATATTAAGAATATACAGCAATCCTGGCAGCGAGTTAGAAATAAAGGATGAATTTAAACATGAAGATTGAACGAAAATGGATGCCAATATATATGCATACTATTTGAATGTTGTTTCATGATTGGCATCTAGGAGACAAGTATTGATGGATAATTGGGAGAACCTTTTATGAATTCTAAAGTTAAAAAGTATTGAATAGCTTTGGGACAAGAAAAAATGGTGAGTTTGTCATTTCATTTGATTGAGACACAAAATTAGATGGATGACAACATGTTCATCACATTAATGGTTAGTCATCTTCAAATTTTTCAAATAATTTTTTAAATTCTTGACAGAAGTCACTAATATTCTCATTAGATAGATCCATAAATTATGTAAAGATTGATGTTGTCAAAAGGTTTAGAGTTTTTATCTCACTTACATAAGCTGAGAGACTTACTGGACCGGACGACAAAAGCTTGGGTCCTTTCGAGGCTTATGTTCCAAACCAGGTAGCGTCCGAGGCTTATCCTGGGATTAACCTGGTCTGGTAGCAGCAGAGGCTCTCGAAAATGGTGAGTCTCGGTTGCGCGCCATGTCCACTGAGACTGAGACTGAGAGCTTCCTGGGACACCCAGCAGAGACTCACTTACAACCCCAACGCTCCCCGAAAACCGAGCACGAGTCCTATTCCAAACAACACTTCCTCTCCTTCTAACAAACCCTCGGCCAATCTCGCCGTGACCACCGCCACCAACCCGTCTGTGCTCGATCTCCTCAAGCGATCGAAACCAACTCAAGGTATCTTCATATTCTTCAAGTTCCCTTCTTTGCAATAATGGGTGAGTTCTGAATTTCAAGTAGTTTCAGGAATTCATGGGGTGGGTACTATACATTCACCGCTATGCATCAACTTACACCACCTTGTCGTATCGTAGTACTTTATATGCTATTGTGTTGTTTTTCAGGAAAGAACCAGAAAGGTTTTCTATAGGTCATTTTGTATATTTTGACCTCTCATTGTGCTTCTACATGTTGTTCTTGGAATAGTTCTCTATTTGTTGGATCAGCGATGTACTATAGCCATAGGCAGCAGTCCAGCACAACCACGGTTTTGGAGTTTTCTGTCTATTGTTATGGAAGATGACTTGCTGAATTGATTGTGTTGGTGTAGGAGTGACAGAAGGTTTTGACTTTGATGATTCTTACCTGGGATATGAGAGATGGCTGCCAACCCCTCCTAAAGTCGAGAAGCCTCGATCAGTGTTCAATGCGGCAACACTGGCTTACATTGGTGATTGCATATACGAGGTAAGGCTCCACCCTTTGTCTTCTTCTTTCTGTGTTGAGTAGAAGTTAGGATTTTGATATAGTGCCATTTAGCTTGTTTAATCTGTTTTCTTCTGTCATTTATGGGTCCTTGGTTCCATTTATTTCTTTTGCAAATCAGTGATTGCTCCACGATATTTTTTTTTCCCCATTTTCCTCTTTTAAACAATTAACCCATACTGTTCTACAATGTGTTTGTCCTTAACTACCTAACCGGGCAGAATTATTTGAGTCCAAGTTTTTCCATGCAAATAGATAAGTTGTGTTCTTTGGGAGGACATTCATGGTTAGGAAACATGGGATCAATAATTTTGGCCAGAGTTCTCAAGTGGCCAGACTTGAAGGGGTGACAATTTATGTTGCCTATCTTGTCAATTTTGTTGTTTCCCTGTTTTTCTGAGTCACAATTGTATTACTATCTGATCTCTTTTTGCATTCAAGTTAAAGAGTTTAAAATTTTATTTCTATCAATGGATAATCTATTCAAACTTCTTGGTTTGCACCAAATCTGTTCCTTTTGAAGAAATGAACTTCTAACTTGTTATTTGTTGACAAAATATGCAGCTGTATGCCCGCAGGCATTTTCTGTTTCCTCCTCTCAGCCTTGAAGAATATAATGACCGTGTGATGGCAGTTGTACGTTGTGAAGCACAGGTATTCTCACATGCATCTCTCAGTTGAAAATCACATTCCATGTCATTCTTGTGATTCTGTTTATTGTGTTTGCTTTTGGATGTCTCTGTACACAGTTTCTTTCCCAAATTTTGATTTTATTTGTCCATGAAGAGTGTTTAAGTTGTGAAAAATCAAAATGTTTTTTCTTTTCTACTTGTTCACATTTTTTTTTTTTGGTTTCTGTGGAAGAACCTTCCATAAGTTGTGAAAAATCAAATGTGTTTTTTTTTCTTCTACATGTCCATTTTTTTAGGGTCTGTTTTCTTACTATTTGAGTAACAGTTATTGTATACACTACACATTTTCTTTCCCAACTTTTGATTTGAGTTGTCCATGAAAGAGCCTTCTTTAAGTTATGAAACGTTTTTCCCTACATGTTCACATTTTTTTTGTTTCAGTCTTCCTAAATCCTACTATTTAGTTAACAGTTATTGTTACTCTTAAAATTCTGATATTCATTTTCATCTCCGTCAGGATGCATTGCTGCAGGAACTTCTCAATGAAAACTTCCTGTCCGTAGACGAGAGGTTTATGGAACATTATATTGCCATATTTCCTGTTCTTTTTCCTTCCATTTTATTATGCTTATACTGACGTCTCATTTATTCTTGAAATGTGAGCAATGGTCTTGCTTTTGTTATGTGCTTGAAGAAAGAAGTCAATGTTTGGTGACAAGATTTAGGAACTGAAACTTGTTCACTTTTGAGTACAAAGGAATTGAAATGTTGCTATAGTAGGATAGCTTTCCTGGGAATGGTTGCTTGAGACAACCTATATCAAATTATCGTGAATGTTATGTGCATGATAAGGTAATGGGTTTCTTCCATGCTTTGGAAGGTAGTATTAGATTATGTTATTGTTCAGTGATGTGTTTTTTCATAGAAAAAAGGAACAATGTTTCTTTCGGATTGAGGCCATGTTGCACACAAGTGAAGGTTGGAGATAGAGAGATATGAGCTGCAAATGGATCAAGCATCCTCTATGGGTTCATATAAAGAGAGGCTACTCTAGTCTTCCCAGTGGATCCTTCTTCCCCCCTAAAGAATTATAGGATAAGTCAGTGAAGATGGTAAAGGCTGGATGAGTGTAGTGACAAGTCTTTTCCATGGAAGAGAGGAGTGATTTAACTAGCAAATAATTGGGCCTCCTGGGCCAAAATTTGTATAAGGTATAATTGGGCATTCTTCAGCTTAGAAGATGATATATGCCTCGAACATAAAAAATAAAAGGTATAATTGGTGTGCAATATTGTGCAAATAATATATATTGTCATCCGAGTAATCTTCCAACTAGTCCAGCAAGACAAAATACTCTGAAACTTATCTAAAAGTTGTAATCTCAATTATGATAGTAAATGCTAAGTGCATAAGACATATGATTTTAGACTGAAATGTATAAGTAGCAGTTATTTGATTGCTGTGACCAAATGATGCTAGTACATTGTTCAATGAAGAAGAAGTAGAAAATGTTCAAATGCATTGCGGATGCTTGACTGGTAATGGATCATGATAATCTTATTCATTCAATTGTAAACTCGTCAGGTATCAAGTATGGCATGGCCTAACTGCCGTTGGAAGCTGAACCAGAACATGAAAGAATTACGGCTGTACATGTGAACTAGAAATCTGATAAAAAGTGGAGTTATGATAAATGAGAGAGAGAGAGTGATGCATGGTGTCACTTTAACATTCTAGTCTCTTTTTCTTTTCTTGCCAAAGTTTTACTTGTTGCCGCTGGTGTTGTTTTATAAGCTGGGAGTATAATATTGAAGCCCAAGAGATGTGTATCTTAACTACAGTGTTTGAATTAATTTGCAGGAATGTTCTTCGATGGGGAAAAAATATTGCTTCAGCTAAAACAAAGACTAAAAAGCGTGCTGGTGCTGCAGTTTATAACAGAGCATCCTCATTGGAAACACTAGTAAGTAGTGTCATCTGATGTAAATAACTTTGCATGGATTATTGTTCCTCGCCTGATCTGTTTTTTGGACATATTCCAACACATTTCTGTGGACATGTTCTCTTTTTCAGATTGGATATCTTTACCTAACAAATGTAAATCGGTTAGAAAAGCTTATGCTGAAGTTGGGATTCTCATCTGGGTCTTCTGCACAAATGGTTTTGAAAGAAGTAACTTGTAAGTTTATGCTAGTTGATGTAACAAGCGGCGGCTGTGATGCAAGTTTACACGTATCATTAATCCCTGACACTTTTTTTTTGGTCCCCAATTTTGTTAGGTGGGCAAAGCCCAAGCCAGACATCATAGGAGATGTGTTGGAGCTCCTGATGCCAGCAAGCTCATTGACTGTTGAAAACCTGCGGTGTTTGTGCTTCCTTTTTTATCATTACAAGGGGCCTAACGGTCTTAAGAGAGTCTGTTGTCTTGCTGGCTCACGACAAAGCTAGTTGAATGCCAATGCAGTAATATTTGGCCTGCAGTTTTGTGGAGAGCTCAACACCAGCGTGAGTGGATTTGAGGAGAGAACACCATGTATTGATGCATCGGTGTCCACAACAACTTTCAGGGACTCGAAGTTGAAAGTGCAGTGCTGTTTAAGAGTCCTGTAGAATGGGTAGCAGAAGGCTGACAAGAGAAATGTTCTTGTTCATTTTTACCGTTGAAAATATAGTTGGCTTTTTTGCATGATAAAATTAATCCCGCCCGGAGAATGTCTTCCTCATTCCATCCAATACCATATTAACTAGGTGCTCCATATGATACAGATTGTCGTCTACAGTCCTGCATAGGAAAAAAAAAAAAAACAATTGCTTTCAATCTAGCCCCACTCCATATGATAAGCTTCAGGTGCCTGAAAACGTGTTTCACTTGATCCCATTCCATCACAATTGGCTTTCGGTGGGGGGGCACGGCGCTTGCATTGCAGCACTTGAATCAAACAAATGGAGGCAGGATCCCCAGGCAAAATATCCAGTTCCAGTGTAAACTACTTTTTTCAACTTTCTAGACAGTTGATAGGCAGGCAGGCAATGGCAATTTCCTTGGTATATAGGATGGGATTAGATGATAATTCTGGAGACAGTCTACTTAAATAATAAAAACTGCTAGTAAATGACTTGTTGATTAATAGTAAATCTTATAAGTTTGAGTCCAGGCTACATCAATTGATTTTGGCTGTGTTCATGCTCCAAGCATTCAACTTGGTGATCTTCACGGTTTCAGTACCGTTGTTAAAAGCAAACAAGTGTGCTCCATCATCAACTGCCAATGTCGGATAAACTCTAGCTGTAATGCAAGATTTGCCTTCTCCTCCAAAACTCTCAACAACCGAACGATCAATCTGTAAAAACAAATTATGAGCACAGACTTCTTACACGTTTTGTTTTCATACAAAATATTTTACAAGTAGTAGTTAGGTCTAAGGCTTGAAAATCACCAAGATTTTGGACTAAAAGCACATTTTATTTGAATTTCCCTCACTCTTTCAACCAAACTGTACATTTTAATGAAACTTCGGTGGTCAGCCGCAAGATCAGCCAGCTTAAGCTGACCTTTGCTCTGACTATGTAAAGCAAAGCAGGTAGTTCATGTTAATTTCCACTACTACTCCATGTGTAGAATTAAGGGTAGAAATCTATTCGATAGCGACTCACCAAGCTCCTTAAGGAAAGCTTTTCATGGAGGGCGTCCACATCGACAAAGGTCCCGTAAATAGGCATGTCATTGTCTGAGTCAAGAGAAGACCTGCACAGCCGCCCACAGTGACTAGACTGCAACTTTTTCAAATACTGGAGGTCGAATTGAAAAGATTTTTTTGTACGAACAAACCTTGTTTGGTCGCTGCACATGAGCACCACGTATTTGTCTGCGCCTTTGAATATTCTGAAGAATACCGCCGTGTACTCTTGCAAGCCATTCGAGGCCAGAGCCAGCAACCCAAACGGACCCACCCTGCCCTTAACCGAAGCACTCTTCTCGCTGCAAAGGGCTTGCGGATTGGTCCACTTAGGGTTCCAAACTTCAGCTTTCTCAATATTTTCCATCTCAAATGATATCTCAATATCGGCCTACAAATTAAAGCCAATAAGAATCGTTGACAGTGCTAGATGGAGTAGTAGTATGTATTAATTATACCCAAGGAAAATGAAACTCACTTGTGTTTGGGTGACACCCAAAACTTCAAGTTTTGATCCTCCCTTGAGCAACTTGTTCTGCAACTTCATATGGTTTGAATTTGAACGTAGCTTTTCTATTTCCACCACCGGCCACTGAACCAATTGCTTTCCAGACTTGTCCAGCCGCACTGTCCTTGGAATTGCCTGCAAAAGGAGCCCACCCCACTTGTCAAGAAGCCAGCTTTGAAGCTCAACAACTTGACTACTAACCGTACGTCAACTTCTATTTTCTCTATTCGTCACTTTTTTTTTGGGGGGTTTTGCTTAATTAATCACCAAATTATCCAATTTTTCCTCACAAATGATCACCTACCATCAGCAGCTAATAACCAAAAACCTACGTTGTCAGATAAGTTATAGCGGACAATTAATTAATGTCCCATCAAGTTAATTAAGTCTTAGTCTGCATGCCTGACCTGAATTCCAGCCCAGCCTTTTCTGATATCAGCCAACTGAGTAGATGATTCATTAATCCAACCCCACAAGATCCTTCTATTTCTGGCCTTATCAAAGAAAGTCTTGGAAGCATAAAACTTGCCATAATCAAACCTTAATCCCAAATCACTCTCCACTGACCCATCGTCAGGGACATAGATGTCCTTGCCAATGTCATACGTCCCGATGGTGTAATACTCATATTTGGTGTCATCCAAGCTGACCTTAAGGACGTGCTTAACATTATCGCCCAGAAATGAAGTATCAGCTGCCAAATTACTGTCAGTAAACACAGGGAAGAAATCAGGGCACTCCCACATTCCTGTGTTGTCCGCAAAATGAAGAGGGTTTCCAGACATGACCCAGTTCACAAAATCTTTACTTTTGTACAAAATTGCCCTTCCTTGTCTGTGAAGTTTGTTTCCCACAACGACCCTCCAATGCCCATCTGGCCCCAACCAAGCTGTCGTTGGGTCTCTGAATGAGCTTGAGTTGATGCCATTCTGGGCTGTGGGAGCTATCAGTGGGTTTTTCGGTGTCTTTCTCCATTTTCTTAAGTAGGGGTCTGATAGGTCTTTGGGCACAGCTAGGTTTTGGACTTGCTTGTTCTGGTGGTCAATTCCGGTGTAGAGAATTGCCGGTTTACCCGACTGGAGGAAGGTGATTGAACCGGACCAGGTGCCGTTGATATCCCCGGCCATCTGTGATGGATAGATCGCCGGCTCGTGTGGGGTCCAGTTAACAAGGTCCGTGGATGTAGAGTGGGCCCACACAATGTTCCCCCAAACTGCAGCCTCGGGGTTGTATTGGTAAAACAGATGGTAAATTCCCTTGTAAACCATTGGTCCTGTATATATACACATAGCATTTCAAAAAAACTTGTAAGTAACAGAAATTGGTAGTTAAAGTTTACTCTGACTCTGGCATTGGTATATTAAGGATTAGCCCAAGGCATGAGAGATGTCATATTCACCATTCTTCTTCTTGCATATCTCAAACTTTAACACTAATTACCGGTTTTTTTAGAAAAGAAAAAAAAAACAACAATGTATAGAGTGAGTAGGATGAGGTAGATTTACCATTGGGATCTGCTTGTCCAACAAGGCATGATTGTTTCCCATTCCAGTACAGTAATAAAACATGGGACAAATATTGACAGAAGACAAGAAAGCAGAACCAAGAAGTTAGTTGCGAACTCTGCAGCAAGAACATGGAAGATGTGCAAGGCATATATAAGTATCAAAATTAATTACCATTCATCCAATTTTTTGGGGGCTGGAAATGGTAGCCAGTTCTGTACGGTTGCTTAAGATGAGTGCCAGACTCATGATTCCGATAAGTTGGATAATAAACATGATGGGAAGCCTCAAGCTGATCCAGAACAAAAAGATGGCCAAGAAATAAGAGTGAAGAGAGGAAGAAGAAGGAGTTGCGTGCCATTGTTAAATTGTAAACTAGAAGAGAAGAGATGAGATGATCTGAGAAATTTGGTGCATGATGGTGAGGTATTTATAAGCAGTGAGAGGAGAGGAACGTGTGTGTGAACAGAGTTCATATATATATAGAAAATTAAAAGAAAGCGGGCCGCAGCCAATCAAAGTCGCATCCTGTTAATTAAACGTGATCCGGGTTTTATGTTTTCTAAGCCGCATGTCAAACTGTTTACCAGGAAAAGAAAAACAAAATCATCATCCAATGCAACTCACAACTGAGGGGAGCAAAGCAAATACCACAACTCCTGAGGTCCAACTTTTGTAATTGTTTGTACCTTTCCTTTACCAGGCTAAGTAATATTGGCTTGTAAAAGTGTCCAAGCGTCTGGTAAAATGGTGCGGAGGATGCACTTCTAAACCCCTGCCCCAGCTTGTATTGCAATAGCAAGTATTCTTACACCAAATGTGGTCTAACATCCTCCAAATTTCAGAAGACAGACACTGCAACTCCAAACTTTCAAATACTCCTTAAAATACTTTGTCTTATGGATGCTTTTGAAGTACCCAAAAAAAAAATGTTACATTAAAGTGGTTGGATATTTGAAGTGTGATCAAACAATTATTTATGTTTTTGTTTTGTACACATTTTCATCTCTCTCTCTCTCTCTCTCTCTCTCTCTCTCTTATAAAAATGCTTCTTCATTAATTTTAAGTCAAATGACATCTACAACCCTATGGTATCATATTTGGAAAAGAAAACTTCTAAAGAATAAGTAGGATAAGTCATCTTTTAAATCTAGAAAAGAAGAAAAAGTAATGAATATCTCAAATTTTTTCACTTATCTCTTTGTTAGGGTTTTTTTGCTCAAATTGAAGAAGTTGAGGAATTTATGTGAAGTTTTCGGAGAGTATTGTTAGATTTTGGAGTTATGACCGAAGATAATGCGAAGGGCTTTGAGATTTTGGCGTATCCAACCCAATTTATTGCAAAGTGCAGGAGGCGACGCCGAGTTCTTATCCCCGTGTTGATAACGAAGAGTCGAAGACCCTAAATTTATGGTTTGGTAGAAATTATAGTTTGTCCCTTTTATTTTAAAAATTTATCCTTTCTTATCAGCAGGGGAAAATATTATTCTGTATTTAATAAATGAAAAATTTACAATATAAACTTTAACCAACTATCAAACTATTTTTTTTATTTTTGGACTAAACAACAAATTTTATTTCAAAGAATGCCTTAAGGGGGCTCAAAGTTTACATCCAAGACATTTTGAAAGGCATACACAGAGGGGGGACAAATTGTCCAATTTTTCCTCTTCTGTGCCTTCGCCCATTTAGCTATATGCGTAGCACACATATTAGCATTGTTCGAAGTCTCCTTAATAGTGCAGTAAGAGAAGGAACATCGCAAAGTTTTAATGTCTGAAACTATTGTACCAATCCGCCAATTGCCCTTACCCTTTAGACAGTCAACTGATTCTTTGTCTACGATCTCAACTTCTACTGCTGTGTGCCCTACTCTCAGCATCTCCCTGAGTCCTGTTCGAAGGATTTCTGCTACTGCTGCCTTTTTGCAAGTGCCAGTATCAACCATGGCTTGGTTCCCCAAAATACTCCCCTGCCAATCTCTCACTAAGTAAGCCATCCCATTAGGCTGTCCACCACTAATAGCCACATTGATTTTTAGTACTCCCCTTGCCGGCTTCCTCCACTTTTCAAGGGTAGCAGGTCCGGACAGAACTTTGCTTCCACACCTCTAGCGGACTTGATAGAATTCAGCGACAGCACCTTGTATTCTGCGAACTACCCCATCAGGAATGATGTTTTTCTTTTGAAAAACAGCTTCATTCCTTGCCAACCAGATAAACTAGCAAATATAGGCAATAATGGAAGTAATAATTTCATTATTATCCTGCGTAAACTTTAAAGAATAACAAACCTCTATAAACCATTGATCAAATGTTCGGATTTCAGCATTTTGAGGTTTATAATCCAAGCATACAAACCAAATAATATGAGTCCATTCACATTGGAGAAGCATATTTTCCACAGTTTCATCATGATCACAGAAAGGACAAGTAGGAGTTATCTGGGTACCTTTTTTAGCTAGGTTCTGCCGGACAGCTACAGCATTAATAAACAATTTAAGAGCAAGTTTGTTTCAAATTAAACGGATTAATGGGTCAAGATTTTTTACTAGTCAAATGTAGAGTCCATAGTATGAAATTGAATTTGTCATAAAATTGGGAAAATTTATGTTCATTTCCCACTCTTAATTTTTAACATTTTCTTCACCTTGCACCTAAAGCACTCTACCCTTCCTCTCATACCTAAGCGCTGCAGTGAGAGAAGATTCAATCGATTCACTGAAACAAAGCTCCGCCACCCATTCCCCCCCTTCCCCCGGGGACTTTTAACTGCTATACAAATCAAGTATAGTGCTAAGTCTACCGCTGCCATTTGCTCCACCAAAAGAAATGCCCAAACCGAAGCTCCATTAGAGCAAAGTACATTTATGCCATATATGGGATGCAATAACAACTGCAGAAGGCATCAAGGGAGAAAAGGGAGCCAGGAAACAGATGACCCATACCTGGGAAGTAGGGGGCTATGTCAAATGGCAGCTGGCGGTTGCGAAACATGGGAACAAGCATGAGACCAGAGGCAAATGTCTTGCCGGGCCAACGCAAAAAGGTGATGGGGGCTACAGGGATTGGATTGGGTGGAACGGTAGGAGTAAACAATGGTGGAGCGGTGTGCAACAACTATGAGATGTAGGAGGAATCCATCACCAAGAACTGGAGGACAAGAAAGAGAGAAAGAAAGAGAGAGAAGCATAAGCCTTTTCGCCTGGTTAAAAGTGGACCTGTG
This sequence comes from Aquilaria yunnanensis, assembly GCA_039654915.1. Lineage (NCBI taxonomy): Eukaryota > Viridiplantae > Streptophyta > Magnoliopsida > Malvales > Thymelaeaceae > Aquilaria > Aquilaria yunnanensis. The sequence goes on along the minus strand of CM077600.1, from coordinate 27,492,937 downwards.
ATAGCTCTCGAAACTATAAGTCTAATTAGCCAGTTAATTAGTTAATTTAATAAATTAACACTTTAGATAATTTATTTGCAAGCCAAGTCTTGGTATTAAACGGTCTAGTAGCTTAAAAGAAGTTAAAAAAAAATTGATTATTTTAGTGGGCATGACCAAGAAGGGCATTTTAGTCATTCCACATAGTGACATATTTTATTACATGGTTGGATAAAGTATGAGAAAATATTGAATTTGAGGTATCATTGTTTTTTGTGATTTCTGTTTTATCATCGTGAAATTTTGGATTGACTAGATTGTCCATAAGTGGTTTAAGTGTAACCTTGAGAACAGTAGGGACAAAACGGAATATAACTGAAAGTCTGGGACCGGCTGTGTAATTAATATGTGAAGAAACTAGGCGCGGAGTACTACCAACTTTGGTCCTCAATTTTTAAACGTGATACGAATAAACCCAAAATTACTGAAGAGTACAAAGAGGGCACTGACCACATCATTTTTTTAAAAAGAGACGGTGGTGTCTTATTTAAGTCAACCGGGCCATTTCTTCCAGCCTTAACCACCCAAAACTTCACTCCTCATCTCAAAAACACCATGGATGAACCCTCTTAAGCTCCCAACAGCCAAATTTTCTCAAATTAAACACAAATTAGCAAGGATTTAGGGTTGAAATCATGTATTCTTGTATAAAGAGCTAGAGTTGAGCTCAATTGTTGCAAGTAAAGTGTTAAATACCATTACCGATATACCGTATCCTGAATTTTTAAGGTATACCGCATGATATACCACGTTGCATACCGTTACCGTTTTCATAAAAAATAAATGTTAGAATATTATTTTAAAATGACATAATTTATGTAATAATTTATTTTTATACATTTTATATGTATTCACATTTTTATTATCATAATTTATCAAATATAAATAAAATATATATGATAGAATATATATTTTTAATACAAAAAAATAAAAAAATGTTATATACGGAGAAAAATAAATAATAAAAAAACCAATTTATTGATATACTATAAATATAAATAATACCATCCATATACTTTGCATATACTATAAATATAAATAATACCATCCATTAATTGTTTATATTAATTAAGAAAAGTAACAAAAAAAATTAAAATTAAATGTTTATTTTATGATATGTGTATTATTTTTATTTTTGATATTTTATATATTTATGATATTTTGATGTAAAATAAAAAAATAAAAAATAGGTGCAACAAATTAAATACCACAGTACGTACCACACAGCATTTGCGGTATACTGTAGTTTTTTGAAAAAATACATACAAAAAGTGCACGGTATGCGGTATATCGTGAAATATTGCTGTATACTACTACGGTAAAATGACAAAATATGAAAATATTTGTACCGCATACCCGCAGTAAGCAGTATATTGCGATATTTAATTCAGTGGTTGCAAGTAAGTAAACAAATTATTTTTTCCCAAATTTTTCTGGTTCTGTTTCAAACTTGAAGTTGCTGGAAACTGTGTTCCATGTACGTTTATTACATAAACTAAACATATGAGTGTTGAGAAATAACTTAAATTACAAAGAAATGGAGTTCGATTAGGAGGCTATGGATTGATGTTGTTCTGCGTACCTTTTCCTATGTAGTTTTGTTGTTTGTTGCTGGAGGAAGGGGCTGGAATTAATATTCCTTGATTATTGCTAAGTATAAAAGACTAATAAGCAAGAAAAAGGAAAATATTTGGTCTAAGTTTTATTAAGGAGCCAGTTATATGGAGACCAATGTAAAAGTTAATTTAGTCATTTAAACTATATGGGGCTTTGTTAATTAGTAGCCTAAATATGGGTTATTTATGTGTTAAATGATCAATATAGGTCTTGCGCATAAGCTACTAAGAAGAGACCTAAGTTTGGCTTGAAACCGAGACAAAAAGAATAAAGTGTCTTAAGCTTACAAACTAAATTATCTACGGTAAGAGTTATTTAATTTGTATGTTTATGTGTTAAATAAATTTGGCTATGATACTTGTATATCAAATGGCCGAATTATTGATAAATTTAACAAGTATATGATTTGAGTATTGATGGCTATTTAAGAAACTTATATTATTGAGTTTGGTAGGAAGCCAAACTATGAAGTGCATGTGAAGTGTGTAAGCCAAACTATGAAGTGCATGTGAAGTGTGTAAGTTCATATTTGTAAACTTATGTCTATAGGCAAAAATGACCCTAATATAGTCTAATTACAGTGAGTATAATGGGTTAGGAATCTACAATACCTAAAGTCACCATAATGAGCTAAAACTTGGATTGACCTAAGATGGGGAGGTGTCCTTAACCACTCACGAAACCTTACAAAGCTAGCACTAACACATGCACTAAATAAGCAAATAGTTCACTCATGTACATAAAAAAAGAGATATTGGCAAATACTAAGGATCTTTCAAAGTAGTATTTATATGGATAAATTGGACTTGTCAATTACAGAACAAATGGGTAAAGCAATTGTGGGAACTAGCTACTCCCATAATTATTGGCCAATAATACGAGTTCCTAGCACTATGACTTGAGCTTAAGTGCACTAGGCATATATTGACATCCTTATGGATAATATGCAGGGTCCTATATAGTTGTTTTTCCTACAGGTTATGACCCTTATTGGGAACTTTTGGTTCTCACATCTCTTACATATTTTGTGTGCAAATATTGGTGGACCTAGGGCTAATAACCAATAAAAGAACTGGCTGTTAGCATTTTGATACTAGGTGTGCAGAAGTTAATTACTATTGTACATCGTTGTTAAGTTTCTTTGTTGCAGGTTCCTAATTACTGGAATACTAACTTATTAGCCTTTGTTGTACAGAGGCAATGAACAGGAAATATCTGAACACTGTAGTGATCCTTTTTTTGCAGTGTAGCTCATGTGGGATTGGATCCCAAGATTTTCAGTGTGTAGTATACGTATGACACTTTTGTGTATGATGTATATATGTGTGTCAAACTTATGCCTCTGGTAAATACTATGGAGCTATTGGTTATGTTCCCTAGTAGCTTGTATAGATTTACAGTGCATAACAGTATGTTTTATATAAATGTATATTTTGAAATGTTGGCCAACTGCACCAAGTATATATTATTTTTATGGTCATTGACCAACAATCATAGTAAGGCATAGTATAAAACAGTAATACATTAAGGATTTAATTAATTAGCAGGCCCACTAAAGAGTAACTTGTGTAGGCCTAGCACTAAATTAGTGTACGGTTCTTGGGATCTTATATAACTTAGATAAGATTATAGGTCAAGGCCTACGACAGGACCAATGGCATTTTCGTGTAATTTCATCATCCTTCAACCCTCTTTTACTTGATAGCCTCGTAGGCCCCCCTTACACCACCCATTTTTTCACCCCCATTAAACCCATTAAAGGCAACAAACTTGCCCTAAATTTAGACAAGTATTGCCTTCATCTCAAAACTATTGCAATTTTTTCTATTATGATTAATTCTAAATCTTTATCATATTTTTATATTTAATAGCTTATTTTACCATACTACCATTTAAATTATTATTTTAATATCTATTCTTTTCAATTTTATTGATTTATATGCAAAAAGTTAAGGATAAAAATGAAACAAGACACACAAATTTTTTCATTTTCTTAATTTCCTAGCCAAACCAAATAGAGTGTATCTTTGGGACACAGGGAGTATTATACAATTTAAATTAGAATGTAAAAAAGCTTATATTGGATATAGTTAAAAAAACCATGGAGTTAAATATCATAATATACCTCTTACCGCATGATATGATCAAAGAAGGCACAACCAAGAATGACAAGGATCCATTAAAGATAACTAGTGGACCAATGACAAGGAAGAAGGTTAAGGAGCTCACTAGTGCACTTCAAGCTCGGATGTTGACAGATTGGCGATGTTCTGGTGGAAAAATCATATCTTGAGCCAAACAGATCATAATTGAGTGATTCTTCATTCATTGGAAAGCTAACATCTAGAGCTACAAATCATATGAAGACAATGAAACCCAGTTTTCACGTTAAGGAGGTCCAAGTCAGCTTCAAAGTCACGATTTGCGAGTTATCGCTGGTTCATAAGCAGTTGCAGTATTTTGCGCATATCTTTGGCTTTAGATGTCCGTTTTGTGTGGTTCGGGTTTCATTTCAAAGCTAAGAAAGATATCTACAACTTTCATGTTTTACATTTTGAGAAATCATGGCTGCATCAAGTTCGAATTTCAGCTTGAAGTTGAAGACACAAGCAGGAACCACCTGAGAAGACTATTTTGGGTTTTTATGCCCAATCTTGTGCTGTAACGTATCTTATTTTATTTTCCTAATTATTTACATTATTTAGGAAGTTATTTAGGCTATGGAATAGTTTTAAATCGTTTTGGACAAGTGACATATGCTGCATTCATTAAACTTGTTCAAACTAGGAGTTAGAGTCCTAATTTGACTAGGATTTCCTATGTCTTAGTATCTAGGATTCCTAAGGGACTTAGGCTGCGAATTTTTCCCAGCTTTTAACCCTAATTTAGGCCTATATAAAGGCACATATTTTGGATGTAAACACACAGAAAAATTTTGAAATAATATTGCTCTTTGGAGAGGTTTTCTCTTTGGTTCTTTGTGGATTGCCTTGGTGCACAAGTTTGCTTGTGTTCTTAGAGTTCTATACTTCTCGTTTCTAATCACAGGTTGATTAGGGGTGGGGGTTTTAAACCTAGTCTCTTTGATGTCTTGTGGAGCTTGAATCACATCTTGGGCGCGTTTCATGGTCTTTATACCATCGGGGTTCGCATCACCGCAGGTAAGCGGTTCGTGGTATAAAAATTTTCACATTTTTTATTTTATCGCGCAGTATACCGCGGTATTTCGCATAGCACTCACCTTTTGTGTACATTTTATCTGAAAATTGCGGTATACCGTAAATATCATGATGTTCGTAATGTGGTATTTTTTTTTTTGCGGATGCACGTCACATATTTTTTATCATTTTACATCAAAATATCATAAATATATAAAATATTAAAATATAATTAATACACATATCATAAAATAAATATTTACTTTTATTCTTTTGGTTACTTTTCTTAGTTAACATAAAAATTTAATAGTTACTTTTGCGTCATTTAGGAACTTAATGTGATATTAGAAAATGTATTGTTATTATTAAAGTATTTTTTTCTCTTATATCAATAAATAAGTTTTTTTCAAAGTGTTATTTATTTTTCTTTATATATATAACATTTTTTTATATTTTTTTATTAAAAAAAATCTTCTATAATATATATTTTATTTATATTTGACAAATTATGATGAGAAAAAATAGAATACATATAAAATGTGCAAAAAATATTATTGAATTTATGTCATCTTAAAATAATATTCTAACATTTATTTTTTTGCGAAAACGATAACGGTATGCGATGCAGTATATCATAAGATATAACTTAAAAATTTGGGATGCGGTATATTTAGCGGTAATGGTATTTAACACCTTAAAAAATACTATGATACCATATTGAGCCTAAATTGTCTGAACCCATTATTAAAACCTGGTTCATATAAAGATTTTTCAGACATCATCCATAGTTAAGGGAAGTATTTAATAAAAGATGATTTCTACAAGAAATAGAATCCCTCATTAATAACAATTCGAGGAGGTATGGTTGACTCTCTCATCTATAAGAGAAGACCATCACAACACACTCAATCTATGTACGATAAACCCTACTTAGTTATTTTATCCAATTTTCAGATAGCTAACATGACTGGTAGAGGATTTTTCCTAGAAGCATTTCCATCCAAAGGTCTAACATTGTCTTGGATGCATAATCTCGTTTTCTGTTCGTATTGAACAGTACTCAAAGGTGGGATTCATCAACTCCATTAATAGTTTTGCTATCAAGCTACTTGCAATTAAGGGCAAAATTTAGGCTTTTGAAATGGAATTGGGCAAATTATAATTGTATTAGATGATTATTAATGATGGTGGAAGACTTTTAAACCCGTGTGAGCGTGATGACCGCTCCTTTGTCATAGTCTATCTAGTGAATTTCCCTACTTGGTAAATTTAGAAATATGAAGTGCTAAAAACTCCCAAATAAAACAAGAAACATGATAGGTAGCCCGTAGCTAGTAGTGGTAATTACGCAGTTTTACTGGCCAGTTTAACCGAAATATCATATGAATCATCATGTTGTTATTTATTACAGACGTGCATGTATTCTCTTGTAAGCTTCAATCAGTCAATCGGTCAAGCCAAACAAGTTTACTAGTCAGACTTCAACTGTTTGAAAAAGCAACGCCTACACCGCCTGCCTCTCATATTTGTCAAAACTGAGGAGGGATGGGAAGGAACAATGGAACTGATAAATCAAGTGTTCTACTTATATGGTCCCCCACGTCTCGAATGAAAAATAAAAGCATATAAAAATCAGTCTTCTTACGTAATCTCTTCTACTTTTCTACTATCAATTACTTTTCCAATGGTTAATATCGTTAACTAACCTCCTTTTCATCATAATAAATACAAGAGGAAACCGTGTTCGTATCGTGTATGGCTTGGGTTGGGTGGATCAAAAAAATTGGCCCAACCAAACAGCAGGCAGGCCTTGTCCTGTCCTCACTCACTTACTTACTTAGCAGCCACGAACGGCAGGAACAACGCTTCGAGATAAAATAAAAAGAGTAAATATAAGCTTCAGCTCTCTAATCTCTTATTTCAACTACTAACAATCATTCACCTCCATTGCAATCAAGGTTCCAACTCAAACGCGGATCACCTTGCTAACAGCAATCTGCTTACCAGCATTACTCAGATCATATCTACAACAACACTTTCTAAACAAAAACAATCACTTGCTCTGCGGTTTACTTTCATCCTTCGACTCCAGCTTTGATCCGGACATAGCTGCACTGGCTGCCACTGTCATAGCTGCTGCTGCTGCACCTAATTTCACACCACCAGCAGCCTTCATTGCTCCTGCCACCTTCGCACATACTGCCACCCCGCCAACAAGTATAGCCCTCAATGCGACAGTGGGTTTCACTTCCATATTCGACTGCCAACTGCAAGTTTCAAAATCACACCTCTAGTCAAGGAAAAACTGAAATAGATAACAGGCTAGATGAGAGCGGTCTCTGCAGGATAGTTTCATGTTTATGTGGCACAGAGAAGGACAATCTCGCAGGTTAAGAGCACTTTCTACATTATCATTCATCTTACGTACTTAAGGGCCAAAATAGTTTCATGAAACAAGGCCAACTATAGAAATGCAACTTCTAGAAAATGTTCTGTTACTTGAAGATGCATACACTTCGGAAACTAAGTATCACTCATGTTATTTAGGTGACTCTATCTGCTAATCAGCCCAAAGTGTCTCATTTACTAATGTAATGACTCAAGTCCAGAACCAGTCAATGAAACAACTGAAATTCTAGACTTGGGTCACTACACCTTAAGTTCTCTTTGCCAACTAGCCATTCTGAACCTTAGGCTAAGCTTCGATGGGAGGATGGGAACTGGAAAGGAAAGTCCAATCTAACAGTTCATCGAGGAGGACACATACAAAGACAACCACTTTATTAGGTTTCTCCTTCCAGTATCCATCCTCATTACCATCATCTCCTACCATATATAGCCTTGACATAAGCAGAGAAGGCACAAACATTAATCAATAGGTGTTGCGTGCATTTACCCATGTAGGTTTACTGTTTCAAGATCCCCTTGAAAACATGGATCAACTTATGTGTGGCCCTTTTTACCCTTGCTATTTGTTTTTACCCTCTCTACCAATGCATTATTTGGTAGGAACCGACAGTGTTTGATTGTCACTCATTTTTCTCTTCTTTGGTTTTAAGGGTTGATAGACCAAACAGGCATGGACTTTCTGTTCCCCGCCAATAGCATCATTCAGAAGTTCTGAACACAAAGCATATAATACGAAGTTTTACGGAAAACATTAATGGGAACACTAGCATTTTTCCTTCATTTATGTCTAACTGCATGGATCCAGAGGTCCGTGAGCTCCTATTTTACCACAAGATCCATGACTTCTTAGACAACTTGAAAGCAGACAAATGCTATATAAAACCAACAATGTGACAGGAAAAAGCATTCCTTCCCTTATACTCTGCAACACCAACAATGTTATGTAGTTATTATTAGAAATCCCTGTATACAAGGTTTTGCTGATAACAAAAACGATTAAAAAATGGCATGAAAATAAGACTTTGACCTTTCCCTAAATTATCACAGTGACATTAAAACGGTATTTCTCTGACGAAGGCTGGGCACCATAACAACCAGTAGTTTCACAAAGAGGTTCTCGCTTCTTAATTCCAGCTGATATATGTCCATAGCTAAATCGGTTCATCAATCCAACAATAGAACTTCAACAGGCACTACAATATATTCTCTTAGGCTAATTAAAATAAGTTTCCATAATTCAAACACAACGCACATGTGACCTTTGGTGCCACAAACATGATTTTAATAGATGAAAAATTCAACCTTTTATGCAAGGGGGCAAATACACGGGTTCTACTGTTCCAAGCACCCACTTTTCGAATTTACAATTGAAAGCTTCCTTATGACTAGCTAATTATACTTCACAGAACAACAAGCTGCAATTTTTACCCAGCAAGATACGAATTTTCCAACTACGATCTAAAATCAAGCCCGAAATGAATTATGGATCAATAATAATTCGTGATTGATCAGCCAAAGCCATATGATTACAAGGAAAACACAACTTTCATGAGAGAGAGCAGCGAGGAGCTAACCTTAATTAGAAGCAAAAGAAAGCAAAGAGAGTGGATTTTGTGGAAACACAAAGATCATGAGACGCGCGGCGAGTGAAGAATGTCGATGCCCTCCGCCTTCACCGTCGGGGATACGAACGAGACAGCCCGACCCTTTTCATTTCTCCACTGTCATAAGTCTCATCTAATCTTCGCCTGGCCATGAGACATGGTTAATACGACGTCGTTCTCTTCCCTGAAGTTTCAAACCGATGTTGTGGCCTACCACCAAGGCACCAACCATTACTATGTCTAGACCGCTAGTCGATGATGTTAAAAGTTGCATTTGGAAATTCGGAAAAACAACAATGATAATAGATTTGGTAGCAATTACTCTCAATTCAATTGCTTGAAATTTTTAGATTCTTAGGAAATTAAGATAGAGAAAAATATTTGCTCTTCTTTTCAATTTTTTTCTTTTACTTTTATATGTAAATCAAGAAATATAAACAAATGAAAGATGCTAATTTTAAGGGTAATATAGAAAAGTAATTTATCAAATATAAATATTATATAAAAATTTAGACGACTAAAAATAGTAAATAGTGTAAAGAATATGGGACAAGTAGAGTATGATTTTTCTCTCAACCATATTTATATATACATGATTTACGAAAAGAGCATATTACCATAAGCAATGCGCCATTGCTCTCTCATAAATTATTTGCAACATTTTCAGTAGATTGTTTACCATATTAACATTTAAACTATCATTTCATTATTTATGTATTTACTTTTTTCATCTTTCTTAATTTATTTGCAAAAAATGAAAGGAAAAAAATGAAATAAATATATTAATTTTTTCATCCTTCTTAATCTTTATATGAAACTCAAATGTTCTAACTAATTGGGGAGGGAGGAAGAATTTGAATTTTGTAATAGTTCAAGTGAAAGACATTGACATTTTTTTCCTTTGATATTCAAAATCATATTATAAGGCCTTGTAAAAAATAAATACTTTCTTCATTTCACAAAAGCTGATTATTTCACTATTTATAGCAATTAATTTATAATTTTACTTCTTTTAAAATTTATTATAAAATATTATAGTTTCTAAATATCATTTTTAAGAATATTTTTCAATACATATTAATATGAATATATTCAAATCAAACTTTAATAAAAAATAGGTAAAAGAATCAATTAATGTGAAACGGAGATAGTACAATTTTTAACTTGCTCGAAACTACTAGTCTTCAAACCCTAAACCTAAACTTATCCACATAAATATAACATTTTCTCGCTGTCTATTGAACTAAGTGCACCGGCATGTATATGCAAATGGTTGTTTATATATGAACAAAGAGATCCGTCACTTTTTTTTCCCTCCAAACAATAATGTCATACACTTTTTTTTTTCTTTTCCTTTTAAAATATATCTATTGACTGACAAATGTATTTAATTAGGAAATGTCAAAGCTGAAAAAGACATTCTAATACCACTTAAATGACAAATTTGATACATCTAAAAGATATAAATTAATTTGACCAATATACAGCCTTTATTATAGTTGGCATCAAATTGGTGTTAGCTAGAAGAGGTTATTAGGGGGCATCCAACTGATCTGTTTTTAAGAATCAAATTAAAACAGATGAACTAGTTTAATGAATATATATATATATATATATATCCACCTTGTCAAAATTAACCGTCTATACATCGAGAGTCCAGACCCGGTAAATCCAGCCACCCAAAAATAACCACCCTGTAACTGAAATTGGTTAACCATCTTCACTGCATGTAATCTTTATGGCTCCCCTCTCATTTCTCACCATCCTCTTCTCTCTATTTCCCACGGCAGCATCCCCCAAAAGGAACAACCAAAACAAAAAAAAGAAAAAAGGCAAAACAAAAATAACCAATCCGTTGATTATCAAAGACTCCCAACTTCACCAACCCCGTCGGCAACGCATTCGAAATCTCCCATCTCTCCCTCCCACCACCGCCACCATTTTCTCATCCTCTTGATCCTAATAGTTATAACAACAATAATAATAGGCATGAGCTCGGCCCCGCGAGCCAGTAGCACCACCCAGGCCTGCGCCGCCTGCAAGTACCAACGCCGCAAGTGCGCCCCGGACTGCATCCTGGCACCCTACTTCCCCCACGACCGCCAGAAGCAGTTCCTCAACGCCCACAAGCTCTTCGGAGTCAGCAACATTACCAAGATCATCAAAAACCTCAACCCTCCCGACAAGGATATTGCAATGCGCACCATCATCTTCCAGTCCGATGCGCGTGCCAATGACCCCGTTGGCGGCTGCTACAGCATCATCCGGGAGCTGCAGCGCCAGCTCGACTACCACCAAGCCGAGCTCGAGCTGGTTCTGCACCACCTCGCCGTCTGTCGAGCCCAGACGGTAGCGGCGCATCAGCAGTCCCACTCCCACCACCAACTACTCCATGACCAATCACACAACAACATCAACGTTGCAGACCCGTTCGGGGCGGGGCAGATGACGTTTGTTCAAGAACCCTCTCATCAGGAGCAGGTGCAGCAGTATCTGCCCCCCAGTAACGATTTCTTGCAAGAGAATGATCTTAACGTTCATGAATCTTCGACGGCGCTATCGTCGGAAGAGAGCAACACTGAAGATTTGAAGCCGGCTTTTGACATGTCTCGGAAGAGACACGAGATTAATTTTGAACACGAAGATAATTTGATCGAGCAGAGGTTTGCACCTTCCACACAGTTAGTTATTTCCTCCTAATTAACTATTATTAATTAGAATTGAACTAAGTTGTTAAGAGCTAGCACCCGCCGTCTGATTATATGTACTTCTAACCTGGAGGGAGATGACTAATTTCTCACTGTTCCTCCTAATTCAAAATAAATTAATTTCTTGTATCCGAGAAATTGTTTAACTTGTTGCTAGCTAGCTAGATATATAATAGATGATGAGTTTATTTACGGATTTTCAATGTTTCCATCCTTTTTTTTATAGTGTCTTCTATTCCCCATGTACCTGATAATTAGATTTTTTTTTTTAATTAGAATAGAATTTGCCATGGTGTCCTGCCCCTTATGTATCTACGTACGTACTTATATTTCGATATTAGCTTTTATGTAACAAAACAAATGTAAACACGTCAAATTTTGATCCTTGCCAAAACTAGAAATTAATATATATAAATTAGATTATAAATATGTATAATCTCAATATATAGAGAAATTAAGTTAAAAATATATAATAAATTATGTGATACGTGCGTATTAATAAGATGGCATAGCTTAAAGAGAGTGGATGGGGCGGCCTTTCTTAAAATTGATGTTAGGGGCACAAAGGTTTAAAATCAAAAGAAAGGATAAAATTGATGTTAGGGACACAGGATTAAAATCAAAACAAACTGTAAAATGGCTTTTCCGCCCGTAGAGCAACGAAAGGTCGGGCGTATTTTTAACGGGCTATAAATAACCATATATATCTATCATCTGCCAGCTTCTCTTTCTGGCCAGTCAAGACATATAAAGACCAGAAACAAGCAGCCTCAGAGCGCCAGAACTTGCAATTTTACCAAACGGAACCCAAATCGACTTGTTACTTTAATCGTGATTAACCGTATTAGTCGGCAAACATAAACCACCAGTAGCAAAGGCTCATGACTACTACCAAAAAGTTCCAAGGTTCAACTCCGCGAACGTTTTATTGTCCCTCCCATGTACTTCCCAACCCTGAAAAGAATAAACCAATAAACAACAAAGGCAATCCACAAAATAGAAAGCAAAAATAAGAGGGAACTCAAAATTTCTATTTCCGGCCCTTTTTCCCCGTTCATGGGTATGCCAGACAGTTTTCTTTAAGTTAAACCTGGTCATACAAAACCAACAGTCCAAAAGAGGCCATTTTCCTCTCTTAGAACGTCGTATCCTGCATTCCCTAGCTCTTCCCTTTTTCACCATCCATGTCTCTAGGCAATCTTGCACTTCTCCTGACATTTTGATGGTTCTGTCACTACTGGTCAAGCTCGTCAAATTTCAATACTACACCTGCGTTGCCCAAAGCAGCAACGCAAATGCATATGCTCCGAGAGATCAGTAGCCCATATCATTGAGATCTGGCACACGGCCTGGAGGCTTTTTACCGTGTTTACTTTCCAGAACAGCGGCTTCTGTTGTCGTCAACAGCAATGACACACTGCAAGCAGAAGATTCAGCATGTTTAAGATTTCCTGCATTTCTATCAATTCAAGTTCCTACAAAAAAGCGTAAGTCTTCACCTGGCTGCATCCACAAACGCTGTTCTGATAACTTTAAGGGGATCTATTATTCCAGCCTTCAGCATGTCAACATATTTTCCTGTTTTAGATCAGAGACGGAATTTCTCACTACTCAGAATGGCACCCTCATTTGATGGCGTAGAATACATTTCAAGATCATGAAGAAAGCATATGTATTTTTTTTTTCTTGGTTTCTCCACTCATCCCATAGCTTTTAAAAAGAGTAAAACCAAGATAGAATGAAGAAACAACTTTTTGCTTGGTCTTACTTACACCCAATTCGTTTTAACTTAAGTCAATTGACTTATTTTTACTTTTACATCTTTTTTATCTAAAACCAATTTTATTTGAATGTCAATATTATGCAGATGTAATAATCCATTTGAAAGTAAATTTTCATTATGTTGTTAAATTTTTATGAATTTTTCTTTTTTAATGCCTTAAATTAAAAAAATTCATAGAAATTTAGTAAGATTATAAAAATTATATTTTTAATGGATTATTGCAACTACATAATATTGGTTTTTAATTAAAATTAGTTCCACGTAGAAAAATTCATACAAATAAAAACAAGCTATTTCGAGATCTTAAGATTGGGATGATTTTCCTATCAAAAGAAAATGAGATGATTTATTAATAGCTGCTATATGAACAAACCTTTGGAAGCATCAAAACCAAAAGCAGGATCATCTTGTTCCAGTAACTTCCCAAGAACCAGGGAACCATCAAAACCAGCATTTGCAGCTATAGTGAAGGTTGGAGCCTACATCACAAAATTTCAACCGTCAAAGACCAGTATATATGTGATTAGAACCTATAAAACTGAGGGTAGATGAAAGGAATCAAAACCTTAAGAGCATTCTGAATTATCTGAACGCCTCTCTTCTGATCCTCATTTTCGGTTTGAAGGTTCTCCAAAGCCTTTGCAGCATACAAAAGAGCAACACCACCACCTTATAAAGACAACCATGCCTTGCACTTTCAGAATAAACATTGAAACACCTGAAGGTACGAAAAAGCAATTACAACTTACCTGGCACAATACCTTCTTCCACTGCTGCTCTAGTAGCATTCAGGGCATCTGTGACCCTGTCTTTTCTTTCTCCAACTTCTACCTCGCTTGCTCCACCAACCTATAGGAGGAGAGCAAGAGGCAGAGAGATACATTCACTCATATCAACAGTGAGAGGCCCACTTGGGCAAACAAGGAGTATCACTTCAGGGGTTATTGCGTGCACTTTTTGCCACAAAGAGGAATGGTTACCTGGAGGACCATGAACTACATAGTATACTTGAAGAACCTACGACGATAAACACATACCTTAAAAAGGGCAACACCAGCAGATAGTTTTGACAGCCTTTCCTGTGCTTTCTCTCTGTCAAATGTTGCAGAGCTCTTCTCCATAGCTGTCCTAAGCTGAAATAAAATTGAAAAAGTAAATAAACATCACCAGGCAACAGAACAACAACAGATTCACCTTTACAAGAAAATAGATCCTGAACAATCTATACGCACATATGGCAACCAGAAAATACAGCTGAACTGAAACAATTGCATAATTGGTTGTTAGCACACCTGTTCACATCTCTCTTCAATAAGCTTCTTATCCCCTCCACCATGAAGAATTACGGTATCATCAAGACTGATAGTGACCTGCAAAAAGCTATGTTAGCTAAGCAACAAGCCTAGGGAGAAGCAAATTAGGCATACATTAATGAAAAGCCACACCTTTTTAGCAGTACCAAGCATTTCAACTTTTACTTTGTCAAGGGTTAGACCACGATCTTCACTAATAACCTGTCTAAAAAATAATCAAATATGCCTGTATTTATAAGCAGCCAAATTCAAAATTTCAGTCACCATTTTATCACCTCGCCTCCAGTAAGAATTGCAAGATCATCTAAATTTGCACGCCTGTTATCTCCAAAACCAGGAGCTTTAATGGCACAGACCTGTATATTCCACCATGAGGAGGAGACAGATTAAACGTAATGCTAAAATATCTACTTCAAATATTCAAGAGGACCTAGGTAACTCAGTTCCTAAATTCATCAATGGTTTTTTCAAGGGCCTTACACTCTATTAAGAAGCAGCAACAAGACATTAGTTCTCTTGAAAGCATTCATTGTCAAGTCACATTATTCTTAGCACTTCCATGTAGAAGCCATGCCCAGAGGAAAGAGAATTTGAAGAAAACTTAAAGCAGCAATACGTTTAGCAAGCTGCAAGGCAAACTACTCACTACCAGCTCATCCAAAATCAATTCAAGAAATGAAATATCAAGAATGATCCAGCACTTTTCTTATAAAGATACTGAGCTTGATGACTTAACACTTAAAAGGAGTGATCTACTAATAATAAAAGAAATACCTATACCAGGTTTTTAAACTCACACACACACAACAAAACTAACACATGGAACAAGCTGCCACTTAGCAGAATATATGAAATCGCTGCCTCCTAATTGTGCCAGAAACCAACTTTTGAATGTAAATTTCACTTTGACATTGTTGTCAACTTTTGCTTCTGCAATCATCCATGATAAAGCATAAATAGGTACTATGTCACAGCATGCTCACTTTTTCAACACTGCCTAAAATGCCAAATCTGATGGTTAGCAAGCATACTACTTCCAACTGAGGCCTATCATGGTTTACCAAGCAAGTACATCAATTTTCTTCAGTTAACATGTTAACATTTCAATTGGTTCAAATTGCAAATATGAAAGACATAGCATACGGGATTATCTGCAAATACACTTTTACAATTTGTAATGCTAATAAATGAAAATATAATAATAACAATAACATCACCTTAAAGCCTGCATGATGCTTGTTGAGGATAAGCATGGTTAAAGCATCACTCTCCACATCCTCAGCCACCACAAGAAGTGATCTTTCTTTCTGTTCAATATCAGGAAGGAGAAACAAAAAATTAGGACTTCTTTCCTGCCAGATGATGAGACATAAGTCTGTCAGAAAATTACTTTAACAGCCAGCTCCAATGCTCTCAAGAGAGATTCCGCGTTAGAAATTTTCTTGTCATGTATGAGAATGAGTGGGTTTTCAAGTTCCTGAAACAATGTGAAGGAACATTCCCAATATCATTAGTCTTTTCCTTTAGTTCATAATAATTTATTTGAATTGAAGTTCTCATAGACCATATGGACATAACAAAAGTTTATTTGAGAAGCATCTCTATATTGAAAGATGCAACAAACAACATGAACTGAAAGTCAAATTTGACAGATGATAGATCTGGATGGTCCTTTTCAATTATTATACTGTCGAACAAAAGAAAAAATACATATATTTTTTTGCAGGAATCACTCTACTTTTCAAACAATATCAATGAGAACCACCTCTCAATCGGAGGAGTTTGAAATACTCTAAGCAGGTAGTTTTTGTTCATTGATCAGAGCTTACGCATTTTTGTGTCTTTTGATCTGTAATAAAGTACGGAGATATATAACCTCTGGCTAGCTTCATTCCTTCCACCACTTCCAACTCATTCTCCAAGGTATTGCCATCCTGAAAGTCAAATATTTGTGTCATAAGAAATCGCGTTTCAAATATGCAATATGAAGTGTAAAAACAGAGGAAATAGCATACTCACAGAAACTGTAATGACCCCTTCCTTTCCAACCTTCTCCATCGCCCTCGCTATAAGTTCCCCAATCTCACGTTCTCCATTTGCTGAAATAGTAGCAACCTTTTCAAATGAAAGTAAAAACCATCATACTCCATCTGAAGAGAAGTTTTACAGATGATGTTTGTAACACATGCATGTCACGTTTGAATAATGTTTGTGACACATGCATGTCACGTTTGAACTGCTAGTCAAAAAGAAAAGGTCCAGTTGGAGAGAGTCCTAAAATCAGCTAAGTTTAGATTCAAATAATGGGTCTTCATTATGACACAAGCAATCAACTAACAAAAAAAGGAACATATGCAATCAGCATTATCCAGAAATTTCTAACATTTTTCTTGATATATCCCATAGATATTCGAGTAAAGTACAAAAATTTGGGTATATTACCAGCTTTCACTCTCAAAAACTGCAGCCCCGTTTAGAGTTAATACATTTTTCTTTTGGTGAATACACTTTTATTTAGTTCATGAGAATACTGATACATAAAACTACTAATGTTTCCACCACCTAGTTGAGTCACTAAACCACTTAGGCACCCAAAAGAGAAAGCTCCCTTTAAGAGATGATCACCTGGGTTATTTCTTCTGGTGTGCTTATCATTATTGCTCGGTTTTTTAAGTCGGCTATGACAGCATGAACAGCCTTATTGATACCACTGCGCAAGTCCATCACATTTACACCTGCAGCCACTGACTTGCAGCCTTCAGTAAGGATGGCCTGAGTCAGAACAGTTGCACAAGTTGTTCCTGCATAGACAACAATCCACTATTGGCAGTCAGAGCATTAAGGAATTCTTCATGGCACCAAAAGAATTTATCTTCCTTAACAAAGGTTTTTCCACATCTGGTAATGAAACCGGACCAGAACATGAAAATGCAACAGATATGTTGTCATCAGAAGGCTCAGCATGGTTATTAAAAAAAATTGATTTATACTCTCCATGCAAAGAAAAAAAAATGCTATTATGAACTATATAGGAATGTGTATTTTCTATATTAAAAACAGTGCAGTTGAACTGGGAGCTCCCAATCATCAATACTGTCTACAATAAAACTGCAGACGGGGCATGCACATTTGCGAGGATAGTAAAGCAACCAAAACAAGAATGGTAACTTTCAGGTATCAAGATCATACCCCTTCCTTGAGATGGAAGACTATATGAAACAAATACTGCAAAACTAAACTTATGGATTCATGGGTTCTTTATTGTTAACATAACTCCCTCTGTCCCAAAACTATTGCAATATATTCTATTTTGTGCAGCCCCAAATCTTCACAACATTTCCATATTTAGTAAATTACTTTACCATAGCACCTTTCAAACCATTATTTCAATATTCAATTTTTCAAACTTTCTCGATTTACGTGTAAAAGTTAAGGAAAAAAAGTGGAAATAACACATAAACTTTTTCCACTTTCTTAATCTCTGTGCCATGAACCATTCATATGGGACAGAGGGAGTATTATTTTAAGAAGTATCACATCCAAAGAGTATTTTTCTTATTCAGCTCACAACTTAAGTTACTCTCTCCTATGTCCAAACAACACAAACTTTCATCAAAATAGCATCAATCTACACACAACTAGTAATATACATAAAAAATATAAACAGGAAATAAAAAAAAAACTTACCATCTCCTGCAGTTTTATTGGTGGCATTTGCAACCTGCTTTACAAGATCTGCACCAACATTTTTTGCCTTATCCTTGAATTTGATGCTTTTGGCAACTGTAACACCATCTTTTGTGACCTTGGGATTTCCATGACTCTTCTCAATAATTACATTACGACCCTGAATCACACCAAATGAAGACCACAAAGAAGAAACAAGTATCTTATCATTCAATTAAGGTTCCAATAATTGCAGCAATGAGGATTCAGTAAGCCCATAATATTACACGCTTAATATGCACAGAGAAAAAGAATAAACTGAAAATATTAAATTTTTGTTTCCATGGATTTTGCCGAAAAGAAAATAAAACCAAAAAGATTGACTTGTATAATCACGATTTGATCCAAGATGCTATTAAATCATTTCTTAAAACCTGATGGCATCTTGAAATTTCAAGAACATACATCAAAACCAAATTTGAGGCTTACCCCTTCTGTTAACGATTTTCTTCGACAGAAAATGCTTGATAAACAAAGAAAACCCAGATTAAGAGGAGTTTTAGACACTAAAGAGAAACTGTAAAAAGTGACCTTGTCTAACAGAATATTTTGACAAGAAGTAGACCATAATTTCCTTCATCATTAAAAGAGTCTTGCTAATTGAACTCGTTAAGCAAAAACAAAATCTTCTTTGGATAATAAGATTGTAACAAAGAGAACTTGAGACAGACACCCTCACCTTTGGTCCCATCGTAACTTTCACAGCCTCTGCGACCTCAGACACACCCTGCAGCATGGCTGCACGTGCTCCAACTCCAAAACTGATATCCTTGGCCGTATAATTTCTGTTGCATATCACCCGACTGCAAACCTTCACGATTGAAATCAGTAATCAGCCAATGAGAACTAGAAAAGATTGATAATTGAGTTAAGAATGTGTATGGTTCACAGCCCACGCTCCAAAATGCTCATTAGCTGCCAAGAATTCGATTGAAATTTCAACAACTTCTACAAATAATGAAATGAATTCACAGAGCCAAACCGAATATACAAACGTACAAACTTCAAACCTATTAAGGTATTTTACCCCCCAAAAAAAATCACAGAAACAATCTAGCAATGCTCAAGATTACCCACCATCTTTCTTGCATAAGAGGAGCTGGAAACGATCACATCCAAGAAGGCAATGCAAAGGAAAAAAAAAAAAAGGAAAACTTAGCGAGTTGGTGATGCATAGAATCAAGACCATACACAATCAAGATCGAACAAATTCAAAATCAATAAAAGAGAACCTGATTGAAGAAGCTAATTTGGAAGCGAATCGATACATGGTGGAGACGGCAGATTAACCAAAACCCAGAAAGAGAAACAAAATAAAACCAGAAACAGAGAATAGGAGAATTCGCTCAGCGAGCAGCGCTCGGAAGGTAGGGGTTTAGTTCATATAGACTGTTCGCACAGGACAGCCACAGCCACAGGGGGTGTGTCATTTATTTTATTTTTTTCCCTTTTCTGGAAAATCAAACAGTAGGGTTTAAGCACAGGGTTTTGTAATTTGGTTCTTCTGGAATTTCCTTATTAACAGTCTCGGCCCAAACGAACAGGCAACTTTCGGCCCAAACCAATTTTGTTTTGTTACATCTCCGCCAGCCCGCGGTGTTTTTTCCCCTTGTACTTGTGTGGTATCTTTTTTCTGATGATAAAAGAAGACTAATCTCATTAAGATATATTTAGAGGACAAAGAGAAAACCCCTGTCAATGAAGTATTTTTAATATAGAAGGCTTTAGATCGAATCTATAATTTACAGTTTTTCATTCAATACAATTTACGTATTTATGTGCCATTCAAAAAAATCTGAATTTATAAGTAACTATGGGTGAGGTATAATATGAAATAATAAAATATATAAGGAAAGTACGATACAAACTATAGGTTCTGCTATACAAATACGAATTTTATGACACAAAGGATACACCCACCATAAATGATAAACCATATATGATCAGTAACATGTATTCAAATATGGTAACACATGACTTCAAATAAAGCCATTGGGTTTGGGAAGTTTAAAATAGACATGTGTTACATAATAATTTCTTAACCGGATGTGTGAAAACCAGGAAAAGAAATACCGTGTTGTATGGAAGTGGGACATGAAAATGGTTGAATCGTGTATATTTGAACAGTGATCAAGTAACGTAATTCGAGTAACTTGGGATACAATAAAAATGAACCAAATATGGTATAGAGCAGAAATGGACAGCCAATAGCGTTGTGAAATAAAATCAAGTCAAAAATATCAAATTTGCCAACAATGTTTTGGGTTATAAGTGGATGTGTTATTATAGCTTTTCTTTTTTTTTTTTAATCTTCCACTAATGTTTTAAAATTGACCGAATATGCCACTGTCAATTAGAAAATAACGAAAAATGGTAAAAATAATATATTTCAAAATCTTAATGTTATTATGCATCTTAAAAAAAAAACATCAGAATCTTTGAAAGTTTTTATTAAAAGAGACTCTGATTTCTGCCATTAGTACTTAAGTACTATTGCTATCCCGTCACTAGCGCTTCAGCTCCATCATTGCCCTCATTTTGTCTCTGCTATCTAATCTTTTCACTAGCATTCAAGAGAGAAAAAGGGAGTCTAATTAAAAAAAGTTTTTTAAGTTTATTAAAACTTGTATTATCACCCTAAATTTTCAAATTTTGTTATTTTTAATATTTTTGTTAGTTTTTTAATATTTTCAGTTAGCTTTTTAATGACCAGTAGCATATCTACTTTTAATTTGAAACTCTAGCGGCATATCCAGCCTATTTTAAAATATTTGCTGGAGATTGGGAAAAAAAAAATTATAATGGCATATTTGTTCATAATCTAAAACATTAGTGATAAATTTGACATTTCTGCTTAAAATCAAAATGAAATTTAACATTGCATCCATCCATGGACTCTTGGTATGTCAACAACTAATTTGGGTTACGGGGAATGGAAACAAAAGTTACAACATCCTAACCAGAACCAAGTGGGACAGGATGACATACTCTCCCTTGTCCCTTGTCCTTTGTCCCTTCCGCTGCTGTTATCTGCCCTACTCCACTAGGTATATTTTGGGTATAAGTATTATTCAGATAAAATAAAAAAAATTAAAAAAAAAATTAATTACATTAAAGAAAATGGTTTGATTGTTTTTCTAATTTAGTTGTTTTGGGCAAAAACCAAATTTCATGTTTAGTTGTTGAATCAGTTATTGGATTATACACTTAAAATCAAATAAATTGAATAGTAATAAATATTTGACTATTATCCATATTTACCCTATATATATAAAGTCATTTCCTACTAATTTTGAACTGCATATTGTTGATCATTTTTTAATTTTGGTTATGAGATATAAAATTTTAAATATTTATCTCTTTTTTTTTTCATTTATAATGTGTTAAGGTATTAGAAAAAAAATCTGGATAAACCGAAATATAATTTAGACCGTTTCTAACTTCTAATTTGGATAATTTAAATACACTTATTGAATCATTATGTTCACATTACTTCCAACAAAACCAACCAAACTCGTACCCTTAATCACATTCCAGGTCAGCCTCTTGTTGGATAATTAGGGAATTATGGGCTAATTAGGCATCATAAAGAATAGAACTAATATGCACGCTAAAATTTACTTTTTAAAAGCAGATTGATAGAAGAAGGGTTTAAGGCCGTTATTCACGACTTCCATTACATACCCCAACACAAATAATGTTGTAATAACCATTGAAGATGGACATCTGAATACCAAATGAAACCAAACAAGGGAGTAAATTGTATAAATGATCCCTAATCTTTAGTCATTATTTCCTTTTAATCTCTAACCTATTAAATATTATATTTTGGCCCTAAATCTATTAAAATTGTTTCATTTTGATCATTTATCAAACGAAATTCATTAATTCAGAATAATTGCCTGACATAAACTTTTTAAATTCTAGTTTAAATATTCGATAATTATATTCCAATAAATTTAAACAGTTTAATATTTTTTAACAGTAAATATATAATTTAAATTAATAATTTTTTCTTTTTGAATGGAATAAGTTCAATTTACAAAGAGAAAAAAAAAGTGATTCAAATTTTTCATTAACTATAAAAAAATTATTATAGAAATTAAATTTATTGTAAGATAGTTATCGGATAATTTAAATTATTATCTAAAAAGTTGTTATCAGACAAATAATTTGAGTTAACAAATTTCATCAAATTGGGACTAAAATAAAACATTTTCAATAGATTTAGGATTAAAACAAAACGTTTTAATAGGTTTAAGACTAAAAAAGAACATTTAATATGTTAGAAACTAAAAGAAAATAATTACTAAATGTTATGTACCATTTATAAAATTTACTCCCAAACAAGCGGTCAATGGATCCAAGCACTTGCCATTTGAGTAATATGTTGTAGGGATGATGCCGCCCTAGAAAGCCACGTAATTAAGGCATAATCAAGCCATAGTATTACTTACCTTATCTGATTTCAAGTTCCATTAACTACCTTCCATTCTAAATATTTATGTTAATTTTTCGTGTATCTATATATTTATACATAATGGAGAAATCTCTCTATTCCTCTAAACCACTTTTATTAGCATTAACTTCTCTTCCTCCATCTTAATCACTTTTTATTAGCATTAATTAGATATTTCATTTATAGTGTTTTAGAGTTTTGTACATAAGTATCAATAATAATATAATTAATGGCTAAGAAATAATTTTTTCGGGCCCTTATATATCTTATTTTATATCTCTACGACTTTAATCTTTTATACACATGAATCATATCCCTTTATAAAAAGGAAAAGCCCCAATAATATTTATGGGGATATTTGATTTTAGCACATTGATAATTTTTCAAACTTATAACTCAAATGAATTAGGTAAAGTAGTTTGTTACTTTTAATTTCTTATCTTACTAATGATAGTGTTATAATATAAAGCCTCACTTTCTTTTTCTTTTCCAAATTTGCCTATTATTTTTCATTTCTTCAATACAATGACCTATGCCAAGAAAGTTGAAAGGAATAGATAGATTCAAATGTTAACAAACAATGAAATCCTTACATGCCAAGCATTCAATTTTTGTAACTGACAAATTAATTCAAACTAATGTAATTTATGAATGAACCATAACCTACACTAATGTGATTTATCATATTTGACCATTTTAGTACTATATGTCAATTAAAAATGACATAACCTCTAAATCTAATTAAGACCAATTGTAATCTATAAGTTTAATAACAATTCCAAATTACTTACTTCAATTTCCCAATTAAATTTTATTAAATTTCCTATTGCAACCATTTTATTACTCAAGCTTCTCTATATATGTATGTTTTACTCAGTTAATTCTTATTCAAGTCAAGTCCTGCCTAAACAGCCAACCTAATCACAATTAGTTTTGCCCAATTTTGACAATAGTTTTATTTTACAAGTGTGGTCTTGAAGTAAACTAAAAAAAGCTTCTAGTTCAACATTCTTATTGATCCACTATCCCAATGGTTTCACTAGGCCAATTTAGCTTTACAAATGTGTCTACCACTCTATTAGTCAAAGTGCTACACTATCTTAATGTTGTTTAGATGTCGTCGTCACAACCCACAATTTATAGGTCAAGCAAAATGATGAGACGAGGTCTACACCAGTTTCTATCTCTTTAGGTGATGAACTATAGTGAATTTGAGTATGAAATAGTGAAATGGCTTATGGTAGTCAATAATAGTCTAGAATTCCAAGGTCAACAAATCCAAACAAAACTTATTTGATCTAATCATAAAGAGAAAAAGATAACTGTGATCTATTTTCATGTACAACCCCATAGTAGTCCTCTATTATTTTGTTATTATTGTTTTAGACCACCCTCATTTTTATTTTTTATTTTTTATTTGAAGTCTTTCTCCATAATTGTTTTATTGTTCTTTCGTATTGTTTTTGTAATATTGTTTGATATTTTTTTAAATCTATAAAAAAAAATGACAACAACAAGCTTCATAACATGAATTAACAATATAAGTCAAACTTATAATTTTTTCATTGGTTAATTACACTTTCACTCTTGATATTTAGTTTTAATTACTTTTTACCCCAACTTAGAAACCTATTCTTACCCAAAAAAATTTTAAATATAAATTTCTTAAAATAGATATATTCTTTTATAAGTAAAAATATATAAATTAATTACCTTATGCAAAAAAAAAACTAGCTATAAATTATTATCGGATTGCATTACATAAATAGCCCCATGTTGGTCTTTTTGAATCAAATGTGAATGCTTTGCACCAAGTATCACCACAAAACTACTATTTTTCATGTTCAGTAGCTATTCGTCGAATATGAAATGGATTAAAAAAAAACTACAAGTAAAAGTAGATCATTCTCGGCGTTGGGAAAAAAGGGCTACACTATATATAAATAGCCTCATCTTTTAAATAAATTACTTTTTGAATCTCATTATATTCATCTTGAAAGTTAAACTTTTAAAAGATAGTTATAACTTTTCAAACTCCTAAACCAGATAATTAGTAGATCAAGTAGATAAAATGCTATACTTCAAAAAATATATATACAAGCTCTAATTTTAAATTGCTTTTGAACCTCACTATAATTCACGTTGAAAGTTAAGCTTTCAAAAGATATCTGTTAAAAGTCCAAATCCAAATAATTAGTAGATCAAATCAGGTAAAAGGCTGCACGTCAATAAAAAAAAATATAATTAAGCTCAAGTTTTAAATGTTTTTAATACTGATAAGTAGGTGTGTTGGGTTTGTTGGCTCAAATTCAATAAACTTAAATATTTTGATTTTGTTTTGAATTTGGTTTTAGTTTTTCTATTTATTTAGGATTTAGTTTTTCTAGTTTAATATGGTTTGGGTTTATGTGTGACATATAAATAAGTTTGTTATGTTAGGGTTTTGAGTATGAGAGAGAAACCAATTGCTATGAAGAGACAAGATGTAAGGGTTTTAGAATGAATGAGAGGTCTGGGGCCAAACAGGGCTAGAACAACAAGCCTTTTATGATTATTATATTTTTTTCATTGTGTAGGGGCAAAATTATAGGATTACCAGTAATATATAGGAGATTCATAGGCTAACTTGAGTACTAAGATCATATTTCTACTCAAATCTCTATATTTTGTCAAAGTTAATTTTTTTCATCTGTAGATATAGGTTATTGAGGAGCCAAACCATATTAAATTCATATGTGATTGTGTTGATCCTTTTTTTTATTCCATTGCAACTAATAAGTGTGATGGCCATGGGCCTCATCGTTTAGAGTCATGGTGACTGTTGGAGAGACTTCTAGGAGGAAGAACGCCTGGAGGATGATGCGCCCAAGGGAGAGTACCTGAGATGCTCAGAAAAAGTGGGTTAGGAGGCCCCCGGAATGTGTTTCCGGGGGGGGAGCCTCCGACGCCCAAGTCAGTGGTGGCTGAGAAAAGGCAGAGGAAATAACACAAAGGGGCTGAAGAGTCTCGCCTGGTGATTTTCTCAGAGTCTGGGAGTCAGACCTTTTTGCCCACCCGCCTCCTGTCAAGTATTTATTTCCTGGTATTTATAGGAGTACCTAGCCCGTTCAGATCGCGACACGTGTTTGGTCGGATGTTCCCTGAGTTTCTGGGCGTAGGGGACAGATAGCTGGTAGTAGGTTGCCTTGAGCCTTGTGCTGAGATGGGCCATGATGTGATTTTGACATCGTCAGTGTGTCAGAGCGCCTTTTAAGGCGGCTTATGACGTCTGTGAGAGGACGTGTCAGAGGCTTCCTTAAATGCTTCCTTAAATGCTCCTGCCGTACTCCCGAGGTCCCTGGACGAGGTTGTCCTTTGGTACGGACGGTGCCTCTTCGGGAAACACGCACCCAGTTCGGGGGTTCCCAGCTTCAGGGAGTTCCGCCTTCGGGGAGATCATGTTCAGCCCGCAATAGCTGGTGCCTCTTTTCCTAAGGCGATCTGTCACGACCTCGGGGGGGCAAGTAGTATCCTCAAGTTTCCTGGCGTGCCGGGCTCGGAGCTCTTCGGCTATCTCCCGAGGTGTATGATCCCACCTTTTCTTGGGTAGCGCCAGTCTCTTCTGGCCATTCTTGTGGCAGGGAGTTCGGCCAGATAGAGGCGATAGCCTTTGGCTATCAAAGTGATTGATAAGTTTTCCCAAAGACATTATATGAAAGTAATTTGTCATTTCATTTTAATTAAAAATCTCCTAATTTGCAAAATAAACCTATAAACCTTGTTCCTCAATCTTATGGTTGGTCGGTGAGTACTTCAGGGAGGTGGTATTTGGCAAGTTGGTTGTGGTGTAGGTATAAATGTATGGTGCAAAAATTGGCTCTCCTTTGGAAATTCTCCCCAACTAATTACATCAATACTCCTGGGGTTAGAAGAATTGACAGTCTTCCAAATGATTTTAAAAGACGAAACTTCATAGTGGGTACCTATATTGGAGGCTATTTTCCACCCAGTAGATGTCACTAGCATTCTTCAATTATGCAATTTTGCATTGTTCATAACAGATATATTCACATAGGGAATGACTTCGACTGAACAACTTTTTGTTAAAACTGCATACCACGTTACCTTTGCCCTTTTCAAAAAGTACCCCCTTCTCCGTAGGATAGTAATGGGGAATGGAAGCTTTTCCGGCACCACCTAGCTCCACTTTGCCCTAGCTTTTCTAGTAGAGAGGTATTGTGAATGCATTGCCCACTTGGGATAACTTGCGGGTTCGTGGTATGGATGTTTCTATTCACTGTCCAATGTTTGGTTTAGGGGAGGAGTCTGTTTCCTACCTTTTATTAACTTGCCCATTCGTGCTCAAGATATGGGTACTTCCAGAATGTCTACACCCCCTACGCTCCTAATCTATCTATCTTTAAGTGGTTTCCCGTAGGCACATCTTTGTGGGGTAAACTTTTTGTTATAATGGGATGGTTTCTTTAGTGGAATCGGAACCAAGTTGTGCATGAACATAAGTGTTACACCCCCTACAAATTGGTGGAGGTTACAAGGGTGTGAGTTCGAAATTAAGAGGATTCATCCTCTGCTTTTAAGACAAAGCCTGCCCAACCCGCCCATTCAAGCGAGTATATTTCCGCTATTAGATACATGAAGATAAATATGGATACAACTACCTCCTTATCCCTGCACCAGAGTGTAATAGTTATGGTATTCATGAAATCTTTGACCGCCCTGTCCTTTATTTCCTCCGTATCTTTTAGTGAATGAAGCGATCAACCAACCCATGTAGAAGCTCTTACAATTCTCTACACCCTAAAGGAAGCATGGGCAAAGGGGTGCCAAAATGTGATCATCAAATCTAACAATGAATTGTTGGTCAATAAACTACAGGGACATAAAGGCCCCTTATTTCATCCTTTTAGAGTTGTCGTCAATGATATTTATCATCTAGCTTGTGTCTTTTAATTCCTGTTCTTTTATGTTTGTTTCTTGCACTCTGAATATTGTTGCTCATTCAGTTGCTCGTATAGGACTCTTTATTGTTGGCCATCTTTGTTGGCCTCACTTATTCCCCTTGTGGTTGGACTCTTTTTTTCCGATTAATTTATGAATCAGCCTTACCCTCAAAAAAATAATAATAACTACTGTATTACATACGATATTTGTAAAATAATATATCAAACTTTAAATTATGTTTTGCATTATGATCAAAATGACAAATTTTACATTAACCAAATAACTAAAGTCAAAACTAAATATATGTAGCTAAAATTAATAATTGCAATGCTACGTCTACATGAATTGTCATTACTTGTAGCAAAAATGTTTCACGTTAATGGATAGATAAGTTGGAGATACTCAACATGATGTTAACATAATTTGGTACTTTTAATATTGTTGGTTTAATGATATATTGACCTCAATAATATTTATATATCATTTAAATATATACTACTATAATTTTCTGAAACTAAAAAAATGAAAGAAATTTGAATCTCAATGTAACGCTGATTATGTAAATTAGTTATATCATAACACAATACTTCTCCATACATTTTATGTCCAAAAAATAATTTTAAAAGATTTTTTTGAAAATTTAAGTATTTTTGTAAAATTTTCTTTTTCAATTGGATAAAAAAATAAAAAAAATTAAATAGTTTTTGAACAATTTATTCAAGCAATTATTAGTCAGACATAATGCTAACTTTTAAATGGTATTGGTTCTAAATAACAAAAAACCAATAAAATTAAAAGTAATGAGTTTTAGCATGCCAAAAGAGTAGAAAGCATAAAAAATGAGTATGAGTTAGGTAAACCTGAAACTCAACCTGAACAAAATAAAATTAAATCTATTATTCTAATTCTATTCAATTCTCAATTATTGAGTTGGATAGGCTTTTGTTAAATCATTACTATTTTGGATTGGTTCGATTTAATTAGAAAACCAAACCAACCCAATTTATAATCACCCTAAGAAAGCGCTTACCTAAACCGAATACTTCTAATTTAGTATTATGTAAAATTGGTGGCGGATGCGATCCAACAAAAAAAAAAAAAACAGAAGGGAGAAGGAGAGAGATTAGGAAGTTATAACGCAAGAGATTTTCAGGACGGCATAAATATTACATGTTCCACGAAGGAAGTGATTAGATATAAGGAAGCAGGCAATAGGCTATTATTATATTATATTAATCCGATACGACTAGATGAGTACAGCTATTTCTCTACTGGCATAGTGGCGTGTGACTCCATATTCATAATCGTACTTCCCCACATGCCCACAGGCACTTGGAATTTGGAGACCAAAAGGAATACGACGACTCCATTGCACTTAGTCTTCTTTTAATACCTACCAGCGAGTTTTTCAGGAATGAAAGACGAATAATTCACTACGGCGCTTCTTGGCTTGGTTTTATATTTTGGTTTGCTTATATTAATATATCTATAATGGCCTAAATACCCTTTACTCCCCTAAACTATTGTAACTCGGACAATTTGCACTCTAAACTACCAAATGCATCAATTCAAACCCTAAACTCTGTAAACTCAGTTAGTTAAATCTTTTAACTCAGAGATTTGTTCATGTGACATCATATGCAATAGACACCGTAACTTAGTCTAACAAAGCGTCAACAACAGGGAAGGCATGGTGGGAAGGGGGAGAAAAGAAATCGGTTCTTAAGAAAGTGAGGGAGAAAGCAAAGTAGATAAAAGAGACGATCAAAAAACACGTATACAGCAGGCACAGGGACCATGACGGTGGACAACAGTCCAACGAAATGAAGAAACAGCCAGATGATCATGATTTTGATGAGAAAGATACCATCAAGGAAGATGAAGCAATAGAGGACCCAGCAGTTCACAGTCCGCCTAAAACACATGGAGCACCAAGTAACTTCAGTGCTTTTTATTTTCTCTTCAGTGACTAGAAATCACATCAGGTTGGGGAGAAAAAAAATTTGAACTTTAGTGCTATTTATTTTCTTTTAGGTCATTTTCTAAAAGTATGAGTCCAGTGCTTCGACCGCCACTTGGACAAGCCAACCTGAGGAAATGAGCTAAGATGGGGTTACCATCGAATGCCTCGCCAGAGGAGATGAGGAAATGAAAAGCACATTTTCTGGCAACAGATAAAAGGACAGAGAGGTTAATTTAGGCAAAAACGAGCGTATTGAGCGAGTTACCAGGCACGCCTCAGAATATTCCCATTCAATCTTCCAATCGCTAGGTCGCCATCTTTGTGCCTAGAGCAGAGGAATCACCTAATTCATCCAGAGTAGAGTTTGTCAGAGCCCACTTGACATCGTCTTCTTAGTTGCTAATTTTGCAGGAAACCATGTGAAGGAGATGGATCAAGCATAATCAACCAATTTAGGGTTCCATGCAAATTAGGATTTTAATGCCTTCAACTGCTTCAACGAGCATTAAACATCCAGTTGTTAACCCTCCATCAGATTTAATGCATGTGAGGTCACGTGAACAAATCTTTGAGTTAAAGGACTTAGTTGACTGAATTTACAAAGTTGAGGGTTCGAATTAATGCGTTTGGTAATTCAGGGTGCAAACTATCCGAGTTACAATAGTTTGGGGGAGTAAAAAGCATTTAGGCCATCTATAATTTATAGTTTAGTTGGGTAACGAAGCAAACACTCCTCAAGGAAAAGAGCAGCCATATCCTGAAGGCCGATTCTTATGTGCGCCAAGTGCAAAATATATCTATAATTTATAGTTTAGTTGGGTAAAGAAGCATACACCCCTCAAGGAAAAGAGCAGCCATATCCTAAAGGCCAATTCTTGTGTGTGCCAGGCGCATTATATTAATGTTATGATGACATTCTTCCCTTTGTAATTACAAGTTTGCTATTATTTAAACCTATTCCAATTTTTTGTTGTCATTTATTGAGAGAATTAGTTGCTTTATTTTCTTCCTCAAGCTTTGCTATAAAGCCTACGGGGTTGCATCGATTGTTATTTGTTTATTCAAATTTTTTGTAGTACATATAGTTGTTTTTGTTTTTTGTTTTTAGTTTCGATCTATCAGTTTGTGTTATGTAGGTCTTACATATGGTTTTTTTTTTTTGTTATCTCATGTTTTTGGCAAATCCAAGTTTTAGAACTCTTGTTTTCTCAAATTACAGTTTTTGTGAATGGATTTCGATCTCAATTTTATATAGTTAGAGGTTGAAGTGATAGTAGTTATATAGTAAAAGGATGGCTTATGACATAAGGCAGGTTATACAATCAATACTCATTCTCACTCCTCCATAGGCCTCTCTCTCATATTAAAAAAAACGTAAAAGGGGCACATTGCCCACTCAATTTTTCATAATAGGCAAATTGCCCATCAAAGTATTTTTACAATTAAATCAATCAGCAATGTTATCTTCTTAGCGGATATTAGTCACTTTCGTCATTTTGTCCAGTTGTATGATGATTTAGCATATTTTGATGATGTCACAATATGCGTGACATGTATACATGACAAACTTGTGTACAAAAAAAGATAAATTACCTATCTTAGCCCTTAAACTTTTATCCAACATTACAAATGCCCCCTAAACTCAATTTTTTTCTCTCTTCCCCTTAAACATTCCACGGAGGGTGAAATAGCCAAGTCATTGGATGGTGTTGTGGATGGGGTAATGGCCGGAGAGGAAGAGCTTAACAAGCTCCTCTAGCAACGTATCCTCCGGTGCAACAATCTCGACAAAGCAACTCATCCTCCTCCAGCGAATAGTGCCCTCGATTCAATCTTAACAAAGCACCTCGTCTTCCTCCGACAAATAGGGCCCTCAATGAGGCCCTCTTCGATTCGCCTCCTAGTCAAAATTGCCCCCAAATTCAAATGCCCTCTTGGTCAACTTGCACCTTGATTTAAATGCCCTCCTAATCAAATCACCTCCTAATTCAAACGCTCTTGCCACAGCGGAGGAGGCCGGCGTGCTTATGGTCTTCGATTTCAACCAAGGCCGCCTCCTATTTCGACCAAGCAGTGGGAAGTGGCAGAGATCGAAGGCTGTGCAGTGGAAGGAGTGAGACATAGAGATGGAGGGAGGTAGTGTAGAAGAGGATTCTGGTGTTTGATTTTCATTTTTTGGATTTAATACATCAATCACTCGGCAATTTGGTTTGGCTGGATTAATCACTGAGATTCCTTTAGATCTTCTTGATGCTTTTCATTTTTTGATGCTTGATTTTCTTTTTTTTTTTGTTTTTGTTTTTAGTTTGGGACCTATATGCATTAATGAATATAGTTCAGGTATAAATGTTGTTATTTATCCAAAGACAATGGCAATTACGTGGTTTTTTAAATTTTATATTTAAGAAATATTCTAAAAATATAAAATATTCTTTCGTCAGTTCTCTAAGTGGCTAATTTACCCACATTAAAAACAACAATTTTATATCTCACTAGATCATAAATACATGCAGACAATTTAACTATAAAAAAATATTAATTGCTGATATCCACTAGGGTAAAAAATTGAAAGAGTGATTTGCCTTTTGCCAAAATAATAATAAAAATAATAAAGAATACTGGAAAGAGATTTGAAAGCTGCACTTTATGTTTTGGTGTGGTCATGAAATGTATAGATGTTGGGATGGGATGGGATGGGATGCTTTTAAATAGGGAAATTTGGGATGGTAATGAAATGGATATTTTATTAACGTCAATCATCGGCGAAATAGCAGCGGCCAATGGCAACCACCGCGTGCATGCGTGGATGAAAGGGCCCAGGCCCAGGCCCAGCCCCGCCAACAAACGAAACCAGCTCAATTATTGAACTCCCCTCCCCTCACAACACCACACCACACATCATACAAATATTAGGCAAAAGTACAATACAAGCTCCTCAACTTTGCCAGCTAACATGAATTCTTGGTACTTGAACTAATACTCAGTTGACAAAAGCCCTCTAACTCGTTACATTTGGTCCAAATTTTTTACTTGATTTCCCTTTTTAATGGCTTAATCCTAAAAAAGCACCAATCTTAAACCTTGCAATGGAAAAAAAAGTAGTAAAAATCTTATATAAATGATTGAATGAAGACTATGGATGATATGAATATCAATTGTATATTTTACAAGAACTGGAAAATAATTTTAAAATATTATTTTTGGTAATTATCTTTTCATAAACTCAATTTATACCATGATTTTTTTTTATAGTTAAATAACCATTTAAAATATTAATTTCTCTTTGTAAATTGAATTTCTATGCAACACTGTCTTCCATAGGATCATGGATTAATATGCAACAGAGTCTAAAGTCTTGAAATTAATTTATAATGAAACATATTCCATAAGATTAAGGGTGCTAATTACCACCCAACTAAAATGTATCGAGTTGAACAGTTGAAGAGGGTAGTGCCGACTGTGTTTTAGTTTGAGGGGCCAGTGTGGGTCGGTTGGGAATGTTCAGGGGCTTGGCCTAAATATCACAACTCCGCCGGCCCACCCCCACCACCGACACACTTCCCTATCGCTCCCTCACATATTTAAAATCAATTCCACCCATTTTTAATGATAACTTCAGTACAGATCCATTTCGAAAATTTTCCCCGATAAGATTCTTATTTCAGATGAACCACTACAGTTACAGATGAATATTTTTTTTTTTTAAATCAGAACCAACTCAATTTCCAAACAATCTTTGAATTACAAAATAACTAATTGTTGTAGGTATCAGAACCAACGAATTAACAAATCAAGAGCTCAAATGAAATGCACGTATCTATATAATATAAACAATCAAAAGAATACCAAATAAATTGATCTCACTATCTCCTACTAGTATAATATATATATATCTCCAACAAAATCCCCCCATTTACAACACAATGCCAACAAGAAAAAACAAAAAAAAGAAAAGACATGAAAAACATAGAAATTTTTTTTTTGAAAAAAAAAATCCACCAAAGAAAAATATATATTTAAAAAAAATTGTATATTACTGGAAAACAAAAGAGTAGCACACCTTTCAGGCTTTCACCTAAATCAAGGCCTTAGAAAGTCCACCTCCAGATCTTGATCCTCGTATCAACCTTACACTTGGCGTTCGCAGTCGATGCCGTCGCCGCCGCCTTCCCCGTCGGTGCCGTCGCCCGTATCCCTTCACAGGTTACGCGGATCCCAACCTTTGGAGTCTTCAACCCGCCCATCTTGGCCTTCACTTTCGTATCAAGTTCAATCTTCAAAGGAACACCGTTTTTGCTCTTCAGAGCACTCTTCAATTTGCTTGCATCCGAATCTGCCAATTGCTGGCCACCGCTGGCGCTTGTCACGGCAGCTTTCAGCAGAGTAGTATTCTTCTTCCCGTGAACGAATCCCGGGAAAGACCCATCTCCGATGTCGATGCCGTCGTCGGTCTGGACGGTGATGGAGATGGGCTGGTAGGTAAAGACGACGTTTTTATTTGGGTTTTTGGCGGTGACGTTGATGTTGATGGTGGAGATAAGGGTGAAGGAGGAGGTGAGGTTGAGGGCGGAGACTTTGAGGGAGGAGACGATGAAGTCGGGGCGGTGGGGGCGGTAGAGGAAGTAGACCACGATGGATGCGATGGCTACGAGGAGGATAAGGATGAGGATGGTGATGGTGGTCCAGAGGCAGCAGCGGCAGCAGCAGGAGCGACGGTGGCGCTTGGGCTGCGGGCGGTACAGAGGGCGATTGGCACCGTAAAGTTGGGATTTGGGGGCGGGAAAGGCGGGGTTAGCGGCCGGAGCTGCTCCGCCGTTGGCGGCAGGCTTGGCGGAAGGATAAACGCGGTCGGTCATGGTTAAAGCTCAGGAGAGAAATTTGGGAATTTGTGTTCTTGTAGAAGTGCAACTAAAAGAGAAGTGAATTGCGCGTTTTTAAGAGAAGTAGATTTTGACTTCCGAGGAGAGGGAAGAGAAACCTACGGAAACCCCCTATCGTTTTCTCTAACCTACATTTATTCCTGCATATTCTAAACCCTACACTTGCCCCCTTCTTTCACCAACCACTTGAGTCTATCTATTTTGATGGTGTCGCCCCATATCATGTTATAATTTTGTAACCAAAAACTGCTCCTGGGAATCACTGACAACAAGTCTCGATTATCCTTAACCCAATGCTAGCAAAATTGGCCTTTGATTTTTTTTACTTTGATGTCTTGATCTATTACAATATCAACACTAACTTTACTGTTTTAGCTAATCGACACAATAGGGTCATCGCTATGATTTGGTGCTCAATGAGAGACTAACAGTGCTTGGGCTTAAAATAGTAGAGAGTTCAAATGATGGCAAAGGCTACACTAAAACGGGCTTGGGTTATGGCTGTTATGGGTAGATAGGTCGGTCACTGAATCCTCCAAAATCCCTTTTATTTTCACTTGTTTTCTTCTTAGAATTCTCACTTTTTAGTTGGGTTTTTCTTCTTTTGCTCTCAATTACTTTTCCATGATGGACGCTTTAGACAACGGTGTAAGTCAATCATAATGGTGATGGCATGATTCGGAGTTCTAGTGGCTGGGCTTTGTTGTGATCAACTGGGGAGGTGAAGGACGAAAGCAAGGCCTTTGTGCTAGTGAAATCAGCAACAAGGTTGTGGAAGAACTATGTTCTGGCCTAAATCTGCCATCATCTATTATCACCGCACACTATTCACCCCTCTAGAGGTTGCCAACACAGTACCCTCCATCACCTAGCTCTTCAATCGTCATTGTTGCTCCACCACCAATGAATGGGAATTGTTTCCAATGTCTATTATGTGACTTTATTTGCTTTTCCTTGACTCTAAACGGACAGCTCACATAGTTAGCACAAGGGTGATAACTGTAGGTTTCTAATATATAAAGAATAAATGTAGATTATAGGAAATTATAGGGGTGCATTTGTAAATTTTCTGAGAGAAAACGAGTAGAAATGAGAGGGCAAGAGACAGCGACGTCTTAACTATGAATATGATCCAGGCGGCGTCCACACCTCACATTTTTTTATTTATTACCTAAAAAACATGCATTTAACAAGGATATTAACGTGTATTTGATAATTGCTTTTTTTATTACTCAAAATCATTTATAAGAAATATAAGAAAGAATATTAACAGACATTAACGCATATTTGTTGGATTCTCTAGGGAAAATTCACCTTTTACAATACAAGTGAAAGAAGGGGAGATTACAACCGATTTAAAAAAAAAAAAAAAAGGAAGACATCCTCTCACCCAGCTGAGTTGGGCACCTCCAACTGTCGGGACACCACGTTTGTTCTTTCTCATGTTAGATACAAATTTTAGGGCATTGGAATTTAACGTGATTAGTATTTAAATTTTAACTTTCCAAATTGCAATGGTAAAAGATATTATTAGTGAGGCAATAGTTTATCACCATACATTAGTTGTAATATTTACTATTTGCCATCTCAAGTATTTACAATATTTTAATATTTAAGTAAATTGCTTCATTATATTACCCTTCAAATCACTATTTTAATATCCACTTTTTTCTAATTTATGAGCAAAACGTGGAGAGTGACAATTGAAACGACACACAAAAAAAAATTCCTCTTAAAACTCATGCCAAACTTAAATGATTTCATTTAATATTAATTTTAGTGAATTATTATGCATTATTCTTACATAAAGTGATTGTTTTCCTAAATTGTTATCTCATTGACACTCTACATTTTAAGAAGTTTAAAATTAGGATTTTTTATGTAAAAAATTGAGTATTTTTATTAATTTTTAAGTTAACCAATCTAAAAAAATAAAAATTAATAGAAAAATTTAATATTCACAAAAAATATTGTAATTTTTTTTGAATTCTTAGGGGTAGGATTTCAATAATTGATAGTTTTGGAAAATAAACACTTTATGTAAGAATACAGTACAATAATATATTAAAGTTAATGAAAAACAAAGTGGCCCTCAAACTTTGAAGGGTAAAAAGCACCACCAGTCCCAAATATTTAGTTGTTGTTGCAAATGGATCCTTTAATTTATATTTTATCACAAATTGGTCTCAAATTTTTATATTTCAATATATATTAGTCACTAGTTTTAGATAAGACCGAGTAGCACAAAAAACTCAATTTATAGAGATGAATTTAAATTGATAGTTTAAATAGTCCATTAATATTAAAAAAAAATACATTGCTTGAATTTAATGAAAGATGTTTACCGAATAGTTTGGGTTCATTAACTTTTACTAATTATCTAATCTTAAATTTTTAAATTCTAATTTAAATTTTTTGACAATTGTCTTCCATAATTTGAATTCTACCATAATATTTTAACAATTAATGGTAAGAAATCAACACAATACAATGCCTAAAATAGGTAAATCTCTATCCAATAGATCCACAATAGAAAGCCTAATGAGCTAATAAGGAAACTCTCATAGCCTAATGAGCTAATAAGGAAACTCTCATCTCAAAGAAAAATGTGATCTTGAAATTATGGGATTAGCTAAATGATACTTATCCATGAGTTATTTGCTCGAATCTTCTCTAACAATATAAACCTTTTTCAATATCCAATCTCAAGGTATAACATTTTAACTATCCACCCTCTTACTCATCTCTGCTCACTGGGAATTTGACTTCATTGTCGAAGGGATTCCCCCCAGTAAAGCATCACCGGCCTCTAACATTGTCTTTGTGTACATGATTCTCTTCTGAAGTTCACCGCACCTCTGGCCTTGACCCATATGATCTATTCAACTATCAATTTGGCACCATATATGAGAACCATGATGAACACCCAGAGGTCTCGCATGGAGAACTAAGATCAACCAAATAACAAGCAGGAAAGCTGTCACTTAGCCGGGTCTATAGGACTTGTAGGAGAAGAGATCTGCCAAAGAGCTAATTCGAAGAAGCCTGTGGCGCCTCAGAAAGATCCTCTATAAAGGAAAAGGCCCCACACCATTAGATGACAATCAGTTCCAAGCCATACAACACTCATTATTTGAACAGCTTAAAACGACGCTGCAGCAGGAAATCCAGAGGGCCTTACCTAAAGTCCTTGAAAAGGTTACAGAAAGCCATTTGGTATTTGGGGAGCCTCGCCAAGCCCCTCCTCTATATCTGTTCCTAAGGGTGCTGGTTCCTAAGCCCTCGATATCCTTGGAACGATCTGACAGTGCTAGAGGTAATGACACCAATGTTATTCTACAAATACTTGATCAGATGGAACATCGTATACGGGCTTCTAAGCCATCGAGAGAAGACCTTGCCCTTGGCATTAATGTTGAATATATGTGGCTTTAGCCTTTTACAAATGAGATAATTAATGCACTTGGCCCCGAGGGGCTTCGTATGCCCAAGATTAACCTATACGATGGCCTTACAGACCTAGTCAACCATTTGCAAAGCTATGTCACCTCTATGAAATTGGAGCGGGCCTGGATACGATCATGTGTAGAGTCTTTAGCTCAACATTGACAGGAGCCACCATTTCCTAGTTCAGGCACTTATCGAGGGCATTATTTCTCATCGTTCAAGGACCGACCAACCGCGAAGACAATGGCTCACCTCTTGAAGATTAAGCAAGGTTGCAATGAACCCATAAAAGACTTTGTTTGAAGGTTCAATGCTAAGACGATGCAAGTATAGGGACTATCTCCAAAATTGCATTTGGTTGCCATCACTCAAGGATTAGAATGAGACTTAAGGCTAACCTGAGACCTTCAAGAGAACTCCGTAAGGAACATCAAGGAATTCCTTGATTGGGCCACATGATATTTGCACAGAGAAGAACTCAATCGACCAATAGTACCAAAAGAACAACTTAGAAGTAAAGATGGCAGATCAAAGAAGATGAGAAGGAACGATGAATGCTCATGGATAGAGCCTGTTCTCCCACCACTGAAAGAAACGAGATCAAACATTCTATATGCCCTAGAGAGGGAAAACCAAGTTCATAGGTGGCCACTGTTTATGCAACCCTCAAATAAGAAGGACACACAAAATTACTGTAGATATCACAAGGACAAGGGACAATGCTGCAACTAAAAAGACTTCTTGAGGAGATGATTCAAGTAGGGAAGTTGAAGGAATATCTATTCAAATAGTTGTCCCCTTGTTGAGAATAAGAGAAGATGCCTCACAAAAAGAACAATGATGAGGACCACGATTGAGGTCAGAAGCCTGAAAGACAATGATCCCCCTTAAGGGTTCATAAAAACCTTAGACCA
This sequence comes from Aquilaria yunnanensis, assembly GCA_039654915.1. Classification (NCBI taxonomy): domain Eukaryota; kingdom Viridiplantae; phylum Streptophyta; class Magnoliopsida; order Malvales; family Thymelaeaceae; genus Aquilaria; species Aquilaria yunnanensis. The sequence continues at coordinate 27,453,976 of CM077600.1, read as the reverse complement.
CCAGTCGGAATCATTCATATGATTTCTAAACAATAGCCCTATATGGCGAGAAAATGACAAGAGTGAGAAGTTGTTCAATTAAAGGTAACTGATCCATGCAAAGTTTTGATGAGGCATGGTGGCTATAAGATACTCGTCCCACATATGGATCCATTAGTATTCAGAGCCTCAATCAACAATTTCAACGTGTAAAAGGTTTATTTAAAAGATATTGGTGTCAATGTTAATATTATCTTCACTGACTTACTGGAGAAAATCAAGATCAAAAGGTCTTCCTTATCTCCCATATTAGGGCCTACCTTCGGGGTAGGTAGAGAGGAGGTTCTTATACTCGAAATCATTAATTTACCTTTTCGCTGGTAGGCACAGATAAAGAAGAAAAGGGTAACTTGTGACTCTCACACTATAGAATTTCTAGTCCTGGACATCCCCTCGCCCTACAGCGCCATACTCGTTAAGCCGGCTTAGGGACAATTTCACATCTGATCTAATGTTAGATGGCTAATGATGCTCTTTGTGACCTCTGTTGGGGGTACTATTATCTTTATTAATTAGGTCTCGATTCGACAGAATTATGTGGCTACCTTGAGAAAGCCAAGAGATGACAAACCTATTTCCAGCAAAAGCAAAAAGGAAAAAAAATAAAAAAGCAAACCTAGGAGAATGAGGCTAGCGTAACATTATCTAAGAATGTTGAGATGATAGAAGTAACCCCCCAAAAAATGCTAAAAGTCAGCAAAGAGCTCCCACCAAAGGTAAAATAGTAGTTCATTTAGTTCCTAAAAGCAAATTTAGATGTCTTTGTTTGGTCCCCCATTGAGATGCCAGGAATAGACCTGGGAATTTTCACACACAAATTACAAGTAAATCCCACCACCCAACCAATACAGCAGAGTAAGCACAATATGATACCCAAGAAATGAGATTTTGTCAGAGAAAAAGTTGAAAAACTACTAAGGGTAAACTTCGTCCGAGAAGTGTGATACCCCAAATGGCTTGCTCATGTTGTCTTGGTGAAAAAGGAAATGGCTAATGGTGCATGTGTGTCAATTACACTAATCTTAACAATGTCAACCCAAAGGACCCATATCCACTACCTGCCATAGACCAACTGGTTGATGCCACCTCAGAATTCAAGATACTATCCTTTGTAGATGCCTTTTGTGGCTATCACCAAGTTCGTATACACCCCAAAGATGAAGAAAAAAATGGCATTCACAACAGGAGAGGTAGTATACTATTATTGGTGGATGCCATTCGGCTTGAAAAATGCCGGGGCAACTTATCAATGACTCATAAATTGAGTCTTTGTAGAACAATTAAGGAGAAAAATGGAAGTTTACGTAGATGACATAATCATCAAAATTCAAGCAATAAAGCGCCACTTCAATGACCTTAACGAAACCTTCTAAAGAATGCGCCAGTTCAACAAGAGATTTAACCCTAGAAAATGTACCTTCGGAGTTGGAGCCGGAAAAATCATTGGCTACATGGTCTTTGAAAATGAGATTGATGCAAACTTAAACAATATTAAGGTAATCCTTATTATGCCTGACCCCCAAAACAAAACGGATATAAAAAAATTGACTGGAAGGTTGATAGCGCTCAGATGATTTGTATCATGTTTTGAAGATCGTTGTAAGCCTTTTTTTCACATACTTTAGAAAGAAGCAATATTTGAATGTACTGATGAATGACATGCAACTTTCCAATAGATTAAAGATTACCCATGACACCTTCCCACACTAAAGCAGCCTAGACCCGATGAGGCCCTTGTATTCTACTTAGTCGTAACAAAAGGCTCAATTAGTACAGTACTTATATGGGAGCATGGGGCCAAGCAATAGCTCATAGACTATGCTAGTCGGACCCTTTTAAGTCGCAGGATCCATATACTCCATACTTTAGAAAGCAGTCATAGCTCTCGTCAAGGCTTCTCAAAAATTACAATCATATTTTCAGATGCATCACATTATTGTTGGTACAGAATTACCCCTTTGGGGCATACTCCCACTTATATATATGTCACTTGCAAAATTAATTTTCAAATTTTACCACATATGTAACTCCTAGCCGATGAGGAGGAAAAAGGAAATACTATGGTCCATTCACCTTTACAAATCAGCTTTCAAGCCTAGCTCGGTCAGGACACGACCGGGCAGCGGCCTTAGTCGAATCCCATCGCGCCAATTAAGGCTAGGTACAAAAAATTGTTAATATGCGGCTGAAACCTCCATGTTTTAAGAAATATGAAATTTACCCCATATCTCTTACAACTCTTACAAACACCCTTCATCATAAACTGTTTCTGAATACGAAAAAAATAAATTTAAAAAGAATAAAAAAAGATGGTAAATTGATGTAAGTGAGTTGGCTCACTAGTTTGCTAATTACTGAGATTTCTTTGTTTTTTAATCGATTATTCTTATTGAGTATAGATATCCTCTTTTACTCTCTCAAGATCTTGATTCGTAACATGGATTGACATAACAAAAAAAAAAAAGGTACATTAGGCTACGTCTAACTCAAACTATTTTCGTATAAAATCCCATAAATGGATTAGATCAAACGAACACAAACTACGCTAAGTTAACCATGTATAAAATCATTAGGGTGATATATAGTGCAAAAATAATACAGGGTGAAAAGTAGTCTCTAATCATGTACATAATTATAAAGAACAGTGAATCATATCAACTTATTTATTCTGCATAATTTTTTATTTTTTGTCCACGCTCAGTCGATTATTTAAATTTCTTATAAGAAAATCTTTGACATAAAAGTCAAGCTGATTAGGGAGAAGTTGATTCTCCACCTAATTACTAATTGATTGTGAACCTAACGAAAATGAGAGAGGGAGAACCATATATAAAATGTTTGAAAAAAAAAAAGAGAAAAAACAACAGAAATTATATACCTCTTCATGCATCAATCCGAAATAATAATTGCAGCTGTAAGGCCATGTGCTTATTCCAATTCTTTAGCAGATACCGGAATAGAATATTGTTTCTGTAATAATTGTGTGATTTTTTATTTCCATGAATTCGATTACATAAATGTGTATTTCTTTTAGTTAAGTATTGTGGATTAATTACATATATTGGCCCTAGCCTTTAATTATTATTCTATTTTGGACCCTAACCTTGATTTCTGGTATAAAAAGTCCATAATCTTGTTTAAGTATTCCATTTTGAACATTTTGTTAACTTAAGGCATTAAGTTTGACCGAAAAGAAAAAGAAATTAAAATGTAGTTTTAACCCTTAGAAACTTTACTTTTGCCTTAAAAACATTGAAACTTTCACATTTAACATTCGAACTACTGTTATCATAACCGGTCACACTCATGTACCTTTACAGGCACTACGTTCATCAAAGTCACTAAGGAATGACTTAGTTTTGTAGTATTAAGGTTGAAGAACAATAACTCTATGGTTTGAGGGCTCGATTTTGCTTGGATTAGTTCAATTTTTTGTTCGAATCATATTTTAATTTATGAAATTGTTTATTATTATCCACCCCTCTCTCCCCTTTCATCGCGTTGCGGTGCAATTGGAGCACTAGGCGTTGGGAACAACAATGGTCCTTGCTAGGGCCTTTCGTTGCCGTCGCCAAGGGATTGGTGGCCTCAACAAAGTCATTCCCTGTAGCCAGTTGCCACTATTTTGGCCCAATGCCCCTTTTTCGAATCATGATTGTTGTGATTTCATTGTGATGCTTCTAGCAATGTAAATGCCGTCAATGTTGGTAAAACGAGCGGGATTTTACCCCCCAAAGGCCAATATACACAAAGAAACCATTACCTTTCATTAATTTTGCATATACAACATTTTATTTCAAAATCAAAGTTAGGGTTTATGAACAATCTCAAAAACCCAGATTTGTTTCGAATAAAAAATTCAACAAAAAAATGTGAAATCAGACCCTCAAACCATAGGGCTACTATTCTTAGACCTTAACACTATAAAACCGAGACATCCATTAGTGATTTTCAAAAATGGTGATGGCTAGAGAGAAATGTGAGTGTGGCAGATTATGAGGACGGTAGTTCATTTGCTAGATGTGAAAGTTTCAAGTTTTCTCATGCAAAAATAAAGTTTTCAAGGGTTAATGCTAATTTTTAACTTTTTCTGCCTAACTTAACACCTTAAATTAACAAAATATCGGGAATAAAACACTTAAATGAGATTAGGTTCCAAAATAGAACAATAATTAAATATTAAAGGCCACAAATGCAATTAATCTTAAATATTGTGAAGATAATTTTACGCAAAACAAGGACACATACATAATACCTTTTTTTTTCGAAAGACATACATAATACTTTTTCTTTCATGAACAGTTCCAGTATTTTTTTTGTTTTCCTGTTTTTTGCCTTTCCCCAGACGCAATTGAATTTTATCAAAGTTCCTAAGGGCTTGTGTTGTATTTCCCATTTTAAGTCTATTTCACATTTCTTTTGGATGAAAAGCAATTTCAATCTTTGAATTTATACTTTTCCCCATTTCGGTCCCTAAGTTTGGCCTGTGTGACATTTTAAGTCCCTAAACCAAAGTATTTAACTAGATTCTTTCTATTTGCTCCATTGGTCCCTAAACTTTTTTTTTTGCTTTTTTTATGTACTATCTTCTAAAGTAAAATATTGGTCATTATAATTTATTTTTTTTTTAGTTAAATCATTTTTATTATTTATTTATTAAATCAATTATTAAATCGTTAATAGCTAAATTTTTTTCATATGCTGCCTTAGTCCCAAAAATTTTTTTGTTACTTTTTATATTATTGTTTTATAAAACAAAACTTTAGTCATTTCAAATTTTTCCTATTTTTAGCTATGCTTCGGGTGGATTTGGCTTTGGCTAAATTTTTTATTTTCATTTCTTTTTATCCTTATTAAGTTATTGGTTAAAGCATTAATTGGTTAACATAAATTAAATATGGGTTTAGATTTTATTTATATATTTTTACTATTGATGATAAAGATTTGTGCATGACTTATTTACTTCGAAAGTTTTAGGGTTTAATAAAGTAGATGGGTCCATAATTGCTAAAATAAAAATTAATTTTTTTCAAATAAATTTCTCATCAACATTAAAAATTGGAATTTTAGTTGATAAAAGATGTAAATTTTTAGTGAATTTTTTTAATGATAAAAAATATTCATCATTTTGAAACATGTGCATTGTTATGTTTTACTGCATTATGTTTTCATAACTAATTATTTTAATGATAAGAAATTAAAATAAAGAGAGTCCAGGTCAAAATCAAAATAAAGTGAAATTTTAATTAATGAACATGAGTTCATAGATGAGAAAGTTTTAATTATTTATTGTTGATAACTGTTTTGATGCTAAATTTATTGGGGGGAAAATATATGCTACAACATGTAGGTCAAAATATACCTCATGATATCTAGATGTCATAAGAATATTCAGCTTAGTAATGTGTTAATTTTTAAGTGTAATAATATAAGCACATCGTGTCTGAGGTGATGAGGTTTTTTATGTACTTTGTTTGATTAAAGTTACATAAATATACAACAAAAATCTCAAACTTGCTACTAATCTCTTGGATTGTGACTAAATCTGTCTTTAAAAATTGTTCGGTCTCAAATTTCTACTAATATTTCAAAATTGACTTAAATTAGCCACTAACCGTTAAAAGGTGCAAGTTTTGAAATTTCAGGATGATAATGTAATTTTTAACAAATTATAAGGACTTTAGTAATTTATCATTTTTTTTCTTTAACAAACTTTGCTTTACCTTCACCAGCACCTCTACCGTACTCGCCACCTCTAGCACTTTCGCAGCCAACGCCAACCATCATCACCATCATGTTTCTTGCTTGACTTCCTACCTTGATGCACTTCCAGTCCAGGCTCTCATCCTTAACCATGAAAGTCAACCTTAGAGGCGACAACACAAAGCAAACTATTTTCGACCATCTGACCATTGATGTGACCACTATTTTCTTCTTTAGAGCCGGATTCACATTGGGAAATAAAAGCTCGTTCTCGATTCAACGGAGAGGAGGTAAAGAAATTTGGTCAGTAGCCAAAACGTTAGCAAGAGCTCGAACCAATTGTGCAGGGTTAGATGGCTTATGTAATCAAAGTTGGATCTAAGGCTTAAGCTGGAGTTGCGACTGTGGCATCAGGGAGACAACGAATTGGTGGGGATGGCTTAGGTGTAAGGTTGTTCAAGATGAGCGTTTGCTCATGGGTTTTAAAGAAAGAGACAATAGAGGAATATGATGAGTGGCAATGAGGATGGTTGGCATTGGCAGTAGGTGTAATGAAGGTGCTGGTGAATGTGTAGCAGAGTCTATTAAAGAAAAAATGATAAATTACTCAAAGTCCTTGAAATTTATTAAGAGTTATATTATCATCTTGAAATTTCAAAACTTACAACTTTTAATAATCAGTGACCAATTTGAGCTAACTTTGAAACATTAGTTGAAATTTAAGAATAAAAAATCTTTGGTGGCAGATTTGATCCCAATCCAAAATATCAATGGAAAATTTGAGATTTTTGCCTAAATATACTATTTAGCTTAATGAGTAATGAAATAGACTTGTTAGTTTTTTTATATAAAATAAAAAGGAGCAAACTAAATAATTATGTAATATATTAATTGCAAATTTTGGTCACTGTAGATGAATAGTGACCAAAATGATAACATTATTTTTCACTTTTTCCTGGATGATAGTATAACCCCTCTTCTAGCCCATGTAGATTTTTTTTTTTCACTTTGGTCACTAAACTTTGCCAAAAGAAGAACAGTTCATACAACAAGAAACTACAATGTGTTTTCAATTTTGCTCCTTAAAATGTTAGTCTAGGTTGAGGCGCGTACCGTTTATCTATGATAATAAACAGTGTGCCTTACTTTTTTTCCTTGATTTTTTATGTGATTACTTCTTTTGGAAGCTTGGTAACCTTTTCGCAAGACAATAGCTTTTTGAGGGTCTATGTCGCTATTTTCCCACTTCATTTTGTGCAAGTTTTTTTGGTTAAAACATGTTTTTAGTCTCTAAATTGCTTATATTCCCCATTTTAGTCCCTACATTCAATTTATTTGACGTTTGGGTCCCTGAGCTTAAAAACTATGTAACTATAGTCTTTATTTGATCTCTAAACTTTTTTATTTTTTTATTTTTTATGTACTATCCTCTAAAGTAAAACATTGATTACCATGGTTTATTTATTTTTGACTAAAACCAATTCATTTTTCAACCTTTATAAAGTCAATTGTTAAACCTTGATGGCTTTGGGTGGCCATCGTAGATGTTCCCGCCGTGGCTCCACGACGGAAGTAACAGGGACCTCCAGAGGAGTGTCGCGCGGGCCCGTCCGGTAATGGATAGTAGTAGCCGAGAAAGTTTTCCGGTGCTGGAAAGAGTTAAAACGGGGATGTCCCCAAGTAGTCATCACCTGAAACGCGCAGAAAACAGGGGTTAGGAGGTCCCCGGAGTGGTTTTCCGGGGAGGAGCCTCCGACGCCCAAGTTAGTGCCTCTAAATGGTGACAAAGAGTAAGCACAAAATAGACTTGCCGGGAGTGTTTATCTGATATGCTCAGAAGGGAAAGAATCTCGCCGGAGGCGTTTTTCCGGCAAGTCTGGAGGAGAAAAAGAAAGAGGGGAGGGGGGGGGGGGGGGAAGCCAGTGCCCGGAGCCCAAAAAACTCCCCTACTATAAATAGGAGAAAATGAGCTCCTCGGATTGTGATACGTGTATGGACGGATGCCGCCCGTACCTCTAACCCGAAGAGTGGCCAGCCGCCTGCATGCTTTCTCGGGCAGTGGCTTTTTCGTTTTTGTGTTTCTCTTGTACTCCTCTTGTACAAAAAGACCTTTTTTAATGGATTCTTGTTCATTTCTTCGCTCTGTCTTACTTGAGCAATTTTTGTTTTCCAGTTGCCCTGGCTACTTTCGGCTACGGGATTTCGGAAAGCTCATCCTTGCTCTTTCTGCTGGCCGATCTGGCTTTCTCGACCACTCTTAATTTGACAAAGACTTTTCAAGCGAACACTAGTCTGTCCTCGTTGATTGCCTTTGATGGACTTCGTGCTTCTTCTCTCTTCTCTTTTCTCTCTGTTTTTTTTTTTAGAAGGAAAACATATCATATCTTTCGGGTACGTGTGCTTCAGCTTTGTTCGGCGGGTAACCTGTGCAGGAGAAAAGAGAAATTTTTCTAAGTATAGCTTGTTCATCTAAAAATTCTAAGTATAGAATAAAATTCTAAGTATAGAATTCTTCTAGGATATTTCTCAATTTTCTCCCATTGATGCTGCCAAGTTGATAATCCTCTCTTTCGGACCTCGCCCTGAATCAAGCGAGGTCCTTTTTTCATAGTGGCCGAAGTTCTCCCCGAGGTAGTTCTCGGGGGTTCTGTATTGGCCTTTTGGAGAACGAGATCTCCTTTTGGCATTCGGCGCAATTTTGCGCTCACGGCCATCTTTTACGGAGAAAACACTTCAATTTTGCGCTCACGGCCACCTTTTACAGAGAAAACACTTCTCCTGAGCTCGTTCATGCTTCGGGGAGTGGCTCGAGTTTGGTTCCCCAATACGAGGCTATTTCTTCCTTTACCGAGCATCCCTCCCGAGCTCGTTATTTCCTTGATGTTTGGCTAACCGGTCGATTTCAATCGTCAAACCGAGAAGCGAGGTCCTGTTTCCTGGTGGCCAAAGTTCTCCCCTGAGGTAGTTCTCGGGGTTCTGTCTTGGCATTTCGGAGAACGAGATCTCCTTTTGGCGCTCGGCGCAATTTTGCGCTCACAGCCACCTTTTACGGAGAAAACACTTCTCCTGAGCTCATTCATGCTTCGGGGAGTGGCTCGAGTTTGGTTCCCCAATACGAGGCTATTTCTTCCTTTACCGAGCATTCCTCCCGAGCTCGTTCTTCCTTCCACCAAATACTTGTGCTTCACTCGGTAGCTGTATTGCTCCAAGTGGGCACTGGTCTTTGTAGACGAATAAGGAAGGTTTTTTTTTTTTCTCCCTGTGGTTTTTCGGAAAGTTTGTCTGATTATTCCCACAAGGAATTTTCTCGGCCATTCTGGACCTTCTCCCCTTTGCTTCTCCCAGTTTTTTCGTAGTCCCTCGTGTACAATTCTATTCGGGGGCTCCACTTACTTATTACTTCAGAACTAAGCTGGTGGACCGAAATGTCATTCCACTCCGGGGCTAATGGCGAACTTTTTTGGGCTCCTTCGTCTAAGGACTGAAGCTATTATGCTACTGGCAATAATATGCCATCTTCGTGCGTCATGTTCCTTTAAGTAGGCTTTTGTATACCTTTTGCCTGCTTAATCAGTAGGGGTTCTGTCTTATCTCGCGAAATGGAGTAGTTTACTGCTTTCTCATAACGTTATACTTCAGGCGTTGTTTGGCAGTGGACTGTATTTGTCCTTTTTTGTAGAGGGCTGAGAGCAGTCTCTCGGGGTTACCCACTCCGACGGGAGTCTTTCGGGTATTTTATTCCGAAGGCAGTCTTTCGGGTGCTGGTGCATTTTTTGCCATTCTCGTCCTTTTTTGGACGCATTTTTGCTCGCACCTCTTTTTTGCGCGCTATTCTGCATTCTTCACCACTTCGTGAGGATTTTTCGGGAAGTTGGGAGATGCCTTTTTGTGGGGTTCTTCCTTCCCTTGTCATATGTTTTCATTCCTGGCCAATGCCGAGCTTGGGTGGTCCAACACTTCATTAACCGAATATGCTAACTCAAGTGACTTCCCTATCCTCGGGCCTCCGAGGTACCGTTCCCGCGCCGCATTGTTTTTGCGCCTGGGATTTCTTCGGCTGGGGGTTCCTTCTTTTAGATTTCATCTATGTTCGGTCCTCGTTGGATTGCCCTTTTTCTATTTCTGGAATTTCGGCAATAGTCTGCTAGCGCCTGGGGTTATATTGCCCCTCTGGGCTCGTGCGCGATGTAATATCTTTGGAGTTTGGTGCACTTGCCCAATTACCCTATTCCCTCTGACGTCGCGCGGGGGTGGCTCATTTTTGGACGATAGTAATGTGTCTGTTGGAGTAGGATCATAGCCTTTTGCCTGTTTAATATCAAAGCGTAGGCGTCTTTTCAGGGTAGTGGATTCGGTGTTGCTGCCGGGGAAGCAACAACCTTTCTTTGGCCCGAACTCTTTCGACAGGGAGGTCTGGATAGCGCCGGCCCTACTTTTTCCCGTCCATCATGTTCCGCAGGGAAGTACACCATTTGGGTACTCATCTCACTACTCTTTGTTTCTACCCCTGAACTCTTGGGTCACCACTACTTCTTTCGTCGAAAGGATTGAGAGAGGAGACTGCGGCTCGAATTTGCACACGACCATCTTCGGTATACCCGCTGCACTTACTTCGACCACGGTGATACGTGGGAAACTGTGCAGGAAAACCACGGCGATATCCAGAGGAGGAATCATCCTCGGGACGGGAAGTCCCTGCGCTTAATTGTTCGGCCGCCGGGCGAATTTCCGGCGCGGACAGGGGCCTCAGGGAGCCTTTGTCCTTAGAATGCCGAGTTTTCAACCACGGCTGCCTGTAAGAGTTCCCACAGACGACGCCAAATGATGGCTTTAGGTGGCCATCGTAGATGTTCCTGCCGTGGCTCTACGACGGGGGTAACAGGGATCTCCAGAGGAGTGTCGCGCGGGGCCATCCGGTGATGGATAGTAGTAGCCGAGAAAGTTTTCCGGTGCTGGAAAGAGCCTGAAACGGGGGTGTCCCCAAGTAGTCATCACCTGAAATGTGCAGAAAACAGGGGTTAGGAGGTCCCCGGAGTGGTTTTCCGGGGAGGAGCCTCCGACGCCCAAGTCAGTGCCTCTAAATTGTGACAAAGAGTAAGCACAAAATAGACTTGCCGGGAGCGTTTATCTGATATGCTCAGAAGGGAAAGAATCTCGTCGGAGAAGTTTTTCCGGCAAGTCTGGAGGAGAAAAAAAAAAGAGGGGGGGGGGGGGGGGGGGGGAAGCCAGCGCCCGGAGCCCAAAAAACTCCCCTACTATAAATAGGAGAAAATGAGGCCATCGGATTGTGACACGTGTATAGACAGATGCCGCCCGTACCTCTGACCCGAAGAGTGGCCAGCCACCTGCAGGCTTTCTCGGGCAGTGGCTTATCGAGAAGTGTGTCATAGCGTGTCAGAGTGCAAACTGCAGTGGCCTGTCAGAGCGCTTGAGGTCGACGTCTAGTGCGTACGGGCGAATATGTCAGAGACTCCTTCGTGGCACTCATCGCTCCTCCGAGGTCCTTTCGGTTGACGTTATATTTTAGGGGAAACGAACAAGGACCTTTCCCCGGGGTGATAATGTTTTTTTGGGGTGTTCTTCTTCCGAAGTCGGTTCATTCGTCCTTTGATGGAGAGGCGATATGGTAATTTCCCGAGGTTGGTACGATGGGGCTTCCAAGGTCGTATACCTCATGTGTTTGGCTCCCTCTTTCTCCGAAGTCAGTAGACAGGGCGATAGCACTTCGGCTATCAAACCTAATTTTTTAATCGACAATGCAAATAATTTATTTAAAAAAATGATGCAAATACAAGCATTATTTTAGAGAAAAATATGATAGAGTGAAAACTCCCCAAAATCTAAAGGGCCAAAATTCCAACCTAAGCTTACAAAAAATAAAGCACCCCAAGTAAGAAAAGGAACTTTAGCCCATAAACCTAATATAGAGTCCTAGCCAAGGATAAAGCCCAAATCCAGAACCATGGCCTAGAACTAAAGAAGCACTCCTACCTTGGGGGAAAATAAAATATTGGTCAACTCTTAAGGCATTTTTTCAGTAGCTTATTAATCCCTTGTTATAATCTTTTCAGTCCATGATTCAACGTTGGACCTTTTAACTATAACCCATATTTTTCTCTTTTTCCTTTAAATTTTTACATTGTCAATATTTTCCAAAAATAGCCAATGAAAACTCATATCACCCATTCATTGACTCCTCATAAAGAACTCTATAACCGATATTATCCACATAAGAATTCATCCATTAATAAACCTTATTATTAATTAGCTTTTTATTAAAAGAAGATGGCCCACTCAAAACTAACATTATTGATCCAATAGACATGCATAAAAGTTCATTATTTAGCCTTACCATAAGCCCATTTGATATTGGCCAATCACAATCCATTAGGCCCATCACAATCCATTAGGCCCATCTTAGGGAAAATACTATCCTGCTTCATTTGCAACTGGCTGTTGTCATGGGAGAAGTCAACCGATGCCCTGCTTCCATAGCTCTCCACCTTCTACCTGCTACCACCAGCGGTAGCCCTAATGTCAAAAAGACTTGCACCCTCGTTGGACATCTCTACCACATCACCAAGACTTCTCTGTGACTTTATCCATTGTTTGAGTCATTTCTAATTGATGTTATTTTCTCCCACTGGAACATTTTTTCATCATCTCTAGCTGCATCTTCAAATGATTTCACCTTCTCATCACTTTCTCTGACTAATCGTTTGTCCCTTAATGTCGCCATAACTCTTGCATTTGCCCTTGATTCCCCTGTGCCCTTTGATTTTTTTTTAGGCCATAATTAGATGAAGGTGAATGAAGTTGCTCTTGGATGGCAATCCAAGATTATGTCCCTAGCAAGAATAGCTATTTTCTGCTACACCATTTGAAAAAGCAACCATCAACCAGATGAATCTCTTTCACCTAGACGAATTTCTTCCTTCAAGAAATATAATTCTCAAATGCCCGGATTTTGTTTCTTCCACCAATTTGAAATTTCTGCCATGCTTAATTGTTCCCTTTTATTCCAAAGAATAACACATCGCTAGATGAACCAAAGAGTTGTCTAAATCCCTGTGAAGGTTTATCAAAAAAATTTCTCTAATTTTAAATGAGCTATGCGATTTCTTATCCTCTCATATCTATTGATCCCCAACTTTGATGACCAATTTCAATTATGTGAATAACATTTTCAATCTTGCTACACTCAACTTGTTTATAGAAAGATTTTTGCTTAATAGGTATAAAAATTTTAGCATCCAAATCTCATCTCTTTAATTTTTTTAGAAAGAAGCAAGAGCTTCTTTCTTTAAAAACCTCCCTTTGTTATAATTATCAGACATTTAATATCTAAAATTTGTTCATTTCCTCTTTTGGTTCCCAAACTATTTTTGTTGATTTTTTTCATTATTATTTTCTAAAACAAAACTTCAATCATTATGATTTGTCCACTTTTGAGAATGATTCAGGTTGATTATACTTTAGTCAATTTATTTCTTTTCTTTTCTTTTTTTCTTTTATTAAGTTAATGATTAAACTATTAATTTATTAACATAAATCAAGCATTATTTTGTGTTTCGGTCATATATTTTTATTATTGATGATTGAATTTTATAGCTTGAGTTATTTACCTTCAAAGCACTGTAGTTTAATAAAGTAATGTTGTTCATAATTACTAAAATTGAAAGTTAATTATCCTAAATAAATTTCTTCTTAATATTAATAATTGGAATATGAGTTGATAAGATGTGAAAGTCTTTTAGTGAATTTTTTTAATGACAAAAAAAGGCCCATGATTTCGAAGCACGTACAACCTTATGTTTCACAATTTTATATTTTGATCATAACTAATCATTTTATTGATAAGAATATAACATAAAGAAGGCCAAAATAAAAAAAAAATAAGAAAATTTGATTGATTAACTTAAATTTATGAGTGGGGGGTTTTTTTTTATTTATTGCTAAAATTTATTTTAATGCTAAACTTATTGTAAATATATACCCATTACAACGTGGGGCCAACATAACCTTGTTAGTATTTACGTGATACATAGGTAGATATCCAAACTAAATAGCATCAAATGAAGATATAAATGATACAATGATTTCAAAAAATGTACATTACAAGGACGCCTCTACCACTTGTCTGAGAGGGTCCTGATGATTGTTTCACCTTTTCATTTCAGAGGAGTATTTCATCAATCATTATGTAGGTCGGACACTTGTACCACAATTATTCGACATATTCAGCATAGATAATTGAGTAATGTGCTTTTAATTAAGAATTTTGTATTGAGATTGACCAAACCATTTTTCGTAAGATGCCGAAGACCGTACCAAAAGGTTGTCAATTGAATCTCTTGCGAAGGCAATAATTTTTGGCCGAGACTCTATCTCTTGTTAACTGAAAATTAAGTTTAATTGCCGCTGGTAAAAATAATAATGAAAAAACAACAATTACCTGATACTGTTAAAATGAAAGATCCGTTTGGGCCAATCACAGTAACTCAAATTGTTAATGATTGCTACCGTTTAGCAAAATTAGTCAGTATATTCTTTTATTACACATGCACCACGAATTATTGAAAACAACCTAATAATGTTCTTATTCTAACATATAAATAAATTAACAATTTGATTGATCAACTAATTAGGTTAAGCATTTAAATATAAGTAAGTCAATTATGCTATCTCTCTTTCTCTCTCTCTTTCTATATATATATATATATTACATTCTAATATTACCATTTATAATACAAAACAAATATGAACACATCAAATTTCATATCCTAAAAAATTAAATATATATATAAATCAAATAATAGTTATGGACAAACTTGATATACAAATAAAGTGAAAGATATGTACAAATAATGTGCAATATATGTCCAAATGAGATCACTAATATGTTACAAGTTCAACATCTCACAAAAAAAAACATGTGTGAAAACATCAAATCTTGCTTCCCGTTAAAATTTGAGATATGTACAAATTGAGTGGTAGATATGTATGAAATTTGATGTGTAAAGTAAGTGATGGATATCTACATACGTGTCACGTATGCACAAATGAGATTAATTAGAGATATGTTACAGATATATTTAATTATATACATGAGACTTTTATATTTTTGCAAATGAAATAAAAATTAGGATAAAAATTCAATTAATAGTAATACAATAGTGATATGTATAAATTAGATGTTAGATATATATGAACTTCATGTACAAATAAGGTTAGAGATACATACAAATCAAACAATTGATATGTATATTTGTTATGTAAGATTGATATAAATTATGTGAGACATGTGTACAAATAAAATTGAGAATTATAATTAATATATATAAAACTTAATGTATAAAGCAATTGGCAGATGCACACAAAATATGTGACACATTTGTACAAATTAGACCATAAAACTGTTACTAATATATTATTTTTATTTGTAAGTAATTTTATGATTTCTTCCACATCATTTTTTACATTTGTGCCTATAAATCACTAATTAAGCTTAAAAATTAAAGTGAGAAATTTGGGCCCAAAGAGTCAGAGATTAGATCCTAAGGGCTGTTCACCGTTGTGGTTCAACTTCAACGGACGCTCATTCCCAGACCCAAATGCATGCCCAAATGATTTTTATTAACTACTATTGTTTATTTTTTGCCTATTCACTTTTGGTCCCTTAAACTTTGTTAACTTGAGCACTTTTGTCCCTGAATTTTTTGCACAGTGAAACTCAATCCCTCAATTATAAAATGTGGTGCACTTAACCATTTAACTACTTATATTTCTAAGAAGTCATTGACCTGATTGTAAATATTTAAACTCTTAGTTGTTAATGACCAAACTACATAACTTGAAACACTTAGTGAGAGTTAAGCGCAAATTTATTACAAATTTCAAAATCATAAATTAAAAGTTAATCCAAATATAAAGAAGTTTGGGAAAAAATTTTCATTAAAAAAATAAAAGATAAATAATGCTATATCATTTTCAAGTAATGCAATAAATTTTAAAAAATCAATCACAAAATCAATTTTACTTTTTTTTTTGTAATCAATATAGCTTAAAAATCAATATTCTATTTAACTAATGATTAATATTTCAATTTTTTTTTGTAAACTAACTAATTTGTACAATGTTTTTTTTAAAAAATTAACCCACTAACATTTTTATTGAGAAATAAAATTTATAATTAGCATTAGGGTATTAAATAATCACAAAAAAAATGATCTTAAAAAATTTCAAAACTCAAAATCATTTTACCATCCACAGTGAAGAATATTATGACAAACCTGACAGGTGACGTCATATCTCGCAAAGTCTTATCCTTCTATTCAACAATTCTTCCTCATCAAAACTCCCTTTCTCCTCACCCTTGTCCGAACGGCATAGAGGTGAGTATGGGCGGCGAACAACGTATGGTGAAGGGAGGGTGAGAAAGTGAGGAAGAATGAAGGAGGAAGGGAGCGTGGAGTGGTCGTGTCGATGATGATGCAGCCCAGGTAAAGGCTGGAAAGGGCGAGGTGGCAATGATTTTGTCTAGATTGGAGGATAGTGATCTCCAGGTGGGGTGAAAGACAAGCGATGATGTCGAGGCCTAGACTGTGAGAAAAATAGAGATAAGGCTTAAATTGTTAGATGGTTAAATATAGGGTATAAAAGAGACAAACTATGAAGTTTGGTAACTAAACATATAATTTTACCAGTTAATTAACTAATGAATATATGGTCAAAGGGGCAAAAAGCTTTACAGTCCATAGTCGAGGTACTTAGTTGCACTGTACCCAAAATTCAGGGCATCTTTTGATTGAGTTGGTAAAGTTTGGGGAGTAAAAGTAATTTAGGCCTTTTTTTCAATACTTATAATTATTTACTACTACAAGTAAAAAGTTTTTTAAAGAAAGGAAAAAGAGAGAGGAGACTCGAACTTGGGTGAGGAGTGTGGGAGTGTGTGGGAGTGATATCCTTTTCACCAAGGTGGGATATTAGTTATTGTTAAGCTTGAGGACAAACATCATGCAACATAATCTATTAATAGATATGAAAGTAGGAAGAGAGACGGTATATACTTTTAACATTTTCAAAAAGTGTTTTTGATTGTTGGATGCATGACACATAGTACTTGCTTGAATTTACTTCCATATATAAGACTTAGAAGTTGGGTTAACTGTTGCGTAAGAAATATTTGAATCTAGGGCAAATGACACCCATCATTTTTAAACTAATAGTCATATTGCTAAATCATCTCACAACTACGAATTGTTGCACTATTTGTCCTGCAACAATGACATTTGTTGCAACTACATCCTACTATTACTCAGGGATGTTAGGAAGTAATGGAATAAGGCTTTTGGTTGGAGAGGGGGGTGCACAATCAACCCTAAAAATACTCCATCTGTCTCATAAATCTTGTCATTTTTACTATTACAACAATTAATTCATAATTTTATTTCTTTTAAAATTTTTTATAGAAATATAAACTTTTTATATGAAAATAGTATCTTATAGACTCTAGTTTATAAATATAATTTTAATTTTTTTTTACAATATAAATTAATATGAATATATTTAAGTCAAATTTTAGTCAAAAAGGTAAAAGGACAAATTATTGTAAAACGGAGGAAGTAATAAATTTTTCTAGTTGAGTCCTAAAATCTTATGATTTTCTAATTTAGTCCTATAACTGTCTTCATGTCAACTACATCATTATTGCATGTAAGCGCCCATAGATCTTTAGAGTTCACTTCTTCAAACTACCACGACAAAAACAGGCAGGACTGTAATTTGATATTCCTGTATGTAGAAGGAAATACAACGAGAAAATAAATTATAAACTCTTCTAGGTCAATAGCAAGAACAATCAAATACTCAGAAGCTTGACATTACTATATATAATTAATTTGGTTTCTTGTCTATGGGAAGTCGATCAATTAAAAAGAAAATATAGTTTTCTGAAATCTTATTCATTATACCAGGAAAAATTAATCGAAGTTTAACCATGATAACTTGTAGTTGAGAACCATAAAAAAAGGTTTGTTTTTTTCATGGAAACTTATGGATTTGTACAGTTACTTGTATCCATAGTTGCTTGCTGACCTTACTTCGCATGAGACATCTATAGATAACACTTTATCTCACAATTAGCGGTATTTATCCACCCACTAACAGAAATTTTCAAAGATAATGACAATCTTAAATAAATGTACATAAACTAGATACACAACTAAAATAAAATAAAATAAATGTATTTCAAATTTAGACAAGATGATCTCAATTATAGATAAATGCATATTAAAACTACACAACTGCATTTTTTTTTTTTTACAAAAGATGCTTTATTTGAATCAATAGTGAGTCAAATGTCATCTTAAAATCTAACAATGATATAAGTCTCTAAGTAACAATGACATAAGGCTACTCATTCTAGCACCAACAAATGAAAGAAATAGAATCGAATCAAACCGAATCTTTCATATAAACCAGAATAAATCTGAAATAGATAACTTACAAATAACTGGAACAAAGTCATGATAAAGTATGACCAAGAAGTCAAAATGAACATTAGATGATCCGATTAAATAAAAGGTGAATCATTTCCTAATAATAGATCAAAAATATAAAGTCTAATATAATGAATAAATAAAGAAATTATGACACCATCACCTAATTCATTATTTGAGACCGTTTTTGCATCAATGTTTGTTGTTTTTTAGCCTCTGCCCTTCGCCTAACGTACTAACATAGAAAATAGATTACTTAGATTTGTCCACCATATAGTGTTGGAAGAACTAAACAATGTTTCTGCTAATGATGGTAAACAGGTTTTGTGAAAGATAAGGAGGAAAC
This sequence comes from Aquilaria yunnanensis, assembly GCA_039654915.1. NCBI lineage: Eukaryota > Viridiplantae > Streptophyta > Magnoliopsida > Malvales > Thymelaeaceae > Aquilaria > Aquilaria yunnanensis. The sequence goes on along the minus strand of CM077600.1, from coordinate 27,435,388 downwards.
AGAAGCAGTAAAAAAAAGAATACAGATAGTTGATTAGGTGGAAGAAAACAGTAAAGTAATCAGCTAAACTTGGATTGGAATTTAAACCCGGCAAGAGACACGAAGAAGAGAGGAGGAAGATGATGTAGAGAAAACTAGAGAAGAGAAGAAGCAGTAGTGGCCAGGGTGAGATGGTTTTATTTAAACAACAACAATTTGAAAATGGGCCTTATACAATCAAAGTGAAACAAAATATATTCTAAATCTAGACAAAATAATTTTAATTCTAGACAATACATGTCAGAATTAGACAAATGTATCTTAGAAATAGACATATAATTAAAGTGAAATAAATGTATCTCAAATATAGGTAAATTGATTTTAATCGTAGATAAAATAAATATCAAAACTAAATAAGTGCATTTCAAAATTAAATAAATTATTATAAATGAATGTTAAAGTTAATAGTGTTAAAGTGTGTGGACATACACTAGTCGATGACAGATAAGTCATAGGTATAAAAAAGAGCACCGAACAAAATTATAATAGCAAGAATATAATAGAATTTAATAAGATTGTCCAATTGATCAATGTTCATAAATAGGGGGGCTATATCTTGTAAGATTGTGTCTCACAATAATTGAGGGTCGATGGTCTGATGATCTAACCGATTCACCGACACATTCAAACATGGGCGAATCGCTTTGTGTTGTGTGTTAAAATATTTGTACAAAAATGATTACTAAATTGACAGTTGAAAAAAGTAAGCAATTTATTAGTTTTTCCGCAATTCAATAAGGTTTTCTATGTATAATATTGTACAATTTTTCAGTAAAATTGAATGACTTATGCCTGCCTGCCAATTAATACTTTGTGCGGTTGTTGGAACTGCAATTGGTGACGGAATTGAAAGAAAACAAGAACTTAATTCAGGTTAAATTCTCTTTCAGGGAGCGAAAGTTTGAAATAAGAAGTCTTTTTATTTTTTTCTTATTCAAATTTTCAGCTCAAAATGAACTCTTTCCTTTTAACTTTGATTTTTTTTATTAAAAGAAAAGAAATAAAGGCAAATGCTCTCCTTAATTTTTTTTTTTTACTTTGAGATTTTCCCAAACTTAAATGATTGACTTTGAAAATGACGTTGCTTCTCAACTGGGAAATTTGTCGTTGCTTGATCAACTACCATTTTGTTTGACAAATTTTTTATTCCCTTAACTTATGAAAATGTCTGGTTCAGGGCAAATAAGACAGTATATAGAATAATAATACCAAAAGATTTCAGATTTAATCCCTATTGTGAGGAAAGAAGTGACTTTTGTCAACAGAAGTAAACTTTATTAGGCAGATTCAATTCCACTGTAAGCCGGAAAGAAACATTGTTCATTAAACAATGCAGTCAAATCTTTTCTCCTTAACATTTCAACGGCAATTCTTTTGAATCAAGCTCTCTCTCTCTCTCTCTCTCTCTCTCTCTCCTATTTTCAACTTTTCATATCTCCTACCAACTTTCTTCTCCTCCTCCCCCTTCAGAAACACTGTTAATTGCTTTTCTTTTCTTTCTCTTTTCTGCTTTTATCAGCTATAGCTTTAACTTTTTCCTTTTTGGATTTTGGATAATTGCACTGAGCGTTTGATCTCTCTACCCAGTTAGAAAAAGCAGGAAAACCATTAGGATTCTTAAAGCTCTGCAAATTTTCCATGTTTAATCCACACAGTAGGATCATTTGGATTCTTGTTACCTAACTTTGTACAATATTAGGCTTTGTGGGTCTTTCTTTGGCAGCCTCACAACTTCAGTACAATTTGTTACTTTTTAAGTTTTCACATGGTTTGCTTCAGGCTATTCTTTCACTCTTCAAGTCCAGGTTTACATTATTGTTTTGTTGCTCTGATGGTTGGTTGGGTGGTGGATGGAAGATCTTGAGGAGCTGATATCTGGGTTCTTGGGGAGGGATAAAAATGGGGCTTGAATTGGCTATACGTTTGGTGCAGATATGCCTAGCAGTGAGCCAACTTTCAGTTCAGGGATCTTCAGGTAATAGTAACTGCAGTTAAATGTTCCTTGATCCATTCTCTAGCTTGGTAATTTTTTATTTAGTGCCGATCATTTCATGAATTGAATTCTGCACCTAACAATCGAAATTTTGGTACCTGGATTTCCCTCACAAGAAGGTTGAATCTGGAAGAGCATCTGAAATGCTACATCAATTTACCTTTCCATGAATTTGTAGTGTCAACAATCAACATGACTTAATGGGTGGTTGACATACCCGAAAGTAATTTGGATCAAGGTGTAGCATGATGATGATGGATTGGATTAAATTTCATTTTTCTTGCAATCAGTAAAGCAGGAATGCTATGCAAAGCTAGTACAGCAAATGAGAAGTATCTACTTGGTTCTTCATTGTTTGCTCTTCCCTTGGATTTACAAATATGATTCTGGTCTGTTTGTATCACTCTATAAGATTCTGAACCTTCCTAGTTGAATAAATTCAACCATTTGGTAGTCCAGAATCAAGCTGATCTTATAAAACAAGTGTACTTCATAAATGAAATATGAAATAGGAACGTCTGAAGCTATTTATGTAATGCACTTCCTGCTAACATTCAGTTCCATATAATGCAGGTTTTCTGTGCATCAAATAGTATATTCACATGCCTGTCACAAGCATGACTATATTTGAATTTCTCTCATGAATTTTGCTGCTTATTTCCCATTTTAATTAGCATATGTTTCTTTGCTGATGGCAAAAATTTCCAGTGCCTTGGAAAGGAGTGCAAGCAAAAGCAGCAGCCTCTTACCCTACCAGAGCAGGTCAACCCCCACCAATATTTCCAGGTGAATCTTAATATGGTGTTGAATTTAGCATTCGGTGTTTCAAATTGTTTCATTTCTTGGTGGAGTTAACAAGATGCGGACTGATAATTCTGTTTCCCTTGCACGAATCAAGACTAGATATTAACCATGGCACTATCAAGGATTTCTCTTTCTATTCTGATGAACATTGTGTCTCTAAAATATAAAAATGAGTTTGTGAACATGCCTTCTCAATGTACCTTGAATTGATTTTTGGTCGGATTTGTTGACATATGATGCTACAGACCATGCGTTCTCCCTGACCCAACCTCCTTCCAGCTCTGGCAGGGCAACACACGAAAAGCCTGTTGCTGCTCCTGCCCCTCCCAAAAGAACTTCCCCAACCACACGTAATTCCCCAAGAAAAGGTGACTGAATATTCAAATTGGATTCCCTTGTAAAATTGCAAACATCAAGAAATGAAATGTACTCTCCATCCTTTTTGTAGCATACCGTCAACATCATGCCTTGAAGTCTTCAAGTATTTCACTTGCACCTACGGCTTTATTTCCCACACCACACAGATGGACGCATGGTAGTGCCACTTCTCCCTCAACCTCTTTCTATAAATATCATCACGCAAGGAAAAACTTTAGCCACTCTTCGCCCGGACCATCTCTTCCTGTCAACCCACATGCTTACAATATTCCAGGTATTTCCTCCTCCTTCTCCCCCACTAAGTATCTTTCTGCAACCATCTCAAAATGCTTGCTTTTATACCCCCATGTTTGCTTTTACATTGAGTTGATTCTCAAAGACTAACTTTTGAACTTGTAGTCTACCTAATAGAATGCTCTTACAAAATGTACAGGACCATCCATTTCACCATCTCAATATTCCTGGCCAAGATGGGCTTCACCTGCACCTGCACCTGCACCATCAGCTACAATTCCATTCAATAGTAGTATGGACATTTTTCTTTGGTTCCGTTTAGAAGTTTATTTCTGTAAGCTGAATTAGTAACTATCTTTGATGTTTCATATCAACTGCTAGGGCATACTGTCCCACCCGAGATTGCTCCTGTTGGCCCATCCCTCACGAAAAAAGCTCCACCCCCATTATTTGTCCTGGCACTACCACCTCCACCTCCAAACGGGAGTATGTTATCTTGCTCCCATTCCTTGTTTTCCATGTCTTACTTTATCATTGGATTGGTATTCTAATAAATGAAGCACTTTTTCTTCACATTGCAGACTGTGTGTCGGTTACATGCACAGACCCGCTAACATACACTCCTCCTGGATCACCTTGTGGCTGTGTATGGCCAATTCAAGTTAAGCTCCGGCTAGGCATTCCGATATATACATTTTTCACTTTGGTTTCAGAGCTAGCAGGGGATGTTGCCAGCAGTTTGGTGCTGAGTCCCAGCCAGGTTCGTGTTATGGGAGCAAATGCAGCTAGTCAGGAAGTAGATAAGTGTACTGTTCTAATCGACCTTGTACCATGGGAAGTTAAGTTTGACTATGCATCTGCAATTTCCATTTACAAGAAATTCTGGAAGCGGCAAGTCTTTGTGAAGGCCTCTCTTTTTGGTCCCTATGAAGTTGTGTATGTTCGTTATCCAGGTAATTGTGGCATAATCTTTAAGGATATAGTTATGATGGTTTTGTGCATATTTTCATTTCATGTAATTGGGATCTGTAACACTTGTGTCGTTCTTGGTTGTTCTATTGGCATTCAAATTATACTTAATATACCTTCTCACCTTGTAGCTTTTGACTTCTTTCAGGTCTTCCACCTTCCCCACCTTCAGCATCATCAGAAATTTCGACAATAGATACTGAACCATATACAGAACATGGCAACTATGGACAATCACTGAAACCGTTAGGAGTTGATGTGCAGAGGAAGAAGAAGGATGGGCTCAAAAGAAGCACAATTGCTGCAATTGTTCTATCATCTTTTACCGCCTTTCTTGTATGCTTGGGGCTCATCTGGCTTCTTCTGTTGAAGTATGGAACTATTTTCAAACAAGTGGGGAAAATGCAGCATAATATAACTTACTCTCCAATGAAACCATCAGGTACTCTCCTAAGTTTCTGTCTGTTTTCATGCATGTTCAATCTGTAGTTGCACTGATATCCAGAAATTCTACTTAGCTGTTTCGGTTGCACCATACATAATTTAAGGAAGGATTTTCTAGGCTTAAACGCATCATGAATAACCAAATTTACTCTCAACAGTGGCTGCAAAATCTTTGCATGGAAGCATTTCTAGTTCTGGATCAATCTCTCATAGTTCTAGCATGTTCACATGTACAAGACCGACAAAGAACTTCACTGTTGACGAGATACAAAAAGCAACCAATGGGTTGGATGGTTCAAGAGTAATCGGAGAAGGAGGCTTTGGTATTGTCTACAGAGGCACTCTGGATGATGGAACCGAGGTGGCTGTTAAAATTCTCAAGAGGGAGGATCAACATGGAGGCAGGGAGTTCTTGGCAGAAGTTGAGATGCTTAGCCGCCTACACCATAGGAATCTGGTTAAACTGATGGGAATTTGCAATGAGGATGAGGCACGGTGTTTGGTCTATGAACTTGTTCCTAACGGAAGCCTTGATTCGCATCTACATGGTAATACTTGCCGAGAAAGGGGAAAAAGAAGAGCACAAGCTTATAGTTTCTTCGCTTGTCTTTATGTGAGATATGCTTAGGATTACCAAGCTTGTTGGAGACTGATCAAGCTGATTGCATTTTTCTGCTTTCAGGAATTGACAAGGAAGTTGCTCCCCTTGACTGGGGTGTTCGAATGAAAATTGCTCTTGGTGCAGCTCGAGGGCTAGCCTATTTGCACGAAGATTCAAATCCCCGAGTTATACACCGGGATTTTAAGTCCAGCAACATCCTATTGGAAAATGATTTCACACCTAAAGTTTCAGACTTTGGGCTGGCTAGAACAGCATTGGATGAGGGGGCCAAATTCATCTCAACGCATGTTATGGGAACTTTCGGGTAATATTTTTACTTGACCATGTATGCTTGAAGATTTACTTAGTTCTAGATGTTTGTTTACTTTACTGATTAGCAGCTCCTCTTAACTTGTTCAGTTACTTAGCTCCAGAGTATGCAATGACGGGCCATCTCCTTGTGAAAAGCGATGTTTATAGCTACGGTGTTGTGCTCCTGGAGCTCTTAACCGGAAGGAAGCCCGTGGACCTGTCTCAGCCTCCGGGGCAAGAAAATCTTGTAACATGGGCTCGCCCGCTGCTTACAAGCAAGGAAGGGTTAGAACTAGTGATTGATCCAGCTATAAAAACCAATATCACCTTGGACAGCATCACCAAGGTAGCAGCAATTGCTTCTATGTGTGTGCAGCCTGAGGTATCTCACCGGCCCTTCATGGGTGAAGTTGTTCAGGCATTGAAACTAGTGTGCAATGAGTTCGACGAGGCACAAGCATTCGGATCAAAAGCTTCTGCTCCACACTCTTATGCAACTACTGTTGAAAGTAAGCAAAGAGTGTCTTGTGAACTTTCGACAATACAAAGGAGGTACGATCCGTTGCCTGAGCATGAGCATGGGTTGAGGCACGACACCGGTATAGCATTATCTGCATCGGATTATTTGATTGTTCCGCTAGGACTTGAGGAGGAAGAACACGGACCTTTTACAAGGCATTGCCATTCTACTTCAGGGCCTTTAATAACAGAAACTAGAGGGCCATTCTGGCAGAGATTGACAGGTTCATCCAGAGGCAGCAGGAGTGAGCATGGATTTTCTTCTGTCAAATCATAGCCAGGACCATTTCTTTTTCCCCAAATCGTGCTGATGAAACTTAATGCACAAGAAATTTGAGTGCAAAAAAAGCTTTCAAAGTCACTTGTTGTCTAGAAAGGATGTCAGAAAATAGAAAAACCACATAATAGGTCCTCAATCTATGTGAGATGTTCTCACTTCATCATCTGGATTCACTTCATCTGCATTCAACGACTTCCAACTGGTAAGAGTGAGATGATGCATTCGGATGATCAGTGTGAGATGATGCATCCAGTCGATCGATGCGATGCGGGATGACGTGTAATCTCTCTTTGGTCTGGTCATTGGTCATCACAGCGAGATACACTCCTTACTTTCGATCAAAATCCAACTAGAGGAGAAATGTATTCTAGATGTGAGCTTTTCGACTTCTTCTTATTCAGATGATTTATTTTGGAAAGTAGATCAGTATTTCTGATGGATGGTCAGTCAAGCTAGAGAAAATGTTGGAGGTACTGCCATGTCAACTATGTTAGCTTCGACCAGATGTTGGCTTTTGCGATTTCAAAGCTCCTGATTTGAGGTTTAAGAAAGAAAAAAAATAAATAAATGATGGATCAAGCTCTAGCCATGTGGATTACGGGGTGGAATTGAGACCTAGTGCTCCAATAATTTTGTCAAAAGTACAAGTGGCTGGCCTATACTTGGGCCCATGCAGTTCTCATCATCAGGACACGACTCTTTCTTTGAAAGCGAGTTCTACCAAGTATCATGTGCCGGAAAGAGCATTTCCCATGTCTTTTTAGCAGCTGGCCAGAAAACACAAAAAGTAGCGAGGGAAGGAGGAAACGATATTGTTGCACTTTCAGATTTGGAAAGACAGAAAATGTAACCTTCCTCGGAAATACACTCTCTACATGGACATGTGCTAGCGAGTAACCCAGAACGACTAAAGATTACAACCATACAAATTTCCACTAGCTTAAGCTTAGTCACTACACACCAGCTGCTTTTCCTAGTCTTTCTCTCAAAATCTTCACCCCCATATACCTGCACATGAGTAAATAAAAAGGATAACTTAGAAATACAGATCGCAATTTGAGCTAGAAATGCTGGATTTTGTGATACCACATTCTTATTAGTTTAGTTACCTCCCCATCATCAACACGGTGCCTTGAGGATTAGTCCCTGGGGATTCATCAAACGTGGATCCATCCACAACCCTAAGCCTGTCAATCCCAATGACCCGATGATCTGAATCCACCACCTTACCAACATGGCATCCTCCATGATAGTGCCAAATCGAAATCACCGTATCCCTGCAAAACTGCTCTAGAGATTTTGTGTCATTTGCATGCTTCGGGAGCAAGTTGACGTTAGCTGTCACGCTCATGTTGAGTAACTTCTCTACACTCGGCCTGCTACACTTTGTATAGTTTAAGAAACCCTCTGACCTTATGACCTTGGCAATTGTTCTGATCCCATCAACACAGCGCTGCAAGTCGTGGGGATGGCCAAAGTAGTTGAAGGTAACAGAAGGGTTGTCGTCAACATTTGTGGTCAGAAGATTAAGATGACCTGTGGATATTGGCTTGGCAATCTTTTCCAGAATGAAGCCTCCCCTGAATGCTTCATGGGGTATATCTTTCTTTCTTTTTATGTAAGCTTGAATTGCTTCAGGTGTCCTCTGCTTTGGAGGGATTGTGGAGAGCTGCCCTATCTACATGAGTTACGACACAAACGAAAGTAAGATGAAAGCTCTATAAGCAATAGTTAGTTATCCACCTACATTGGCTTTGCCTACTCACCTCGGCAGACAAAATTCCATGGTGGCACCTAATGCTGTCTTGGGACTGTCCGAATCCACTGCTAGCTTCAATGTAGACACCCATTTTCGTTATCCCTACTGTCTGTATCAGCGACTGCCGAACCGGCCTAGTGGAGGGGACAAAGACGGAGTTCATGGGATTATCAGCCATCCCTTTACCAACAAACTCATTTTTAAGTACCGCTGGGATCTTCAGCTTTTCGAGTTGAGCCTCTGGTCCAACCCCGCTGAGCATTAGCATCTGAGGAGTTCCAAGTGCCCCAGATGACAGGATCACTTCACTCTTCTGGCTGTTTGAGAGAAATGCTTGATGCTGCTTCCCCTTTTCATCTTTGAATATAACCCCTATTGCCTTTGGCCTCTTTCCTGTGGTAAGAACATCATTAACGAACGGAAAATAAGAAATTCATGCATCTCATCTTTCCTGTGCGTGAACACAATACATGTCTTGCTGTTCAAAGCTCACCTGTCGTATCAAAGACAACTCTTTGGACTGTTGCAGATATCAGGACGACGAGCTTCTGAGGATTTGCATATCCAAGGAGCTCAGCTGCAGTGTGCCGGCGGCCAAACCGGTCGAAAATGGTCCCACCAACCTTGGTTCCATAGACATGATCATAGGTGAAGCCATTGTAAGGAGAGATGCCAACATCCAGAAGGCTATTCCTTACTACTTTCTGCCAAGGGGCTAGCTTTGGCCTGTGAACTATCACCTTCTCCACCCATGGATATGATTCATTCACTATCTTCTGATCCCACCCAACTCTCTCAATAAACCTGCACCCAAGTAAAGAAGGCTCCCGATCAAAACTTAGTAGCTTCTCTCTTTCTTTCTACCAGATTCTCTGATATTAATGGTTATGTTTGAGTTCAAGTGCTGTTATTGTCAATTCTTGTGATTGTTACAGTATTCCCACTCCTCACTTTCATTTTATCTTCCCTTGATTATTATTATTTTTTAATGTACACCTCTCATCTTTGTTATGTGGCTGACAAAATTCATGACTGATGAGCTGTGAAAAATTGAATTACAGCTTGGTGATGAATTGGAAGTGGGTTGGAGGGTTATACATGAAAGAAGTTAGAACCACAAATAAATTCCCCCACCCCACCCCACCCCACCCCACCAGAAAAGAGAAAATTTTGCAATTTGATCTTCACAACACATGGAGAACACATGCATGTATGTAAATGTATTAAATTTGGAGTGACAAAACATGGCATTTAATGGTAGAGGAGAGGAAGAGAGCAAGGAAAATAAATGTATTATTATGGAGGGTGGGGATCATAAATGCGAGACACATAGGAGTTGTTAATGGATGCAGGCAGTGTATTGTTGTTGGGGAGGCCAAAACAACAATGACATTTGCTATAATATAATATAAGTAATGTGCTTTTTTCATCTTCCAGTTCCACATGACAAGGCTAGGCTACCTTCTCATCTCATGATTTGCCCCAGTATCTGTATTTATGGGATGCCTACTAACTTCCTCCAAAACCTGTCTTTTCCATTAATTTGCCATCACACAACTTCTCTTCTTTAAATGTACCATCCATCACTTTGCTTTTCCATCAACTTCTTGATGCTGCCTTTCTTAACAGTTAATCATCAATTCTAACATTACTATTAGGTTGACTGGAACTGGATAGTGACTTTCAAGCTTATATTCACATACAGCATGAATTTGTGGAGTAATAAACAAACTAAATAGTAATTATTAAGAGCAATTAGGGAGGAGTATCGTAATTAATTAGTACGAGGGGAGGGTTAATTTACTCAGAATTAGCTCGGGTGTAGAAGCCAGCATTGATGCAGGTGCCACCGCCCAAGACCCTTGCCCTGGCATTCAGTACCCCATCCGTAGACGCAAATGCCTGGGAAGCCGAAGCAGGAGACGTGTCCGCCAACCCTATGTGGAAGTTCCTTAGGAAGGACACATTTGCATTGGAGAAAGGCACCCCTCCTCTTTCCAGTACCAACACACTGAATTTCTGAGATAGCGTGGCCGCCAAGGGACACCCTGCCGTCCCCCCGCCCACGATTATGTAGTCGTACCCCTCCTCTCCGCCCCTAGATTCAGAGGACGACGACGTCAATGGGAATGAGCTCGCCCTCTTGATGAATGGGTACCTATACTCGTACAGAGGCTTTCTGCCACCTGCACTTCAAAATTTAAATTTTCTTCCAAGTTACACGTTGGTTGATGATTAGCCCCAACCTAACTGGTGATCACCTTACAAATTAACAAACATATTAATGAATGAAAATCATTTTCAAGATCCATGCTTGAAACTGAAATCTTGTTGCCCTGGGACTTTGACCGGAACGAGAAGAGCCTTCACTGGAGTCAATGAAAGGAGGGAGGGAAGAGAAGCAGAGAAGTAGGTGCCTTTACCTTGTGAGAAAGGAAGAAATCGCAGGCAGAAAAGCAGAGAGAGGAAGAGGTAGAGAGACCCAACAGAAGCCATTGGAAAGGGCAGCAGAGAGAAGCTCCAATCTAGCCAGTAAGCAACAGTTGCAGTTGCAGCAGAAGCTGTGGCTCTCTGTGATTGGCCTTGTTCTGTGTTTCAAAATCAAAATGAGGCATCTTTATCTATATATATATATATATAAAGAACTCATCAAGGTCACAGGTGTTACAGCAGAATATCTATATAGCTGTATATATAACCGATATTAATGGTACTAACTATAGTATATATATACTACTACTATATAATAATAATAATAATAATAAAGAAATGAAAGGGAGAAAAGAGTTTGGTTGTCGCAGGAGTAGTTAAGAGGTGTTAGTGACTGAGGGAGACTGGTCAGTCATAAATGGTGATAATGAATGTAACAGTTGGAAGGGTGAATGGTGGCCATTGGATAGGAGGTGAGTAACTGGTGTCCGTCGGATTTGGGCTCAGCCAGCTCATCTCATGTATCCACTGAACCAGAACCTTGCCTGTTGCAGTTAACTGTCTGGCAACTTTTTTATTTCTTGAAGTTGAATGAACCCAACCAAATTGCTTGGTTGGTTTTATTTTGTGGGTTGCGAAGTTAAGGTTTGGGTTTAGCAGCCCCTTTAATTGTCATGTCTTTAGTTCTAATTCAAGCTGCCCCGCTAGTTTGAATATTTGATTGATGGAAGCTTGAGTTGGGTTCCATTTCATATATAAATTTGATTTAACAAGTTGAGCCCTTTGACTACAGACAGACAGCCCAAGACATGTCGCTTTGATAACTGGATCGGAGGATCACTACTTCTGCCCTGAGCCTTTTTTTAATATTTTTATTTACTTAAATTTTAAAAAGTAATGTTTTCCTACTATCTTTTGTGGCCCTATTTTGTGCAATCATATCATATCTGTCTTTATTTTTTTTCTCTGTTTTTCTTTCATTCCTTTAACATGAATTTAAAAAGCGCATGACATTTTCACTATATATGTTTCTGAAATTTTTTTTTTTGAAAAAGGGTAAATATGTGTATAAACTTTTACAAAATTTTCTTGGCATATATGCAGTTGATTGATTGATTAATTTATTTAAATTTAAGTTGACGGTGTAGTGAATGGAAAGCTGGTTCAATTGATTAATTCACATGTGTCTGGATGTAGGATCCATACAATTCATGTCTTTGTTTGTGGGAAGCAGGAAATTTAATTTCATGCATGCATGCATGCATTATTATTATTATTATTATTAATATTATTATTAATCTGCCATATATAGTTTGACGTTTTACGAACTTATATAATAATAATAATAATAATAATAATAATAATCAACGTAAGTCATTTGATTTGATACTTTGAGGATATTGAATGATACGTGCATGTGTGTTGTAATAATCTAACTTCAACGCCTCCATTCGTGGTGTAATTTAAAGGTGACTTTGATGCTTCCTGGATCGTTGACTAAACATTAATTCTTGGGACAATTGCGGGTAGGCTTAGGTAGCTCAAATCTTTCTCTGTCGTCGATAAGGCATAACAATTAAAGGTGATCATCCACTTTAGTCAACACATAAAACTAGTTGTCTCCAATCAAATTGAACCGATAACAATGATGGTTAGAGTTTGAAGCAATTGATAGAAAAATAAATTCGATCATTCATGCGGAGTAGGGTAGGTTCCAATTATAAAACCGTTATAAATCCAACCTGATCTGTTTCTCCCAACAATTCCTAAATTTTAATATCTAATAACATGATGGTAATACTCAAAGCTTACTCATTTCTCTCTTCCTATGTGATTTGTTTTTTACTTATTTATAACTGTTTTGGATTGAGAATTTTTTTCTTACAGAAATTCACATTAGACTTTGTTTGTTTTGTAGACATTTAATTTCTGTTATTGAGTATTAAAATTGGACAATATGACATACATATAAGTTAAGAAGCAAAGAGAGTGAAAAGCTAAATTATTTAGTTACTTATTTATGTCACTACAAGTTTTTTTTTTATTTTTAATATATAGATTTATAGTGATGATTGTGAGCTTTTACAGCTGACTTTTTTTGTTCACTTATTGATATCAAAGTTATTTAAGTTTTGAGATCATTATTCGAAACCAAAGTAAGTTTAAACCATACTTTTTATTTTTTGTAGTTTTTTTTATTTTGTGTTATTGTTATACAATTGATTTGTTTTTTTTTTCTAAGAGTTTTAGGCAAATGAAATTTCATTTGAATTAAGACATATTTTATATAAATTAAAACTTGAAGTATAATCGTATGTTTTTACTCGTTTATAATTATTTTAGATAAAAATTGTTACTTCACATGAAAATATAAAAACTCGGTCATACCGAACTGAATTGAACCAATTTTTATTTGGTTTGGGTTATTACCGAGTTTAAGGGTATGTGAGTAGGGTTAGATAGTTAATTGAGGGACTCAATTAATGATGTGGGTAAGGTCAACTTGAGCCTAAACCCAGTAATATCCAAGTCCAACCCACGAATACCCTAATAAGTATTTTCCTCCATTTAACAAAGTACTACTAGAGTACTGTTTCCTTCAGATTGGGAGCTGGTGGCTATAGACAACGTTTTTGGAACCCAATTCATGATCTGATTTAAGCCTAAATAGAACTAAGCATACCATCGCCCCCACCCCCCCCCCCCCCCCCCCCCCCCCCCCAAAAAAAACAAAAAAACACCAATTATTTTATTAAAATTTTCAGTTTGCTATAAATCTAATTGATCCATAACTTGAATGATGCCGGGCTAAAGTAAATAATCAGCAGTAGCAGCCATAAATGTAGTTGGTGCGGACATTAATGTTCAGAAGCACCATGCCGGTACTGTACTATCATTCAGCAGGCCGCACAAACAATGTCCATTAATCTGATCTTTCCGGTTATTCAATTTCTTGATGAAGAAGCAACTTTTGAGACTAGTATTTCACTCTCTCTCTTTAGTATGTTTCTGCTTAGCCAGGAAGGGTAACAAACTTCTGCTATATTCCCCATCTCCCTCAAATTGGAGCAAATACATATACTATAGTACATTTCTTCATTCAATAGTTCGACTTCTACTTGTCTGAACTGAATAGGCCAATCATTTTCTCATCAATCAAAACTCACAAACCACAGGGTCAATTCCCAACAAACTGGCACCAATGCATCAGCTAGCACATGCCACGTTCAGGCTCATTACTGGCAACTATTCTTGTCCAAACATGTCATCAATCAAATCTGTTGCCCTCCAACCATTTGATGTTCCTTGGCCTGCAAGGTGCAAATAACGATTATGACCTTCCTCTTCCTCCAACTTTCAATCTGCTTCCGCCCTTCTTTTGAATCAAGTAACCATGCAAAAGGGTAGTTGTCTATTTACTCGGTCACCAATGCATTTCCCTTGTGAAAACATTAATCCTGCTTTTCTAATCACTGACTTTTGTGTCCTTCATTAATCTTGCCCTGTATTGCCCATGGAATATAAATTTCTGAGGGGCCAACTGTAGGCAAAATATTTATCACCGTGCCATTGTACGGTAACAACATAATTATTTATCAGATTCGTACAAGAAACCGAAAACTTCTATATATATAACCTCAAGGAGCTATTAAAATTGAGCTGAAAAATTAGAAAGTTTAGAGACAAGTAACAACGTTTAGCTCAACCACCTTCATTGTTCATATATGAGCAGATCAATGCTGCCAGGATCGATACACGTTTATTGGCATGATGAGTTTCATGTGACAGGCCGCCAAATTTGAGGTTGAGAAAAACCTGAAGATTTTTTAACTTTAACAGGTTAAATATTAATGGATCATCAAGACTCCAGTGCAAATAAACTATTCTAAACTTTTGAACTTTGTTGCTCCATCTAATATCAAGCAGACCCAAGTTTGCAATACAAGTCAAAGCAAGTTCCATTTTTTTTTTTCCCTCCTATCAACTGAGTCAACAAAAGTTGATACTTTTCTTGCATCTATGTTCCTGTAAATATAGATCATTATTTTTGGCTTTGATCCAAATTTTGTAACTGGCAACGATAGCAATTGGTAAACATAGCAGATATGTTACTGTTTAAAGGTTTTTTCTGAGACTAATACTGGTCTCCAGATTAATTGTGATAAAAGTCATGTTTTCTTTGGGGGGGTTACTGCTGAAATTGAGCAAGAAATTCCGTTGCTCTTAAATGCCGCTAAAGGTACTTTTCCTATTAAGTATTTGGGAGTCCCTTGATTGATTAGAAGCTCCGAATTAAACATTATTATAAGCCTATATATTGTAGAAAAGATTTTGAAAATTCTTAATGGCTGATCTACCAAGTTTCTCTTTTATGTTCGTAGGCTTCAGCTGATTAAATTTGTGATTTGTAGTATCCATGCATATTGGGCTGCTAATTTTCATATTTCCAAAGGTGTTTTGAACCATTTGGAGAAATGTTACAGAGTTTTTTTTCGGATTGGATCTATTTCAAGCAAAAAATTCCCTATTGCTTGGGGAAAAGAAAAAAGATTCATGTTCCTAAGTCTTAAGGAGGCTTAGGTATTTTCAGTTTCCATGCTTGGAATACAGCTTCTAATGGTAAGAAATTGTGGCATTTAATGGTTGATAAAGAGAGCCTTTAATTGGGTTAAAAAGTGGCATTTTATAATATTTTAATTTACTTGACGTTTTCTGCTATCGCTAATGGCTCTACTTTGTGCAATTATATCATATCTGCCTTTATTTTTTTCCCCTGTTTTTCTTTTATTACTCTAACATGAATTTAAAAAACGCATGACATTTTTTCACTATATATGTTTCTGAAAAAAAACATTTTTTTTTTAAAAAAAAACGGTAAATATGTGTATAATTTTTTACTAAATTTCTTGGCATGTATGCAGTTGATTGATTGATCAATTGATTTAAATTTGGCGGTGTAGTGAATGGAGAGCTGGTTCGATTGATTAGTTCACACGTGTGATCCATACAATTCGTGTCTTTGTGGGAAGCAGGTAATTTCGTGCATGCATTATAATTATTATTAATTATAAATGTTAATCTGACATATATAGTTTGACTTTTTACTCACCTAAATAATAATAATAATAATAATCAACGTAATTTGATTTGATAATTTGAGGATATTGAATGATACGTGCACGTGTGTTGTCATAATCTAAATTCAATGCCTGCATTCGTCTTGTAATTTAAAGGTGACTTTGATACTTCCAGGGTCGTTAACTCAACATAAATAATAATGTGCATAAATAATAATGTGTTAAATATTGTTACAGCTAGAAATACCACACCACAAAATCTTAAGATATACTATATGGCACATTGCGCCGCATACCGTTACCGTTACTATAAAAAATAAATGTTAGAATATTATTTTTAGATGAAATAATTTGTTTAATAATTT
This sequence comes from Aquilaria yunnanensis, assembly GCA_039654915.1. Lineage (NCBI taxonomy): Eukaryota > Viridiplantae > Streptophyta > Magnoliopsida > Malvales > Thymelaeaceae > Aquilaria > Aquilaria yunnanensis. The sequence goes on along the minus strand of CM077600.1, from coordinate 27,419,183 downwards.
ATATTTACACATTTTATATGTATTCTAATTTTTTTCATTATAATTTATCAAATATAAATAAAATATATATGATAGAGATATTTAGTTGGGGTAGCATGCACCAGAAATCCAATTGTGGAATATTGTTCAACACCACAAGGACCTTCAAGCTGCTATCATCCATTAAATTGTTATATTAATTAAAAAAAGTAACAAAAAAAATAAAATTAAATGTTTATTTTATGATATGTGTATTATTTATATTTTAATTTTTTTTATATATTTATAATATTATTTATGCAAAATGAAAAAAAATAACCGCAAAAAATAAAATACTGCAGTACGTACCACGCGGTATTTGCGGTATACCGCAATTTTCTAACAAAATGCATACAAAAAGCAAGTGGTATGCAGTATACCGCAAAACACCACGGTAAAATAAGAAAACGCGAAAACATTTATACCACATACCGCCTACCGGCGGTAAACGGTATACCATGGTATTTAACACTATGACTAAACATTAATTCTTGGGACAAGTGCAGGTAGGCTTAGGAGCTCAAATCTTCCTCTGTTGTCGATAAAGCATAAGAATTAGGGGTGTTTATCCCAACTTGGTCAATACGTAAAATCGGTTGCCTCAAATCGAACCAAACCGATAGCAATGCGGGTTAGACTTGGGTCGAGCTGTGAAAAGATAAACCCGATCATTCATGCGGAGTGGGGCGGGTTCTAATTATAAAACCTGTATAAGCCCAACCTGATTCGCTTCTTCCCCCAATTCCTAAATTCTAGTTTCTAATATCATGATGGTAATGCTTAGAGCTCAAGACAAGACATAGCTATTGCTTTGATCCAAAGCAATTGGTAAACATAGCAAATGTTACTGTTTGAAGGTTTCTTCTGAGACTTAACACTGGTCTCCAGATTAATTATAATAAAAGCCATGTTTTCTTTGCAAGGGTTAATGCTGAAATTCAACAATAAATTCTGTCGCTCTTAAATACTGCCAAAGGTACTCTTCCTATTAAGTATTTGGGAGTCCCTTTGATTGATCAGAGGCTTCAAATTAAGCATTGTAAGCCTATTGAAGAAAAGATTTTGACAAGTCTTAATGGCTAGTCTACCAAGTTTCTCTTTTATGCTAGTAGGTTTTAGCTAATTAAATCTGTGATTTGTAGTATCCATGCATATTGGGTTGCTAATTTTTATATTTTCAAAGGTTTTTCATTTGAGAAATGTTACAGCGCTTTTCTTTGGAGTGGATATATTTCAAGTAAAAAATTCCCTATTGCTTGGGAAAAAAAAAATCGTGTGCCTGAGTCTCAAGGAGGCTTAGGTATTTTCAATTTGGATGCTTGGAATACAACTTCTAATGGTAAGAAATTGTGGCTTCTAATGGTAAGAAATTGTGGCATTTAATGGTTGATAAAGAGAGCCTTTGGGTTAAATGGGTTCATGCCTATTGTTTGTGTGATTTTAACATTTGGGGACTTCCTTCCTAGGGTGATGTTTCCATTATGTTGGAAGCATATTCTTGAGGCCAAGTCCTTTTTTAGTGATTGTATCCATGATTAGACTTGGGGTTGTGCATGAAATGATAAGTTTATTATGAAACTTGATTATCTCCCCATAATGGAAAACTTTGACAGAGTTCATTGGGGTAAATTGTACCCGTGGCCCATAATCTTTTTATTATTGTCCTATTTTGGACCCCACCCTCAAAATCTCGCGTAAGACATTATCAACTTCATTTTAGACCTTTAGTAGACGGAAAGTGTTAAAATTGATGGAACTGGCCACGTGACACATTAGCGTGAGCAATTTGCCATTGTGACATTGACATGGAAAAGGAAATAATAATAATAATAATAATAATAAGTAAATAGTAGCCTAGGTCCCTAATTTTTCACTTCCCTTCCTCAAAACCCTAACTTTTCCTCAACTGCCACTCCCCTCCCTCAAAACCCTAGACTACTGGTTCCCCTAGCTCATCGTTCCTGCTTTGCCGCGCCACCATCCCCCGTTGAATTTGCCAATCCTGAGCCACCATCATGCCCCATTTCCCTCCGTAACTAAACCCTAAACCTGCCCGAACACTCCCCTAGTTTCTTCCATCGACTGGGATGCATCAGGAGGCAACGATGGAGAACGAAATCGAGGATGGTTGAGGAAGCAAGCGCAATCAATGGGGGAATCAAACGGTGAACGAAATGGACGATGGTGGAGGCGAACGACAAATGAAACCAAGGGTTGAAATGAAGGGTTGAGATTGGGGGCTGAAATCGGAGAAAATTGAGGGTGACATCAAGGGCGATGAAATCAAGGGTTGAAACCAGGGGTTGGAATCGGATGAAATCAAGCAGCAATTGGACACAATCGACCGAGGCCGGAGATGGCAGGGGAGGGAGGAGGAATGAGAGATGTGAACTAACCCTGTATAGGCCATAAATTTCTTCATTTTTTGTAACATAGACTCTAAATGTTTGATGTGGCCAATTGCGGGCATGTATAGCTGGTGATTCATTGTGCCACGTGGGCAACTGCCCCAAACTGGCATGCCACGTGGCTATTTCCGTTATTTTTAACACTTTCTGTCTTTCAAATATTTAAAATGAAACAAAAAAATTAGGGTTAAAGACATCTCATACAAAGTTTTGATGTTAGGGTCTAAAATAGAACAATAATTAACAGCTAGGGGGCCACGGGTGCAATTTACCCGAGTTCCTTGGCATAAAATGGTTTGGAGTTCTATTCCTAAGTTCTCCTTTTTCTTCTTCTTTTTTTTTTTTCGGTTAGTCTGCTATGTTGGATCGGTTGTCAACAACCTTGGATAGAGTGAAACAGTATGTCTTTGGATTCTACTTTTTGCCCTTCGTGTTTGATGATGGAGGAATCCAAAAGTCATCTCTCCTTTGAATGCACCTTTCCCTATCTCTTTGGTGTGAGCTTATGTGTAAGCTACATCTAAGAGATGCTCCTAGAAAGTGGAGTCGTTTTTGTTGGTGGTCTAATAGAGTGATGAAAGTGAAGTCTATTAAATCCAAAATCACTTATTTCCATTAGATCCTTGCTAGTACCTTTCTAGCAGCTGTCTTTCACCAAAGTTCGAAGTTTGATCACAGAAAAGCAACTGGGAAGAAGCCAGAGCAGCATTTCAAACCAAATTTTCGGCCATTTGCCTCGTGCATATAATCTCAAACTATGATTCTCTTACCGGGACACAATTTCAGTCCCCAGGAGGCAAAAAGATACCAATCAACCACCAAAAGGCCGGTACATAAAACAGGACTTCAAGCCTATTTAGAAAGCAACTGACAGAAAACCCTAGCCTGAAATATAAGAAACTATTTCGCGGAGCTCCTTCGCTCCTTCAGAAGAAAACACAGCCCCCCGTGTGGCACTGGCACAAAAAAATCAGCCTTCAACATGTGCACGTACCTCTTTAACATTCTCGGTTGAGATCGAATCAGGGATAAGAAGTATAAAACAAACTGCAATGAACAAAAGCATAATACAGGCACCTCCAAACCACAAACTGACTTTACTAGGTTAAATTTACTCCACCTAGTCTTCCTTTGATGGACTAGAGTATTCAGTTTCAAGTTCTGATGAGGTAACTCCAGATGACCCAGTTGACGAATAAGAGCTGCTGTTTCCATTGCTTAACTTTTTCGATGGTAAAGCTGGGTTTCTCTCACGGTCATTAGCTGGCGGTGTCTGCCCCTCTTCGGCTAGCTTTTTCAGAAGATTCATGATGGTGGGGAGGAGCTTGGTAGAAATAGAAAGAAGCCCTGGAAGCTGCAAGCATAAAGAATTGTGGGTTTAAACACTAAATTTTAGTATAGCAAAATACATGGTCAACAGGAAATTGAAAATTAGAAAACCAAAATTGCAGAAGTAGCTTGTTTAGTGTCACATTTTGCCAACTAAATATTAGTCAGACAAAACAACTGAATATTCCTCCATCATCCCAACAAAAAGGCTGTTTAAGGCATTATTTCAAATGCAACACTGATGGCCGCTGACAATGTAACCTTCCAGTCAATGGCTCATATAACGATTTAAGTGGATTGCTCTTTGGATTAGCTTTTCTACCTTCCTATTTTATCAGTCCATTCTTCAACTTCATAAGCATCTAAGAAATATAGGTAAGCAACAAACTCAACAACTTTCCATTTCAAAGTTCTGGTGATTGTTCTAGATGTAGTTTCCCAGAGAATGGGAGCAAGATCATGTTGAACAAGTGTAGAACTATAAGTAGTTGGGTTAGGGAATTTTAATATGAAATGAGCATTCATTGGTAAATAATCAACAGGTTCCTAGATTAAACTTACATGTACAATTTTAGAATCAAGCACATCAAGGACCAAAACTCCAATGAACTGAGGTAATCTTTCCTTAAAACGCTTAAGTTGCTCAATACTCAATAAAACCGTACTAATTATGACAATAAGTTGGGTGTTTCATAGTTTTCAGCTGGTGTGCTGGTGATATGCAAGTTTTCTGGATGAAGCCAATATTTATGCGAAGAATGAATAAAGAAGACATGGCCAGAGCAGAAATAACTGGGGAATGAAAACTTGAATGTTTCTAGCTAAGTTGTAATATAAATTCACAATGACTAACCCACCTAAAATATCTCAGGGTAATTGATAATAAAATATGGCCTAAAATCACTATATTAAAGTGAGAATGTAAATATGAGTTCAATAAACTATGAACAAGAGAATGAAATAAAAGGTAAATAATCCAATTAATCCTCCTAAGGTCAAGGTAACTTTAACAGCCAAATAATTTGCAGGTCTCAGCCATTTTCATCCCTCCCAATGGAAAAGCACAGTAACAACAGAAGCATAAATATTTCATTTGAACACTCACAGCGCCATGACGAAACTCGCCAGAAATGTCTAGCTGCATCCATAGGGCCTTTATGATTAAAAACCCTATGAAGATAAAGCCTAGCAACAATGGATTTCTGCATGAACGAAACCAGCAAGATTAAAATCAGCAGTCAATAAGTAATAACGAATACCAATTCTCTGAAGGAAAGATGGCTACCTTAGAAGTGTCATAAATTCATTGAACCCCAAGAGAATCAAGGCAACAATTGCCCATGGAGGTGGCAACCAGTTGTTATTACGCTTATTGGCTTCCTGAAAGGTGAAAAGAAAGCGGAAATCAAATTTTGTTACACCCCATAAAGGGACAGTACACTGAAAAGGCAAGACATTACCTACTCTAAACAAAGTAACTAACTGACAGATCAAGCCAACAGGCAGGTGAAAGTTAAAATACAAATGCAAAATAATAACTATGCACAACAATTCTTGTGAAGTCAAATGTTTCTAAATTAAAAACATCCATTAACTACATGAATGAGGAATTACATTAGAACTAAATAATATTTCTTTTTTAATTCAAGATCACCATTGGATTACTATTCATGAATGGACTCTCAGCCACAAGAAAATAAAAGGGTAATAAAGAAAAATAAAATTTCAAGATCGCCAATATGAATAAGTTATCAAACCTGAGCTGATATGGCTTGAGTGACTACATACTCAGTCTCCGTCTTGAATTGTCTCCACAAAGACTTGCATTGGACTGGTGTGATCAACGTCTTTGGTGGTGGAACCTAAAATCACAGGTGCAGATCTTAAGAATTTAAAGACTTCTTTCAGGGAACACACAGACACACACACACACACAAAGATATAAGCAAAAACACAAGTTCACCTCAGGCCAAGTGGAGGAGGCCAATGGGTCAGCTGCTGTGATGCTCCTGTCTGTATCAGAAACATTCTTGTTGGTATCCAATAAAGAGAGTGACAATGTCTTTTCAATGTTGTCAGCATTATCATCCAACCGGATTGCAGCCATGACAGATAGCAACTTTAAGGACTGAAAAGTGTTATGTACACATCATCGTCAGATAAAGATAAACACGAAGTATAATGATTCATCAATAACTAATTAAACATACTGCAGAGCGAGCTGTTTTTGTAATTGCCCGAACATCTTCCTTCCCTGTCCAGACCCGGGGCATTGAATCAGAATCATGGCTAAACAACATTGTAAACCTGTATGCAAACCTTTGATTTTATTACCAGGCTTTCATTATTTGACAATCCCGACAGTTGAATTCAAATAAAAAGAATTGTACCTGTCCTTCATACGGATCATGACCCTCCCAGACTCTTCTCTTGCCTTTCCTTCAACTACACCTCTTGCATAATCCTTCAAACTTTTTAACATCTTTGTCCTGGTATCTTCATCAATGTCAAAACCAGTAATTGCATTGGAGAACCCAGAGACAGCTGATTCAGTTTCATGCTGAAGAAGCTTCCTTATTGCAGGCCACGTCTCATTATTAGCTCCATCTAGAAGTGCTTCAACAGGGCCTGATAAAGCCTGATTAAGACTTGCCTGCAAAAGTACCAATAATCTGAGCATAAAAAAATGAAGAAATGCTTACAGATTCTTTTTTTTTTTGGTGGGGGGGACAGAATGTCATCAAGAAAAAGATCCATGAATCTTCATTGAATTTCAACAAGCATGTGGAACATCAATGTCAGGCCAATAGACAAGGGAATCACATCAAGCATGCGAATGAAAATAGTATGTTGTCTACTCCTTGAACATTAAGAAACTCCAACTCAGATTTACAGGCTAATGTCTCCCATCCCTGATCAAAGGTTCAACATGCCCTAGATCAAGCTCCTCTAAAATGTCCAACTAGCGGAGGGTTGTTGTTCAATGATAATGGCAGTTACTCCATGCCAATTTCTTATGGTTTAAATACCAACGACAAGATTACACATACAAAAACCTGCAACAAACATGAACTAAGTGAAGATTACAAGGAGGAGATTACCTCATACGATGAAGTGAACTCTGAAAGTTTGGCTGCACGGACAGAAGCAACATGTTCTTCAATGTCACGACAAAGCTTCTCTCTCACTTTGGACACATCCCAATTTGCTAGTTCAACGTGAGCATCTACAAAGAGGAGATTTGAGCATCAAACCGTTCTTTTGTGGCCAGATAAAACATCAAACTGTTCTTTATCCAAGTCAGAAAGGATAAGTATCATATATGTTGTAAAGAAAGGGAGTTATTTTGCATAAAAAATTATCTCATTCCAGTAACTTCTCCCTTTTCAGTCCACTATCATTTGTTCATTTAGTTCTCACTTTTCAGCTTTTGTCCTCCCTTTGACAGTTTGGGGATAGTGTTACTCCTGCTTCTAACACTTCCAATTATAAGAATAAATTAGCTGACTCATTTCTCACCCGATATTTTCAATAACCTTCTTCTATTTTCTCCACTATCATTTGGCTCATTCTAGTTCCCAATTCTCAACCTGACCATTTCGTTTCTAGTCTTGCTTCTATAATATAGCACAATCAGGTCACCAAAATACCTGCACATCCTTCATCAAACACAGCCATGTAAGTTTTGGTACAAGTTTGAGCTGCAAGAGAAAATCCTTCTCCTCCTTTCAGAGCTTTGTCCAACACTTCCTTGAACTTATCCAGAGTTCCAGACCTTACATGTCCTAACATTGATTGATATGCAGGTTGGACAAGCTTCATAGGAATAAGGTGAGCAATGAGAAGGGTGATTAAACCATTAAAGTTTTAAGAACTTATGGAGGGGCCAAGTGTGCAGGAATACTGTAGAGTAGAATTACTTGCAAGAGTTTTTCTCCCAGCTGCTTCCATTTTGCAGTTCTCACACCTTCATCAAAATACGTAGCTTCTGCATCATACCTGTAAACGGAATAAATAAAGAAAATGGTATTTGGTCCAGATAAACATGTAGCATCCTAACAAGAACCAAAATCTTTCACACTGCATATCCCCACATCCTCACAAATGCAAATGCCATCAACTGGGAGTCCCACTACATTTTCAGGCCTTCATCTAAATGAAAAGATTCTTCTGCCTCCAGCCAAGCAATATATTATAATTTTCCATCATTACTAAACTGTCCTTGCCTAGGATAGCTAACTGCTAGGGTACGCTAATCAATCATTCACGTTGAATTAATGTTCTTACTCTTGCAGGTAAACGTTAAGAATTGAATTCAGCTTCTTCCCAAAGCCATCAACTCGCGCAGATTGCACAGTCTCATCCAACTGACGCCAGTCCTGTAGTTTAGCTGGCTTCAACATTTAGGGACAAAAAGGACAGATAACTCATGTGTGAATGTACTTTTAAATGAATGCTCTACCTCATTAGTGATGAAACCAGCATACTTTTCGTTCGCTATTTCTTCACACCGTACAGTAGCGACCATGACCTTTAAGGGGTAAAACATGAATGGTTGGAAACTAAAAAGGACTGCATGCCAGAGAAGGCCTCTGCTAATAATGAAAATGATACAGATAATCAAGAAATCTACCTTGTGTGCTGGAAGGTCAAGGTCCCTATTTTCTTTAATTACTTTCCAAATTTGCTGTGCACTAAAAGAAAACCCAGAAGCAGGAACTACACCCCTTCGGTCTCCAGCAAGCCCACCAGGGGCGATAGAATGAAAGAACCTTTGCCTCAAATCAGCAACCTTTATAAAGCAATTATTAAGAAAATAAGGAAAATTATCAAATTCTTGCATCAGTATTTTATTTAGCCAAGTCATTAGGTTGCATTTAGAAACCATATTTTAACCAATTTGTGAAGTTTTTGGTCAAACATAGGGTTTTGACTCATTTAGGTGTTCTGAAAGCTTCGGGTAGCTAGGAGTTAAGGAGAAACTTTCAGGGACTAGTTTAAGAGCTGTATCATGGAATATTCTCTGAGGAAACGGAGAATTCCTAACATTCAATGGCTAGTGGCAAAATTGCCCATAACGAAAACATTAATGGCAAATTTAGCCGCAAAAAAAGTTTAATGGCAAAATTAACCTACCCCATATAGTTTAGTGGCAAATTTGCCCTTTTTTCCATAAGAAAATAAACAGATAATACAGCAATGAGGTTTTGCCTCAATGGTTAAGAATAGATTGATACTTGAGCCTAAGATATCTCAAGTTCAAGTCTCAATAGAAGTGTGAGCATTGAGCCCATCAAGTTGAACTGTGGGAGGTAGTCAGACTATTAATGCGCTCAAGGACGCTATCATATTCATTGATATCAAAAAGATTTCATGGAATGTAATATGTTCATTGAAAACTAAAAACAATACACACACACAGACTATGTCTGAGATCCAAATGACTTGACGGGATCATATCAGTACAACTAAAAGGAAAATAATTACAAAGCTGCATGGGCAAACATGCTAGAAATGATTAACAAGAACGTAATTTAGTGATAAAGTACAATCATTTAACCTACATGAAACTGGTACTGAATCAATCAACAGAACAACAGAAACAGAAAGGGTGTCCTAAGAGCTACTGTAGACCTAGAATACCTGCTCCCGGAAGTGCTCTTCCTTCTCTTCAAAACTAGAAAGTGCAACAACTTGAACCTGGATATCAGAACAGCAGCGACATTAGACCATCAAAGGAAAGAAGAGTTTAAAATAACTATCTTGCGATGGGAATAAACTAAGAGCAATATTTTACATTGAAAAATTCACTTAGTGGAGTTTCCTTGTGGGCTTCAGGCTTTGGAACTGAGTCCCATATCTGCAGTTGAAGCAAAAGGGTCAGATGACAATTTGGCTAACAATAATGCAAAATGCAAGGTACGATTAAAGCATAATATCCTTACCTTTTGAATGTCCTCCCGTAAAACAGGTTCCAAATTTTCCAATGGTGTCTACAGAAAAGAAAGGCAAGTCCCAATAAAACATCAAAATCAGACAAAAATAGAAAGAAGCAAAAGAACTAAGATTCAATTTTACAAGGAAAAAAAATTTAAGCACAAAGATGCATCAAAAGAGTAGGTTTTTAAACTGGAAAGAGTTCTGTGATAGGAGAAATGGACCCACCCGTGTTTTGTCACGAATGACAAACATCAAAGTTGTTTTACGTGGGCTAAATAGACGCATCATGACCTGTAGCCAAGTAAATATTAGTTAAATAACAGAATAAAACTGATAGAAACTGCTATAAGCCTGTCCGTAAGGAGAGAAGTACTTGGAACACAGTCTTCAGGAGGGGCTTATTTGCAGCTTGCTCACGGCCAATATCATGGCACCACCTAAGAGAACGATGCAAATGTTAGTTGCAGAAACTCAAACACCAAAATTCGAGAACAATCAGAGATAATCAGTAGTCAATGTTGAGCACATTTTCACAGGCCACGTAAATCTTACATGTTTATTAGCACTATATCTGAAACTGCTAATGCAAAAAGGGCACTCTGTTTCTCAAATGCTGTGTCATCCTGGAAGGGAAACAGGGAAAATATATAGAGAAAAAAAATTGCATCATTACTCAATCATCTAGCCATCAAGTAAAGAAAACAGAATAGTCTAAGAAGCCAGGCAAATTCTTTTTCATATCCTGAACTTCAGTTGTGTAATTCAGATGACAAGTGCATTGTCGTACTAATTTTCTCTTTATGCGTTAGGCAGATAAACAGCCAATATTATAGTAGGTTAAGCTGAGAATTTCTTCAAAATCCTTCCACCAAACAGCCAAAAATATATGGTCAAAAATTCTCCTATGCACAAGAAAAATCTTTTGACATGCCTTATTTATAATTATACCATTAACCTGCAGTTTGTTATGTCATGCAAGTAATATACTGAATGTGAGTAGGAACTAAGGGTGTAACAGAACTTTATAAATCCAATGTCTTCAGTCCCTCAGAAATCAGAATACCGAGCCTTTAAACTACTAGTACAGCAAACTCCCACATCAATCTACCAACTAAACTGCTTGATACTACAAAACTAGCATGTATGGGACAGTGTATTGAACTCACTCCCTGAAGAAAAGTATGCTGTCAATGAAATAAAAAGACACTCTGGGAGGTTGTAGAGGGTTCCCTGACGTGAACAACAAAAGTCAGAGGGTAAACAGCCTCTTATTTCACAGTCACAAGCCCATGCAAAGAAACTGTAATTGAGCATTTGATTCTAAGTCATATGGTCACATAAAAAATCAACTTACACAGCATAACAGGAGCAAGAACGCCAAAAACCCAGTCAAGGGTTTCCTAGTCTACAAATGAAACTCTTATCTCTGGTTTTTGTCCAAAGCTTATGCTAGGAAGGGCTAAAATGAATAAATAGATAACTAAGTTTCAGTAATCAGAAACCTCTGTTCAAACTAACAATTTAGGGCAGAGCCGTATGGTAAAAGAAGAGGAACACGTCACATCAGATAGGACTATCAGCAAATACATAAAAATTTCAACATTACCTCTCCACGCTCTCTTCCATCAGTACCCTCCAGATCCATCACTAAAGTGCATGGCTCTATTCCTGTACATCTAGCGAACCATATACCTTTAGTTGTTTGAGACCTGACAAGAAACAGTCCCTGGTCAATTGAATTTTCAGTGCATAAAGTAACGGAGAGGAAGTGAAATGAAAATTAGAACATGCCTTCCCTTAAATGCATCCATTTCCCTGAAATTGGTATGAAACAAATGATTTAATAGCGTGCTTTTTCCTGTCAAGTCACAAAAAACAAAGTAGAATTCTTAGATAGCACAAACTATAACCATTCAGTTTCCAGGTTAAAGAAAACCACAGCAGCCAAAAGAACAACTACATACTAGGATTAGTTGGTCAAGAGATAATAAACAAAATGAAACGAACTAAAATGGTGGCAAAAGAAGTTCTTTATCTCGGGCTATACAATTTTTAATCATTTTCTGATTAAAAAAGCATAAAAAGGCCGAAATAGTATGAAACCTTATCTGTGCCCTCCTTCATAAGTCAAGTGTGATTTATGACAAACAATCAGGGAAAACAGGAAACCTTCTCTTGTTGGGAACTGAATTCAACTTAGTTCCATTCTACTGCTAAAAACGCTCCATCAGTGAACAAAATTTCAATTAACACTCAATGGAAGCAAAGTCATTCTGATGTACAGTAAAACATGAATGCACCACAGCAAACACAGAACCATAAGTAAAAAAGAAACAACCTTTTGCTCAGGAAAAGTAAAAGTCTACAAGTTTTTGTAACAAAACAACACATACCACTACTTTGAGGGCCCATGATGGAAACTATGGCATAAGATAGTCCACAATCAGCCAGCTTCACCTCCTTAATGAAATTTTCTATTCCGTCAACATTAAATGAACCATCTCCATCAATAAGCTGTGTTGAACAACATTTGTCGCTAGCTGAAGATACAGAGATTTGTGTATTATCAGGTGACTTAGAAAGACACTTTGATCCATATAAAGCATTAGATAGCAAAAAAAAACAAGGCCAGATAGTTTATAAAATTTTCATGGGAACGCCTATATCATCAACAATCATGATCACAATGCAAGAACAAGAAGATCACCAAAGACATTTTTCATTAACTGCCTAATTGCTTATGTATAAACTACTGGTATAAGATGAATTTCTCATTCATTTGGGATAAGATCATAACAGAAGATCTGTAACCTTGATCAGCTCAAGCACTTCCAGTCCCACTTAGCACCAAAATCCATATTGTACCAATTACTCTCACATAAAAAGCCTAAGATCTTGATCCAATTGCAATAACTTCCCTTGTCTAACAAACCACCAAATTCAAAATATCACCAGAATCTGCTTTCTAATCCCAACCAAAGAGAAATTGGAATCATAATAAATCATTACAGAACGGAAAACATTAAAAGCCTTAACGCAACCCTCCTCCATTATCTCCCACATTCCGTTACATTGAAACTCCTCTGAGATCAAAATCAATCAAACCGAATTCACCTAGAGAAGAAGCAACGGAAATAAAAAAAAAATTAAAAAAGCCATAAATACGGGTTATGATGAAGATTATTACCCATTGAAACTCTTCTGAGAGCAAAATGGGACCGATTTCGGACAGGCGAGGAGGGGTTGATGAGATGGAGAGATGGGGATTGAGCGATCTTAAGGCGACATTGAAGCTCCTTTTTTTTTATCTTTTAAAAGTCGTCCGGCGATCAAAAAGTTCCCTCTTTTCGCTTTTTGATTTTTTTCGTGGCAAAAATTTTACAATGGTCAATTACTCTCTAAGTCCCATATTTTTTATACCATTCACTTTTTAATAATTAATTTATAATTTTTTATTTTTAATATTATAGTATATAAATAAAAAATTATAAAAATGGTAAATCAAGATATATAGTTTTTAAATATATTTTTTTAAATTTTTTTTAAAATAAATACTAATATAAATAAATTTAAGTTAAACTAAGTGAAAAAAAGTCAAATGATGCAAAAAAATATGAGCGGGAGGAAGAGATAAAGTAAATTGGGATCAAATCCTGAAAAACAAAAACAAATACAGGACATAAAAAATTTGGAGAAAGAATTCAAAACAAAAAATCTGGTGACTTGTTTCAGGTTTCTGGAGTACTAGGAAATTATACCCCGCCACGTATTTAGAAAACACTGTATACTGGTAGCCAAAGTAGAAACCTTTGGTTCAGGTAGAAGGAAAACTGACAAAATAAAAATAACAGAAATTAAATCCAATTGAGGGAGTAATTATACACATAGAATCATTAGCCTAAAACCCTCAAAATAAAATAAAAAAACTTGTTATTAAATCCTTTAAAAATTTGATATAATATGCTCGAAATATGTTAAAGTTCAAATGATAAGCATACACATTACCCTACAGACGGAAAATTACGTAAATTGTAGGCGGCTTCTCGTATCCCAACCTTTCTGCCCGACCACCGACTTTTGTGGGCCATTTCGCCGCCCAGACTAAATCTTTCTGACTGTTAACACTGTTAATAGCCATCGACGCCGCTACGTTGCACGAGCACGGCACTAATGTTTTCTCCGTCATGTGACAGCTGCCCTTTCGTGGTCTAGGGCCCACTTGTGCCACATATATATTTCTTTGGTTCATGCACCGATCAGACAATAACTGCCCTTCTACTTTATGAGAAAGTTCTATAAAACCACATACCAAAATAAATTTCAATTTGGCCACCGATCTGCTTTTGACACATCAAAAACCAAACACATCTATAATTCTATATAATACATTAAAGGGCAATGAGAGAAGGAGAAAGTGACGCATGTCCCTGGACTATGGGTATTTTAGGTTTTCAAGTTTTTGATTTATGTCATTTTGATAGGTGAGGCATAGGGGTGATAAATGAATTGAGCTTTTTCGAGTTGTTCAAGCTCAAGCTCGTTTTTCTGGTTATTGAATCGAGCCTTTTAAGCCTTAAGCCCAAACTTGAACTTCACTTTAGATTCAAACTCTTAATGAATCAAATTTCAAATCCGGTATATTCGGGCTCAAACTCTTATTGAGCCAAATGAGCTTAATATTATATTAATATAATAAATAATTTTATTGGGTTCCCTAAATAATTCTTACTGAGCCCCATGGCTCCACATCCACTAACCCACTAACTGGTCCAATCCAATTCAATTTCTTGATTACTCTACCCCTACCCATGGCCCACCTTCCTAGCAAAGTCTCATCTGAAGTTGAATTTGAACTTCAAATTTACTCGCCTCACTTGCATCACGTTCACCACCCATGACCGAACACCCACCACACATGCATACCCACCCACTAGACGACAGAAACCTCCGAAGAAACAGGGTAGTGAGCGAGAGATTAAGAAGGAATCAAAGGTGGAAATGTCCAAGGAGGACTTCTTTGTAGGGTTCATGGAGGATTGGCTATTGGTTCCCTGTAATGATCGCTGGGCCATCGCTTGTCTATGGCTAACGTTGAAGGAAGTTTTGAGAATGTCTGTGGATGTGATCGTGGAAAGGTTGCTGAGGATGACAAAGAAAGCATTGTTGCTTTGGGGCAACATTTGCTGTGAAGCGATTCCGAATATGACGGTGAAGACTAGGGCATAGCGAGTTTCGGGCAACGAGTTGAGAGGTTAGCTCAGATTTGGTGTTGGTGATTCGAGCTTATCGAGTTCATAAGCTTCACTTGAACCACTTACAAGCCAAGCTTGAGCTTTATTTATAAAGCTCATCTAAAGCTCGAGCCCATCCCAACTTGAAACGAGTTGAGCTCGAACCTTGCCTGTTCGGGCTCAGTTTGGCTCGATACCACCCCTAGGTGAGGCATAACTTAGTTGGTGCAACATGTCCTTTTTTTGTGGCATGATTACAATAATGGTCCTTCAAGTATTACTTTGGATTATTTAGATATGTTAAGTTTGAGAAGCATTGTCCTTGTCCTTGCAACAAAAGTTGCATTTGTGTTTTTCATGAATCCATGTTTCCTTATTTATAGGTTGTTACTATGTTACAACATATGTCAAAGTTCATTGGAAGTGTTGATTGTTTATTTTTATACTTGTTTGCTTAAATTCATGTGGACTTAGGTGGATGGTAGGAAAGAAAAAGTAGAAATATAGTGTTTAAGTTTTGTACATTAGGTTAAGGCAACTACAGTCCTTGATATATAGGCTTGGTATGCATTAAAGGTATGAACAGTTGAAATTTAATAGTTTGGTCCATTCTACCACCAACAACAATGCTGCTAATTGATATATTTCCAAATAATTCAAAATCTCCCTATCAAATGGTCTGACCACCACGGTCGGAATAGGCAGTATACTTGTAGCACAACGTGGAAGGACATCTAGTTTAAGTCATTTCTTAGGCTTACAGGTTGTAACGGTCACCATTTCAATTTTCTAGCTGCTTTGTTGTAATTGTACATTAGCCTTAGTTAATAAAAGCAAAAGATTTTGCATATTAATTAAGAGTAACTTTTTTGTTAACCACTTTCAACTTCTTCCATTAAAAAAATACTTCATGCATTTGGAAAAGGGAAATCATGTGTGATTGATTAGATAAAAATAGATGTACATTGCCTCCTATGTTTGTTAGCCATTGTAACAAGTGATGTTACAAGACGATGAAGTCGTTGAGCACCAGGACCTGGCTTGACATGGCTAATGTTCCCCACATTAGAGCAAATAGGATAGTTAGAGCACCAAGCACCTGGGGTGAAGCTCCCGTTAGCCCGACTTAGCAAATCTTTATCAATCTTATCCAATACCTCATCGTTTTGCTTGAATTTTCGAGCAAATGGTGCATTGCTAGCAATCATCTTTGTTGTGTCCTCAAGTGTAAAGGTTCGAGGATGTTGTCTAGGGGGTCTATCCCAACTAATATAATGCAGATCATTGTTAACAATCGTCTGAACAAATTCTGGAACATTACAAATGACAGTGTGGAAGTAACCTTCGGGAGTTGACACAAAATTTGTATAATACATGAGTAGTGTTCTTGGAAGATTATCCCAACCCATAATGCAATATTCCACAAATGCACGTGACAAGCCCATCCATGCCGAACCTAAAGGTGAAAAATAGAATTATGCCTCAACCATATGTAGTTATCTACTTAATTAATTTGAAAAATGCTTAGAGCTTGTCATTGGCTATAGTTTTTTCATTTGTGGGAGTGAGGAATAGAGACTTCTGAATATTTTCCAATGCAAACGCATTAATGTTGGTCAAGCTCGTTAATTAATTATCTTTATATGTCTGTATTATATAGGGTTCAACATGCCTGGACATCAAAGGTTTTATGAAAAAATTACTCCCTCAACTTTAAAGTAGTTGGGACATTCTATTTCTTTTATATTAAATAATGTGCCATATTATTTTATTGTGCTTACAATTATCTAAGCCATCACATAATTATAATAAAATACTATTTTACATGGTTATATGATTTGGTGAATAATTATATGTATAAATATAAAATAATTTTGTTCATTTTGCATGCCATAAAATAATTTTAAAAATGGATCAATTACATAAAATAATAGGAAATGCACACAAATTAAGAAATTTACCAAAGTGGCATTACACAAACCTGTAAATAATGTAAATGCGGTCGGTAGCTTTCTGTTAATTAATTTGACATCGGTAAGACTCTGTTTGGTTATATGGTCTAGGCCATGATCTATAATCATCGGCTTAGCTCTTCCAGGCCTACATATATATATGGCAAAAGAACATTACTTATTAATGTACAACATTATTGAATTTTCACATACCCAAATAAAATATTTTCAAATTTTCAAAACTAGCAAATACTCTAGCTAGGAGTTAAAACAAGTTAGGTAGGGCGGTAAAGGTAGGGGACTTACGCTTTCCATCCTAGACGCCTTGAATGGTGAATGAAATTGAGGCTTCGATTCACAGAAGAAAATACATAGAGAAGATCTGATGGGACCAAGAAATTAATACTGAGTGTGTGTGCATGTATATATTATATATTACGCCAATTAAAGGAAAATTAAAGGCCTAATTAATTAATTAAATAACTAATTAAGGTTACAAATTACCATCTTGGGTGACAAGAGGATAATCTGATGCACTAAGATTGATGAACCAATCCCAGTGGTTGCTTTTCCTCAAAAGAATTGCACAAGCATGGAGAGTAGTAGAAAGCATGGTGGGTCCTCTATAGGTAACCATATTTGCCTTGGTGATCATGAAAACGTTGCCAATCTGGGAGAACACCCCATGGTTTCTAATCCGATAAGCAAGCTCCAACCTCTCCCATGCCGGTGATTCAAGGTCTAAATGAACCACATACTGGTTCCTCGGATGATATATTGCATTAACAACCCTCCATACCTTCTCAACATCTCCTTTTGACCCTACTACCAAATATGCAAAACGTGGTATTGGACCTGTAGGTAGAGGTTGTGGTAGGCTTTGTACTTGTTCACCGTTCCTTCCATTGTCACTCATCGTTGACATGTCTAAAGTTCTAAATTTATTATGCAGGAGCATCAAGTTCAATTTGTCTGTGAAAGAAACCAGTTCCATGTTGAAGAACGCTCCAAAAAGCAACAGTACCCCCACTAGATAGCTTATGCAAAGAGGAAATACCCATATCTTCTTCTTCTTCTCTAACTCTCTACCCATCCCCAATATTGCATGCTAATGCTATAACCTACCTAGCGGACCCAACCACCCTTATTGTATAAGGGCCGGTTGTTCTTTAAGGAGAGAGGGGATGGGCAAAGTTAACTTGCAAGGACATAGAAAGAAACGATCAAAGGATGTAAACTTTGGGTACAAGACAAAAAGGGCTTAGCCATAGAGATCATACCCATTTTTGTCTTTAAGTTAATGGGAGGCAGAAACGAGAATACTTGTCTTCTTATAGGGGTGTAAGTTTCAAATTTTAGGTCAAGCTTAGATTTAAATTTGATTTTTTTTTTTATCTCATAGACAATTGTCATTTTATGCTTCAAATTCGAATCATAATAGTCTTTCAACCCGAATTAATCCTAAGCTGAAAATATTAGGTTAGGGTCGCGTTGGGCTAGTATAACTCGATACTCATCGCCACTATCTTCTCCTCTGTTGCTTCATCTTCGCTCCCCCTTTGCCATCTCCTTGTTCAATTTAGTAATATGAGTTTAGATGTTTGCAAAAAAAAAAATTTAATGACCTAGAGCAATTGCTCCTTATGACAAACAGCTTTTCATAAAGGTTTATCTATACTACTATTCATTTTAGACACACTGTTAATAGTAACAAAAATGTGTGAGTAGAACATCTCAACTTGTCAGGACTTCTAGGCCAAAGAAGAAACTTTGTCGTAAGACCACTCATGGGCTTTCCATTCGGGCAGCTGTTGGATCACAACCTGCAATATAAATTAAGCCCAGAAAATAAATTCTTTTCCTTTAGTTTTCAGAACAGCATGTGATGCCAATTGGATACTAACCAGGCCTGTTGAATCTGGTCTTCCAACTGTTACCTGGCAAGCGAGCCTCCAATTCTTAGGTTTCTGCGAAGAAATACTACTAAGAACCAATTTATTTTAAATTAAGTTAATTTAATATAATGTGGTTTATTTTTATTTTTACATCTTATTTAGCTAAAACTAATTTCATTTAAAACTTAATATTATGTAAGTGTAACAATCCATTAAAAATACAATTTTTATAATCTTACTAAATTTTTATGAATTTCTCTACTTTTAAACATTAAAAAGAAAAATTCATAAAAATTTACTAACAAAATAAAAAGTTACTTTCAAATGGATTATTTTATCTACATAATATTGACTTTTAAATGAAATTAGTTTCAAATAAAAAATGTAAAAATAAAAATAAACTATTTTAGATTAAATTAACTTAAAGAAAACTAACTGTTTTTCAACACTTACTTTTAGAAGAAACACTAGTATAGGAATATATAGGAGTATTATAGAGTATAGGAATTAACCTTTTTAAGTTTTTCCTTCTCTTTATCCGTCCGAGGATTAAGTAGCTCTCTACCTTCCACTACCTAGCTACCGACAACTCAAAATTCTCAATGCATATATATACCTTAACATGCTCAAGAAATGGAAATGAAAAATATCTAGCTTATGCTAGCAAAATAATAAACATGAGGAAAAAAGAGTAAATTTTAGAAACAGTTCCTGCCTTTAATTATCATTCCAATTTCATTTATAATTTACTGGTTGTCCTATTTTAGTCTAAAAATTTATTAAAATTGTTTCATTTTAATCTCTCTCAAATGAAATCTATTGACTCATAACAACCGTAGGACACAAATTTTTAAAATTTTATTTTTAAAATATCTGGTAACTTTTTAACAATGTCACAACTTTTTTATAGTCATTAGATAAACTTAAATAAGTACTTTTTTCTTCTTGAATAAAATAAATATGATTCATGGAGAAAAAAAAACTGGTGATTTGCATTGTCCATTTAACTATAAAAGAATTTATTTTATAAATTAAATTTATTAGAACATAGTTGCCGAATAATTTAAATTATGATTTAAAAGATTGTTATTAGATGATTACTTTGAATTTTCAAATTTCATCTAATAGGTGACCAAAATAAAGGATAATTAAAAGTCAGTAACAATCCATGACATAATTTAACCGGGAAAAAAATGCTTCTGCTCATCCAAATTGAAAAATTACCCAACTTTACTATACAATGCAATAGCAGTGATCAGTGGACTAATTCGGTTAAAAACTAATCCAATTGGTTCGGCTTAACTGAATTTGAAGGGACACTTAAAAAAGGGGATTATTGTCCCGTATCACCAAGTGGGCTAGTGAAAGTGCAAGGAATATGGGCTCCTACAACCTCTTGATCCAGGGTTCAAGTCCCTCCTCTTCCCCTTCCTCCCCTAATATTCTTCAACTCGTAGATTAGAGAGTATGAATTAAAAAGAAAAAAAAAAAAAAAAAGAGGGGGGTGGCGGGGAGATTATTAGAATGAGAAACAGAAAAGAGCAGCAGAAAAGAAGGGAAAGACAGTGACAGTGCGGGTAAAGGGAAGAGGCCGAGGCCGAGCCTGAGCATGGATGATGGATTAGTGGTGTTTGCGTGAACGAACCTCCACCAAGCATGTAGCGCATGTCCCTCCTCCGGCACAGTTGAGCAAAGGCCTGGCCTGAGAATTACAAATAATTACTCTACAGGAATATTACCATATAGTAAGCTAAATAGTGGAGTAATATTAATGGAGCAATTCCTTTTCTTTAATCGAACAGTCCAATTATTAGGGAAATTAAATTTGTTACTAGCTACTGCATCAATGGTTTTGGTGGTAGGGAGCTTACATATGGGCCATACAATTCGATGTTGTTATCCAGCATTATATCCCTAAGCTTTTGGCCACCACATGCCCTCCGGAAATGTACGTCTGGGGTTCCATCAGGAAGCAACACCGACTGCCCAATCAATAAGTAAATTAAAGAGCTAGCTAGTTAACATTTCCTACTTACATACGATTACTAGAGCCCAAGCCGAGCCATCCCGCTTACATGAACAAATGCGAAATTAACAGCTGGAGGTGGAGGTTCGTCGGCCTCCCCCTTCGGCCGCAGAATCTCGGGGTCGGGGACGGTGCTCACGGCTCTGATTTTCCGGGCAGCAGGGAAGCTGATGCGGCTGAGGGGTTTAAGGTTTGGGTGAAACTTCTGGGTGGAGATGGAGAAAGCACCCAAGGCATTGCTGTTTAGAACCTGCATACCACTGCCCATTAGTTCAGATACTACAGTGATTGTGTTTGTGAACCTCTCAACATAAAAAAGTGCGCCTTTCCTTTTTATTTGGATATTTCCCACTTTGATTTCGCATCCTGGATAAATTAGACTCTTTTTTTTCCCCATAAAACAAAAGATAAAAATAAAATAAAATAAAATAAATTTGTGGTGGCTGGCTCTTGTTTATCTTATCTCTGGGAAGGACTTAGGCTAGGACCAACATCAACATGTTCCCCATTTTTTTTATCCCTAAACTACCCCTGAGATAAATAAAAGGCAAGTTCTGAGATCCGTAGGTTGAAGGAAATAAGAGACGTCAATAGCCGGGAGGAAGGGCGAGGATCACTACATTATTCATCTCTGCAATTACTCTTTGGGCCAAAATCCAACTTCAATTCCGTATCTTTCTTTCACTTGTCACACAATGCCATAATGTTTTTAGCATTTCTAGTCGGTTGCCCCATTTCGAGCAACTTTAAACTCTTAACACCAGACAGACATTATTAGTATTAGGGCTTAACTTTGGCAATTAGGAAGGATTGGCACCTGAGTTCTGGAGGTTAGTATATTAGCTTTTCCAAAATTAATTATTATATTATAGATATATGTCTAATTAGATATACTAATATATATTCCTAATTCCTCTATATATAACCCACAACTTAGCCTAGAAATTAATTAATTTGCCATTGGACTAAAATTCACCCTCATCTCCTAAAAAACCTACCTTGCTGCCACCATCACCGCTATCACCTCCTTTGATGAGTCGTCGTCATCGTCTTCAAATCTCACAACTGCTCGTCTCTGAATCTCATCATTGCTCATCGCCCCTTGCCTCCAGATCGCATTGCCGCTTGCATCCGAATCTCACATTATCACCACTCCAAAATCTCGATGTTAGTCATCACTGCCTAAAATCGCTACTAGGCTGGTCCTCTCTTACCTACACCGTCAGCTGCTCATAAAAATAACCTACAAAACTGTCGAAGATAAGCATGAGAAATGTCTAACATAGTGTACAAAAGTACTTACAATAAAATGTAAATGTGTCTAATATAATATGTTGAAGTGTTATAATGAGAAATTAAAAGTGTCTGATTGAATATTAAAGAATATCCAAAGAAATGTGTAGAAGTGTCTAGCTAAATAACTTGTAAACAATTTGTTATCTTTAGAAAATAGTTTTTTGAAATAATTAAAAAAAGTGTTTGAACCAATAAAAAAAAGTGTCTGATTGAATATTAAAAAAAATTTAAAGAAATATGTAAAAGTGTTTGACTAAATAATTTATAAACAATTTGTTATCTTTAGAAAATAACTATTTGAAATAATTAAAAAAAATATCTGAGTAAATATGTAATAGTGTTTAAATAAAAATGTAAAAATGTATAAATATTTAAAGAAATGTTTAAATAAAAGTATTTGATTCAATGAATAAAGAAGTGTTTAAATAAATATTTAAAAATGTCTAAAGTGAAATACAAAATTGTCTTAACAATAACTAAAAAAATAATTTTTCCTTTGGAAAACAAATCACAATCAGTCTTTGTCGATCTTTCTTTTTCTCATTGCCATTGCCTTTCGATGGCCAAGCTTACCACCGGCCAACTGCATCCCTATTGCCACCAACCAATCCAAGCCAAGGCCAGATTGGAGATCTGAAGCTCTCTCCATCGCCACCTTGTTCTGTCGTCTAGCCAAGCTCGATCGAAGATCACATTCTCTTCACATCTTGTCGTCACCGTCGTTGCCTTCTCGTCCGTCATCTTAATCATTGCTACTCTCTCTGTCATCGACATTGTCTTGTCTGTCGTCTTAACTGTTGCCACCGTCGTGTTGATATGCCGCCATCGTCGTCTTGTCTATTGTCTTGATTGTTGCTGCAGTTGCTCTCTCTATTGCGGTTGTTGTCATCTTCGCCGTCTCGATCGCCGTTGTTGACGTCTTGCCTACCATCTCGACCGTGCTCGCAGACCTTGAAGAATCGATCTAAAAGATGCAGCAATGGTAATTTAGGTTAGGGTAGGTTCTGATTGAAATTAGCTATTCTAATGATAGGTAAATTTGGTAATAATCTACTATGCCTAATTGAATATATGTTCACAATATCCATATGTTTCTAAAATGGTTTGTCTCACATGTGCTCTAAGAAGTAAAGTATTAAATAAGAAACATTAAATACTCATTTAATTATAATTTAAAATAAACAGTCGCATATTTTAGGCTCCTAAGCAGCAAGTTTTCGCGCCCTTTTTTTTTTTTTTTCCACGCAGTGCCATATGCACCTCCCCTATTTCTAGCCATGTTCCACTCAATTTTTTTCCAGCCCTCTCTCATCTGTTTAAAAACCTGAGAATGTCCACCATGGTGGACGTACACCACTGACGGATAAAGTAACGTCGTTAATGTCCAATGATAGATAAATAGTGTCTACCTTTGAGTGTCTAAATTTGGGTTGCAAGTGTCTATGCCTGGTGTTTTAGTGTCTGCCTCTAGTATATAAATGTCTGTAAGTTGTTTTCTTAGTGTTGAAGATAAAATACTTTGATTATTTAAATTTTACCTTTAATTTGGAGTATAATAATGTTATTTTAAGGGATATTTAATTCAAAAATTATATTATAATTTTACCTTTAATTCTAGTAAATGAATGTCTGCAAGTTGTTTGAGTATGATATCCTCTGTGTTGGATTGAAGTATCCAAATGTCTGATAATGATGGTCGAATGCCTAGTATAATGGGTTAAGTGCCTAAATTTGATAAGGAAATGTATAATTTACATGATTGTGGTGTTTAAATGTTTAATTATGACGCTTTACATGTTTTCTTCATTCTATATAAAACTAGATACTACATAGATATAATTGAATACTAAAAAAAAAAAAAGCAAACATATTTAAGAGAAAACAAAAATTTTATATTTTTATGCAAACAAGTTATGTACTGGTATCTAATATAATCTATAGGAGTTTCTAATTTTACCTATTGTGATGTCCAATATCACATATTATTGTGTCTAATTTCTAATAAAAAATAAAAATGTAGATACCATTTTTTCCTTTTATATTATCTCATTCTGTGTGTTGGTTAGAATATTAATATTTTAGTGTGAAAATATGAAAATTTGTAACTAATTTGGATCCCAACAATAGAAATAATAAAAGAGATTTATAAAATAAGAAAATTATTTGATGTTAAAAATAAAAAATGGTAATTGATTTAATTCCGTAAAATATGAAAGAACACTATCAAGAATAATTTTTTTTATAAAAATATACTTAAAAAATAATAATTATTATTTTTAATTAAATATAAAATTAAAAAAATTAAATTTTAAAAAAAATGGGGCCAAACGGACATTTGCGTTCCATCCCTAGCGGCTGGCATACGTCCACCAGGACGGACGCGAGAATTGCTCTCTCTCTCTCTCTCTCTCTTCTATCTTTCTTTTTGCTGGAAAGCATATGACACATAATGTAACCTTCATCTTTTCCAGCCCTTCTACTTCGTTTTCTCATTCATCATCATCATCATGGTGTAATTAATGTATAGATTGATTCTTTTCTAAAGTAAGCTTGCAAAGCTAATAAATTCGGTTGAAAATTTGACTTGAATTCGATTAAAGGAAAAAAAAAAATTTGTAGCTACCCAAAACTGTGAATAAAGGTTTGGGCAAATTAAACATTGGTTCAATTTCCAAGGCAACCAACTGGATTTCAATTTATTATTCATTCTCCAAAATTCCTTTGAAGAGCCTGTAAATTTGTTCCACAGTGGTCCCGCGCCTTCGGCCTTGGCCCTTGGGTACAAGTACCACCATACGACGAGGGCGCCTTTATGCACAAAGTGGTGAGTTGCTATTCACTTAATTCGTTTTAACTTAAATTAATTATTTTTAAATTAATTTATTTATATATATATATATTATTCTAAATTAATTTTAATTAAAATTTAATATTATATAACTACAATAATCCATTGAAAATATAATTTTTGTAATCTTATTTAATTTTTATAAATTTTTCTAATTTAAAGTATTAAAAAAATTCATAAAAATTTAACAATATTATAGATTATTGTATCTCCATAACATTTATTTTCAAATAAAATTAATTTCAAATAAAAAATATAAAAATAAAAATAAATTAATTATTTAAATTAAAATAAATTGGCTAAGAGGTTTGTGGAGCGATCTCTTTGGAGTATTTATGTGTAAGGTTTCAAGAGATTTGTAAAATTATCATAACTAAACATGCATGCATGGTATATATTGTATTGGCACTTGCCACTTGGTAATACATATAACATGATAGGGACTACTTGATTAAAGATTATCCATCGAACCATCGTAATTAATGTTATATTTTAAATAACAAAAGCATTACTATCCATCTCTTGGTTGTTAATTGTTTTTTAAACCATTTTTAATCAGACTTTGCATCTGATACCAGATTGATTTACTTTTTCTTAATTTTCTGAATTTTCATTTCTATGGATTAGAAGAATTAAGAAGTCTGGTGATGCTATTGGAATTGTGTTTGGCAGTATATAACTGCCACCATGTCTGGGTGGGCTTACGGTCTGAAAATAGATAAATTAGATACACGTTCATATAATTCGGCCAAAAGATCAATCATTAATTAGTACTAGAGGCTCACAATGCAACCTATCATTATTCGTAGGGTTAAGCCATTTATGAATATAACCAAACAAACAGTTAGATCTCACAATCTTGGTTTGGGCTGAAAAGGGTTTGTCGTTTGAGTGATGAAATTTATATATGTCAACTAAATTAGTTGACAACTTGTTAGTTGCTGGTATATATTATTGTTTAATCAACTTCCTGTGCAACTAGCTACAATTGCTTTCCTCATTCTCCGACTTAATTTATTGTTTGACCAGGATAGGTAACCTAACCACACCCAACCCGAGCATTAACTTTTTTTATACGAATGACTCGTTTACTGGTAGACTAGTTTGTGCCCTTAAATGTTTTTTTTATGTTACCCGATACTTGGGCAGGTTACGTAGAGTAATATACACCGATTTTTTTAGGAGCATCTTTTTATGTTGTCAATTACTATCACCTCATACCATTATAATAATATAAATAATAAATTTTGAGAGAGAAAACAAATATGAGCTTCCAAACTTATCCAAGAGACTGATGTTAAAAACTTTAAAACCTACCCAATTCATTGGTTATTAAAAATCGAAAAACCCAAAATACTAGCTACAATTTCAACTCTGGTTAATCAATATGGGATAGTGGTTTCTATGTTAGTTAGTGAAATAATTAGGGGTGGTCAATTGGTCTATTTGGTTTTAACAGAAACCAAATAGCTGAATTTTTTCCGTTTTTGGTCTTATACACTAATAATCAAATAGACAAAATTAGAGAGGAAAACTGAATTGACTGAAAACCGATTTAATTGAAAACCAAATTTTAGTTTTTAGTTTTTAATCAAATATCCAAATTGTACATGCACTAAAATAACTGAGAGAAGGGAAACGAAACCATCCATCCCTTCATCACTTTTCTCTCTCTTTATTATCGGGCCTTTAGGATGAGGCTAGTTCAACAGTACAACTCACTGGTAAAAATATACAAATACATGCCACTTCTAGAAAAAAGTAATTTAGTGACGGCTAAAAATAGTCACTAAAAACCCTGGTACCCTCGCTAATTTAACGTCTGTTAGTTGTCACTAAATTTAGCAATAGTTTACTCTCACAAATTTAGTGATGCGTAGTCGTTGCTAAATTTAATAACGACTTGCCCTCACTAAAATTTTAAAAATTAGTGACGGTTAGCCTTCGTTAAATAGGTATGACTAATCATTACTAAAGGATACCCCAATTAAAAATTACTTGCCCTCACTAGCCGCATAGGAGCTCTTGTCGATTAACCATTTTTTATGCTAACTTGCCATCTTAATTAACCTAGATAACCTTTTCTAATATATGTAATGCAATACAAATTTAGTTATGCGTAGTCATTGCTAAATTTAATAACGACTTGCCCTCACTAAAATTTCAAAAATTAGTGACAGTTAGCCTTCATTAAATAGGTATGACTAATCATTACTAAAGTACACCCCAATTAAAAATTAATTGCCTTCGCTAGCCGCATAGAAGCTCTTGTCGGTTAGCCATTTTTTATGCTAACTTACCATCTTAATTAACCTAGATAACTTTTTCTAATATATGTAATGCAATGGAGATGTGTACCTAAAAATCTATTGAAAGTCTAGTGATAACTCTTTGTTACTAAAGTTTAGTGACGGCTCACCTTCACTAATTTTGTGACGGTTAGTCGTTACTAAATTTAGCAACATTTTTTTGTTAATATTCCAAAGATTAACGACTACTTACCCTCACTAATATCTCAAACACTTTACCACCAACTTATTGTCATCTCAATTTAGGTTAAAATATATAGATTATAATTTGGGTTTAAAAATTTATTCATCTTAATTATTTTTCTAGAAAAGAAAAAAAAATCTATTGAATTTTAACTGTTTTTTTTGCCACACCTTGGGAATATTAATTTGTTAATCAATGATCATAATATTGGTTATTTGTATACAAACAAGCACCTTAAATAAAATTCACACTTCTTTTATTAAAAAAAATGAATGAACAAAGTTTTAAAGATGATGGTCAAAGACAGTGACAGTTTACCCTCACTAACTTAACAAAAGTTAGCCGTCACTAACTGATAGCTAGTGCTAGTTTTCGCTTGGTTCAAAATGTTTTAAGGCCTATCTGCCTTGTGCCCTCCCACTTAGACATTTGCAAAATAGAACTTTGCTACTTTATTTTGAAAAAAAAAATGTAGTTTTTCCCATCCCACGATTTAGGCAAACATCCTATGGCATGAGATGGAGAGAAAGTGACAAAGAGTTCGTCTTAGGCGCGATGGTCATCTACAATAAAGAGGTTGCCTCCAAGCGTGGTCAATTTAGTTAGTGCTGTTGATGGTCGACGGCTCGATCGGCTAAAAGGTTGTCGATCTAATTGTTAAGGAAGAGTTGAAAGAGGAGTCGGCCCAAGAATTAGAGATGGGAAGAGGCTTCCATCATCCAAAGGTAAATGCTGAATTTTTCAATGATCGATGTCAGCATCTGTGTGATTTATGTGTGCATGTTGTTGAATTGGGGGATTAAAATGGGTTGTAGGCTTATGCTTGTTCATAATTGTAGACATTTTGTTGAAATCCTGTAGCTTTGTCGGTGGAAAATAATATTATATCCTTGCAGAAGGAAAATTAAAGAAGAACCCCAGTACAACTCCTAATCGCGAACATGTCAGAAGAATCGAATAAAGGTTATATTGAAATTTAAGCTATAAGAAACTACTAATATTCTTATGATTCTTGTAGTTTATGCATAACCATTGGGTTTAAGGAAGTCCTCCTGACATTTACTGCATTATGCAGTATGATGTATTTGTTAATAATAAATTTTTCGATGATCAAGTTAGTAGAATAGATAGTTCAATGGATTCTCTTTTACACCCTTTGCAATGTATTTTAGATGACTTGATTGTTATAATTGGTAGTTGGTGTGAATTTGACCTTCCATTATTTATTAGTATGCGTCATTAATGAATGATTATGCCTATTGCTTCACTAGTAATAAATGTTTCTTCGGGTGCCAATTCCCCTAATATAGCATCAACTTATTATGGTGAATGTTCTTGTCTGTAAGATTTTGTTATAGTTGTGCCACCACTACGATAGGAGAACAAATGTTGATGTGGTCATTGAAGTTGTATGTCTTGAATAAAATCTCTCCAAAATTGAATGTAAAGCCCTAAGAAACTTCCTAGATGCATGAGATCACCTCACTCAAGAAGTTATATCTGCATTGGAGGTTAAGGCCTTCCATTTGTTTTCTATTATACAATTTTTATGGTCCTTTTTGTCCATTGCAAGTCATTCTTTATGTTCTCAAAATACTATCTCATTGTAGAGGAAGTACATGTGACTAATACTATGATTATTTCTTTATACAAATAGTTGATCAGTTTTTTGCCATCAAATTTCCAATGAGGCCTACATAACTAAATGCATTGTTTCATGACATTGACAATACATTTTTAAGTTTATGCAAATCATGCTGTAAATAAATTGGCTCTATATTTGCTTTACCTGTGTTTTTGTCATCATTTGCATGAAACAATTTAGGACATTCATGGTTAATAAATGTGTCTATGACAATTAATGTTGGTTCTTATTATCATCTTCAATAGATGACTATAAATATTCTCTCATTTTCATATGCATCATCTTCCAAGTTTTGTAAGCAATGTGGTATGCATTTTTTTTAGGTGCCTTTGCTTAGTTGCCTAGTAAATGAATTCTAAGGTCTCCTTCTGATGGTACAGCTAGTAAAGATGATATCATTCTACCCTTACCTATTCTCATGCGATATAGGAAGGAGGCTAGGATAAAGGCCTTCATGAAAAAATGAACTATTTGATCCCAAGTAATCCAATGATGGAAGGTCAAGTGATGTCAATTTCCTGACAATTCCAACCCTTTGTGTGCAGTTAAATACTTTATTTGTAAGTTTACCTAACATTTCTTCCTTCCTTGAAAATGGTTGTAGTTTAGGGGTTGTTTAACTGTAGAAAGATATCATTTTTTGGTCCAAATTTTCATTGCATAGTAAGATAATGCTATACCATCATATTTTGGAGATCAGATTTCCTTGTTTTCTATTCTTATATAAATTTGAGAAAACTATAAAAAGATTACTATTTTCTCAAAGGAGTTTGCCAAATCCTAGAAAGGTTTTCTATATTCATAGAACAAATTATTGGAATTTTTGCTCAAGCTAAACATAAAATAACTTTAGTTATGTATTCTCTTCTGGACTTGTACTTTAAACCTGTTCCTGATTCTTGAGACCTCTCTTGTAGTGGAATAACCAACTTAGGAAAGGAACAAAAACATGTATATATGATTTTTCATGTATGACTTAACTATTAAATGATATTAGAGGTGTACTTCATGTTTGTGGATATACATATAATCTACCTATATTTTATAACTGTTGTAATTGTAGGAACAGGACAACATGGTAATATGTGTAGGAATAATAATAATAATAATAATAATAACAACAATAACAAGCATTAACTAATGAAGGCCAATTGTCACTAACTTAGTGACGACTAGCCTTAGCTAAAGTTAGTAATGGCCAGCCTTCACTAATTTAGTGACGGTTTGTCTTTGCTAATTTAGCGATGGTTAGCATTTGCTAAACTTAGTGACGGCTAGTCATTACTAAATTAGAAACAATTAACCATCGCTAACTCACTGGTAACAGACCGACATCAAAAAATTAATGACTGTCGCTTTTATGAAGGCTGGTCGTCACTAAATAGTGACAGCTGCCGTTGCTAAATTATTAGTAGCGAGCAAATTAACCACTGCGATTTTATCGACGACTAGCTTTCGCTACCTTTTTGTTTAGTAGTGTACAAAAAGATTGTGCCTTTTAAACCCACTAGTAAAAATAAATTAATAAATAAATTTTTTTGGTTAACCAAATTTTATTTAAGTAAACCAAAATTGAACCAGCAAAAAAAAAAAAATCAATTTATAACCAAAAACCGAAATAGCACAAAAAAAATGGTGACTGAAAATGAAAATTTTTTTCAGTTATTTGGTTATTTCAGATAAAACCGAAATTATGTTCACACCTAGAAACAACAGCCACAAAACCACACATTTAGACAATATTTTTTTTATAAAATTTACAATTTGACCGTATAAGTTTTAAATCTTACAAGTATATATCATAAAATAATCAATTATTACATAGTTGAGTGTTGACCATTTTTTCTCACTTCCCACTTGCTCATCAGCCATATATATTTCTCAAACAATTAGCGGCGAAGCCACGTTTAAGCGAGTGGGGGCAATTGCCCCAACTGAATTTTAAAAAATTTGGGAAAATTACATATTTAGTGTTGTATCTTTAATTAAATTTGTAACTTGACCCCACAAATTTTAAATTTTATAGCTACATATTATAAAAATAATTATTTATTGCCCCCACTAACAATTTTTTCTGGCTTTGCCCCTGCAAACAATGCTCTCATAATACTAACTGGGATTTTGATGTTGATGCTCCATTTGAAAGTTTTCATTGAAACTTCATGTCAATCAAAGAAACATGTGCCAAAATGAGGTGATAGTTGAAGAATTTGCATTCAGCGAAGTGAACCCAAGAATTGTTAAAAATATTGTAAGTATGTTAAGCTGGCTCTCTATATACCTGCTTATATTATTATTATTATTATTATTATTATTATGCATTCAATGACATGTAATTTTTTTTTTTTTTACAAGAGTACATGGTTAAGGGTATTATATCTAAGGGGTAAGGGAAATAGTGATTTGTTCGAAACTTAAAAGACCATTGAACCTGTGTAAATGACATTATATAGGGAATATGAGTGAGGTGAGAGTTGAACCTCTAACATCACATTCTTCTCGGGTAAATTGCACCCGCTAATCCCAACATTTAATTATTGTTTCACTTTTAACCTTAACCTTCAGTTTGCTCGTACCGTATCCCTAACCTCAATAAAACATTTCATTTTGGCCATTTTTTGGACGGAAATAGTTATCTTAGACGGAAAAAACCACGTCAGCAGATTATTGTAGTGGAAAATGCTTCTTTTAACCCCTGTAAAAATCTTTTTTGCCAAAAAAACCTTACAGTTTTTAAATCTAACAAAAAACCTTAGCCAACCCTCTCCTACCTCTCTTCCATCTCCGGCATCCCCATCTCAGTGGCCTCCCGCTCCGGTGAACCCCCTCCTACCTCTTCGGCGGCGCCATCTCTGACCTCCCTTTCTGCCCTGTCCTCCCATCTCCGGCATGCGATTCAACTTCTTCTTGATTTGGCTTCTGTTTTTGCCATCCGTCGCTCACCCCATCTCCGCTTCCTCTCTTCCATCCTTGTCAGTGATTCGGCTTCCTCTGATTCAGTGTCAGTGGGTAAGGGCGATTCAGTGAAGAGTAGACGACGACAATTCAACGGTGAGTGCAAGAGGGCCGGGTGTCGCTGCTCAAGACTGATTTCAATTTAATCGCGACCCTCTCCGGGCACCCCTCATCCTCTGTCCCTAGCCCCAATCCCTTTTCCTCGCACTAACCAGCCTTATTAGTCTCTTTCCCTCTCACTGCCATTGCTCGATAGTCCCTCCCTCTCGACCTCCCTTTCCCCTCCGCCTTCACTCTCTCTTCCCTCCCTCTTGGCCTCCTTCTCACTCCCCGTCCTTTGTCTCCGATTCCGTCTAGATTAGCCACACTCATCGTGGAAAAGAGGCTGGAGAGGGAAGAGAGGTAGGAGGGGGTTTGCAGGAGTAGGAGGCCACCGAGATGGGGATGGAGGAGAGGTAGGAGAGGGTTGGCTAAGGTTTTTCGTTAGATTTAAAAACTGTAAGGATTTTTTGGTAAAAATGATTTTTACAGGGGTTAAAAAAAGCATTTTCCACTACAATAATCTGCTGATGTGGCTTTTTCCGTCTAAGATAACTATTTTCGTCAAAAAAGGGCTAAAATGAAACGTTTTATTGAGGTTAGGGATACGGTACGAGCAAAATGAAGGTTAGGGTTAAAAGTGAAACAATAATTAAAGGTTGGGGTTAGTGGATGCAATTTACCCCATTCTTCTCGTATCTCCTTTACCACTCCATCAAGTAGCTAAAGACACATACATACTTTAGTAAGGCCGAGGGTACAAATAAATTTCTTCCAACATGCATTCCATGTCCTACAGACTAATTACCAATGCTATGTTATTGAATTGGTTGTGGTGCTGCCCTTAAAAGCTAGTTTATTTCTGCCCTTTTGCTTTTGCATATCACTTACATTGGTCCAGAATAATCTTTGAAATAGGCCAGGTCAGCCAAGATGAAACTTCTAACTAACCACTTAAGCTAAATTATCTTGACCAAATTTACTAACAATCTTTTCATAGTTTCACTGATTTCCTAATCATCATCTCATACTAAATTGAGTCGAGTTATAATTGTATTCTTATGAATGGATTTATATCAAGTAATCTTGAAAATAATGTTATACTTTTTTGTAAGAGCATATTTAGTGGTGAAAAATTTATAATAAGACTTTTCTAATTAATTACATGCCAAATTTTATGTCAATTTCTCAATGTTTTTAGATCAGTAAGACCATCAAGATTGCAACAATCTAGAAAACCAAAAGACTGCCACTCCATAACCCTACTTGTAGTATATTTCTCTTTAGATATCAAATTTTCATTAAAATCACCACACATAAGCCAGGAGTCTACTAAATTTAAAATAAATTACTCCACTTAATGCCATAACCTTTTTCTTTCTTGAGGATCATTTGAAGCATACACCACAAATACTATGTAGCACCATTTCTCCACTTTATTATGCACTTTATAGTGAATAACTTGATTAGAAGTAGTAATATATTTAATGTCCAAAATAGAAGGGTTCCAAAAAGCAAGATTCTCCCATTAATAGCATAAACATAGTTATTTAAATAAAGACCAACCTGTAGTTATATTATTAAGAATGGCATGAAACTTATGACTCTTGACCTTGTTTCCAATAAGGCTAAAAGACTAATACTATATATTTTAATTTGTTTCCTCACCTTTTTTTGCTTAAGGGTAAGATTTAGCTCTTGGATATTCCAACAACACCACATCTGTTAAGTAGGAATAAAAGGTATTCTTGCTATAGAATCTTTTATAGTCTCCCTTGTCATACTAAATTGTAATAATTCAAAGGTATTAGCTAACAACAATTCTTTGTGTTTCTGTTTTACCTCATAAAAAACAAACTATTTCTTCTGGCCCTGGCTTAGATTTCTCTTCTTACCAGAATCCACAAAGTGTTACTGATTTTCTATAAGTGGAAGATGAACCTTTTTCACACCATTAGAGCTCGAAATATCCTTGAGAGTAGTTATTTCCTAATCAACTAGAATGATTTCTTTAACATGTTCCTTCCCCTTAACCTTACCAACATTGCCTTTTTTTCTTCATCTGCCTTGGATCACATTCCTCCTCACGGTGTCCATATTTCTTACATTTCCCACATTGATTTAGCCACCATTTGTAAATGACAAGTTAGGCCTCATGAACCGTAGCAGAGTTAGGTAGTAAAGGTTTACCAATCTTATTCATTATCCTACTTATGATACTTGAGTTCCAGTATTAGAGCTCCACATTTGGCAAACAAACCCAAATAGGAAGAGCATCAAATGGTTCTCAATCCAATTTCATATCCAATTCCCATTTACGCAGTATAAGAGGTTTCATGAAAACAAAATTCATCCAGCCCTCCAAAATTTTCATCAAATCATCATGTGAATGAAAGCAAAAAAAAAAAAAAAAAACAACCCTGATTGAATCTTGGTAACCACTGGCGCCAGAACATTTTTCCACTGAAAATGTACATATTTCTTCATATTCTCATGTGAAACCTCTGTGTCAATCACTGTACCAACAAGAGTCAATCTCTATTCGCTACAACCTTGTTCAACTTCCTCATCACTTAACACAATCACATCCTTCTTTACATCCTCTTAACAATATTGGAGTTCAAAGTTTGCAAGTTGTTAGATCTTCAAGTATTCCAGCCCTTCTTGATCATCTTCTTCAACCACCTGAGCCCAAGCCATGGCAGCCGACATTTGATTTGGCGAATCAACTGGCCGTCCCATGCTGGAGTGATCAGAATGAGGCCTTTCCTCAAAGTCCTCCCCTCCTAAATCAGCCTCTTGATTTGGATCCATATCAGGCCACAACTCAAGCTTCCGATTGGTCCCTTCCTCGCCCACGAGATCCACATTGATGACGTCCCATAGATCGCCCCTAAGGTTTTGAGTCAACCATCGCCACAAACCTTAGTTTCTAGAGAAAAGGAAGCACCTTTCTCTAGAAACCAAATGAACATTAGTTCTTATCACATTTTTCAATGTTGTCTATACATTAAATTTTTTTTTTTTTTTGTATTTGTGGCAAATAAAGAGAGATTATTACTTTTTATTTGAAGGAGATATTATTGCATTCCATGCTTCATTTTTTAATTAATAATTAAAAACCCATAGTGTGATGAACGGGTAAGTCTAATGTAATTCAATTTTTTACATAATCACGGGAATAGACATACATAAAGTAGGGAATATACAAGACAATTCCGCGATAAACCAAACCCACCGAATTTCCATTTAAACTTCCAGAGTCTCGAATCTTTTGAGGGGGATTAAAGGTATAGAATTGGTGGTCCATAAAGAGAAAAAAGGGGTTGACCCAATGATGATAAAAGAAATCGTGCTCTCAAATTTGAAATTCCATTTGATAAGAAAAGGGTAGATGGGGAAGGAAAAAAGCAAGGGCTTTTTTCACTCTTATTTACACTTTTGAATTCCGAATTGCTCATCTAGCTAGTTTTAACTTTCAGTATCACGGTTAAATTTACCAATACTGGGTAAGGACTAAGGAGAGGGGAAAGTGATGGAAGCTGGCCACCGCTTCACCATTCCGCCGAATGGACCAAGACCCGTTGATGATTTTAGTTAACAAACCATTGCAAATTCTTTTGTTCAAATTTCTGTGATGGATTTCATATATGTGAGAGGTTTATTTTTTTTAATTAATGGTGAGGTTTTCTTTTTCTTTTTCCATCGTTTTTATGGATCATTTGTGAGTTTAGATAGGTACATAGAGATTGACCACATGAGATCATGACTGAACTACATTATGTCATCATATTATGAGTTTCAAAAAAGAATTACCTTAATAATTGTATGTTTCTCTTTACATTTAAATTTCAATCATTAGCACATCATAGTTTAAGATTATATATCTTATTTTCTCATAATAATAATAATAATAATAATAATAATAATGCATTCTAAAATGTATTAATTTTAAATTTTTTTGTTTTTTCCACTCTTTTACATTCATAATAAATTTAAAATAACTTTGAATTAATGCATTTTAGGGGAAAAAATCAGTAGAAAGAAAAATAGAACAACTAGATTAGTTGTACATATTAAACGTTAATAACCTTGCTACATAATAAATAAAACTCTGTTCTTTAGGAATGTGTCATATTGGTTGTAGATGATGTATAAATTACTGATTGAAATCAAGGGCAAACATAAAAGGACATGTATAGATCTGGGCATCCTTAAGATGATATAATTCATTTTTAGTCATTAAAATTTAAGCTAAAGTACACCGTTCTTGTAAAATTTAAGTAAAAAAACTACTTTTGGCCTCCTTTCCAAAAATATTGGGTCTGCCTCTGATTATAATGATTTTTTTTTTTATGTTTTTTGTTTTTTGAAAAAAATAAAATTTATATCATACCAGAATTATGGAATTTATTTAAAAATAAATTGAAATGCCTAAGAAAAAAGTATTTTCAACACATGATTCTATTTCATTACAACTTTAGCGAATTCATTTTTAAATTAAATTTAAATATATTATTATGCGTTATTCTTACACACACACAGTGATTATTTGTTTAAATAATTAAATTTATAGAAAATTATAACTTTAGAAGTCCAAATAAATATATTTTATTTATTTTTTAACTTATACAACCTAAAAACAGAAAATCCATAAAAATACCTACCTTTTAAAAAAACAATTTTAAATTAATTTTTGGAATTCTTAATATTAAATCGATGTCTCTAAAGAGACAATATTGTGTTATTCTGGTATTAGTACAAAAAAAAACCAAATCCTAAAAACTAAAAGCCAATTTTCTCTTTTATGTTTTTTTTTTTGTTTTTAACCAGCATCATTTGAAAATTAATATCATGCCTGTAGAATCATGCATTGAATACCATTTTGTTTACAATATAACAAAATTTTTGATCAATTTTTTACTCAATCAGCCTAAAATTAATGGAAACTTAATTACATCATGAGAAAATGTTATTTAATGAATATATATATAGCTTTTAAATTCAAAATAAAAAATTACAAAATAAAAATAAATGATTAATCTAGTTGAATAGCTGACGAAATGAGCCTTAAAAAGAAATTTTCATATGAAGGAAAATTGCAAGAATTTATTAAAAGAAAATTATGACGATTTTTCTATAGAACTACTAATCATTAATTGGCCATGACGGTTTTGGGTAAATTGCACCTGTGACCCATAATATTTTATTATTGTCCTATTTTAGACATAACCTCAAAACCACGCATAAGAATTCCTCAACCTCAAATTTTTTAGCGCATTGAAGGATAAAAAGAGTTGAAATTGATGGAATTAGGCACATGGCATGCCATCATGGAGCAAATTGTTATGGTGGTTCAATGAATCAATTGTTGATGATGATGTGGAAAAAAAAAAGAAAAAGTAAAAAAAAAAAAAGCTTCAAATGAAGATCTCCTTGGTTTACGCTGCTGTTGGCCTTTTGTCGGAATTGCCATTCGGGCCTTCACCAAGTCTGTTTACATCGACCTCATTTCTGGGCTTTTGTTGGTCTATTTGTGCTGACCTCGTTTCCATCATCTGTCCTCTATTCACTTTCGTCCGTCTATTCTCATAAACCTTGTACTCCGTCCTCCGACTCAAGTAAATATGCCTAAGCAGCTGTTGCTCTCCTTTCCCTTCCTCTCAGCCATCACGATATGCAGAGAGATGATTTCTACCGTTGTAATCTCCTAATTCGCAATCTCCCTTCCCTCTGATCATGATTTCCATTCGTTCCGATTGTGCATTTTCCTTTTGCAATTTCCAATTAGTTCGAATTACTGCAGGTTCAGGATGCGATGAAGATGTAGTTAAAGTTGAGGCAAATAGAGGGGTGTACATTGAGATCTGGACGGAGTTGAGGTAGAGAAGGGCCACCAGAGGATGCACTTTTCCTTTTCTTTTCTTTTTTTTTTTACTTTTTATTTTATTTTATTATTTTTCTTTTTCCACATTATTACCAAAAAATTGATTCATTGTGCCACCATGGCAAATTGCTTCATGATGGTGTGCTACATAGCTAATTCTGTCATTTTTCACATTTGTCATTTTTTAAAAATTTAAAATAAAATAAAAAAATTGAGGTGAAAAACTTTTTATGTGAAGTTTTGAAGTTAGGATCTAAAATAAAATAATATTAAAAAGTTAGAAGTTACAGATCAATTTATCATGGCGACTTCACGTCTCGGAAACCTTCATTAAAAACACGCTAAGTACTGTAACTTACCTACAAA
This sequence comes from Aquilaria yunnanensis, assembly GCA_039654915.1. NCBI lineage: Eukaryota > Viridiplantae > Streptophyta > Magnoliopsida > Malvales > Thymelaeaceae > Aquilaria > Aquilaria yunnanensis. Next base: position 27,380,855 of record CM077600.1, on the reverse strand, counting down.
TCCCCCTTTCTCGGCAACAACTGTTTCCTCCTCCTCATCCTCCTCTCTCTCTCTCTCTGGCAAAAGGCAAAAGGCAAAAGGCGAAAGGCAAAAGCTATCTTCCTTAAAAATCTTCTCTTTTTTCCTTTCTTCTTCCACAAAAATAACTCCGTTAGACTCGCTCCATTTATCCATCCACCAACAATCAATCCAGCTCTCATTCAGGCCTTTTCCAGTTCTCTCCCTTTTTCCGCCATTTATATCCTTCTCCTTTCCTCCCTCTAGGGTTTGATTCGAACCACCTCGACGCCCTGAAGATGACCACCACTTCCGTCAAGAACACCATGTTGCCTCCTGGGCTTGTCAACAATCTAAATGAAGTCCTAATGAGCAGAAGGGGGCCCAAGAGGAGTGAAGATGGTGAAGATAGTTCCAATAAGGAGAATTCCGCTGAATCAGCCGAACCCTCCACTTCTGCTTCCACCGACGAGGACAATTCGAAGCCTGTCATTTTGGTCACTAATGGCGACGGAATTGAGTCCTCTGGCCTTGTTTATCTCGTCGAAGATTTGGTTCGGGAAGGCCTCTACAATGTCCATGTCTGCGCTCCTCAATCGTGGGTTTTCGTTTTCTTCATCTGGGTGATTCGCTTAGTTGCTGATTTCTGTTGGTTTTGTGGGTTGTGATGAAAATGTCACCTTTTTTTGTATTTGTTGATTGTTTTTTTCGGTGTTTTTGGTTGCATTCTCGTGTGCTTTTATTTCGATATTGATAATTGTATCTCTTAAGTGGAAATAACTTCTGATTCTAATTAGTTTCTGAATGGAATGCTTCAGGGACAAATCAGTTTCTGGTCATTCAGTGACATATCAAGAAACTGTTGCTGTTACTTCTTCAGAAATGGGTGGCATCACGGCCTTTGAAGTTTCTGGTATGATCAGTTCTGCTTTCTCTGAGAAAGCGATTTCTTGCCTGTGATACGAGATTATAATGTTTTGATGTGGCTGATAACATCCCGCAGTTTAGCTCTGTGTTGCACATCGCTATTAGCAAAAACAGGAAATAGCTTCACTTTGTTGTCAAAGTCATCATTTTTGTCACAGATTTTTCTAATTTCTCATTTTCTGGACTATTAAAAATTGTACACAATTATTAAATCCCTGACAGCAAGATCTTTCCCTTTGGTGTGAGTTTGAAATCTTTTACTGAGTGCTTTGAGGATTGTTCTCATCTCAGGGACTCCTGTTGATTGTGTGTCATTAGCATTATCTGGGGCACTGTTTTCATGGTCAAAGCCTTTGCTGGTTAGGTTTTTATTTTTGTGTCAGTTAATCACTAAAGGAAGAAATGGTTTCCATGATTTACTGATGAATGAAAGTTGATCTGATTCCCAGGTTATTAGTGGAATAAATCGGGGTTCAAGCTGTGGCCATCACTCGTAAGTTATGCGTGCACACTGCTCCTTGTGACATTATTGTTTAGAACTCTATAGCATGTGAATAGGAATTCCTTTCAGTAAATAAGTTCTAGACTAATGTTTTCTCCATATATATACAGACATCTGAATGACCTATTTCTGAATTTACATTTTCTCCCACCTCATTTGAAGGATACCTTGAAACATGTCATGGCCAGGTTTTACTCGGGTGTTGTAGCTGGGGCTCGGGAGGCCCTAATTTCTGGTGTACCATCCTTGTCAATATCACTTAACTGGTATGTTGCAACCTTATTATGTGGGGTTCTGATACTACTACATATTTTCATTCTTGATGTATTCTTACCCTAAATGCTCCATGCAATCACAGGAAGAAGGAAGAAAGCCAAGAAAGTGATTTTAAGGATGCAGTCGGTGTTTGTTTACCTCTAATAAATGCTGCTATCAGAGATATTGAAAAGGGAGTGTTCCCCAAGGATTGCTATCTGAACATAGAAATCCCAACATCTCCATCCAGTAACAAAGTTAATGTTCCTAACATTAGGGATCCTGCCTACTATCATAATTGGTTGTTATGGCATAGACTAGATTCAAAAGTATATTAGAGCATATGTGGATAATATATATTTTCCTATTTTCTTTATTACTACATTCTGAAAATTATTTTGTTGAAGAGCGCGGAAATAAAATTGGGCATCATGTTTCACTTGATATAAGTTCTTCATTTGGTTTAAATTTACATTGGTTTCTGGTACACAACCTATGCAAGTGTTAAACCATGAACGATGCACTAAAGGAAAGTGGAAAAACCTTGTTGGAGCGAACACTAAAATGACAGTTACAGTAATAGATTTGTCTTATTGCTCTTCTTTTCAATGTTCTCTGGTCCTGTCTCAGTACTAACGACCTATATTTGCTTGGTTCTTGTTCATGAATACTAATGTCTCAATGTTGCCAGCAGATACCGACAGTATTCCATGTTATTTTTAAATTCACCATTATGTGCTAGGATTATAGTTTAGCAACAGTTATTGGGGCAAAGGTTACCAATTCTAAAAGAAAGATTTAGCACCAGAATAAAAGGCCACCTGCTATTTTTTATTGTTGATGACTTAATACTTGCATAGAAGGGTTGAAGCTCTTATTTCCAAGTAAATTCTTCTCCTATTCTTTGAAATTACCTGGATATTGTTTTACAAGCCCCATCCATTGGGTCTCCTGGCCCCTGGGCTGCCACTTGCAATAATTAACTTAAGCTTCGTCTTTGTGAGCTTAACCTTTATTTGAACTCCATCTGTATGACATATTTAGAAGACATTGGGAATTAGTCTTTGACCCATGGCACTGCTCAGACTGGTGCTGCTTTCTAGGGAACACTGCTAGCTAGGCTTAGGTAGATAAATTTTCATGCTTAATGTCTAGCGATGTCAGTTGACTTGATAAGTCTGCTGATTCCCTACTGTTGGATCTGTGCTTTCATTTTGCTTTGCTTTTTTTCCTCCTAAATTGCTGGGGTTAAGATCTTTCCTGTGTGTAAAGTGGGTGTAAGATCATATACTCTGCAGATTTTCCTTCTGGGAAAGACCATGTTGCTTTTACTGAGTTATTTATATAAATGGATCTCCTATCCAAATTAGTTGCTGCAATTTCCTATCACACACATGCACGCACACAAAGGATAAAAACAGAAGGTAAGCCAGAAAAGGAACTTGCTTCAGTTTCTGCTGTGTATACCTCATAAATGTCAGCTATTCCTACCTTTTTCCTTTGTCTTTTTCACTCCCTAGCAAGTTGCTGGTGTATGTCGTGAGAGAGTGCAACCATTTTGCTTTGTCTTTCTACATAAAGTGTGAAGTACAAATTAATTTCATCATTCAGTTCTTACCGTTTGTTTATGCACGTACAGGGTTTTAAATTAACCAAGCAAAGTATGGGGAGATCCTGTCTGAATTGGCGAGCTGTTTCAGCCAATCGTCACCCTTCAACTGGTTATATGTCTAACCAGCAAAGCCTTGGCATCCAGCTTGCACAGCTGAGCCGAGATGCATCAGCTGCTGTGAGTTTTTCTTGCTGAAGCATGAAAGTTCATGCTCTTCTTTCTTTTGTTCCTATGTCATTGTTGCAACTTGTTTGTTCACTCCCTGGAATTGGATGGTAATTCAGGCATGCATCATTGCATTCACTTACTGCATTCTACTTTTATGTATTCTCAGGGAGCTGCTCGCCGCATTACAACACATAAGAAGAATGTGGAGATAGAATCGATTGGAGTTGCTGGAAAATCTGATACCAACCACATGAAGAAGTACTTCCGGTTAGAGGTAAGACATTCACAAATGACTTTGTGAATGTTGTTAAAGTTGTAAACATGCATGCCTTTCTTTGTAGTCTGTCATCTCCATGGATAGCTGCTTAGTCATTTTGTGAGGTGAAAAAAAAAACAAAAGAAAAGAAAAGGACTCATGTAAATGTTGATGCATTTATGTTGACAGTTTATGGATAAAGAAGAGGCAGACACAGATGAGGATGTAGATGTCAGGGCTCTTTCTAATGGTTTCGTAAGTTTTCTTGCTAAAGCTTCTTCTTTCCAAGCTTCTCCTTGTTATTGTTTTGAAGTTTTTATGCTAGCACTGCGGTCATATAATATTTTTGGCATCAAATGGGTGCAAGAAAAACCTTACTTGTGGGAGCATGCATGCATGTCTTTTATTTGATGAAGAAAGTGTGTGGAGCATTTCAATAATAATTCATTGCAGAGCTTGGGACTTTGGCCATGGAGACCATCGCTGATCTTCAAACATTACATTTTTTTTTCTGATATTTTGCAGATTGCTGTAACTCCTCTTTCATTATCTTGCCATTCTGCCTCACATGTTCAAGCAGCAGTGTCGGATTGGATGTCCAGTGCTCTTCATGGGGACCTATAAAGTCAGTGGGATCATTTTTTCCCCGTTCCCGTTAGAAGGTTGTTTGTTTCTTTGTATTTTTGTTTTTTTTGGGGGCTAAATTTGATACAATTTTGTTGTAAAATAAGATTTCATGTTTGAAAAACTTTGATTGGCTAAGATTCGGAGTAGAAGAGAAATTTCCAATTTTGTAACTGTGTTGGCGTATATTTCGTTCAATTAAAGAGCCAATCAGATTTATTACAACATCTGTTCATGCCTAGACTGGACTGCTTTTGACGACTCGGGAAGCATGAACAATGTTAAGTTGCAGGAGAAACGTAAACAGACAACTTAGTAGAAATCATAACCAAATGGGTGTATAAGGTTGTAAATAAATTGAACAAATATGAACAAGTTTTATTCGTGTTAGTTCATTTAGTTTTTAACCAAACACAAACATGAATTCAAATAAGTCTTGTTTGTGTTAATGCATTTATATTGTGAAAAGAAGTGTTTATGTTTATTTATTTTTTGTTTGTGAACAATAATAAATGAACCAAAGGGGTGAATGTAATGGTGAATATAAATAAACAAACATGTTAGTGACAATTTATATGAAGTTATGCACAAGTTCATGAACAACTTAAATGAATTTAAACAAAATGAACACATACACAAATACAGATAAACATCACTTTAGTCCAAGTGACTAACGAAAATCTAAACTTAAAGGAGGTGGAGATAAAATGTGGATAGTCTATGTAGACATAAATGGGTATGGATATATATATATATATATATATAATAAATTAATAAATAAACAAACTAACAATGAACATAAATAAATAATAATCAAACTGTTTATGAACACAAATGAACGAACATAGGTTTGTTCGTTTAAATAAATGAATAGAAAATTGTGTTCATGTTCGTTTGTTTAACTTAGTAGATGAATATAAATGAACTCCCATCAAACGTTCCATTTATTTATAATCCTGTGGGTGTATTTATTGGTTTAAATTTGTTGAAATTAAGTTAAAAATTGATAACATTTTGGAAAATGTATGAGTCATTATACAATTCAATTCCTATACTATCAACCACAACCCATTTGAAATAGAGAAAAAAACATACAACCGACACAAAGATTTTCTCTTGTTTTTTCTCTCTCCTCTTAGTAAGCTCTTTTTGCCATGTTTGCTATTAATATTGACGATTAGTTTTAGAGTTTTGAAAAGTCATCCAATGATAATTTTTAGTTTTTGGATTCAACAGTTGGATCTCTACTATTGATAAATTATTTAAACTCTAATACTAGTTACAGTTGTTCCCAAATAGGGCTCAATGGTTATTTCACTTTGTTTTTGTTGCTTGAGAAAGATGGGAGTATACCATTTCTTAAAATTATTTTTTAGTAGCTTATTATTTCATGCAGTTTCCATTTGATATTAATTTTCCGTTTGACTACTAAGAGAAGATGATATTGATATTACTATGCTGATGTTCCATATGGTATATTAGATAATTGAAAATTTCTCACACAGACTACAGAGTGTAAAAGTTGTTTTTCTTATATTTTGTGCCTATGTAAATGATATTTTCTTTATGATATTAGATCACTAGTAAGTGAAGAAGTTGTGTAACATGAACTTTAGAAGATAATGAGGTATGTTGGCCCGCATGATATAGCGGGTATTTTTTTACAATAAATTTAGTACCAAAAATTTAAATAATAAAAAATTAAAAGATATGAAAAAAAAAATTGATTAAAGCCAAACTAACCTAAACAATAATTGAAATTAGGTAAATAGAAATATAACATCATATGTATTTTGAAACATAACATAACTAAAAATTTTCCCTTTTTATCAACTTAAATTCTAATTTTTAATATCAATGAGAAATTTATTTAGAAAAATTTACTAAAAATTTTAGCAATTATGGACCAAATTATTTTATTAGACCATAGAGAACAATTCATACTAAAAAATGCAATCATGAATAACAAAATAATATGATTAAAACACAAAATTGTGCTTAATTTATGTTAATAAATTTACAATTTAACCATTAACTTAATAAAGATAAAAAAAAATTAAGAAAAATAATTAAAGTCAAATCAATTAGAACCATAGCTAGAAGTAGGTAAATTATAATGATTAAAGTTTTATTTTATAAAAAATTAAAGGAAAGCCACAAAAAAAGTTTGAACCAATGTTGAAAATGGAAAAATATTAAGTCTTAAAGGCTTAAAATTGATTTAATGAATGTAAAAAAACAGATTAACACAAAAACAAATAAACTATGATAACCAATGTCTTACTTTAGAATATAGTACATAAAAACAATAAAAATTTTGGGGACCAAGAGAATAAATAGAAATAATCTAACTAAATATTTATTAAATTTGAGGACCAAAATAAAAGATGAATGGAAAATAGGGACTAACGTGGAAAAGAGTAGAAGCTTAGGTGGCGTTTAGTTATAGAAAATTTTCCCATTTTTCTTTTTCTAATTTTCTTTGATGAAAGTTTGACTGTATGACATGTTTTAAGGATATAGAAAACTTTGTTTTCTAAACTTTAGAAAATTCATGTGTTAAAATGGAAAACATCTAAAAGAAAATTTTCTATTTTATAACATGAGTTTTCTAAAATTTAGAAAACAAGATTTTCCACATTCTTAAAGCTAGCTATGCACTTGAACTTCTATCAAAGAAAATTTGGAAAAGAAAAATAAGAAAAATTTTCACATCCAAACACCACATTAGGGATTAAACTAACATTTAACCAGACAACCTTAAATTAGAGAAATTGCAAAATGGGCCATAAAAAATGCGAGCACCTTGTGAAAAAGGAATTGAACTCAAGGAAGGGTCATTGTGTTTAGGGGGGGGGGGGAATATTCATATTCAATGATGAACAATGAAAACTCTACAACTTTTATGAGTAAGTGAGGTATGTGGGTTAGCTATGATATAATCAATATAAGTCATTGATGAAACAATGTAAAAGGGTAAGACTTACATTGACATTAAGTAAAATATGAGTATAAGAGTTGTTTTGACATTAAGTAAAATTTGAGTATAAATAATTATAAACAAATAGAGTAGTCAACTGAAAATGTGTTTTTATAGTATCAAAAGAGCATTAAAGATAATGAATGAAAAGTGATTAAAACAATTTTATTAATTAATTCAATAAAATCACTAAGAGAAAGAAACTTTCTGGTGTTTATAGTGTAGGATAACATTTCATAATATAAATGCATAGTTTTTTTAGATTTTTTGCTCACTAGTGAATTAATAATAAAATAAAACCTTTTAAGAATTGTGCACTCATGCATAATACAAATTGTTCACTTATTTCAACTAATCAAAACTTTAAATCAAATTTGTGTAAAGTTATCATATATTATGAAAAGTGTACATTTATTTCAATTACTTAAAATTTTGAATCAAATATATATAATTAAAATTCTGAGTCAAACCATGCAAAATAAAAAACTTTTGGTATTTAATATGGTTAATAAAAGCATATCATTCACTTTTATTTAAGGTTTTATTATTTTAAATTTAATTATGTCATCAAAATTTTTATTTTCCTAAAAATTCATGTTGTGTATCTGAAAGTCTGCCACACCTACGACCAGGGATTAAGATAGCCCTTTTCCCTTCTCCTTAAAAACCTTTGATTTCTAGTATATACAAAAATTCTGATTAGCAAAAGGGCAAAAAAAATTATGACAGATCATGAAAGTTGAGGACCATTATGACAGGAATGTAATATCCAGGGACTAAAGAAGATATTTGACCATTCTTGAGGAGGGTAAAACAAATTTGAAACGGTAGGCTGACGTGTCAAAAAAAGGGACAAAATACTCTTGGGTCTCTGTAATGTTTATTATGGCTAGTAATATTCCCCAATCTTTATAATGTGACAATTATGTCACCATCAGCAAATAGTATACCATCTAGCTAGCGATAGCAAGCGAAAGTGGTGGAGGATTATGGTAGATGTGAAAAATGTAGGGACCAAAGGAGGGGTTTGACAATAAGTTGGAAAAAGCATAAAAAAAAAACCACGGTGAAAAACTGGTGAAAAACTACTGTTGATGAAATGATTTCTTCTTTAGAATATAATATAATTCGATTTATCATAAATTTTTAATTTCTTTTAGGAGTTTTTTTCGTTAGAATCTTATGACTCTAAACAACCTTACAACTCTACTATTGTTAAAAAAAACTAAACCGGTTGTAAGTAGAACCCCAGTTTTGATACTGTTGACTCAAATATCAAATAATTTGATGCAAATTATGTCTGATTTCTCCAGCCCAAGAACGGGTAAGACCTGGCCTAGACCAGCTCAAGCATGAGACGGGCCTGGCGTGGCAGCAAGCCTAACTTAATGGTTCCATAATCTGGGCCTCTATCGAATTCATATGGATCAGAAATGATCCGACCCAAGAATGTTCCCAGCAGCAGCAGCAAAATTTCCAGTTAGGTATTAACGAAAACCCCGAAGCGGAAAGCGCCGATTGCCAACCCACCGTCGAAATGGCGACGAAAACCTTGCTCCGAACCGGCACTTCGCTCATAGCTCGATTATTATCGAGTGGGGTCCCGCTACAGAACCCAAATTTGAACAAGACGATAGTAGGTAATGTCGAAGGATGCCATATCTGTCCGCAGTTGTTCCCATCTCCCTCAAAGCTTCAGGGTCTCCGGGAAGATGATGCTTCAGTCTCAAAGATTTCGCCTTTAGGGTTTTTGTACCCATCTGGCCTTCCGTCTCTCAGATTCTTCTTGCCCAACGGTATCATACGATTCCTTGCTTCCGTCTATGTTTTTTCTGCCACCAAATTTGAAGTTGATAAAGTTATGTCCTTGATTTTTGAGAAATTAGTAGATGAGGAAATCTATTGGCTGCTTATATTTGTGTGAATGATCTTGGGAATACAGCTTCTGTTGTTTCTTGTTAGGCTGGCGGTTGAAGTTAAGACGCCTTTCAGTAGAATGTTTCCCCTGAAATGTCTTTATCAATCTTGTCATGAAAATTTATGAGCACATTGAAAGAAGTTTCAACAGTCTTTGAATTGTTTAAAGATGTGAGAACTTAGCTAGTTAGCCTTGAGGGGATCGCATCTTGTTTAATTCTACACCTCACTGCAACTAAAAGTGTGAAGGTTAATGATTATTGGTTTTGTTTGTTATGCATTTTTTTTTTCAGACATGGCCTTAAGCTGTAAGAGTTTTTATCTTCATGGAAAAAATGGGTCAAGAAAAGGTGTATTCTCCCACTTTTGTATTTCTGCTGCTTAGAGTCAGACCTGTTCGTTAGATAAGAGTTTGTATCTTCACAGTGCTTGGATGACAGTGAGTTTGAGCATCAAGAGTAGTGAAGCTGAAGAAACCAAAGTATTAACAATGATAAACAGAAGTTTAGTCTCTGATTTAGGTGGCAGCTCCTGCCTAGTGAAAGACCATGATATAATGTATATGCATGTCCATTAATCCAGATAGCCCATCTTAGACAATGGCGCTTTGGCAAACCAGCTAAACTGTTGTTAGAAATGGATAAATGTAAATCTTATGTAAAAGCTGAAGCCAGGGCTTCTTGTTTGGTAAGTAATGGATGGTTTCCACTACCTTATTTGTTGTCTGTGTCACCGACGGTTTATTTTGTTATGCAGGAGATTCATCAAATGAGCCAATGATATGCTTCCCAAAGAGGACGTACCAACCCAGCACCATCAGGCGGAAGAGAACACATGGGTTTTTTGCTAGGTACATGTTTTCTCTATCTAATGTAGATGTGCTTCTTTTAGGGATTTTGGCTTTTTGCATTGCTATCATGTTTAGGGATTGATATGAGTGTTAGGTTTGTTAATTTGGTCCACACTTTTCACTCCGTGATCTAGAAGTTGGTCAGTTCATTCCATACAGTGGTAACACTTAGAATGGTTATTAGAAACCTATTGAAGAACCAAAAGGGGATCTGCCAACACTCTAAGTTGATGCAATGTGGGTAGGTGAAGAATTCTGATGCCTATTAAATAAAGAGGAGTAAACGATGAAGAAGACTGAAAAACAATTGGACCTGGACCTCCCAAAACATGATTTAACGTGACCCCTATTGAAGCACAGGTACCCCTATTGAAGCACAGGTATGATGTGATGTCAGAAGAGCCAAGCTAAGAACAATTTTTCATAGTTACATTCATAAAAATAAGATTTAGAAAAATTCTCAGACCTCCTGCAACCTGGGCTATGGACGCATATTGCTTGACAAGGATGGGAGGTACCTAGTTCTATCACTGCATGCATGCATACTAGCCGTATAGTCAGATATTTGGGTCTTTCATCATCTTTTGGGCATTTCTGAAGAATTTGAACTCTTGATGGCTGTTTGATGGAAGATCTATGTTAACGTCTGAATTTGTGCTTTTTGTATCTGAGCAGGAAGGCAACGAAAGGTGGTCGAAGAGTCATTGCTCGGAGGATAGCTAAAGGTCGTTCAAGAATAACAGCTTAGCCGCTCTATGTAGTGGTGCTTCAGTTAGAGAGAAGCTAGTACTCCTAGGCAGCAGCCTAAAAGACGGTGGTAGCAAGAAGATCGAAACTAGTCCTTGGGGACTCTGGTAGCCTTACCTTGCTTAATGGTAGCTCCCAAGCTATTGAACTAAGGCTGCAGAGTTTCTTTTGTATTTGTTGAATAATTCATTTCCAGTCAAGAGTACCTAATGAGCTCCTGCCTTTTGAGGGCTGGAAAATGTGTGTTTTGGCAGTCCTTCACCTCCTTCCTTTTTGGGGTAGATTTGCCCTTAGCTGGACTCGCTAGAAGCAATGTAACTAAATTGGTCATTGCCGTGTACTGTCCGTGTTTGTTTTCGTGTTAAATATTAAATAGGGGAAAAAAAGCATGCATCTAGTTAATCTAAAATGAATAAAAAGATAAGAAGCGGTGGGTGAGATTTAATTTGAAAGGTTCCTGTGAGCTTAAGGCAGCGTTCCAAGAAACTAATCTGGATCCTGTAAAGGTGCTTGAGTTAAAGGCATGTAGCTCCAATTTCAGTACGCTATGTATGAAACGAGCACACCTAGCTATGTTTCAGCGGTCATTAGTGCCCCGCCCTGTCATATATAAATATATGCTTGTAAGATGAAAAGCTTGATTAAATCTCGAGACGCTGACGAAAAATTGCAGGAATTCTAAGCAAGCAGCGAGCCAATCAATGAAGGGACAAACATTCGCTGCTCTAAATGAAAATCACATTTGTTGAGTTGTATGAAAACCATGTTTGTGGGAACTTGGAAGGCAAAGAGTTTGGGCTTAAGGTTGTAGACAATTATAAATGGCTATATGATCTGATCCCATCTTCAAAGATGGAAGGTGCTTTATTTTAGTGATATGGTAACAAATACGTAGGTAGTGTACAAGGAGGGACTGGCGTGGAGGTGGGAGGGAAGGCGTATAAATTTGGTGAGTTGGTTATGTGGGCTGGCCCCTCTGTTTTAACTTCGCCTACATCAGAATATTTGCTGAATTGTAATAGCTGACGAATTGGAAAAAGTCAACGGCAAAGTCATTCCATCAATAGTATTTTATTTTATATATGTAATGTAATGTGACACTTGCGTATAGATGTATATATATATATATATATATATATATATATATATATATATATATATAGAGAGAGAGAGAGAGAGAGAGAGAGAGAGAGAGAGGAGGTCCAGTCCAAATCCAGGTCCAGGTCCAGCTCTTTATTAATTTGTGGTCCAATCCAATATATATTATATTCAGATGCATTGCAGCTAGCATTTATAACACATAAGACGTACGCTAGCTTCGAACATAAATTTTCCAAGGATTATACATTTGACTTGCATATATCTTATAAACACGCATATATGTATGTATTTGTGTGTGTGTGTATGTGTCTATATTTATATATATATATATATATATCCAGAACCTCTTCAAAGACGATTGTGACAACAATAATTAATTAAATACTCTAATTAATAAGAAATACTATATCACTACGGAGATAAAAATATATGAGAATATATAATTAATATATATTGAAAACAATAACATTGTAGCTAAATAAGAATTAAGAAATTAGATGGTGACGTAATATATATATATATAGGGTTGTACTTGATAGCATGCATCAACAGATCCGATTCGGAGCACCAACATATCTTTGTTTTGTCCACATCCACATCCACATACACACGCACACACACACACACACACAATAATCTAGCTAGGCTAATTAATTACTAGCTACCTCGTGTGTGTGTAAACAAACACCAAATTAATTAAACACAAAAAATCAAGATTAATAAGTGACCGTGGCATATACTCATTACATGATCACGTCGGCTTTTGACTAATTATTTAACTACACAATACCCACCGATGATCATACATAATCATCACTACTAATTAATCCAATCTTGAGCTAGCATGCAGCTTCCATATCACCTTACACACACACACATACCAATTTCTTCAAATTAAAACATATAGGAGTATATTTAATTAATTTCCCATCAAATCAAAAGACCAAGACGCTGGAACTTTTCATACTAATCCTCCTAATTAATTAATAATTCTCTGTCCAATTGATAATTGATCAATTAATTATAGATAATCACGGCACAGTAATATTCTTGGGTACTGCAGCCACACATGGTACGGTGCTGGTGCAATATGATATTTGCTACCCTTAATTTCTCTACGTATCCCAGCTGGCGGAAGGAAGAGCACTTGGGTTCGCAACATGATATTGGCCGCCGTGTGACATAGCTGATAACGAAGATGACGACGACGACGTGGGATCGATAATATCCGTCAGGCCGCGAGGGAAGTTCCCGGCCGGAAAACAAGATGAGAACCTGGCAATGGGATCAACTTCCGGCAAGCTACACATGTTGCTGCCTTCCAGTAGCAAAGGGCTGTGATCAAAGTTGGGCAATAAAGCCATGTTTGGATTGATGAGAAGCTGCTTGTTGTGATCATCATGGACACAAGTGGCGTGATCTTGGTTGTTGTTGTTGCTCAGGTTTTGGTCCTCCAAGTGCTGGGGAACATAGGGAATTGATGGTGGTGAATTTGATGAGGACCAGATTATGGGGTCAAAAGAAGAAGCAAGATTTGGCTGGTGTTGGATCAGAGGGTGGAAGAGATCAACATTATTGCAATTGCTGATGAGGCTAAGACTTGGCTTGAAATCTAGGGTTTGGAGAATTGAGGCTTGGGGATTGAGGAAGAGATGATCCGGTTGGTGTTGGTGGTGGTGAGGAGGGGCTGCAGCCAGGATCAAACTAGGGTTGCTGTTGTTGCTTGCTGTCAAAGAAAAGAAAGCGGCTGCTGCTTCCGGCGGAGTAGGGTTGTGGTGGTGGACTTCGGGCGGAGGGAAAGTAGCCAGTGCTGGAACGACGTCGTGGGAGAGAAGCTTCTTCTTGATGCTTGAGTTCCAGAAGTTCTTCACCTCATTATCCGTTCTCCCAGGCAGGTGCTTGGCAATCTGAGCCCACCTGTACGTGATCAAAGGGATTTCATTTAATTTCATGTATATATGTGTGTATATATATTTATAAAATTATACTACTATAAGATTTATTTCAAGGAATTATTGATTTTAATTATCATTAACTTAATTAATTAGCATATGTAATTAAAATAAAAAATTAACTAACAGGAAGCGGAACAAAAAATATATATATAGATTAATTATGTAGGTACCTATTGCCTAAGATGCTGTGGAGCTCAATGATGAGAGCTGCTTCCTGAGGAGAGAAACTGCCTCGTTTGAGATCAGGTCTCAGGTAATTTATCCATCTCAATCTGCAACTCTTCCCGCATCTCTGCAGTCCTGATCATCATATGCATCAAATCCAAATGAATCATTATATATATTAATTATATAATTGTTACAATCCACCACTAATTAATTAATTGTAATTAAGAGAGAATGAAGAGATAATGAGAAATGAATGAATGAGTTGTTAATATATTAAGAGAGAGAGAGAGAGAGAGACCTGCAAGCTTAGGGACAGAGCTCCAGCAGCCATGGCCGTAGGTGGT